>CM039674.1:82066218-82707925 GCA_022496015.1 Hordeum marinum
TTTTCAGCCTTTGCCGTCTGCCCCCTCATGGCAAAGGGGCTCAAGGCAGACGACAAAGAAGGGGTAAGAGAGGTGCTGGGATGCCCCTTTGCCATGAGGGGCAGACGGCAAAGGGGTGAGAGCCTTTGCCGTCTGCCCGCATGGCAAAGAGGCACATGGCAAACGGCAAAGGGGGGGGAAGAGAGGGCTGGGTTCCCTCCTTTGCCGTGAGGGGTAGACGGCAAAGGGCCAAGAGCAGACGGCAAAGAGGGGGAAGAGAGGGGCTAGGGTCCCCCTTTGCCATGAGGGGGCAGACGGCAAAAGGGGGCTAAGAGCAGACGGCAAAGGGGGAAGCCTGCCGTTAGCACTTAACGGGATGGCCTGTTGATCTGCCGTCCCGTTTTATTTGCCGTCTGCTCCCTCATGGCAAAGAGTCTTTGCCGTCCGCCGTACAAAAAGCAGACGACAAATCACCCTCTCTTACCGGATATTTTTTTGCCGTCTAGTTTGCCGTCAGCTGACTGACGGCAAAGCCTTTGCCGTCCGTGTTTCCCCCCTTTGCCGTCTGCCATGGCGGACGGCAAAATCTTAGATTCCTATAGTGCCTTTTGTTTCCGTCCATCGCACACCCTCTCGTACCAGAGGAAGAGAACGGGATCCATGTCATCGATGCCTCTCCCTCCGAATTCCGTAGCCTCCAAACGTTTGGGAGAAATATGGCACCAGAATGGACGGAATTCTACGTACTCTCTCTATATCTAAATACTTAGTTAGTAAGAACTAGACTTGATGAAAATCTATGGCGAAACTCTGAAAAAATTGATTTACGGTGAAGCTTATCAAGGTAATGGTTTCTTTGTAAAGATGAAGCCCGAAAACAATCCAATGAACACCATCAGTATTTGTTCTGACCCTCTGGTAACACTCACCAACATTGTCGTGAATATAATGCTGCACCGCAACACATTCAACGCAGATTCTACTTCATTGAAAAACAGATGAAATCCATACACGGCTTGCAATGGAATTCATTTTTTGTTGTGAAACCCATACACACCTTGCAATAGTCGGACTTTTCAGCGAAAAGCCTCATAATTGTTGGAATTTATGGGCCATTTGGCCCAAATAAATTTTGAAATATGGTGAGAAGTAAAAATAGTGGAGGGCATGTGAGGTTAGTCCCACAATTTACTATCCCTATAAAAACACGAAAGGACAGATCCAAATTACAATCTAGACCGTCTAATCATGTAATAATGCTCCAAGTACCATGTTAACTAAAGTTAATGAAATACTAATCACACGCTTCGTCTCATCCCACACGGCCACACACCTTGGTCAACCGCTCCCACACCCGCACTCCCGCACTCCGCCACCGTTCCCGCACGCCCGCACCCGTCGACCACCCTGCCACCCCCCGCCGGCCGCACTCCGCCACCGCTCCCGCACGTCGCTTAGCCGCCACCGCTTCCGGACGCCGCCACCGCTAGGCGCTCCCGCACCCGTCGGCCGCCCCTCTGCTTAGCCCCCGCCGGCCCGCCTATTCACCTCCGCCACATGCCGAGCCCTCCACCCCCGACGTCGGCTGACCGGGCATTCCGGCCCTCCAATTTCCCATTCGGCAAGGGGGCAGCAACATGGCGCTGGGTTTGCTTGCTGCCGGCGTTCGTGTTGGCTTCATCCTCCCGTAAGCCACCTAGCTCTCTCTTTTCCCTTCAACTTTTTCCATCTTAATGGTTATCTAATTTGATTCCTGATTGAATGAGCAAGCTCTCAATGTATCTGCAAGAGTTTGAGAAGTGATTTGAAACACATGGACCCTATATATAGGATAAGATCGGCTATGATTTATTCTCTTACAGTTGCAACAAATAGAAATTGGGACATCAATGTTATACAGTTGCAAGAAAATGTTCTGTACGGGTCTCCTCACGAATTACCAGAGATAAAAACATGCTTGGGTTTGATTGATTTCATCTATTTATTATTTCACATGTTGTTTTTACGGCTGTGAGTTTTGAAGCACAACCATTCCAAATTGTTCTACTGCTATTTGAACGTGATGTTTCAATTGCTTAACTCCAAGATTGTATAAATGAAATATAGATCTATCCAGTGAGTACTTATGATTAATTTTTAAACCTGCATAATAGTATAGTGCTTTCTGCTTTATGCCTTCATCATGAAGATAATTTGGCTGATCGTTTAGCAAGTAAGCACTCACACAAGTTTACGTCAAATAGTGGACGAATCATGAATATAATTTGACTTCCTGAAATATAATTTTTCATTTGGCTGTGGTTGAATTATCCAATCTTTTGACTTTCTGTATATTTCATACTTGAAGATAATAAGACTGATCGTGTAAGCGCAGCTGGCCAGCTGCCATCTTCTGCTGATGTTCCAATCATGACTATAATTGATAGTTTATCCAGACCTTCATTAGTGTGCTCAGATATATGTGCCCAGACCTCCAAATAGATGGATTGTACTCCGGCATCAGATCCATTAACTATATGTTTCTTGTTACAAACTTCTATTTACAAATGGACAATCATAGTCCGGATGCAACTCCGTCAGTAACCGGTGAACGTTTCCCTTTTAGGGACCTGGGGAACATGCATGTTCATCGGAATGTAAATCCCACGAGCGAAAATCAGCGAGAACAAAATTCAAAGGGTCCGATGAGAAAAGAGCGGAATACAACCAGAAGAGGCGTACATTATACAAAGAAAAGAAGGCAGCTGCGATGGATACCGTTAACCATGAACAAGGGTCGCAAGCACATGGTTCTTCCTTGCTTGGTGTGCAACGTATCCCTTTCAGTAACATAACCAACACACCCACAAATGATACGTTTGTTAACTTCGAGCCTACCATAACAATGATGATTATATCAACAATAATGTGTTTCATTTCCTCCTGTGTGCTAGGTATATGTACGGTTTCAACCTCAGCGAGTACTGACCATCAGACCGAAGTTATGAATGTTGGATGCACGTGTTGAACATACGGTTTTGCATGTATATTGTATATCCTGGTCCACCTCCTATTCCTTGTATAGCAGAGGTTAAGGCCCACATTGTACATCATATATACGTGTTTATGCACACGATCAATATATCGTGAGTTGCATTGTCAAACCTATCTCTCTACATGGTATCATACCTACGATCCTAACTTAGCTCAGTCGCTACCATCGCCGCGATCTCCCTCGCCGCCGCCGCCGCGATCTCCCTCGCCACCGCCGCTGCCGCTACTTCTTGAGCCTGCGTTGATTTTCCCTTGAAAAGGAAAGGGTGATGCATCGAATTAGATAAGTATTTCCCTCAGTTGTTGAGAACCAAGGTATCAATCCATTAGAAGGAACAAGCAAGTCACCAATAGATGCACCTACACAAACAATCAAACACTTGCATCCAACACTATAAAGGGGTTGTCAATCCCTTCACGGTTACTTGCAAGGATTAGATCCGAGAGAGATAGATGTAAAAGATTGCGGAAAGTAAAAAGGTAAATAAATTGCAGCAAGGTATTTTTGGTATTTTTGTATATAGACCTGAAAATATAATATGGAAAATAGACCCGGGGACCATAGCTTTCACTAAAGGCTTCTCTCTTGAAGGAAAATAACATGGTGGGTGAACAAATTACTGTCGAGCAATTGATAGAAAAACGCATAGTTATGACGATATCCAAGGCAATGATTATGAATATAGGCATCACGTCTGTGTCAAGTAGACCGAAACGATTCTGCATCTACTACTATTACTCCACACATCGATCGAATCCTGCCTGCATCCAGAGTATAAAGTTCATGAAGAACGGAGTAATGCATTAAGTAAGATGACAAGATGTAGATGGATAAGCTCAAGCAATATGATGAAAAACCCATCTTTTTACCCTTGATGGCAACAATACAATATGTGCCTCGCTACCCCTACTTTGTCACTGGGTGAGGACACCACAAGATTGAACTTAAAACTAAGCACTTCTCCCATTGCAAGAATTACCAATCTTGTTGGCCAAACCAAACCAATAACTCGAAGAGACTTGCAAAGATATGAAATCATGCATATAAGAATTCAGAGAAGAACCAAATAATATTCATAGATAAGCTGATCATAAACCCACAATTCATTGGATCTCGACAAACACATCGCAAAAGAGTATTACATCAGATAGATCCCCATGAACATCATGGAAAACATGATATTGAAGCACAAAGGTAGAGAAGAAGCCATCTAGCTACTAGCTATGGACCCATAGGTCTGTGGTGGACTACTCACACATCATCGGGGCGGCAATGGAGTTGATGTAGATGTCCTCCGTGATTGAATCCCCCTCCGGCAGATTACTGGAAAAGGCTCCAAGATTGAATCTCTCGACAACGAAGGGTTCCGGCAGCGGAAAAGTATTATCGTGGCTCCTTTTGGTATTGCGGGAATATTTGGGAATGTATAGGCCGAAGATTAGGGTTAGAGGACCTCCTGGGGGGCCACAAGCCAGGGGGCGCCCCCTAGCCGCTCCAGGGTGGCTTGTGACCTCCTGGTAGGTCTCCTGCCTTCCTCTTCAAGTCTGGTAGATGTCTTCTGGTCCAAGAAAAATCATCGCGAAGATTTTATTCCGTTTGGACTCCGTTTAATATTCCTTATCTACAATACTCACAAACAAGGAAAAAACAGAAGCTGGCACTAGGCTCTAGGTTAATAGGTTAGTCCCAAAAATATTGTAAAATAGCATATTAATGCATATAAAACATCCAAAACAGATAATATAATAGCATGGAACAACCAAAAATTATAGATACGTTGGAGACGTATCAACATCCCCAAGCTTAATTCCTGCTCGTCCTTGAGTAGGTAAATGATAAAAATAGAATTTTTGATGTGGAATGCTACCTAACATATATATCCATGTAATATCCTTTATTGTGGCATGAATGTTCAGATCCATTAGACTCAGAACAAAAACTTAATGTTGACATAAAAACAATAATATTTCAAGCATACTAACAAAGCAATTGTGTCTCTTCAAAATATAATGGCAAAAGAAAGTTATCCCTACAAAAACATATAGTCTGGCTATGCTCCATCTTCCCCACACAAAGTATTTATATCATGCACAACCCCGATGACAAGTCAAGCAATTGTTTCACAACTTTTATGTTCTCAAACTTTTTCAACTCTCACGCAATACATGAGCGTGAGCCATGGATACAGTACTATAGATGGAATAGAATATGGTGGAGGTTGTGAAGAAAAAAGAGAAGATAGTCTCACGTCAACTAGGTGTATCAACGGGCTATGGAGATGCCCATTAATAGATATCAATGTGAGTGACTAGGGATTGCCATGCAACGGATGCACTAGAGCTATAAGTGTATGAAAACTCAAAAAGAAACTAAGTGGGTGTGCATCCAACTTGCTTGCTCATGAAGACCTAGGGCAATCTGAGGAAGCCCATCATTGGAATATAAAATCCAAGTTATATAATGAAAATTCTCACTAGTATATGAAAGTGACAAAATATGAGACTCTCACTCTCTATCATGAAGATCATGGTGCTACTTTGAAACACAAGTGTGGAAAAAAGATAGTAGCATTGTCCCTTCTCTCTTCTCTCTCTCTCTCCCCTCTCTCTCTTTGGTGGGCATCAATGACCTTTTTTTATTTGGGCTTCGCTGGCCTCTTTTATTTTTCATAAAGTTCGGAGTCTCATCCCAACCTGTGAGGGAATCGTAGCTTCCATCATCCTTTCCTCACATGGGACAATGCTCTAATAATGATGGTCATCACACTTTTATTTACTTACAACTCAAGAATTACAACTCAATATCTAGAACAAAATATGAATCTATATGAATGCCTCCGGTGGTGTACCGAGATGTGCAATGATCTAGCATAGCAAATGACATCAAAAAATGGACAAGCCTTGAAAACATCATGCTAGCTATCTTACAATCATGGAAAGCAATATGAAAATGATGGTGCGTGTCATAATAAATGGAATGATGGACGTTACATGGCAATATATCTCGGAATGGCTATGGAAATGCCATAATAGGTAGGTATGGTGGCTGTTTTGAGAAATGATATATGGTGGGTTTAATGCACCGGCGAAAGTTGCACGGTACTAGAGAGGCTAGCAAAAGTGGAAGGGTGAGAGTGCGTATAATCCATGGACTCACATTAGTCATAAAGAACTCACATACTTATTGCAAAAGTCTATGTCATCGAAACAAAGTATTAGACGCATGCTCCTAGGGGAGAGGTTGGTAGGAGTAAACCATTGCGCGCTCCCGACCCTCACACAAAGGTTGACAATCAATAAACAAATCATGCTCCGACTTCCTTACATAACGGTTCACCATACATGCATGCTACGGGAATCACAAACCTTTACACAAGTATTTCTACCAATCCACAATTACTTCCTAACATGACTCTAATATTACCATCTTTATATCTCAAAACTTTATGCAAGGTATCAAACTTCTCATAATATTCAATGCACTTTATATGATTTTTTTATTATACCCCTGTGGGATGCCTATTATATTAGGACTAAATTCATAACCTAAACCAATTACCATGTTGTTTAAAGACTCTCAAAATAATATAAGTGAGGTACGAGAGTTCAATTATTTCTATAAAACAAAACACCACCATGCTCTAAAAAGATATAAGTGAAGCACTAGAGAAAAATTGCTTATCTCAAAAGATATAAGGGAAGCACATAGAGTATTCTAATAAATTCACGATTCATGTGTGTCTCTCTCAAAAGATGTGCCCAACAAGGATGATTGTGGCAAACTAAAAACTGAAGACTCATATCATACAAGATGCTCCAAGCAAAACACATATCATGTGGTGAATAAAAATATAGCCTCAAGTAAATTTACCGATGCATTGAAGACGAAAGAGGGGATGCCTTTTGGGGCATCCCCAAGCTTAGGCTTTTTGGCATCCTTGATTGCTTGGGGTGTCTTGGGAATCCCCAAGCTTAGGCTCTTGCCACTCCTTATTCCATAGTCCATCAAATCTTTAACCCAAACTCAAAAACTTCACAACAGAAAAGTCAACAGAAAACTCATGAGATCCGTTAGTATAAGAAAATAAATCACCACTTTAGGTACTGTTGTGGACTCATTCTTTATTTATATCGGTGTGATATATATTCTATTCCAACTTCTCCATGGTTCATACCCCCCGATACGACCCATAGATACATCAAAATATGTAAACAACACAAAGAAAAGAGAATCTGTCAAAAACACAACAGTTTGTAGCAATCTGGAAACTTCGTATACTTCTGTAACTCCAAAAATTCTGAACAATTAGGACAACCTGGGCAATTTTTATATAAATCTTGTGTAAAATTTCAGACTCATTTGACGCTCCGATAAATTTATAATTTCCTGGACTGGGCGCAAAAGTTTTTGTTTTTCAACAAGATCAAATCAACAATAAACGTAGACCATCCCAAAGGTCTTACTTGGCTCAAAAACTAATTAAAAAACCAAATAAAAATTATTATGGAGGTAATAATGTATGAAACACTCAAAAACAGAAGCAAAAAACATAACATAAAAATAAAATTGGGTTGCCTCCCAA
Organism: Hordeum marinum; assembly: GCA_022496015.1. NCBI lineage: Eukaryota > Viridiplantae > Streptophyta > Magnoliopsida > Poales > Poaceae > Hordeum > Hordeum marinum. The sequence goes on from CM039674.1 coordinate 82,073,814, forward strand.
CAAGCGCTATTGTTTAACGCCCCTAGCTAGGCATGATGATTTCAATGATGCGCACATAAAAAGTAGTAATTGAAACATGCAAGAGAGCATCATGAATCTCATGATGAGCACATTCAACTCTAACCCACTTCCTATTCATAGGTATTTTCCGAGCAAACAACTTATGGGAGCAAGAATCAACTAGCATAGGAAGGCAAAACAAGCATAACTTCAAAACTTTGGACACATAGAGAGGAAACTTGGTATTATTGCAATTCTTACAAGCATATGTTCCTCCCTCATAATAATTTTCAGTAGCATCATGAAGGAATTTCACAATACATCTATCATAAACAATACTCTCTTTATGATCAACATGCATAAAGGTTTTTATCATATTCCAAAATAGTGGGATTATCATCAACTAAAGTTATGACCTCTCCGAACCCACTTTTATCAAAAAAATTGTAAGACTGAACACTCTCCGAATATGTGGGATTCTTTTTACCTAAAGTTGTCACTCTTCCAAACCCACTTTTGATACTATTGCAAACATTATTATCAATAACATATTCAACATGAGGCTTACATAAATTTTCAAGATCATAAGAAGCATTATCACCCCAATCATGATCATTGCAATAAGAAGTGGACATGACAAAATTATCATCCCCAAGCTTGTAGTTTTGCATATCATTAACATGATTGCCATTAATAGCATTTATAACATCATTGCAATCATGCTTCTCAATCAAGGAGCTATCATGAACCACCTTATAAATTTCTTCTTTCAACATTTCATCAATATTTTCAGATTCATGATCTTCAAACAAAACTTCATAGAGAAAATCAAGTGCACTCAACTCACTAGCAATTGGTTCATCATAATTTTGTCTTTTGAAAAGATTAGTAAGTGGATGAGGATCCATATCAATTGATTTTTAGCAAGCAAAGATGCAAGCAAATAGAAGGCACACGGCAACACAAGCAAAGAGGCAAACAGAAAAGAGGGCGAATAAAATGACAAATTTTGTGAAGTGGGGGCGAGGAAAACAAGAGGCAAAAGGAAAATAATGTAAATTCAAGACATGAGTTTGTGATGGGTATTTGGTAGGCTTGATGTGTATCCTCTACAACAATGGCGCCAGAATCCTTCTTGCTACTTCTTGAGCTTGCGTTGGTTTTCCCTTGAAGAGGAAAGGGTGATGCAGCAAAGTAGATAAGTATTTCCCTCAGTTGTTGAGAACCAAGGTATCAATCCAGTAGGAGGAACAAGCAAGTCACCAATAGATGCACCTACACAAACAATCAAACACTTTCACCCAATGCTATAAAGGGGTTGTCAATCCCTTCACGGTTACTTGCAAGGATTAGATCTAAGAGAGATAGATGTAAAAGATTGCGGAAAGTAAAAAGTTAAATAAATTGCAGAAAGGTATTTTTGTATATAGATCTGAAAATATAATATGGAAAATAGACCCGGGGGCCATAGGTTTCACTAGAGGCTTCTCTCTTGAAGGAAAATAACATGGTGGGTGAACAAATTACTGTCGAGCAATTGATAGAAAAGCGCATAGTTATGGAGATATCCAAGTCAATGATTATGAATATAAGCATCACGTCCATGTCAAGTAGACCGAAACGATTCTATATCTACTAATATTACTCCACACATCGACCGACTCCCGCCTGCATCTAGAGTATTAAGTTCATGAAGAACAGAGTAACGCATTAAGTAAGATGACAAGATGTAGAGGGATACTCAAGCAATATGATGAAAACCCCATCTTTTTACCCTTGATGGCAACAATACAACACGTTCCTCGCTAGGGTGAGGACACCGCATGATTGAACCAAACTAAGCACTTCTCCCATTGCAAGAATTACCAATCTAGTTGGCCAAACCAAACCAGTAACTCGAAGAGACTTGCAAAGATATGAAATCATGCATATAAGAAATCAGAGAAGAACAAAATAATATTCATAGGTAAGCTGATCATAAACCCACAATTAATCGGATCTCGACAAACACACCACAAAAGAGTATTACATCGGATAGATCCGCATGAAGATCATGGAGAACATGGTATTGAAGCACAAAGAGAGAGAACAAGCCATCTAGCTACTAACTATGGACCCATAGATCTATGATGGACTACTCACGCATCATCGGAGGGGAAATGGAGTTGATGTAGATGCCTTCCTCTCCAAGTCTGGTAGATGTCTTCTGGTCCAAGAAAAATCACCGCGGAGATTTTATTCCGTTTGGCCTCCGTTTAATATTCCTTATCTACAATACTCAAAAACAAGGAAAAAATAGAAACTGTCACTAGGCTCTAGGTTAATAGGTTAGTCCCCCAAATAATATAAAATAGAATATTAATGCATATAAAACATCCAAAACAGATAATATAATAGCATGGAACAATAAAAAAATTATAGATACGTTGGAGACGTATCAGCCGCCACCACGATCTCCCTCGCTGCCGCCGCCACCGCTTCCTCCCATCGTTGCCGCCTCACCACGCCGCCGCCGCCGCGGTTTCTCCAACCCATCGCGGCCGCCACGTCGTGTGGTCACCAAACCACTCACCAATCTTACACCCCTCAACCCTAACACCGCCGCCGCCGCTATCGCATGCCGCCGCCACCAAACCCTTGCTTCGCCACCGTTGTTACACAGCCGCCGCCGCTCCACTGCTTCTGCCATGTCATCCACCAACTCCTCCATCTCGAACCGCATGAACCCGTTCGCCGGTGCCGATCCCTCCCTAATCCGCGACCTCAAGATCCTTGCCCGCGTTCCCATCATCCTCGATCACCACACCTGGGAAATGTACTTCTCCCGCGTATTCCGTGAGTACAATCTCCGGGATCACGTCGATGGCTCCGTGGACTCCAACCAAATGGAGGATGATGACGAGTGGATGACCATCGATGCCACTCTCATCTGCTGGTTCTACACCACCATCTCGAAGGACCTATTCCACACGGTGGTCTCTAATGAAGATGATGCCTACGTCGTTTGGACTAAGATCAACGGCCTCTTCACCGACAACAGGCTCCTACGCAAGGTGTTCTTGCACGGCGAGTTCTATGCGTGTCAGCAGCTTGACTCGTCCATTGACGATTATTGCATGGGACTCAAGAAGCTCTCCGACGAGCTCCATGATCTCGGCGAGAAGGTCCCCGACGAGCTTCTTCTTAGCACCCTCATCAACAGCCTGAACGAGGAGTTCGGGAACGCCGCCTCCAACCTCACCCTCCTCCTCGACCCGTCATTCTCCAAGGTCGTGGCATGTCTGAAATTGGAGGAGTGTCGGATGAAGATGGCGCGCACTCGGGCTACCCACACTTCCCTGGTCGCGGGCGCTTCTCGCGGTGCCATTCCACCTGCCCTGGCACCGCCACCACGGCCTAGCTCGGGCGATCTCCTACCGTTTCTGCCGTTGGGGTTCCCGCACCCACCTTCATTGGCCCCGCAGGCCCCTGCCGCTGACCGCGGCGGTCATCATGGGGGACACAGTGGTCGTGGCTGCAAGTAGCAGGCCGGAAACCAGGGTGGGCCGCCCCGCCCGCAGCAACTGCAGTACTAGCCGGTGCCCTGGTACGCCGGACAAAACCCTTGGACATGCATTGTCCAAGCGTACTCCATGCTGGTACCACACGCTCCTGCTCCTGGCAACTTTGGCGCTCGTCCGACGAATCACCAGGCGCTGCATGCTGCTCCGCAGCAGTACATGCCCCTGCTGCCCTAAGGCTATCCGGCGCCTTATGGGCCGCCGCCTCCGGTCGGTGGCCTATTGCCGATGATCTGGCGCCTTGGGATCTTGCACTCCTAGCCGCCTTACACACTGCTCCTACTCCACATAACTACACCGGTGGCGGTGACTTGTACATGGACACCGGAGCTATGGATCACATGGCCGCCAACCCTGGTAACGTCCTCACCGCTCATCCGGTTCATACCTCCACTCGGATTACCGTTGATGACGGTTCATCTCTTCCCATTACACATGTTGGTCATGCCGCTTTTCTTTCCAATTCTACGCCAATATCTTTATATAACATACTTGTTTCTCCTAACCTTATCAAAAATCTTGTCTCCGTTTGTTATCTTACACATGAAAACCCTGTCATTGTTGAATTTAACATGTTTGGATTTTCTGTCAAGGATGCCCGTACCTGGATGGTGCTCCACTGATGTGACAGCCCCGACGACCTCTACCCGGTCCACTCGCCTACCTCCACCGCCGCCGCACCCATGGCGCTCTCCACCAGAGTGGAACTCTGGCATGCTCACCTCAAACATCCCAACCCTGCCACCCATCTTCATATTCTTCAGAGTTTTTCCTTCATGTGTAATAAGATCGACGATCACACTTGTCATGCTTGTCGCCTTGGCAAACATGTCCGTCTTCCATTTAGCACTTCATCGCATGTCACTTCATACCCAGTTGAGTTAATTCATAGTGATGTTTGGACTTCTCCAGTTGCAATCAATACGGGCTACCTTACTATCTTGTTATTCTTGATGATTTCTCGCACTATGTGTGGACTTTCCTGTTGCGGCGAAAGTCGGATGCTCTTGCCACACTCACCGCATTTTACTCCTATATTTTCACGCAGTTTGCCCGCCCCATTCATGCATTGCAAACCGATAACGGGAAGGAGTTTGACAACCTTGCTATCCGCAACCTACTTGCCACACATGTCGTTATATTTCATCTCACTTGTCCGTACACTTCGCAACAAAATGGTCCTTCTTTTTCATGCCAACGTGTCCTCACGTTTTTGCCTAATGTGCTCACCACCGCCACCCTTCTTCTGAACATCTGCCCCTGTCGCACTCGTGGAAACTTCACACCTCATCATCTTATGTTTGACACGCCATCGACTTATGATGAGCTGCATATTTTTGGCTGTCTTTGTGATACGTCTCCAACATATCTATAATTTATGAAGTATTCATGCCATGTTTACAATAATTATATATGATTTTGGTATGATTTTATTAGAACTAACCCGGACTGACGCTGTTTTCAACAGAACTACCATGGTGTTGTTTTTGTGCATAAATAAAAGTTCTCGGAATGGGCTAAAAATTTACATAGAATATTTTTGGAAAATATAAATAATAGTGGAGTGAAGAGCTCGTCCAGAAAGTGGACGAGGAGGCCACAAGCCTGCTAGGCACGACCACCCCCCTAGGCCGCGCCCCTGTGGCTTGTGGACTCCTTGAGCACCCCTTGACGTGACTCCGACACCAAAAATTCCTATAAATACTAAAACACCCAGAAAGAAACCTAGATCGGGAGTTCCACCGCCGCAAGCCTCTGTAGCCACAAAAAACCAACCAGGATCCTATTCTGGCACCCCGTCAGAGGGGGAAACCATCACGAGAGGCCATCTTCATCATCCCGGCGGTCTTCATGATGAGGAGGGAGTAGTTCACCCTCGGGGCTGAGGGTATGTACCAGTAGCTATGTGTTTGATCACTCTCTCTCTCTCTCTCGTGTTCTTGAGATGGAACGATCGTGATGTACCGCGAGGTTTATTAATATAGATGAATCATATGGAGTTTTCCCCTCTATCTTCTTGTGATGAATTGAGTTTTCCCTTGGAAGTTTTCTTATCGGATTGAGTCTTAAAGGATTTTAGAACACTCGATGTATGTTTTGTGATGGGATATCCGTGGTGACAATGGGATGTTCTATTGATCCACTTGATGTATGTTTTTGGTGATCAACTTGTGGGTTTCGTGACCTTGGGAATCTATGCATAGGGCTTGGCACATGTTTTCGTCTTGGCTCTCCGGTAGAAACTTTGGGGCACTCTTTGAAGTTCTTTGTGTTGGATTGAACATGATGAATTTGAAATTGTGTGATGCATATCATATAATCAAGCCCATGGGTACTCGTGGTGACATTGGAGTACCTAGGTGACATTAGGGTTTTGGTTGATGTGTATCTGAAGGTGTTATTTTAGTACGAACTCTAGGGCTGTTCGTGACACTTATAGGGATAGCTCATAAGATTGATCATAAAAGATAACTTTGAGGTGGTTTCGTACCCTACAATAATTTCTTTGTTAGTTCTCCGCTATTTGTGACTTTGGAGTGAACTGTTTGTCGCGTGTGAGAGATTGACATATGATTCAACTATGTTAGTGTTGTTGAGAGAAATTGCACTAGTGAAAGTATGGACCCTTAGCCTTGTTTCTAAGCATTGCAATACCGTTTGTGCTCACTTTTATCATTAGTTACCTTGCTGTTTTTATATTTTCAGATTACAGAAACTTATATCTACCATCCATATTGCATTTGTATCACCATCTCTTCGCCGAACTAGTGCACCTATACAATTTGCCATTGTATTGTGTGTGTTGGGCACACAAAAGATTTCTTGTATTTTATTGAGGGGTTGTTTGAGAGAGACCATATTTATCCTACATCTCCCATGGATTTATAAACCTTAGGTCATCCACTTGAAGGTTGTGTAGTAGACATCAAGCTCTTTTCTGGCGCCATTGCTGGGGAGGTGAGTGTTTAAAGGTATATATTTAGATCTTGTAATAAAATCTTATAGTTTATTGTTTTTCACTAGTTTGGTTTTATAAAAAGAACTACAAAATATGGAATCGAGGTTGCCTCATATGCTTCATCTTCTTAATATCTTTCGTGAAAATGATGGAAAGGAAAATTGTGCCAAAGTGTTAGAAGAAGAAGTCAATAAAATGTTTGGCACTAAATCTTTGTATAATGAGCATGATTGCAGTATTGTTAGTATGAATTCTCTGAATATTCAAGATGCTAATGATATGCAAAACTACAAGCTTGGGGATGCTATGTTTGATGAAGATGATATTTTTAGTCCCCGAAGTTTTGATGAGCAAATTTATTATGATGAAAGCATGCCTACAATTTATGATGATGATTGTGATGACATGTATGCTATAAACAATAATGATAACCATGAGACTTGTCATCATGATTTTAATTTTCAATTGGATTATGCTTCACATGATAGTTATTTTGTTGAGTTTACTCCCACTATTAGTCATGAGAAGAAATTTTCTTGTGTGGAGAGTAGTAAAATTTCTATGCTTGTAGATCATGAAAAGAATGCTTTATGTGCTGGTTATATTGTGGAATTACTTCATGATGCTACTGAAAATTATTATGAGGGAGGAGCTTATGCTTGTAGGAATTGCAATAATATCAAGTTTCCTCTCTATGTGTTCAAAGTTTTGAAGTTATGCTTGTTTTGCCTTCCTATGCTAGTTGATTCTTGCTCCCATAAATTGTTTGCTCAAAAAATCCCTATGCATAGGAAGCGGGTTAGAATTAAATGTGCTTTTCATGAGATTCATGATGCTCTTTTGCATGTTTCAATTATTATTCCTATGTGAGCATCATTGAAATCACCATACCTAGCTAAAAGGCATTAAAGAAAAGCGCTTGTTGGGAGACAACCCAACACTTTTAATTTATGTTTTTGTGTGTTCACATGATTAATATACTGTAGTAATCATGTTTTGTGTCTTTTATTTCAATAATGTGCCAAGTAAATCCTTTGGGATAGTGTGGATACTTGCTTGTTTGATTCTGTGCAAAAACAGAAAGTTTTGTGTCCAGTATTTGAATTATCTGATTTTACTGGAGCGTCAAAAACTTATGAAATTTTTAAACACCATTTATATGCAAAGTCCTTGAGCTGTACTAATTTTTAATATATTTGAGAGTCAGGTAAGTATGGTGATCATTCAGATTTTTAGCAGACTGTTCTGTTTTTGACAAATTCTGTTTTGCATGCTAAGTTTGCTTGTTTTAGTGTTCCAATAGCTTATATTTGGTGATATAAATTGTCGTAATGATGAAATACAGTAGGTATTATGTGATAACAATTGCTAATCTTGTCTTGACAGTACCTAAGTGAATGATCTATCTTTATTTCACTAACCCTTCTCACAAAATTCCGTTAAGTTTTGTGTGATTGAAGTTTTCAAGTTTTGGGTGAGACACCGTCCTGAGGAGAATAAGGAGTTACAAGAACCTAAGATTGGGGATGCCCAAGGCACCCCCATTAATATACAATGAATATTCAAGCGCCTAAGCTTGGGGATGCCCCAGAAGGCATCCCCTCTTTCGTCTTCAACGCTATCGGTATATCTCACTTGGAGCTATATTTTTATTCATCACATAATATGAGTTTTGATAGGAGCATAATTTTATTTTGTTTTTATATGTTAGGTGTTATTTATAATCTTGTTTTTCAATATAAAGTTCCAAGAATTTCCTTTAGGATGCTTGCATTGTTTGATGTGTGTTGTGTAAAAAACAGAAACTTTTTCTGTAGTGATTGAATTTTGATATTTTGGTGGAACTTGGAAAGTTTATGAAATTTTTAAAAAGTATCTTCATATAAAGTTTATAGCATGTACTAAATTTTCATAATTTTACGAGTTACACAAATACACTAGATTAATAAATTGCTATAAACTGTTCTGTTTAGACAGATTGCTGCCATAGTTTTGTTATCTACTTATCCTATAGTTTCCATAGCCTATATTAGTAGATATAAATTGTGGAAATGATAGTACACAGTACCTAATGTTTGAAAATTATTTTTAAAATTGTCTTGGCAATACATGAAGTGTTGATTTATTTTTATGTGTGCTAACCTATCTCACGAGTTCTCTTCGAGTTTTGTGTAGATGAAGTTTTTGAGAATAGGTGAAACCGGGATATGAGAGGATTAAAAAAGATAAAAGATAAATATTGGGGATGCCCAAGGCACCCCAAGTAAATATTTCAAGAAGTCTCAAGCATCTAAGCTTGGGGATGCTACACATCCCATCTCTCTTCGTCAACTATCGGTTAGCCTATGTTGAGCCTAATTTTTTTTCGTTCACATGATGCGTCCTATTCTTGGAGTGCTATTTTTATTTTGCTTGATGTTTAAATGGAAATACTAAGATCTGAAAATATGTATTGAGAGAGAGAGAAAGTCCTCACATCGCTACTTATTTGTTTGACTACTCATTGATCTTCACTTATATGTTTTGGAGTAGTTTTGACATTTACTCTCGTGCTTCACTTATATCCTATGAGTAAATGGTTGAATGAATTGAATATCGTAAATCTGAAATTATATATGTTTTATATGCTTATCCCATGGGGAGTAATGACTTCACATATAAGAAGTATAGGTGGTAAAATATATTGAAAGTTAGCAAAGACCGCATTGGTCACTTGAACCATTCATCAATGAATATTGAAGGAAGAAAGATTTCACATATAAATATACTATCTTGGAAATCTTCTATGATTGTGAATACCCATTAATTATTTTCAAACTTGAGAGAATTAGTTGAAGTTGGACAAGGAAGACAACGTAATGAGTTATGTTTGGGTATATTTGTATAGAAGTTATATTGTTATGGATCCTCCAACATGCGATGCTTGCTTCCACCTCATACTAGCCAAAACTTCCACACCAAGTAGAAATACTACTTGTGCATCCAAACACCCTTAAACCAGTTTTCCCATGAGAGTCCACTATACCTACCTATGGATTGAATAAGATCCTTCAAGTAAGTTGTCATCGGTGCAAAAAGCAATAAAAATGCTCCTAAATATTTTTGATCTTTTATTGTAAGGGAAAATAAGTGCTGTACAAACTTTTGATGGTAAAGAAATAAAAGCGACAGGCTGCATAATAAAGGTTGCTATCACAAAGGGCAATACAACGTGACGTTCCTTTGCGTTAAGGGTTTGCACATCCAAAACTAAAAAGCGCATGACAACCTTTGCTTCCCTCTGCGAAGGGCCTATCTTTTACTTTCTAGTACTTACCTTTTTACAAGAGTCATGGCGATCTTCACCACATCCTATATTTCGCCTTTTTCTGTTGGCAAGCATCATGTGGTGGGGAAAGATCCAAGCATATATTGCCATTCAAATATATTTGATCATGAATTATTATTGTTGATAATTATCTATAAAATAAATAAGTTGGGAGGTGAAAGTTTAAGCCCCTATCTTTCTCTGCGTTCGACGGATGCCATTTGTTCTAAAAATATGCTTTGAGAGTTAGCAATCATGAAAGACTATATGATAGTTGAGTATGTGGAATTTGCTAAATCAAAGCTCTTACATAGACCCTTCCTAAAAATAAGATGAATTACAATTGTTTGGTGACTGAAAGCATAGTTTGTTAGTTTTCGAGAAACTTTATGGTCTATACTTTAACATGTGAATAGCTTGTTACTTCATCATGAGAAGTTTTATTAGATGAGATAATGTTTATGATATATAATGATGCTATAATAAGTGTTTGGAAATATCATTGATCAAATTTATGCACTATGCTAGCATTCACACTTCATAAATTATTTCTTTTATCATTTACCTACTCGAGGACGAGCATGAATTAAACTTGGGGATGCTGATACGTCTCCAACGTATCTATAAATTATGAAGTATTCATGCCATGTTTACAATAATTCTATATTATTTTGGTATGATTTTATTAGAACTAACCCGGACTGATGCTGTTTTCAGCAGAACTACCGTGTTGTTGTTTTTGTGCAGAAATAAAAGTTCTCGGAATGGGTCAAAAATTTAGGAGAATATTTTTGGAAAATATAAAAAATACTGGAGCAAACAGCTAGGCCAGGAAGTGGACGAGGAGGCCACAAGCCTGCTGGGCGCGGCCACCCCCTAGGTTGCACCCCTGAGGCTTGTTGACTCCTCGAGCACCCCCTTGACGTGAGACCGATGCCAAAAATTCCTATAAATACTAAACCCCCCATAAACAAACCTAGTTCGAGAGTTCTGCCGCCGCAAGCCTCTGTAGCCACGAAAAACAAGTTGGGAGCCCGTTCTGGCACCCTGCCGGAGGGGGAAACCATCATCGGAGGCCATCTTCATCATCCCGGCGGTCTCCATGACGAGGAGGGAGTAGTTCACCCTCGGGGCTGAGGGTATGTACTAGTAGCTATGTGTTTGATCTCTCTCTCTCTCTCGTGTTCTTGAGATGGCACGATCTTGATGTACCACGAGCTTTATTAATAAAGATGAATCATATGGAGTTTCCCCTCTCTATCTTGTGATGAATTGAGTTTTCCCTTTGAATTTTTCTTATCGGGTTGAGTCTTTAAGGATTTGAAAACACTTGATCTATGTTTTGTGATGGGATATCCATGGTGACAATGGGATGTTCTATTGATCCACTTGATGTATGTTTTGGTGATCAACTTGTGGGTTCCGTGACCTTGGGAATCTATGCAAAGGGGTTGGCACATGTTTTCGTCTTGGCTCTCTGACAGAAACTTTGGGGCACTCTTTTAAGTTCTTTGTGTTGGATTGAACATGATGAATCTAAAATTGTGCGATGCATATCATATAATCAAGCCCATGGGTACTCGTGGTGACATTGGAGTATCTAGGTGACAGTAGGGTTTTGGTTGATGTGTGTCTTAAGGTGTTATTTTAGTACAAACTCTTGGCCTTTTCGTGACACTTATAGGGATAGCTCATAAGATTGATCGGAAAAGATAACTTTGAGGTGGTTTCGTACCCTACAATAATTTCTTCGTTAATTCTCTGCTATTTGTGACTTTGGAGTGAACTCTTTGTCGCGCGTGAGAGATTTACATATGATTCAACTATGTTAGTATTATTGAGAGAAATTGCACTAGTGGAAGTATGAACCCTAGTATTATTGTGTGTTGGGGACACAAGAGATTTCTTGTATTTGATTGCAGGGTTGTTTGAGAGAGACCATCTTCATCCTACACCTCCCACGAATTGATAAACCTTAGGTCATCCACTTGAAGGAAAATTGCCACTGTCCTACAAAACTCTGAGCTTGAAGGCCCAACACGAGTCTACAAGAAGAAGGTTGTGTAGTAGACATCACTTTGCTACCCCATCATTGCTTCCACCACCCCTCATAAGCTTGCTCCTAGCTATTTAGCATGCATCTTTCTCGGTTACCCACCAAATACCAAAGGCGATCGCTGCTATGATCCTATCTCCCACCGCATGATCAAATCACGTCATGTATACTTTGATGAGAAGGTTTTTCCCTTTCAACAGCAGGTACCCTCGGCCATTTCATCGTTGCCGGCTTCAGGCGTCCCTTCGGCGAGCGTCTCTAGTGACAGCCGCTCGAGAGCATCTCTCGGGCCGCCTTCTAGGTTTGGGGCCCCACCTCGCGCCACAGGTCGAGTCTCTCCCCGCCGGGCTGCCTCGATGGCCACGCCGCTTCTCGCGTCGGCTACACCAACTTCAACACCCACGACGTCCCCTGGCCCTCGATGCCCCGCATGTAACTGGCGCCCTCCATGGCATTGCACCCTGCCGGTGCATCCTCCGCGCCTGGCGTGGCCTCTGTCGGTCCCGCCTCTCCTGATATTTCGAGGGCAATGACTTCTTCATCACCATCACCCGCCGCCACGCCAGAACCGCCACCTGGGCATGTGACTCGGTCTCGGGCGGGCATCCACCACCCCAACCTGCGGTATGCCAGTGGTGAGTATCTTCTCACCTCCTCTGCCTTACATCCATCACCTCTCCCGTCGTCAGCTTGAGCCGCCCTCTAGGATCCTCATTGGCTCACAGCGATGCAGGAAGAGTTCGACGCTCTCCATCGGAACCATACCTGGCATGTCGTTCCTCGGCCACCTCATGCCAACATCATCTCTGGCAAATGGATCTTCCATCATAAGAGCATCTACAACCGGACTTGGCAAATCCAAACCCTCAAACGCCTGTGGGACGCGCCCAGACGCGCCCGCGGGCACTGGACGGACACCCCTCAAATTAGGAACTCCACACCTGGACACCTCAATTAGCATATCTCAAATCCATACAAACTCATGAAACTATGTCGACGCACACGGATCGTCTGACTACTCCATCACATTACACTAAACATGCCATCGGACTACCAAAATTTGGCATGTTTGGCTATGGTGGACTTCATCCACGGATGCCCTTGCCCTTCCATGCGTTGTTGCTGGCCTTCTCGTGGAAGTACCGCTCGACGACGCAGTACGGATCTAGCCAGATTTGCTTGTTGCCGAAGCTATCCTCGCTGTCTCTATCCTTCTCCTCCTTCAATGGCAGTCCGGCCATGGCCCGGACCACCCGACTGTGCTCTCGGGCGAGGGCACGTGTGTTCCTATGCCACCGTTTCTTCACAATGCGGGCGCGTATGGCTTCCTCCTCTGCGGCCGCCCGCGCTGCCACAGCAGCCACCTCCGCCTCCACCATATCCGCTATGAGACAGGCCTCGATGGTGATATGGGGCAAGCCCGTGTGGGTCGATCTTTCATGAATTGGAGGGGGATTCCACGAAGAACACGAAGAGAATGAAGGGGAAATCACAAGAGGAAACCCTCAAGAACGAGTCCAATCACACATCCACTAGACTCACCACACACAAGATCCACAAGGTACATGAACAACAAACAGAAATAGGATACATGGTAGAGTTCATCCCAAATCCCATGGGGAGATGGGGCCTTGATATCTTGGAGGATCTTCCCTCGAGAGGGGCCTTGAAATCCTCTATGGATCATCTCCGGTGGAGGCCTTGATCTCCATGGGAGAGGTAGAGGAAGGAGCAAAGCTCAACTAACTAAGAGCTAAACCATTGCTAACCCTAGAAAGGAGGAGGAGGATGTCTATTTATAGTACAAGGCAAGATGGGGTGTGTGAGATAGAGAGAGATACATGGGCCTTTGGCCTAGTGGTGCACGCGCACACGCCGGATGTCCGAGCTAGGGGTCAGATGTCCGGCCCTTCATGGGGGTGCCGGATGTCTGGGGATTGGGCCTGATGTCCGGGGGCTCGGGCTCCTGGCTTTGCTTGAATCGAGACTCCTTGCACCGGATTTCCGGGCAGGGGCGCCGAATATCCGGCCGGTCTTGTGGCGCCGGATGTCCGGGGGTCGGCCGGATGTGTGTGCCTTGTAGCTTCGGTTGCAGCTTGCCCTTGGCGCCAGAGGGATCTCCACGGGACGGATGTCCGGGGCCTGGGAGGTGGCTTGGCCTTCTTCCGTCGTCGCTTCCATGCTTCCCTCGCAGATGGTGTAGTTGTTCCTCGGCACTTGCACTGCTCCTCGTCATCCGTGAAGCTCCGACAATACCTACGTATGCACACGAGGGGAGTGTCAAGTAGTATACCATCCTCGAAGGGGTCAAGTGATCACGTGTAAAGGAGATGATTCACCTTTACGTATGTGTAGTAGTTGTGGCACGTGTCACTTGCCAAACGAACTCTTGTCATGGTGATGTCCATAGGATGCTCCGCATCATCCCCTCCCCCTTGGGAAACATCCATCCTCGGATCAAAATCCAAGTTACCATGGGAAGGAGATGGTGTTGCTGTGTAGAAGTGAACGATCACCAAGTGTCGTGGGAATGAGTCTGGCAATAGAAGGTAGGGGTACGAAAGGAGAGGGCAGAGTCTAGCTAAGGCGAGGATGTACACACAGATGTATGAGTTTAGTCCCCTCTCATGGAGATAACAACCCTACGTCTCAGTGCTCGGGAGCTCTTGTCGTGTGGAAAGTATGAGTTACAGGAGGTGCGAACCCTTATGCCAGAGGGGAGGGGCGGCTTATATAGAGTATGCTGCCCCTCATAAGTGCCAGGAATCCAAGGGTTCGATCATGGGAATAAAGACAAGTGTTACTGCTAACGTACATCATAATTGCTACTAATGACGACTGGCCTAACGCCTGCCTGTTCACCTCCTTAGGGTGGCTTCTGGTCTTCTGGCGTCGACTGGAAGCGAGGTCTTCCGAGTGACAGGTGACTGTAGAGTGGAGGGAGAAGCCTCCGAGTGGATTAACTGTCGAGTTACTTGAGCGCCTTGGTGAATCCAGTCGGAATCTCACTTTTAATCTTAAAGTCATCCAGTATAGTGTACTTAGGTAGGGTATGTAGGTCAGGCCTAGGACCCTACCCTAGGCACATATCCTCGTCATTAGCCCCCGAATGGATCGGGGTTCGAGTGAGAAAGGGGATCAATGCCAGTTCTGATAAGGCACCAAACTTCCGAATGTACTTCGGGGCTTCAATCAAATCTGCGTCGATTGAAATCTTTGTCATTTGTCCGGATCGATTCTGCCTTGATAATGTCCGAATGAATTATGAGCATTGTTAGTGCATCTAGTGCCCCTTAGTGATTTTGGTGTATTGAAGACTTATAGGTTAAGGTACTAATGTGTTTGTGAGTGTACACAGGCTCTATAAGTCTATGAGGAGTTTGACATATCCAGAAATTATCGACCCCTAAAAATGTATGTCTTTAAGTGAAGATTTTGCTGAAGACTTTGGTGAAGACTTTGTGAAGACTTTGAAAATGAAGAAGTTGGTGTGACCTTGAAGATATGAACGAGGAACATGAAGCATGAAGAATTTTGTTTTCGTAGTTTCATTTCCTTTTCTTTGAGTCATAGGAAACACCATACTGTTAAAGGGGGCCGAGGTAATACTAAGGAAGATTTCCAACTTATGCTCAACTCCAAAATCCTCAACCTATACAATCCTTCGAGTGAAGCCTTTGGAAATCTCTTACGGCTCAGACAAATTTTTCAGTGACAGAGACGAAGTTCTTCTGGTCTCTGAGGAAATTGATCTGACTGAGGAGTTAGGATTTCGCCAGTGCGAATTGCCTACAAGTGAGGAACATGATAAGCTGATGACTTTCATAGTTTGAAATTCCGACCGTTGCTGTGCTTAGCGCTAGCTGTCCCAAATCGTTGTTATCCACATAACGGTCATATCATTGGGGGCATTCATGTCTTATCATGTCAGGTTGCACCCTGGCTATAAATAGCCACCCCTCACAACCACTAGTTGGTTGGCTGCTCTGAGAGAGAGAACTCACACTTGTCATCTGAGAGCAACCCATCCTCCGAGGACTTTTGAGAGAAAATAATCAGTGAGGAAAAACCCACAATCAAACCACCAAACCCAAAGTGATTGAGCATCACTGAAGAAATTCCTGTGTGGAACCGACGCTTGTTACCTTTGAGGACTGTGCATCCTCTAGACGGTTAGGCGTCATGGTCTAGTGCTCCTGTAGTCAATTGGGGATCACGTAGTGACCTTGGGCTAGAGCATCCAGCAGTAAATTGTGGATCGCCGGGTGACCAGTTTGTGAGGGTTTTGGAAGTCTACCCTGAAGACTTACCACGAGTGTTGGGCGAGGACTGTGTGACCTTAGCTCAAGGAGAGTACGGTAAGGACTGTGTGTCCTGGGACCGTGTGTCCTCTGGTTTAAATACCAGACCGCTCCAAACCAGACGTACAACTGTCACAGCAGTTGGAACTGGGTCATCAAATCATTGTCTTCATCAAGCTACCTGGTTCTATTTCCTCAACCCCTCCATTTCCTCGTATAACTGTTGATGAAATTGAACTTTGCTGTTTGAAGAATTTGATTGAAGACTTTCCCAAGTTCCTCACCTCAAATTCTTCAGTTACCTTGTTCATCACCGCTTATCCTGTCTCACGCTACTTGTAATCTGTGCATGTTTCATTTCATCATGATGACTATGCTGTTGCTATGTTCCTCATGCACTTGAGTACTTATTCTGCTGTGAGTTATTCATCACATTTCAAATTCCTCAAAGGTGAAATTCCTCAAGTGATGAATTTGTAAAAATCGCCTATTCACCCGCCCTCTAGTCGATATAACGTACTTTCAATTGGTATCAGAGCAGGTACTCCCTCACTCTGTGTGATTTTGGTTTAATCACCTGGAGTCTAGTTATGTTGACTGCAGGTATGATCAAGGTTTCTGCGGGGTGTCCTACCTTCGATGGGATAGACTACCCCTATTGGAAGAACAAGATGCGTATGCACCTTGAAGCTATTGACAACAATCTCTGGTATGTTGTGGAAAATGGTGTGCCCTCTGTCACTCCCATTGTTACTACTACTGATGTGAAAAGATTCAAGCAACTCTATTCTCAAGCGAAGAATATCATTTGTGGCCATCTGAGCAAAGGTCAGTATGGCAGAGTGAGTGCTTTGGAGTCTGCTAAGCTTATCTGGGATAGGCTGTCCAAAGTCAGTGAAGGTTTTTCCACTCAACATGACTCTCGTGTTGATGTTCTTCACAATCTCTTCAACCGCTTCAAGAGACTTGACAAGGAAAATGTTCAGCAAACTTTTGATCGTCTCACTGATATCTCCAATGAGCTTCAAGAACTGGGTGCCACCGATATCACTGACCATGAAGTGGTGAAGAAACTGCTAAGATCTCTTGACTCCTCATTTGATACTCTGGCTTTGATGATTCAAGAACGTGGTGACTACAAGTCGCTTGATCTTGCTGATATTCTTGAGAGACTCAATACTCATGAATTCCAACAAGCTGAGAAGAGAGACCTCTACGGGCCAAGCTATGGAAGATCTCGTGCACTGAAGGCAAAAGCAATTTCCTCATCTGAAGAAGAAGATTCTGACAGTAGCCTTGGTGATCCTGAAGAACTAAGTCAGGAACTAGCAATGCTTGTGAGGAAATTCCAGAAGTTCTCAAGGAGAGGTGGATTTGGAAAATCATCAAAAAGTGGCTTGAGGAAATCAGATTCCTCAGAAGACTACAAGAAAAGAACTTGTCATCGTTGCGAGAAGTCTGGTCACTTTATCTCTGACTGTCCTCTCTAGGAAAAATATTCAAAGAAGAAGAAATATAAGGATGATAGTTCTGATGACTCGAAGAAAAAGAAGAAATCTTCAAAGTCCTCATCTGCAAAG
The DNA here is from genome assembly GCA_022496015.1 of Hordeum marinum. NCBI lineage: Eukaryota > Viridiplantae > Streptophyta > Magnoliopsida > Poales > Poaceae > Hordeum > Hordeum marinum. The sequence goes on from CM039674.1 coordinate 82,091,577, forward strand.
TCCTCATCTTCAAAATCCTGAAAGCACAAGAAGAATGGTTCTAGAAAGGCACGAGCATTCATCGGCAAGGAAATGGACTCCGAGGAAGAATCTGAAGAATCTGAAGAAGAGGAAGAATCTGAGGAAGAATCAGAATCTGGTGTCGCTAGCCTTGCTCTCGCTACTGCTTTCGTGAGCAAGTCCATCTTCAACGATGAAGAATTTGACTACTCCAATGACTCTGACGTCAGCAACGATGATCATGCTCCCACCTATTGCTTCATGGCAAAAGGCTCAAAGGTACACAAACATCATTCCTCATCTGAATCAAGTGAAGTTGAATATGATGATTATGTGAAACCTAGCTATGCTAAATTTGTTAAAATTGCCACTAAGCAACAAAGTGCACTTGAAAAGCTTGAGAAAATGCTAGACAAAAGCGATGATCTATTGAACCATGAAGTGGATCGGACTCAAACTCTGTCTGTCGATCTCAAAAGTCTTCAGAGGAAGTATGATAACCCTAGAGTCATCATAACGACCTCTTGTCTGATCGTGAGAAGCTTTCTTATGAATTTCTTCAAAGAAAGCAAGATCTTGAGAAACTGAGGGTGTCACATGAATATCTCCAAAGGGAAAACGATTCCTTACTAGCTCAACAGATCACTACCGCTTAGGAAGATTTCATTCCATCTTGTTTGAAATGCATCGAACGTGAAACTGCTAATTCTTCACCTGAATGTTCAAATGCTTCTATTGCTGCAATTTCTTCAACTATTCCCGTGGTCTTAAATTCCTCATCTGAGGATACCACTAGTATCACTGATGACAATGTAGGGTTGAAGGAATTGTATGTGATAGGCATGTACAAAAGTCTCAAAGGGCATCAAACCCTTTGCGATGTTCTCAAAAAGCAGATTTTGAACAGGAACCCTAGGAAAGAGGGTATAGCCTTTGTGAGGAAACTCAACGCTGATGGATCCTACTGGATACCTGAGCAGTACCCCAAAACCTCATGGGTTGCTGCGAAAGGACCTCCTGTAGATCCATCCACTTTATCTGGCTTTACGTGTGAAACTTCATATTTCTCTCATGAATCACTTGACTCGAACTACAAATTCTTCAAAAATCAGAAAGGTGAAGTATTTGCTAGATTTGCTGGAACTAACTACAGGAACGGTTCTCCTATGAAGAAAATTTGGGTTCCCAAGAGCTACCTACAAAATCTTCAAGTGAATGTCCTCACGACACCACCCATGAAGAATAGGAACCCGGATCAAATTCCTCATATGGACCAAACTCCTCAAATGGTCAAAATTATCATTCTCATACTAATGCCTCTGTTTCGCAGGGAAAACCTAAGAGTTATGAATATGTGCATTATTCTTCAAACCATTATGTTCATAAGTCCTCGAAGAATTTCTCTGCTTATTTATTTGAGTACTCTAATCCTCGCCTTGTGAAACGAAGCGCACTTGCTTCAATGCCTCCCTTCTCACATGGTGCTCGTAGAATGATGAACTCTTTGCCACCCCTCCAGATGTGGGTGGTGATGAAATTGAACTAATTTCTTATGCAGGGTCAGGTTTCCAGATGAAACTGAACATCTGATGAACATGCTGGAGACCTGAGGAAATGCTTGAAAGGACACAAGCTAACTATGCAAAAATGAATTCCTCATTTCTCTCGTCCTCACACTACTTGGTTACTATCTTGTGTGATGAAATTCTATCTGATGAAATTGATGTCATATTCTTCACTCTAAAGCATATGAGTTCGTAAGTTGTACTAATTCACCTGTAGGATGATACTCTAAAAGCTACTGAGTGGGTTCTTGATAGTGGATGCACAAACCACATGACGGGTGACAAGAATCTATTGATGAATTTGCCACTCACTCCATCTCCTCTGAAGCATATCACCTATGCAGACAAAGGAAAAAGCAAGGTATTGGGACTTGGTAAGGTTGCTATCTCAAAGGACCGAACCATGGATAAGGTGATGCTTGTTGAATCCCTCGGGTTCAACCTTATGTCTGTCTCAATGCTTTGTGATCTTGATATGGTTGTCGTGTTTGGAAAATTTCGTTGTGTTGTCATCATGGAATCTGACAATTCCAAAGTCTTCGAAGGCTTTAGGAGAGGAGACTTGTATATTGTTGATTTCTCTACATGTCCTCAACCTGCCACTTGCTTACTTGCAAAGTCTTCAGAAGGCTGGCTGTGGCATCGACGACTTGGACATGCTGGTATGAGGAACCTGCACACACTCATGAAGAAAAAGCACGTCATTGGCATCGAGGGTGTCAAATTCCTCAAGGACCACATCTGCGGTGCATGTGAATCTGGGAAGATGACCTGATCGAAGCATCCCTCGAAGACAATCATGACCACGACTCGACCCTTTGAATTGCTTCACATGAATCTGTTTGGCCCCACTCCTTACTCCATACTAACAAATGCATCAAGTTTGTATGGCTTTGTCGTTGTTGATGATTACTCTCGTTACACATGGGTGCATATTATTCTGTACAAAAATGAAGTGCAGGATGTCTTCAGACGATTTGCTTCAACGGCCTCCACCAACTCCGGCGTCAAAATCAAGCATATTAGGAGTGATAATGGGACTAAATTCAAGAACACTAATCTTGATGAACTTGGTATTACTCATGAGTTATCTGCCCCGTATACTCCTCAACAGAATGGCATCATGGAGCGCAAGAACAGGACTCTCGTTGAGATGGCTCGCACCATGCTTGATGAATACAAGACTCCTCGTCGCTTCTAGACTGAGGCAATTGATACTGCATGCCACATCATCAACAGGGTATGTCTTCACAAATTCTTCAAGAAGACTTCATATGAACTTATGACTAGCAAGAAACCCAATGTAAGTTATCTCAAAGTCTTCGGTGCAAAATGCTGGATCAGAGATCCTCATCACAGTTCTAAGTTTGCAGCGAAAGCACATGAAGGTTATATGCTTGGTTATGGAAAGGACTCGCACACCTACAAAGTCTTCAACATCTACCATCACAAGGTTGTTGAAACTGTAGATGTGCGGTTCGATGAATCTGATGGCTCGCAAAGAGAGCACCTGCCTTCTGTGATAGATGAACAGACGCCTAAGGAATCCATCAAGCTGAAGGCAATTGAAGATATCATACCCACTAAGGAAGTCATTCCAACGGATGAAGATATTCATGCCAATTCACCTGAACAAAATGGTGCTAATGAAAATCCTTAGCCACGTCAACCTGCTCATCCTAGAGTTGCAAATGAAGTACAGATTGACAAAATCATCGATGACATCAATGCACCAGGTCCCCTCACTCGCTCAAAAGCTTCACATTTAACTAACTTTTTTGGGCACTTTGCTTTTGTCTCTATTATAGAACCCACCAAAGTTGATGAAGCATTCAAGGAGCCCGAGTGGATTCAAGCTATGCAAGAGGAATTGCATCAGTTCAAGCTCAACAACGTGTGGGAACTTGTCAAGCGACCAGATCCTCGCAAACATAACATCATAGGTACCAAGTGGATCTATCGCAACAAGCAAGATGAAAATGGCCTCGTGGTGAGGATTAAGGCTCGTCTTGTAGCCCAAGGCTACACACAGGTTGAAGGAATTGACTTTGATGAAACGTTTGCACCTGTTGCTAGACTTGAGGCTATTCGCATATTACTTGCTTACGCTAACCATCATAATATCATCTTATATCAAATGGATTTGAAAAGTGCATTCCTCAATGGTAAGCTTGAGGAAGAAGTATATGTTGCTCAACCCCCAGGTTTTGAAGACCCTAAGCATCCTGACAAAGTCTTCAGACTAAACAAGGCCCTTTATGGCCTCAAGCAGGCCCCTCGGGCGTGGTACGACACTCTGAAGGAATTCCTCATGAAGAAAGGCTTCAAACCCGGTTCACTCGACCCAACTCTTTTCACAAAATCTTATGACAATGAACTGTTCATATGCCAGATATATGTAGACGATATTATCTTTGGCTGTACTAACAAACATTACAGTGATGAATTTGCCTATATGATGAGTGAAGAATATCAAATGTCTATGATGGGAGAGTTGAAATTCTTCCTAGGTCTTCAAATTCGTCAGCAAGACAATGACATCTTCATCTCACAAGAGAAATACCTCAAAGATGTTCTAAGGAAATTCGACATGCAAGATTGCAAAGGCGTCAAAACTCCAATGCCTTCAAAAGGCCACCTCTGCACTGATGAAAATGGTAAAGATTTTGATCAGAAGGTACACCGCTCCATGATTGGTTCATTATTGTATCTATGTGCATCTAGGCCTGATATTATGCTAAGTGTTTGCATGTGTGCCTGATTCCAAGCAACACCGAAGGAATCACACCATAAGGCTGTGAAAGATATTCTTCGATACTTAGCTCACACACCAACACTTGGATTGTGGTATCCCAAGGGCTCAAATCTTCACCTCGTCGGACACACTGATGCTGACTATGCTGGAGATCGTGTGGATCGCAAGTCAACCTTAGGCATATGTCATTTCCTCGGACGATCCTTAGTCTGTTGGTCCTCGAAGAAGAAGAACTGCGTTTCACTTTCTACTACTGTAGCTGAGTACATTGCTGCCGGTTCATGTTGTGCTCAACTACTATGGATGAAGCAAACCCTCAAGGACTATGACATCAAGCTGAAGAATGTGCCTCTTTACTGCGACAACGAGAGTGCCATCAAGATTGCTTATAACCCAGTTCAGCATTCCAAGACCAAGCACATCCAAATTCGTCATCACTTTCTTCGAGATCATGTACTCAAGGGCGACATCTCCATCGACCACATCCCCACTGAAGAACAGCTGGCCGATATCTTCACTAAGCCCTTGGATGAAAAGAGATTTTGCAAGTTGCGGTGTGAGCTAAATATCTTAGAATCTTTGAATGTCCTTTGAAGAAAGACACACATCCTAACACTTATGCAAAATGGATGACCTTGATGTGCAACACACGAAGAAACGTTTTTCTTCAATCAATGAAGAATAACCCTCTAATTGTGAATAAATTAATGAAGAATTTGATTCTCAGAACCCTACGACAATTGTACGCGGTGTTTGAAGTCATCATTCTTATACGGTGGGTCACGCCACCAACAATAGTTGAAATTCTTCTAAGTTGAGTTTTTCATCATTTGTGCAAATTCTTCAAGTCATCAAATTCCTGAAATTTGCAAATTATTCAATTTTTTCCAAATTGCTCAACTTTCCAAATTCTTCAAACTTTGAAACTCATGTTCTTCATTGACTATTTTTTTTTGAGTTTTTAATGTCCTCAACAACATTCACTTATTGCTAATTCTTCAAGTTGATTTTCATCTAAGTGAATGTGATCGGACCCTTTACCCCTCCATGCTAAACTCAACCCAGTCTGTTCACAAATTCTTCATATGCGTTCTACTTTGAAACTCGTTCAAAGTCTTAACTGTGTCCTTGATAGCTGAAGAATTTGCGAACGGAAGATTTGAAATTTACACTATCAAAATATTCAGCGGTTCTCACACAAACGGTTCCGGTTCCCACGCCTGGATAACCCACGATCATCACCGTTGAGTACGTGGGTGACACCTGTCGCATGGAGAGCAAGGGTCAGGGGCAATCCTGTCCTAAATCTTCAGGCGGATCGGTTTTCACTTCCTCTATAAATACTCCCCTTCCCATCAACTATGCTCGGTTACTCCGCATCTCATCCCTCTCCTGAGCTCCAACCTAGCGCCGCCGCTAAAGTCATCGTCGCCGGTGAGGAAGAGCTTCACTGCCTCAACCTCATCATCGCCGTACTCGCACCGACCGTGGAAATCTTCATCCGGCCGCCGCTGTAGCTGTCTCCCTCTGCCAAGCTAGGGCGTGGGAGATCTGAACGGACGAACTTCCCAAACTTATCTCTGAGTTCGTCGTGTTCTTCACCAGGGTAAATAAAATTTATTTTTACTACCCTTGTTTGATCTTCAAATGCTCTTCATATTCCTCAAAAGGTGTTTATTCATCATGAATCTTACTCTTCAAGCACAGTCATCTTCTCATACTTGATGACTTTCCCTAAGTAATGACTTTCTTCAAGATTCCTCAATTGTGCGGATCCTCAAAATTTGCACAACTCTGGAACCTGAGACAAGGAACACTTAGTGAAATTCCTCTAGACATCCATGGTTGAATTCCTCACACCTATTTTTCTTCAAAATTTATGAGAGCGCATATGACCTCCTCAAATTCCTCGCACCTATACTCTGGTCACAGATACAACATGTCCGCTGATGAATCACTAGGTTCTCACCAACTTAACTCATTTGCAGCGCTTCTCAAAGAAAATTGTGTACCTCTTCAGAATCCTCAAGAGTTAATAATCCTCAAGTGAAGAAAATGGCTGACGGAAAGAAACCTTAGAAAGGAGGAAAGAAACCAGATGTGCACACCGCCTTTGAGATCCCTGAGGATGTGTATGATGAATACTGCACACCTAATGAAGAGACACATGGGAAAAGACCACCAAGCAGAGAAAGATTTGTCTGCAAAAGATTGAGAGGAGATGGGCAAGGGAATGGAAGGAATATCGTTATGTAACCCCAAAATACATGATGAAATTCGCAGTAAAACCTCCTTGCAGCAGGCCTGCTCTTGCACCAAATCAGATTGCTGATCCCACTAGCCTCAAGACTGGTGAGGACTTTCCTCACAAATGGGAAAAGCAGCAAGAAAAGCTGGCTAAGAAAGCCAAGGAAGCAGTGATGAAATTCAATGAGGATTCTGCTGCTACTACCTCTGCCGGAGCCTCTGCAAGTGCTCCGAAGAAACTCAAGATGAAGAAATCTATAGTGAAGACAAGTTCTTCAACTTTAATACCTTCACAGCAGATTCCTCAAGGTCAAAGGCCTCAGCCTACAAAACCTTCAGCTGCTGGAACAGTTGCTACTCAGTCTTCTGCAGCAGCTGCAAAGTCCTCAACCCCAGTGCATCTGGCAACATGTAAGAGGATTGAGGGATTCTCCAGAGTTCCAATGATCACTGCAAGCCCCTCCAACACAGCAAAGTCTTCAACCAGCCCCTTTACGTTGAAGCTGAAGAAAACTGCTGGACGAGGTCAAAGACCAAGTCCTCACACAAGCAAGGCTGTGCTGACCATACCCTCACATTCTGAGGATAATGATGGTGATGATGATGAAGCTGATGATGAGGAATTGGAAGAAATCATCAGACAAAGTCAACATAGGGCTGCTAGAGCAAAGGGTAGCTCTGTTCCTCTCATGCTAGATCCCAAGATGATCCTCAACATTATCGACATATGGCATGATGACCCGAGCACCCCACTTTCTTCACTAAATCTGCCTTTTGGAGTGGATCATGTCCTCACCCTCTTCATCTCTAAAGAAAAATGGAAGAGATAGCAAGCTCTGAGAGCTAAGAGGAACATGACTCGAAAAGAAAAGTTTCTGCATGACAATGTGATGAACTTGACTCCAAAACAACTCGCCACAGTGCAGTCAGAAATTCGCACTCTCTCTGAGGATCAAGAGAGATATGATGCAGAATGGAAAGGAACAAAGGTCAGATTCGTCAGGGCTGCTCAAGCTGCAGTAAAGGATCACAACACCAGGGTTGCAGCTCGATCGCAACCACAAAAGCCTCAGTCTGAAGAAATTCCTCAGACTGTAGATGAAATTCCTCAGGCAGCTGATGAAAATGCTCAGCGTGATGAAACTGCTGAAGGAAATGCTTCTACACCAGAAGCAACTGCCAGTGTTGCTGAGGAAACTCAGACCACTAATGAACATGCCAGGGCAACCTTCAATGTTGTTGCTGAAGAAACTGATAGGCTAGCTCAAGTTCTGCTGTGCCTGAAGAAATAGAACCCACCAGGGCGGCTGCAACAGTCGTTCCTGAAGAAACTGCTGCTGCTGAGGAAAACACTCTCAAGAGAAAGGCATCAGCTTCAGAAACCCCAGCTTTGAAGAAGTTGAAGACTATGCCAAGTTCTTCAACTGGACCAATTGATGCAACCCCAATTTCCTCAGCACCTACCTACGAGATTGTGCCATTTGGGGTAGAATATGTCATCCCAGCGGAAGAGGAATATCATTCTGCTGCTTCAACAGAGCAGATTGATGAAGAAATAGTTGTTGAAGACACTACTTCAACCCCAATGGTATCAACACCCCAGCTTCAGTACACTGCTGAGGAAGCTGGAGTTGAAGAAATTGATGAGGAAGTTGACACTGGTGACACCACTCCGGTCATCAATGATGAATATTGGGAATCTACACACCCAAATTCACCAATGACTACTCCTCTGCTGCAGATTCCTCTGTCGCCTGCTCCGACCAAAAAATACCTGAAGAATCTGCAAATCTGAATATTCAAGTCAGTGAAGAAATTCCAGCTGCAACAGCTGATATTCTTGACGCTCCCACCGCAGCTAAGGAACCTATTCTTCAAATTACTCAGTCTGAAGTTTCTCCCATGCCAAAGGAGATCAAGGGCCGCTTCAAGCCAAATCTTCAACCGAAGCCCAAGATGCCATTAAAAGGCTCAGGGCGCCCCAAATTCCTCAAAAGAAATTTCTTCAGTGAGTGCATGTTCTTCACAGGTCCAAATCCCTATGACTCTACAAGGGCAGGACGCAACAGATTCTGGACTGCAACACAACTCAACTACTATGCATCAGTTCTTTGTGAGAAGAAGAAAGTCTCCGAGCACCACCAAATTCCTCATGCTGACATGGAAACCATTCCATCATTCACACCGGTGCTCCAAGTTCTTCATGATGTAGGCATTCTTCCATTCCGCGTCGACATCTGTGACTGGAATGAAGAACTTATTCTTCAGTTCCATGCCACATTGCATATCAGCGGCAATGCTTCAGACGTCAACTCCTAGATATTGGACTGGATGACAGGATCAACACACTTCACTGCTCAAGCTTCTGAATTGCTTCAGTGTGTACCTGTTCCAATTCCCTCAGATGAAGCCCACAAACTGTTTAATGAGCCTGCACTTCCAAATCAGATGATGCAAGTGTTGATGAAGCCTTTGCCTCCTGGAACGCCTCAACCAAACACCTTTCTTGTGAAGAATCTGCTATATGTGCCCAGAACTATTTACTGTATCCTCAGAAATACACTATGTCCTAAAAAGGCCACGATTCTGAAGAAGAAGAAGTGGAAGGAGTCATGAAGAATATGCTCTTCAACATCATTCATGGGATTCCCATCGACTTGCATGATTTCTTCATGAGGACATTGGCCAGTACTGCCTTAGCTCCATTTGAACAGAAGCCCTATGCGCCATGGATCATGAAATTCATCACGGCAAAGTCCTCAGTTCCCTTCAAGGCTGATTTTCAGAATCACTTTGGCTTTCTGCCTCTAATAGAAGTCATCAAGAGCTCAATTGTCTCAGTTGAAGGAAAAGGCAAATCTGTCATTGATGAAGGCACTCGTCCTTTGGATGGACAGTTTCGCAAAGCCGCTTCCTTCTCCACCAATGATGACACTACCACTCAAGACTCCGGTGCAAAACCCTCATCTCAACAACCTCAAGCGTCTGCCCCTTGTGTGATGACTGATCGTGAGCTTCTAATAAGTCTTCATCAGAAGGTCGATCACAATCACAAGTGGGTGAAGCGTCAACTTGGTTACATTGTGCAGAACATGACTGTGACGCAGAACACAGTGAAGAGAAATCACTACTATGCGCATGAAACCCTCAACCGCACTTGGGCCGTACTGTCTCACATCATGCCTCAAGAAGAACTGGATTAGCTGGATATTGAGGAACATCCCGACTAGGCTCGGCGACCTCAGAAGAAATTCAAGAAAGTTCAAGTTCCTATGATGGTAGCAATTTCATATTCTTCATCTCACGAGCATGATGATGATGAAGACATTGTCGACACTGCTGCAGGCCCTGCATCGACAAATGACCCCGACAACGCTGGCGCTCCTTCCTCACCAACATGATGAAAGTCTTCAAAGGGGCGTTAGTCCTCACTTTTTCGTCCCTTTTAGTCTTCGATGACAAAGGGGGAGAAAATTTGAGTTTGTCTTCAAGCGGGTCTCTATATGGGCTATATTTTTGTTTAAGTTACAACTCTCGCTCTTCTGAAACTTTTGTTGATTGAGTTGTAAACTTAAGTCCGATGGTGGTCTGACACTTTTGAACTATTTCCTCGCATGTTTATTTCCTCAAGTACCTTAATGCATACATACACCAATTTCGTCAGACACCATTTTCCTCACGCATTTCAAATTCTTCATATCATATATTCAAATGCGTGTATGAATTACAAGATATAGGGGGAGTTCTCCATGTTTTAACCTGCCATGTGCCTTTGAAGTTCAAAGCAAATTCCTTACATATGCACATCTTCAGGGGGAGTTATTCTATATCCTGCTTTCAAATTCCTCAAAATCTGTACTTTCACTTCATATGTTTATCCCCGTTGAAAACTTAACCTATTTGTCATCAATCACCAAAAAGGGGGAGATTGTTAGTGCATCTAGTGCCCCTTAGTGATTTTGGTGCATTGAAGACTTATAGGTTAAGGTACTAATGTGTTTGTGAGTGTACACAGGCTCTATAATTCTATGAGGAGTTTGACATATCCGGAAATTATCGACCCCTAAAAATGTATGTCTTCAAGTGAAGATTTTGCTGAAGACTTTCTGAAAACTTTGGTGAAGACTTTGTGAAGACTTTGAAAATGAAGTAGTTGGTGTGACCTTGAAGATATGAACGAGGAACGTGAAGCGTGAAGACTTTTGTTTTCGTAGTTTCTTTTGCTTTTTTTTGAGTCATAGGAAACACCATACTATTAAAGGGGGCGAAGGTAATACTAAGGAAGATTTCCAACTGATGCTCAACTCCAAAATCCTCAACCTATACAATCCTTCGAGTGAAGCCTTTGGAAATCTCTTACGGCTCAGAAATGTTCTTTAGTGATAGAGACGAAGTTCTTCTAGTTTCTGAGGAAATTGATCTGACTGAGGAGTTAGGATTTCGCCAGTGCGAATTGCCTACAAGTGAGGAACATGATAAGCTGAGGACTTTCATAGTTCGAAATTACGACCGTTGCTGTGCTTAGCGCCAGCTATCCCAAATCGTTCTTATCCACATAACGGTCATATAATTGGGGTATTCATGTCCTATCATGTCAGGTTGCACCCTGGCTATAAATAGCCACCCCCCACAACCACTAGTTGGTTGGCTGCTCCGAGAGAGAGAACTGACACTTGTCATCTGAGAGCAACCCATCCTCCGAGGAATTTTGAGAGAAAATCATCAGTGAGGAAAAACTCACAACCAAACTACCAAACCCAAAGTGATTGAGCATCACTGAAGAAATTCCTGTGTGGAACCGAAGAGCATCCAGCAGTAAATTGTGGATCGCCGAGTGACCAATTTGTGAGGGTTTTGGAAGTCTACCCTGAAGACTTACGACGAGTGTTGGGCGAGGACTGTGTGACCTTAGCACAAGGAGAGTACGGTAAGGACTGTGTGTCCTCTGGTTTAAATACCAGGCCGCTCCAAACCAGACGTACAACTGTCACATCAGTTGGAACCGGGTCATCAAATCATTGTCTTCATCAGGCTACCTGGTTCTATTTCCTCAACCCTTCCATTTCCTCGTATAACTGTTGATGAAATTGAACTTTGCTATTTGAAGAATTTGATTGAAGACTTTCCCAAGTTCCTCACCTCAAATTCTTCAATTACCTTGTTCATCACCGCTTATCCTGTCTCACGCTACTTGTAATTTGTGCATGTTTCATTTCATCATGATGACTATGATGTTGCTATGTTCCTCATGCACTTGAGTACTTATTCCGCTGCGAGTTATTCATCACATTTCAAATTCCTCAAAGGTGAAATTCCTCAAGTGATGAATTTGGAAAAATCGCCTATTCACCTCCCCTCTAGTCGATATAACGTACTGTTAATCAAATATGTTCCGAGTGACTGGAAAGGATTTTCGGACATGACGGGTCGCTCTATGAGGCCCGGATTTCATGGGATTCAAAAATTTGGGAAGCGCATGCCTCGCGAAGATGACACCACAACTGGGCCAAGTGGGAGCACGACGCCTCGATACACGCCGCCCATTTCGCCACGTACTGCATGACATCTAGGGGTAAGATACACAAAGATCTAGCGGGCCCACAAGTCAGTGAGACACTCGACTGAGTAAAAGATCCCGCCGCGTTGTGGTCTGCATATTATTCTTCCCCCAAATCTCCTCTCTTACTTTGTCTCCTCTGCTCTAAGCGCACTGCTCAGCTCTGCCTCGACGACCACCGCCACCACGATGATGAAGGGAAAGACCGAAAAGCTTGAGCGCGCCAAGAAGGGAGCCACGAAATGCAAGGCCAAGAAGATATCCAGCGCACGATTCACCGTGCCGGTGGGGTGGATCCAAGGGGATTTTCTCCCATCGACGGTCCGGCTATGGACATCGAGAACCTCATCATCGACGAGCTCATGGATGAAGGCTCGTGGAGGCTGTCGGAGGGGGAGATCGAGCCGGAGCTGCACGAGGGGGAATGGGTCCATCTCCTCACCCACATCGAGAGAGGTTTCTCCATGCCCCACCATCCTTTCTTCCGAGGGTTTCTCAATTTCCTTAGAGCCCAACTCCATCATTTCCCTCAGAATGCAATTTCTTATCTTGCTGCTTTCATCACTATGTGTGAATGTTTCTTGGGTTGTCCCCCCCTTTGGGGCTTGTTCAAGCATATCTTCACCATTAGATCTCAGTCGGTCAAAAAGGCCAACCTTGAGGATGATAAGACCCGTGTCATCCAATTATGTGGTGGCTTGGGTATCCAAAAGAGGGATAGGAGTGCCTTTCCATCCATGACCTTTCCAAAATCTGTTAGGGATTGGTAGTCGACCTGGTTCTACTTCAAAGATGTAGCATCTCCCAACATGTCGACTGGTCTTTCCCCTTTCACGCTAGATTGACCCACCGTTCCCAAATCCTTATCCATGATAGAAGGGGAGAAATTCCAAGTTGGTATCTTGGTGGATGCCATAGTGGGTAGTTGTTTGTGGCGGAGTGACTGGCATGGATCTTCTAGAGACATTCCTCAGTCGATGGATCCAGCCCCTCCAAGCAAGGGACCATGCCATGTCGCATTACTCAGGCCTTGAGGACACGACTCGGACGCACCCAGAGGAAGTCCTAGAGAAAACTATCGAGCAATGACTTCGAAGCATCACTCGAGCCCGCGACAATCCCCTGGGAGCCAAGAGGATCAAGCCTTACTCTGCTGAGAATCTACCAAAGAATCTGGTAAATTATGTCTTTGTCGACTGCTATACTATTCTGTCGAGTAGCTATATCATCGGTCGACTGACTTCATTGTTTGAATCTTGCAGGAGTGGACAGACATGTACTCGCCCGTGCCAAACTGGAATCAGCCCGAAGACGGAGGGGAGAGCAAGGGCGACAGTGTGGACTTTGACTATGCCAATGACATCGAGGACGAATATGAGGACTCGGGCTAGGATGAAGAAGAAGTCGAGTCTCCTCTGCGCACTGAGCATTGCTCCAAGCTGCGTCAGGATCGTGCGACTGCCCCAGGCAAGGCCTTGGCGTCGAGTGAGAGGAGCTTGAAGCGGGACCGAACCTCGACAGTTGAGTCGAGTGAACGGGCCGCAAAGCATCCCAAGTCTGACATGCCGAAACCTCGGAAAGCTTTGCCCCGCATTGAAATCGTTGTACCCGTTGTCTCAACGCAAGTTTTCATTTTCTTCTTGTGCTATTGTATAAGCTAGAGGTATAACAAATCTTCACTCGGCTCTGTTTCTTGAAAATGATTTGCCGATTGTATAAGCCAATGTCGTCGATTGATGTTTGCAGAAATCATTCAACTAGAGGACGATGAAGATCCACCTCACGGTACGAGGGGTGAAGGTGTGACCTCAGGCACCCCATGCGTACGCGCCTGAAGAACTTCATCAGCGGAAACGGCTCAAAGGTCGTGGCTCTGTTGTAGAGTGCCCCACCAGCTGCTTCAACCATTGTGGCCTCGACGCCAATCGGACAACTCCAGGCCACCTCTGTTACTCCACTCGCAACATCGATTCAGCTGACGACTATCTTTCCTTTGCATCACATCCTAGAAGACCAAATTGGAGCTGCCAAGAAAGCCATGATTCAAGCAGAGCAGATGATGCCGCGCACAAAGGAGGCATACAAAGCAAGCAAGCTGGCTTATGATGCCAGCACGGCGCTTCGCACCAACGTTCGAGTAAGTGCGATTGTAAGTGCATTTCCAATTGAATTCCTGTCTTTCTTGATTGTACACCGAGTGGGTGTTTTCCTTTTGTAGAATACTTTTATGTTCTCCTCTCGAATGGATTGGGTCTTAGTCAAGTGGGTTTCGGTCCAGTGGGGGCACACTGAGTGCACCCACTAGGTGTATCCCCGAGACTGCTGTCGAATGGTGATGACATCGATAGGGGTCTTAGACTTGTTTTGGTAATCGGTCGACAGATCGAGTGATAGAAGGTCCGGTGGGGGCACGCTGAGTGCACCCACTAGGTGTAGCCCCGAGATCACCGTCGAGTGCTTGCATTGGCGGGGGTCTTAATAGAGACGATATTCACATGCTTGCACACATTTTTTATTTTCTTGCCACTCGACAGATCGAGTGTTAGCAAATCCAGTGGAGGCACGCTGAGTGCACCCATTGGGTGTAGTCCCTGAGACCGCCGTTGAGTGCTTGCATCGGCGGGGGTCTGATAGAGACCATTTTCTACCCGGACAGGACATGCCTGGTCGAGTGATTTCGGAACCAGCGGGGGCACGCTGAGTGCACCCACTGGGTGTAGTCCCCGAGACTACTATTGATCATTGACGATGAGCACTAGTCTTAATAACTTGAACTTAGGGTCCTTTGTTGTACACGGAGTACGCTTGCCACTCGACGTGTCGAGTGAGCTCTTTGCCTTAGTGTTACCACTCCGAAGCTACCTTGCAGGTTTCATGGATATCATTTCCATCAACCATGATATGACACTGGTTTCATGGACATAATTTCCATCAACCATGATATGACGCTATTTCAGGAGTGTGGGGTGGGGCGACGGGCCGCCATCCAGTCAACTATTCTTGATTCTTTCCACTCGGGAGTGGAGAAATTTTCATGTCGACTGAACTGTTTTTTGTTGATTTCAGAGAGCTTGCGAACTTGGCACCCAATACAAGGACCTGGAGAAGGAGAAGAACCAGCTACAATTGGATCTGAAAGTCTCTAAGAAGAACCTGGAATGCGCGCAGACTAAGTTGAAGACCCTGGGAGGTAATTCATGTCGACCCAAAGCACTCGTGCTTTCACCTTCCATCCTTTGAACCGAGTGCTGTCACTCGAACAGACATGCGTGACGAAAATCGTCAACTCCAAGCTCGACTCAACAATGCTATTTCTTTAGATACCATGAAGAAAGCACTGGAGGACAAGGACAAGGCGCTCGCTGATGCTCAAAAGGTGGCGAGGGAGAAAACTGAAGCTGCCGAGAAGAAGCTTGCCGCAGCCAATAAGATAGAGGAAGAAAACTCGAAGCTGAAACTGGAACGGACTGAAATTATCAAGAAGACCGAACAACTGACCAGGAGGAGCAATGGTATGGAGAAGCACTTGGGAGATTTCCCAAAGAAGATGTTCATCATGCTTGACGGTAACTTCCCTTGTCGAGTGAATTTCCTTAATTCCCATAGGCTAGTAATATAACCATCTTTCCATTCCTTCCTCAATATAGAATTCTTCCAGGACTTCAAAAAAGAGACCGAAGATATTGAGTCCAATATGGATCCCACTAAGTCCGTTGGAGATGGTGTGGCCATGAACATGTTCTGCCTCAACGTCCGTCTCCAGGGTGTTCAAGCATACATCATTCAACTGAAGGCTGTGCTGGAGAAGATTGACAAGGAACTGTGGCCTGAAGACACCCTCCAGACTGACCTTGCATCCATGATGACTCGCCTCAATGAGATCCCTAGTTGAGTGCAAGCTTGGAAGAAATCAGCTCCTCACCGCGGAGCCGATGTGGCGCTCTCGCTGGTTAGAGTCCATTGCAACGAGGCGAGAGAGGACAAGTTGAAGGACCTCCGGGTGATTAACATGAAGAAACCTCAGTTCGAAGACTTCATGGAGACCTTCATTAACGCAGCCACTCGGATCGCAGACGGGATCGACTTGGACACCTTCGACGAGCTAGCAAGTCCGTTGGGTGCTTGAAAAACTTTATTTACAGTGAAAACTTTATACGCCTCAGAATGCCGAGTGGAAATGTAATGGCCATAAAACATCATTTAGGCCTTAAGCGTGAGTACCTTTGCTTGCGCACATAACTTTTATTCGCGCTGGAACCTTTGGATTTATCTGCATTTTGCTTTAAATAATTTGTTTAACTGAATTTGTTTTGTCGAATCCTCGAGTGAGAAGTATATTCATCACTTGGGTAGAGTTTTTAACTTAGGCAAAAGGTCGTTCGCAGCTAAGTCCTCGAGTGACAAGAATACTCATCGCTCAGAGAAGTTTTTGAACTTAGGCGAAGATTGATTCACGACTAAGTTTCCGAGTGAATATGATGTTATACACTCGGAAGGTTTTTTGAACTTAGGTGAAAGCTGGTTCGCAGCTAAGCTCCCGAGTGTGAGGATCGCTCAATACTCGGAGAAGTTTTCAAGTTAGGCGAAGACTGGTTCGTAGCTAAGTTTCCGAGTGAATATGATGTTATACACTCAGAAGGATTTTTTAACTTAGGCGAAAGCTAGTTCGCAGCTAAGCCCCCGAGTGTGAGGATCGCTCAACACTCAGAGAAGTTTTGAACTTAGACGAAGATTGGTTCGTAGCTAAGTTTCCAAGTGAATGGAATGTTATCCACTCGGAAAGGTTATTTAACTTAGGCAAAAACTGGTTCGCAGCTAAGCCCCCGAGTGTGAGGATCGCTCGACACTCGGAGAAGTTTTGAACTTAGACGAAGGCTGGTTCGTAGCTAAGTTTCCGAGTGAATGGACTGCTATCCACTCAGCAGGGTTTTTAACTCTGGCAAAAGCGTGTTTGCAGCTAAGCCCCGGAGTGCGAGGATCGCCCGACACTCGGAGAAGTTTTGAACTTAGACGAAGACTGGTTCATAGCTAAGTTTCCGAGTGAATGGATTGCTATCCACTCGGCAGGGTTTTTAACTTAGGTGAAAGCGTGTTGGCGACTAAGCCCCCGAGTGCGAGGATCGCTCGTCACTCAGAGTGTTCCCAAATGTGAAATTGCGCGATCGGAATCGATAAAAGGCTGCGGAAGTCATATTGCATAAACGGCATTGTCTAAAATAATTTTATTACATCAACACAACTTTGTTTTTAGGTATAGAAACGCTGGAGCAGATCTGCATTCAAGGCTCGCGGCTCATCAATCTTCTTCTTGAGGTTGTCGAGATGATAGGCTCCGCTGTTCAACACCTTAGTGATGATGAAAGGTCCTTCCTCACGTCGGGGCGAGCTTGTGAGGTCGCTGTTGATCTACTCGGAGCACCAAATCACCTTGATGAAACGACCGACTCTTAACGTGCTTTGCAGGAAGCGTTGCAGATCTTGCTGGTATGTAGTCGTCCGAACCAGAGCCATCTCGCGTTCCTCTTCTAGGAGATCTACGCCATCTTGTCTTGCTTTCTCAGCTTCAGCTTTGGAATAAAGATCCATTCGAGGGGAATTATGAAGCAGGTCACTCGACAGGATAGCTTCGGCTCCATACACCAAGAATAAAGGAGTACGCCCAGTAGATCGATTGGGAGTTGTTCTCAAACCCCATAAAACAGATGGCAACTCAGACACCCAGGCCCCGACCGCATGTTCCAGATTTCGCATGAGACGAGGCTTCAAACCTTAAAGGATGAGGCCATTGGCTCTCTCAGCTTAGCCATTGGTTTGGGGGTGTGCAATAGATGCATAATACACCCAAGTGCCTTGGGAGAAGCAGAAGTGTATGAATTCCTCTGAGTCAAAGTTTGAACCATTGTCTATGATAATACTGTGGGGAACTCCATACCGGTAGATTATCTCTCTCATGAATTTGACCGTAGTGCGAGAGTTCAATTTCTTTATAGGCTTGGCCTCAATCCACTTGGTAAACTTGTCGACCGCAACAAGCAAATGAGTAAATCCACTCTGTCCTGTCCGAAGGGACCAACCATATCCAAACCCCAGACAACAAATGGCCAGACGAGTGGAATAGTCTTCAGGGCAGATGCAGGTCTGTGTATGTTAGAGTACAATAGGCATCCTTCGCAATGATTAACAATGTCCTTGGCCATCTCATTAGCACGCGGCCAGAAGAAACCAGCTCGGTATTCTTTGGCAATAATAGTTCGAGAGGACGCATGGTGGCCACAAGTTCCCGAGTGAATTTCCTCCAGAATCATTCAGCCTTCTTACGGAGAAATGCATCGTTGAGTCATGCCTGTTGTGCTTTCTCTATAAAGTTGATCATCCATCACAGTACAAGCTTTGGATCTATGCATGATCTGTCAGGCTTCAACCTCATCCTCGGGGAGTTCTTGCCTCAAAATATATGCAATGTATGGCACTGTCCAGTAGGGAATGATGACCAGAACCTCAATGTCCAGATCAATAACCGCAGGGATATCAACCTCAGTCGGATCAGAGGCGCTCATAGCTTGGGGGGGGTGGGGCTCTTCAGTGAAGGGATCTTCCTGCACCAAAGGAGTATGAAGATACTCTAAGAATAAATTGCTAGGGATAGGTTTCCGAGAGGATCCAATCTTTGCCAGCTCATCAGCTGCTTGATTCTTCACTCGAGGAACATGATGGAGTTCCAAACCTTCAAACCTCTTCTCAAGTTTTCTAACAACATTACAATATCCAGTCATAGCGGGGTACCGAACATCCCAGTCTTTCATCACTTGATTAACCACCAGATCCGAGTCGCCGTAAACCATCAAGCACATGATGCCGAGTGAGATGGCCATGTGCAACCCATACAAGATTGCTTCGTATTCTGCTTCATTGTTGGAGGAATCAAAGTGAATCTGAAGGACATAACTGAGTTTGTCTCCTTTGGGGACACAAAAACAACGCCTGCACCGGACCCATTCTACATTTCGAGCCATCAAAGAACATGGTCCAGTGCGTCGAGTGAATCTAGATTGGCTGCTGCTGTTCAACCCACTCGGCCAAGAAATTAGCAGGTGCCTCAGACTTGATCACTTTTTTAGCTTCAAACTTGATGTCAAATTATAGGAGCTCAATCGCCCATTTAGCGACTCGACCAGTCGCATCTCAATTGTTGAGGATCTCAGACAATGGAGCATCACTGACGACTGAAATTGACTGATCCTGAAAGTAGTGCGCCACCTTCTTCGCTGACAGGTAAATGCCATAGACAAGCTTCTAGTGATGTGGGTACCTTTGCTTTGAAGGCGTCAACACTTCAGAAATGTAGTAGACTGGACATTGGACCTTGTAGGCCTTGCCTTCCTCTTCCCTCTTGATAGTCAAAACTGTACTGACGACGTGATTAGTGGCTGCAATTTATGGTAGCAAAGGCTCTTTGCTGTGTGGAGCAGCAAGCACCGGCTGGGTGGAAAGCAAGGATTTGAGCTCTACAAACACTGCTTCATCTTATGGAGTCCACTTGAACGTGTTAGACTTCTTCATCAGTCGGTACAAAGGCAATGCCTTCTCACTGAGACGAGAAATGAATCGACTGAACGCTACCAGGCAACCTGTGAGCTTCTGAACATCATGCACTCGCACGGGGCTTCTCATTAGGGTAATGGCGCTGATTTTCTCAGGATTGATGTCGATTCCTCGTTCGGAAACGAGAAAACTGAGTAACTTGCCGCCAGGAACACCGAAAGTACAATTAGCTGGATTCAACTAAATATCATACTTCCTTAGATTGGCGAATGTCTTAGTCAAGTCAGCCAATAGGTCGGAACCTTTGTGGGACTTAACGACAATATCATCCATGTAAGCTTCGACATTCCGAGGGATCTAGTCTAGTAAACACTTCTGAATCATACGCATGAAAGTAGCGCCAGCATTCTTCAAACCAAAAGGTATTGTGATATAGCAGAAACACCCGAATGGGGTGATGAAGGCTGTTTTTATTTCATCCGGACCAAATAGACGAGTCTGATGGTAACCGGAGTATGCCTCTAGAAACGATAAACGCTCACACCCGCAGTCGAGTCAACAATCTGATCGATGCAAGGGAGCGGGAAATGATCTTTCGGGCAGACCCGATTAACATCCTTGAAGTCAATGCACATGCGGAGTGACTTGTCCTTCTTGGGGACCATGAAGACATTCGAGAGCCACTCGGAGTGGTAAATCTCTCGAATGAACTTAGCCACCAAGAGACGATCCATCTCTTCGCTGATTGCTTTCCGCTTCTCCGCTGCCGACTGACGCAAATGTTCTTTCACCGGCTTGGCCTTCAGATCAACTCTCAGTCGGTGCTTAGCCAGTTCCTTAGGAACCCCCGACATATCAATTGGCATCCATACGAAGATGCCAGTTCTCACGGAGGAACTGGATGAGCTCGACTTCCTATTTGCCATCGAATGTCGAAGATATGTTGGTCGGGGCAGCAGTAGGATCTGTCGGGTGAATGTGCACCTTTTTGACTTCCCCTGCCAACTGAAAAGCTGACTCTGAAGCGGGCTTCTTAGCATGCAACAAATCGGCAGGGTCAGCACTCTTCTTGTACTCTTATAGCTTGACCATAGCCATTTGATGATCGGCAATTTTGCAGCCCTGCTGGAGGCACTCCTCAGCCCTTTGTCGATTGTAGTGACTGTGATCACACCCTTGGGTCCAGGCACCTTCAGTTTGAGATACACGTAACATGGACGGGCCTTGAAACATGCATAAGCTGGTTGACCGAGGATGGCATGGTACGCGCTCTAGAAGTCCACGACTTCAAACGTCAATTTCTCTTGGCGATTTTTTATCTATCTCGAACACCACATCCAATGCAATCTCGCCGAGTGACTTGGCCTTCTTCCCTGGGATGACTCCGTGTAACTGCATGTTTCTCTCACTGAGTCGGGACATCGGAATGCCCATCCCCTTAAGGGTATCTGCATACAGAATATTCAGTCCACTCCCTCCGTCCATGAGGAACTTGCGGAGTGGAGTGCCCCTCACAATGGGATCTACCACCAAAGCCTGCTGACCGGGGCTTGCGACATGTCATGCCCAAGATGCGTGCCTATCCATATTAAGGCACGGGGGCCTCGCAAGGGATAGAGGCGCATCTCGTCGTTCACAAGTATAGCATCATTACATCATAACTTTAGGAAGAGATGAGTATATGAGTTGGCTTACACTCTCCACATACTAAATTACAATTCCACACAAGAGTTCAAACACCAATATGAAGACAGGGTCCGGCTAATGATGAAAACAAACGATAAAAACAGATGCAATGATACTATCTCCCTAGTCCCTAAGATCACAACCATGGTCCTCTACTCATCCGGGTAAGTCACGTACATCCTGCCTCTTTCCTCGTCATCCTCCCACTTGAGCTGCGTAAGATCGTCCTGCACGAACTCATCCGTACCTGTACCTGGATTGTTGTAGTAATCTGTGAGCCACAAGGACTCAACAATCATGCGCCCGAGTACCAAGATTATTCAAGCTTAAAGGTTGGGATGGATTACGTGTTTAGTTTGCAGCAGCACTAAGCATTTATGGTGGCTAAACTTATGAAACATGGAAACAAATATGTGCCCTACAATAAACGATCGAGTCTAGAATGACCTCTATGAGATCCTGAACACTTACTTATGTCAATCATAACCCCACCGTGTTCTCTCTCGGATCATGTTCTCGAGCAGAGACTGTCACGGTTACTCACAAAGTTGGTGCATTTAATTAGGGTTTACTTCAAGTTAACTATAACCGGCTGTTAAACAAATATCAAAGTTGCCACATAACCGCGGGCACGACTTTATGAAAGATCTGACCCTGCAGGGGTGCTCCAACTAGTCCATCACAAATTAACCACACTCTGCGGGAACAGCCTCGACCACGGATCTCATGATCATCGTAGTCAACTCCAAAGGAATTCCAACACCTCGAGATAACCCGAAGAAAGTCAGAGTCCTCACGCAAGACACTCGATAAAGGTAAAACAAGTCCAACAAGACCAGCCGACGTGTCGACGAACCCGATAAGAGCCGCGTATCTCGTTCTCAGGACATGCCGGATTGTTCAAACTTCCGGTAGGCCAAACACAGAGTTCCCCTGGTGGCCACTGACGGTTGACATTTTGGACCAACACTCATGAGGAGCACTGGCCCGAGGTTGATTAATTATCCACGGGGTTGCAAAGCCCTATGCAAATTTTATTAAGTTATTAAGCAAATGTAGTACCAAAGTTGGGTCTTTCCAGACAAGTCACAATATAACCGAATAAACAAGGCGGTCCCCATAACAACCCCGATCATGTTAGGAGCGCAAAGTATGGAAACATTACACCGGTAACAAGAAACTATGGCCGTAACAGCGGAACAAAACACCTAGCAAAAGGCCAAGCCTTCCATCAATACCAATATATATATGTGCATTAAATTAAATAACAGACAATATTGTGTAATGCGAAATCCATGTTATCACATGGAACAACCTATACCTGCAACTAGAACATTATAAGAGGGGCGGAGCAGCGGTAACTTAGCCAATCAAAGGTTTGGTAGGATGTGAAGTGTTAGAGGCTATCATGGCAAATAGGAGGCTGACATTCAAGTGGTAGGAGCAAGAAAGTAGCGATAAGAGCGAGACAACTAGCAATCCAAAATAGTATTGGGATCCTGGTACAATCATCTTACCTGTTGGTTCTTCAGTGGAACAAGTAGCGAGAACCTCGTAGTTGTACTCGCCTGGCTCTTCGTACTCAGGTTCAACGTTTGCGTCTACCCAAAAGAAACAACAAGAATAAACAAACAACCATGGTGCAATGCACAAGCAAGAATGATGCATGCTTATTGGAAGAGTTTTAGCATGGCAATTCTAACTAGTCATGTTTCACATGCAAAGGATTGGTTATTAACGAATCTGGACAGAACCTAACGTTAAGTTATTTATACATGCATAAACATGGAAAATATGGATGCATCATGCAAAAACGATACAAATGCATATGAAGAACGTAAGAAACAGAGTTACGGTTCTCACGCTACGCTCACGACAAGATACAAAGGCAAAACACAAGACAAGAAGGACCTGACCTATTCCTTGGCATTCCAAGGTAGCCACTGGTTAGTCAATTAAAAAGCAACCACAATGGAGCCAGAGATCAAGAATTTCCATGGAGTATAGCTCCCACAAGACACAAAACAATAAAACAAACAATCTGCCACAAAACAGCAACATAGCAAATTACACAGCCAACAACTTGAGCTACATGAATCCTAAAACCACAAACAAAGCATCCACAGAAACTACATAACATTCTTATCAACTTATCCAACTACACAATCTCTAAAGGAGGCACACATCAATAAGCAAAAAGCTCACAAGTTGGCATGATGAAACAGATTTCTGGGACTTAGTGAAAATAACAGTTTTCTGGAATCTGAGTTAATCTGATAGCAAGTGGACAGCAGAAACTAATGGTCTTAGAGACCACCTCATGGCATGAAAATTAACAGGATGCTAGAAGACAACATATACTTCAAAACACTAGCACTGAGCTTGAGCTAATTCACAACATATCACAAAATAACAACCACTCTTCATGGCATAAAAATAACAGGAGATTCTCAGACTTTGTAATATTTGGCATGGTTGAAAACAACAACATTTTAGTGGCAACTTTAGAGCATGGTTACCACTTATTTGCAATTTGATCATGTCAATGATAAATACCATGGCATTCTACACATCAAAGACTACCATATTCATGTTGGCACAAACATCATAGCATGCATGATTTAAACATAGCAAAAATGACAAAATGGCATTATGAGATAAAATGACATTTTTTTCAAACATGCTCAAAAGACAAAACCCATAGCACTAATGAATTCCTGGGATTTTTCTATCCCAAATTCATGTATCATACCCATATAGTCACATGGAGCATCATGACAAAAACCACATAGCAAAAACACCATCCACTCTTATAAGTGAAAACATACCCTAAATGCTCATGTGCAATAATGAACATGTCCAGATTTGGAAAATTGCCATAAATGGCAATGAGATAATTATTTCAATGAAACAACAATTCTCACAAGTGATTTAGTGTATGACAAGTGGGGCATGGGCCCACTGTTCATACACACACTCACACTGACACACACACACACCTACACCGGCACACACACACACTAGCATACACACACACATGCACACCAGATCCTTCCACCATAGAGGATCCACCACCACACGCACACACACAGCCACAAATAGCAATACACTGGATCCACACACTGGCGCACCAGATCCCAAACACACACACATATCGGCCAATCACAAAAGGAGAAAAAAGGGGGAGGATAGAGCCCACGGGGGATCAAACCCGCGTCTCCCCACTGGGAGGGTGCGGCGGCAACCAGTCGGGCTAGGCGGGGAAGTCTGCTAGAGAGGGGGGTGTTTGTTCTGTTGAACAGGCCCCGTGTTGCTGCTGCTCTCAGACGCGACCAGAATAGGAAGACACCGACGAGAGGAGGCAATGGCGGCATCCACGGGCTACCGGTAGGGCTGCGGGGCCTCTGGCCATTCCATCTACGCGCCAAGGGCTTCTACAGAGTGGGAGGAGAAGGCTATAGGACGAGCTCCTCTCTCCAGCTGTGACCTACAAGAGCTACGGGAGCGCTACAATGACGCAGGCTGATCCGAGCGCACAGACGGCTAGCGACGCGACAGAGAGGGAAAAAAGAAGAGGGGGCATACTGCCTCACCTATGACAAGGAGAGGAGGCCACGGACAAGCTAGAGGGGAAGCTTGGCTCGACAGTGTTGGGGCGGCTCGACCACGGTTTGACGATGAAGAAGACGACGGGGAAGGAGGCCTCCAGGCTCGCAGACGAGGCGTGTGAAGAGGAAGAAGACGACGGCTCTCTCCAGGCTCAATCCACACGGTCGGGGAGGTCGGAGGCGAGGCAGAGCACTAGCCCGAGCTCGACCTGATGCCCGGATGGAGCATGGCGGGTAGGCGACGGCTACGGTGAGGAGGAGCCCTTACCTATGCTGGCGACAGAGGAGGAAGAAGGGAATGAGGAGAGGGAACCCTAGGGATCCGCGCGGACAACTATTTAAAGGGGCATGCGGGCTAACGACATCTCGACGTCCGTGCCAACGATAGCTCTCCCACTCGCTCGGTTCTCTCTAAACCTGACGGAAAAGGTGACAGGGAAGCTCTCTGTCAGGTTCGGGGCTGCTGGGCTGCGGCTCGCTAGCTGGGTCGGCGCGAGGGGAAGGCCCAACTCCTGACCTCTCTCTCCTCTCTCCGAAAATAAAAAGGTTTACTAATTAAAAACGACAACCATCTTACAAAAACCCCATAGAATTATATAAAAGGTTTTTTGACAAAACACAAACACTTTTACCTACAAAGAAGTAAGACCTTTTTTATAAAAATAACTAGTTGATTTTTAAAGCAACTAATTTAAATAGTTTTAAAAACAACAGCCCCTTGTTATTTAAAGCCCCCAAATCATATAGCTCAAAATCACAAAAGAACCACACACACAATTTTATTAGCAAGTTAATTTTGTTGATAAAATTCCAATGGAATAAAAGGGTTATTAGGTTGGGTTTGTTAGAAAAGAACAAGAGAGGGGAAAGGAGATGAAGCCCACTGAAACCACACATCCACAACAACACTCACATTACTACAAGGTCAAGAAGCACATC
The DNA here is from genome assembly GCA_022496015.1 of Hordeum marinum. Lineage (NCBI taxonomy): Eukaryota > Viridiplantae > Streptophyta > Magnoliopsida > Poales > Poaceae > Hordeum > Hordeum marinum. The sequence continues at coordinate 82,117,476 of CM039674.1, forward strand.
ACAAAACAAAGGCATGGCATGATGATGAATGATATGATGCATGATGCATGAATGCATGAAACAATGCAAGATAAGGAGCAACTCATTATAACTCATGGAAACAAGGTTCACATAAGATTCATGCCATACAAGGTAGGGGCAGCACTTGGGCTGTCACAACTCTCTGACACTACAAGAGGATCTCGACCTGAGATCTAGGAACGAAAGAACTCAGGAAATTCGGAACAGAGAAGGTCCTCATGTTCCCAAGTAGCTTCTTTGTCAGAATGATGAGACCACTTCACCTTGAGGAACTTGATAGATTTGTTGTGAGTCTTACGCTCAATTTCTTCGAGAATTGCCACTGGATGCTCACGATAAGAGAGGTCTTCTTGGAGATCAATGTCTTGGAGGTCAATGGTATGCTCGGGAGTCTTGAAGCACCTCCGGAGCTGAGAAACATGGAAGACATCATGCACGTTTACGAAGTCTAGAGGAAGCTCTAGTTGATATGCAAGTCCTCCTCTCTTGCCAACAAATTTGAAAGGACCAACAAAGCAAGGAGGTAGCTTCCCTTCAATTCCAAACCGCTGAGTGCCCTTCATGGGAGAGACTCTGAGATAGCCTAGGTCATCCACTTGAAAGGAAACATCTCGATGTTTGTTATCGTAATAACTCTTCTATCGGGACTGAGCTGCTTTGAGTTTCCACGAATGACACGGCACATCTCTTCTACTTTAGTGATCATGTCATTGCCCAATATTTGACGCTCAACAGTTTCAGACCAGTTAAGAAGGGTACGACACTTCTTGCCACAGAGAATCTTGAAGGGGGCCTTGCCTGAGCTAGCCTGAAAGCTATTGTTGTATGAGAATTCAATATATGGAAGACAGTCTTCCCATTTCATGCCGAACGAAATCACACAGGCTCTGAGCATATCTTCAAGGATCTGATTGACTCTCTCAACTTGACCACTTGTTTGCGGACGGAATGCAGTGCTAAAAAGGATCTTGGTATCCACAGCAATCTAGAAGGACTCCAAAAACTTGGAAGTAAAGAGGCTTCCATGGTCAGATGAGATGAGCTAAGGAATACCATGCAAAGAAACTATCCTTGACATATACAACTCTACAAGCTGAGCTGCCGAGATAGATTCTTTGACTGGAAGGAAATGAGCAAGTTTTGTCAGCTTGTCGATAACCACAAAGATGGCATCGTTGCCACTCTTGGACTTGGGAAACCCAGTGATGAAATCCATCTCCACGTGATCTAATTTCCACTCTAGGATTGGCAAAGGATGAAGAAGACATGCTGGACGTTGATGCTCCGCCTTCACTCTGCGACAAACATCACACTCGTTCACGAACTGAGCAATTTCACGCTTCATGCGAGTCCACAAGAAGGTTTGCTTGAGATCCTGATACATCTTGGAACTGCCTGGATGAATGGATAGAAGAGAATTGTGTGCTTCGTCCATGATAAACTTCCTGAGATCACCTTTTGGAACCACCAGACAGTCCTCAAGGAACAAGGTGTCTTTGTCATCAACTCGAAAGCACTTATACTTCGGAATGCCCTTGGCCACACCTTTCTTCACTTTCTTCACCATAGCGTCAAGAAGCTACGCTTGGTGAACCTGATCTTCCAGAGTCGGAGGAACTTGAAGATTGGCAAGAAATCCTTGCAGAATCATTCAAAGGTTGAGCTTGCGGAAGGCTTCACAAAGCTCGGGTTGAAGAGGCTTCAGGATGAGACTGTTGCAGTATGCCTTACGGCTGAGCGCGTCTGCAATGACATTTGCTTTTCCAAGAGTATACTCAATGCTTGGATTGAAGTCCTCAAGCATTTCCACCCAACGAGACTGCCAAAGATGAAGATTGGGTTGAGTGAAAATATACTTCAAGCTCTTGTGATCGGTGTATACCTCAACTGGTCTACCCAACAAAAAATGTCTCCAAGTCATTAGAGCATGAACAACTGCCGCCAACTCGAGATCATGAGTGGGGTAGTTCTTCTTGGCAGGCTTCAACTGACGCGAGGTATAAGTAACAATCTTCTTATCTTGCATGAGAACACCACCAAGACCTTGGAGAGAAGCATCACAGAATACTTGGAAAGGCTTTGACTGCTCAGGAGGAACAAGAACTGGAGCTGAAGTCAGTCTCCACTTGAGCGTATTGAATGCCACATCACACTCAGGAGACCAAACGTACTTAACACTCTTCTGGAGGAGATTGGACAGAGGCTTAGCAATTTGATAGAAGTTCTCCACGAATCTTCTGCAATAACTAGCAAGCCCGAGGAAGCTACGAAGCTGCTTCACATTCTGAGGAGGCTCCCACTTCAAGATTGCCTCAAGTTTCTCAGGGTGCACTTTAATTCCCTCGGTAGAGATCACATGCCCAAGGTACACCACGTCATTGATCCAAAACTCACACTTGGAAAACTTGGCGTAGAATCGATGCTCTCTTAACTTGTCAAGCATAAGGCGGAGATGCTCTGCATGCTCTTCTTCTGTCTCCGAGAACACAAGGATATCATCCAAATAGACCAAGACGAACTCATTTTTGAAAGGAGAGAAAATGAAGTTCATCATTCTTGAGAAGGTTGGAGGAGCATTTGCAAGACCAAACAACATGACAGTGTACTCATAAGAGCCAAAACTCGTCCTGAAAGCGGTCTTAGGAATGTCTTCTTCGCAAATGCGAATCTGATGGTAGCCCATGCAAAGATCAAGCTTCGAGAACACCTTGGCACCTTTCAGTTGTTCAAACAACTCATTGATGTTGGGAACTGGGTACTTGTTTCTGATTGTCTTCTTGTTCAATGGACGGTAATCGACACAAAGCTGGTCCATGCCATCCTTCTTCTTGACAAACAAAACACCACAACCCCATGGAGAAGAACTTGGTCTGATCAGACCCAGACGTTCTTGTTCATCTAGCTGCTTCTTCAACTCTTTCAGCTCATCGGGGCCAAGTTTATAAGGGTGCTTGCAAACCGGTTCAGTTCCGGGCTCGAGGTCAACCACGAACTCGACTGGCCGGTGTGGAGGCATTCCTGGCAATTCTTCTGGAAAGACATCCTCATACTCATTAACCATCGGAATTTGAGAAATCGCCGAGAATTCACCCTTCTCATTAAGAGCAAAGAGACGGATTGTGTCATCGCGAGCCGCAAAAATAATCACATCTTCTGAAGGATGAGTCAGCTTGACTTCTTTTGCTTGACAATCAACATAAGCCTTGTTCATAGCCAGGAAGTCCATGCCCAAATGAGATCAATGTCGGAATTACTGAGAACAATTGGAGAAGCGAGACAAGAATAATTGCCCATCTTGATAGAAGCATCCCGAACCACAAAACGAGAATTCATTTGCAAACCCGGAGACACCACAGTTAACGATCTAGGCAATTCTTCGCAACAAAACTCATGCTTTGAAACAAATGTCCTTGATATGAATGAATGCGATGCACCAGTATCAAACAAAACTTTTGCAGGAATAGAGTTAACTGAGAGATTACCCATGATCACTTGAGAGAATCCTCTGCCTCTGCTGCGTTCACATGGTTCACACTTGCAAACTTGGGATTATGCTTCACCATAGTACTGCTTGGGGGCTTGACAGGAGGAGGATGCGGAAGACGCCGCTGGTTGCACTTGTTTGTGTAGTGACCCTTCTGGCGACACTTGTGACAAGTAACCTCAGAAAGCGGACGAACATTGCCTTGAGGAGGAAAAAAAGCTGTCTTGGACGCCTGGGGTCTCTGCTGAAATCTTGGGTTGGGTGGCTGCTAAGGAGGACGAAACAGAGGAGGATTTGGCACCCAATACTTTTGCTGCTTAGGAACTAGTTGAGAGCTGGAAGAAGATGAATATGAATCCCTTGAATGCTTCCTTGAGTTCTCCAACTTGAGCTGAGTTGCCTCGACCTTGAAAGCCATGTTGTAGAACTGATCAAACTCACGAGGCTCTTGAAGAACTAGGCCTGGCAGAAGCTCAACCTTGAGACCACCTCTGAACTGATAGATCATCGCCTTGTCATCTGGAACATATTGCTTAGCATAGCGGGCTAGATTCTGGAACTCGATGTTGTACTGATAGACAGACTTGCTTCCCTGCTTTAGGTGCCTGAACTTCTCATGCATCTTCTCGACAAAGCTTGTCGGAATGTAATGGGCCCTGAAGTCACGATGGAAACCGTCCCAAGTAACAACACGATCGCCCTCGGAATCCTGTGACTGCTGCCACCAATCAGCCGCCTGACCCTTGAGCTGGAATGATGCAAATCTGACAAAGTCCTCTAGCCTGACATTGCTGCACTCAAAATGCTTACTCATATCACGGAACCAATCATCAGCATCAAAAGGCTGCTCACAACAGGTAAAAGACTTGGGCTGGTTGGCAAGGAACTGATTAAGCGTCGCAAACTGAGGTTGATTCTGAAAATTCCCTTGAAAGCCTTGTTGACCCTGATCTCTTTCTTGCAACAGCCTGAGCAACATCTGAGTGTTTCCATTGGTTGCGGCCATCACAGCTTGCCAAGATTCTGGAGGAGGAGGCGGAGACGGGTGTGGTGGAACATCATCCTGCTCCTCACCACAACCTGGATTGTTGCGAGTTGGTGGGGCCATCCTAGAGATGTACAAAACATCATCACCTCATTGATAAGATGAATACAATAGCTGAATCAAATGCTTGAAAGAAGTTGAACAATTACATCACAACCTTCCTACTGAAAATTAGTAAGAATGCTTCTTCGGTTTATGATAAAATCATCATATATTAGAAGCCACTTGCAATAAAACAAAAGTATTGAGGCAATGTAGCTCGAAACAAATGTATATGCCCACATACATCTGAAGAAGATGATCCTAGATAACTACAATATTTACCACCTAAGAACTTCCAAAAACTTTTTTGTTATGCAATCCGGTGTGGGGGATACAAGGAGGAAATATATCACACAACTAGAAATCCTACACCCCCACTGTATCCATCCTTTAACAGATAACCAGAGGCTTTCACAAATTCATCTAACTCGAATCCTCGAACTCACAACGAGACTAAACATGGTGGTACCCCGGACGCCTCCCCAGTACTGGGTGACTCCGACCTTATCATAGCACGACCAGTACTAAAGTAATTCTGAACCCTCTCCGTCCTGAGATATCAAGGAAGCCGAACAATAACGATGTACCAACATACCCTGGAGCTCGACTCCCCGGAAGAAATCAAGTCAGACAGGAGGCACCAAGACAGAACTCTGTCACATCGGTATCATATAGACTCCAAAATACCCGCGTGATCCTATATTTTTTTGAGCGAAAAGAGGAGTAGAATAAAAATTCCTAAGTCGAATACCTCACCAGAGCATAGAAGAGGAGTAAAAGAATCTTACTCTCCTATATAACTAGACTCAAAATAGTTTTACTAGACTTGACTCGACCAAGTTCGATCAAGCAAAGGCTCCTATGGTCGTATGGCTCTGAATACCAACTTGTGACGCCCAAGATGCGCGTCTATCCATATTAAGGCACGGGGGACTCACAAGGGATAGAGGCGCATCTCGTCGTTCGCAAGTATAGCATCATTACATCATAACTGTAAGAAGAGATGAGTATATGAGTTGGCTTACACTCTCCACATACTAAATTACAATTCCACACAAGAGTTCAAACACCAATATGAAGACAGGGTCCGGCTACAGATGAAAACAAACGATAAAAACAGATGCAATGATACTATCTCCCTAGTCCCTAAGATCACAACCATGGTCCTCTACTCATCCGGGTAAGTCACGTACATCCTGCCTCTTTCCTCGTCATCCTCCCACTTGAGCTGCGTCATATCATCCCGCATGAACTCATCCATACCTGTACCTGGATTGTTGTAATAATCTGTGAGCCACAAGGACTCAGCAATCATGCGCCCGGGTACCAAGATTATTCAAGCTTAAAGGTTGGTATGGTTTACGTGTTTAGTTTGCAGCAGCACTAAGCATTTATGGTGGCTAAACTTATGAAACATGGAAACAAATATGTGCCCTACGATAAACGATCGAGTCTAGAATGACCTCTATGAGATCCTAAACACTTACTTATGTCAATCATAACCCCACCGTGTTCTCTCTCGGATCATGTTCTCGAGCAGAGACAGTCACGGTTACTCACAAAGTTGGTGCATTTAATTAGAGTTTACTTCAAGTTAACTATAACCGGGTGTTAAAAAAATATCCAAGTTGCCACATAACCGCGGGCACGGCTTTCTGAAAGAATTGACCCTGCAGGGGTGCTCCAACTAGTCCATCACAAATTAACCACACTCTGCGGGAACAGCCTCGACCACGGATCTCATGATCATCGTAGTCAACTCCAAAGGAATTCCAACACCTCGACATAACCCGAAGAAAGTCAGAGTCCTCACGCAAGACACTCGATAAAGGTAAAACAAGTCCAGCAAGACCAGCCGACGTGTCGATGAACCCGATAAGAGCCGCGTATCTCATTCTCAGGACATGCCGGATTGTCCAAACTTCCGGTAGGCCAAACACAGAGTTCCCCTGGTGGCCACTGACGGTTGACATTTTGGACCAACACTCATGAGGAGCACTGGCCCGAGGGTTGATTAATTATCCACAGGGTTGCAAAGCCCTATGCAAATTTTGTTAAGTTATTAACCAAATGTAGTACCAAAGTTGGGTCTTTCCAGACAAGTCACAATATTAACCGAATAAATAAGGGGGTCCCCATAACAACCCCGATCATGTTAGGAGCGCAAAGTATGGAAACATTACACCGGTAACAAGAAACTATGGCGGTAACAGCGGAACAAAACACCTAGAGAAATGCCAAGCCTTCCACCAATACCAAGATATATATGTGCATTAAATTAAATAACGGGTAATATTGTGTTATGCTGAATCCATGTTATCACATGGAACAACCTGTACCTGCAACTAGAACATTATAAGAGGGGCTGAGCAGCGGTAACTTAGCCGATCCAAGGTTTGCTAGGATGTGGAGGGTTAGAGGCCATCATGGCAAATACGAGGCTGACATTCAAGTGGTAGGTAGCGCTAAAGTAGTGATAAGAGCGATACAACTAGCAAGCGAAAGTAGTATCGGGGTCCGGGTACGATCATCTTGCCTTTTGGTTCTTTAGTGGAACAAGTAGCGGGATCCTCGTAGTTGTACTCGCCTGTCTCTTCGTACTCAGGTTCAACATTCGCATCTACCCAAAAGAAACAGCAAGAATAAGCAAACAACCACGGTGCAATGCACAAGCAAGAATGATGCATGCTTATTGGAAGAGTTTTAGCATGGCAATTCTAACTAGTCATGTTTCACATGCAAAGGACTGGTTATTAATGAATCTGGACAGAACCTAACGTTAAGTTATTTAGACATGCATGAACATGGCAAATATGGATGCATCATGCAAAAACGATACAAATGCATATGAAGAACATAAGAAACAGAGTTACGGTTCTCACGCTACGCTCACGACAAGATACGAAGGCAAAACACAAGACAAGAAGGACCTGGCCTATTACTTGGCATTCCAAGGTAGCCACTGGTTTGGCCACGAGAAACCAACCAAAATAGAGCCAAAGATCAAGAAATTCCATGGATTATAGCTCCCACAAGCCACAAAACAATAAAACAAACAATCTGCCACAAAACAGCAACATAGCAACTTACACAGCCAACAACTTGAGCTACAGGAAGCAAAAACCACAAACAAGGCATTGACAGAAACTACATAACATGCTTATCAACTTATCCAACTACACAATCTGGAAAGGAGGCACACATCAATAAGCAAGAAGCTCACAAGTTGGCATGATGAAACAGATTTCTGGGACTTAGTGAAAATAATAGTTTTCTGGAATCTGAGTTAATCTGATAGCAAGTTGACAGCAGAAACTATTGGTCTTAGAGACCACCTCATGGCATGAAAATTAACAGGATGCTATAAGACAACATATACTTCAAAACACTAGCACTGGGCTTGAGCTAATTCACAACATATCACAAGATAGCAACCACTCTTCATGGCATAAAAAACAGCAGATTCTCAGACTTAGAAATATTTGGCATGGTTGAAAACAACAACATTTTAGTGGCCACTTTAGAGCATGGTTCCCACTTTTTTGCAAGTTGATCATGTCAAATATAAATACCATGGCATTCTACACATCAAAGACTACCATATTCATGTTGGCACAAACATCATAGCATGGATGGATTAAACATAGCAAAAATGACAAAATGGCATTATGAGATAAAATGTCATTTTGTCAAACTTCCTCAAAATACCAAACCAATAGCACCAATGAATTCCTGGGATTTTTCTACCCCAAATTCATGTATCATACCCATATAGTCACATGGAGCATCATGACAAAAACCACATAGCAAAAACACCATCCACTCTTATAAGTGAAAACATACCCTAAATGCTCATGTGTAAAAATGAACATGTCCAGATTTGGAAAATTGCCATAAATGGAAATGAGCTAATTATTTCAATGAAACAACAATTCTCACAAGTAATTTTGTGTATGCCAAGTGGGGCATGGCCCCACTGGTCATACACACACTCACACACACACACACACACACACCTACACCAGCACACACACACACACACTAGCATACACACACACATGCACACCAGATCCTTCCACCACAGAGGATCCACCACCACACGCACACACACAACCACAAATAGCAATGCACTGGATCCACACACTGGCACACCAGATCCCAAACACACACACACACACACACACATATCGGCCAATCACAAAAGGAGAAAAAAGGGGGAGGATAGCCCCTGCAGGGGATCGAACCCGCGTCTCCCCGCTGGGAGGGCGTGGCGGCAACCAGTCGGGCTAGGCAGGGAAGTCTGCTAGAGAGGGGGGTGTCTGTTCTTTTGAACATGCCCCCTGCTGCGGCTGCTCTCAGACGCGACCGAAACAGGAAGACGCCGGCGAGAGGAGGCGATGGTGGCATCCACGGGCTACCGACGGGGCTGCGGGGCCTCTGGCCGTTCCATCTACGCGCCAAGGGGTTCTACAGAGTGGGAGGAGAAGGCTCGAGCACGAGCTCCTCTCTGCAGCTGCGACCTACAGGAGCTACGGGAGCGCGCCACCGCCGCGGGATGATCTGCGTGCACAGACGGCTAGCGACGCGATAGAGAGGGAAAAAAAGAAGAGGGGGCATACCGCCTCACCTATGACAAGGAGAGGAGGCCACAGACGATCTAGAGGGGAAGCTTGGCTCGACGGCGCTGGGGTGGCTCGACCACGGTTCAGCGACGAAGAAGACAACAGGGAAGGAGGCCTCCAGGCTCGCAGACGAGGCATGCGAAGAGGAAGAAGACAACGGTGCTCTCCAGGATCGATCCACGCAGCCGGTGAGGTCAGAGGCGAGGCGGAGCACTAGCCCAAGCTCGACCTGACGCCCGGACGGAGCATGGCGGACAGGCGACGGTTATGGTGAGGAGGAGCCCTTACCTGCGCTGGCGGTGGAGGAGGAAGAAGGGAATGAGGAGAGGGAACCCTAGGGATCCGCGTGGACAACTATTTAAAGGGGCACGCGGGCTAATGTTGTCTCGACGTCCATGCCAACGGCAGCTCTCCCGCTCGCTCGGTTCTCTCTGAACCTGACGGAAAAGGTGACGGGGAAGCTCCCCGTCAGGTTCGGGGCTGCTGGGCTACGACTCGCTAGCTGGGCCGGCGCGAGGGGAAGGCCCAACTCCTGACCTCTCTCTCCTCTCTCCGAAAATAAAAAGGTTTACTAATTAAAAACAACAGCCATCTTACAAAAACCCCACAGAATTATATAAAAGGTTTTTTTGACAAAACACAAACACTTTTACCTACAAAGAAGTAAGACCTTTTTTATAAAAATAACTAGTTGATTTTTAAAGCATCTAATTTAAATAGTTTTAAAAACAACATCCCCTTGTTATTTAAAGCCCCAAAATCATATAGCTCAAAACCACAATAGAACCACACACGCAATTTTAAAACATAGCAGACTACCTCCTGAACATTTTCTAAACAATTTTATTAGCAAGTTAATTCTGTTGATAAAAAGCCAATGTAATAAAAGGGTTATTAGGTTGGGTTTGTTAGAAAAGAACAAGACAGGGGAAAGGAGATGAAGCCCACTCAAACAACACATCCACAACAACACTCACATTACTACAAGGTCGAGAAGCACATCACAAAACAAAGGCATGGCATGGTGATGAATGATATGATGCATGAGACAAGGCAAGACAAGGAGCAACTCATCATAACTTATGACAACAAGGTTCACATAAGATTCATGCCATACAAGGTAGGGGCAGCACTTGGGCTGTCACACGACATGAGCAGGATGATCTGACTGATCAAATGTGATGGCAGTCTGAGACCACTTGAGGTATGTGGGGGTTGATGGAATAGCCATGTTGACTTCTCTATTGATAACTTTCAATCGACTCTTGCTTTCAACATCAGATAAATCATCAGAGTGGCGTTGACATCAGGAAAAATTGATTTGTCTTCATCATCCTCTTTCTCAGAAGTTTTCTCACTTGACTGACCTTCCTTGAACTGCTGGATCAGTAGACGACACTTTTGAGTGGTATGTTTGGGTAATATCAAATTACCATCTTCGTCTTTCCTTGTCTGGATTGCACACGGCAAGTCCAGAACATCTGTTCCTGACTGGTTTTTTCCTTTCTTGGGGGTGAACTGTCCCTTGGACTTCCGCTTATTTTTTCCTTACGCTGCTAGGGCGGCTGCCTCTGCTAAACAGGGCCATCAGCCTTCCGATTCTGCTTCCGACTGGAATTACCTCCGACATCGTTGTCGACTACTTTTCCTTTTCCGCTGCAAAGGCGGTTTTCTTCCTCGCCATTTGCATATCGAGTGGCGATTTCCATCATATTACTTAGTGAAATATCACTTTTTCGCCCAAACTTCAAGTAAAGCTCTCTATACTTCACTCCGGCCTTGAAAGCACAAACAACCTGATGCTCGAAAACATTCTCCATTGTATGATGCAAAGTGGACCAACGCTGAATGTAATCTCTTAATGACTCATTGGGATTCTGAACACAATGTTGCAAATCAATCAAACCGGCAGGACGCTTGTAGGTTCCCTGGAATGTTCTGATGAACACTCGGGCAAGATCCTCCCAACAATGGATGCTAGAAGGAGCCAAACAATTTAGCCATGCATGGGCCAAACCATCCAACATCAAGGACAAATGCTTCATTGCAATGTTGTCATTGCCACCACCAATCTGAACAGCCTGTCGGTAATCATCCAACCATGTTTTTGGCTTTGACTCGCCATTATAAGTGCCTATCCCATCCGGCAACCTGAATTTGGGGGGAATCTTTGTAGAACTAATGGCTCTGCTAAAGCACTCGGGACCAGAAATAACTACACTGTTGCCACTCGGGTAATCTCTGTCGAAACCATCTCTATGGGCTCTGCCTCTGTCGATTCGCCTCTGAGTGAGGATGTCTGTTGCATCAAACCCTGGATTCTGCTCCTCATCGAACGAGCACCTATCGTCCTGGTGCCGGGGCACGTACGGACCATTCCGCGGAGGAGTGGGCACTCGACAGTGGTCATCATAGTGAAACTGATCTCGCCCCTGATCCCGGTACTGATCCTCATAGAATCCTCCGCCCCTGCAACGCAAAGGCGAACCAGACTGTGTGCCGACTGAACAGTATCTGCTCTTGGCGAATTACTGTGTATTTTGTTGTGCGACTATGAAACAATTGAGTTTTGGTGGTGCGCTCCATCAAGCAACGCTCTGATCTGCAGCAAACCTCTTCCAGCCTCTGAACGTGAGGTTGAATGGAATCTGCTATCCTAGCTACTGCTGCTGCAACATTTAAAACCGGAGTGCGGTATACCTCAACGTTGTTCTATGAACCACTCAGAAACACCTGTCACTGGCGTCGACTGGGAGGTGGTGGACGCTAGCGAGCATGCTCACCGAGTTCCCTCTGAAGCTCTTCGAGACGAATGCGCGTGGCCTCCAAGGCCTAGGCCTCAACGGTCGAATCGACGATGGGCGTATGGAGGACCTCCTCATCCCGGCGCGGCTTCTCATTTGATGCCCCACCAGCCTGTCACTTGTCGCGGCCGAAACTAGCTGGCGGGCTCTGATGTGAACCAGCCATAAGAACCTCCGCTGCAGGATCGCAACTCTCACACTCGGAAGGAACGTCAGACTGATCTGACTCCGAGTTGAACACGCCATGAAGTGACTCAGCGGGCTTGATTGCCGCAATCTGGAGAGACAAAACTTGGTGAGCCACCGCATGCCTCACCCAGCGCTGGAGCCGTGAGCGACCGGATCGCTTGTGGCGACGAACAGCGGGGAGGGCCGTAGAATACAGAGTCGACGCTGCCACAGAAGAACACTGCAGGAGCTCGCGCGGAATTGCACCGCCCCATGGATTAGGAGTTCCTCAACGTCGAGAGGCGCCTCCTGGAGCCATGCCGAATCATCAACGATGAAGGTGAGCGCTCCGAGACGGAACTTGTGGCCGAACAAACCACCGTCGGAAGACATGACGAAGGGGAAAAAATGAAACCTCGCCGGCAGTCGCTTAGATGCCTGCCCCATGGTGGGCTCCAACTGTCGTGGGAACGAGTGTGACAGTAGAAGGTAGGGGTACAAAAGGAGAGGGCAGAGTCCTATCTACGGCGAGGATGTACACACATATGTATGAGTTCAGGCCCCTCTCGTGGAGGTAACAACCCTACGTCTTAGTGGTCGGGAGCTCTAGTCGTGTGGAAAGTATGAGTTACAGGAGGTGTGAACCCTTGTGCCAGAGGGGAGGGGCGGCTTATATAGAGTACATTGCCCCTCATAAGTGCCAGACATCCAAGGGTTTGATCGTGGGAATAAAGACGAGCGTTACTGGTAACGTATATCATAATTGCTACTAATGACGACTAGCCTAACGCATGCCTGTTGGCCTCCCTGGGGTGGGTTCTGGTCTTCTGGCATCGACTGGAAGCGAGGTCTTCCGAGTGATAGGTGACTATCGAGTGGAGGGAGAAGCCTCTGAGTTGATTAACTATCGAGTGGCTTGAGCGCCATGGTGAATCCATTCGGAATCTCATTTTTAATCTTAAAGTCCTCCAATATAGTGCCCTTAGGTAGGGTATGTAGGTCAGGCCTAGGACCCTACCCTAGGTACATATCCTCGTCACCAAGCACTCATCATCATCAAGCTCTAAAGGGACACTCTCCAATGTCGTGCCGTCTTGTAATTCCTTCAAAACAAGCAAGGGGAACGAAAACTTGGAAAAACAAATGTGGTTAGTGTTAGTGCAAAACCAAGCACTCAAGTGGTGAATCACCGCACAAGTGTTGTCATCATGCATAACATGTGGCATGACAAGGGATTGTGACATGGCATGTAAGCATACAAATTGAGCACAAGCAATGTAATCATGGGAGCAAGTATGCAAAAGTGAGGTAGGGATGCAAATATGTGTGACAATATAACAAACATCTACCTCATGGTCATAGAAATCATGCACAAGGCAATCAACAAATGGTCTATGTTGGTGCATCTAGTGCCCCTTAGTGATTTTGGTGTATTGAAGACTTATAGGTTAAGGAACTAATGTGTTTGTGAGTGTACACATGCTCTATAAGTCGATGATGAGTTTGATATATCCGGAGATTACCGGCCCCTAAAAATGTATGTCTTCAACTGAAGACTTTGGTGAAGACTTTGCTGAAGACTTTGGTATTCCCTGAAGACATTGATAATGAAGAAGTTAGTGTGACCTTGAAGATATGAACGAGGATTATGAAGCACGGAGACTTTTGTTTTCGTAGTTTCATTTCCTGTCTTTGAGTCATAGGAAGCACCGTACTATTAAAGGGGGCCGAGGTAATACTAAGGAAAATTTCCAACTGATGCTCAACTCCAAAAGCCTCAACCTATCTAATCCTTCGAGTGAAGCCCTTAGAAATCTCTTGCAGTTCAGTCAAGTTCTTCAGTGACAGAGATGATGTTCTTCTGGTCTCTGATGAAATTGATCTGACTGAGGAGTTAGGACTTCGCCAGTGCGAATTGCCTACAAATAGGAACATGATATTCCCGAGGACTTTCATAGTTCGAAATTCCGACCGTTGCTGTGCTTAGTGTCAGCTGTCCCCAATCATAACATCCACATAACGGTCATATCTTTGAGGGCATTTATGTCTTATCATGTCAGGTTGCACCCTGGCTATAAATAGCCACCCCCCACAACCACTAGTTGGTTGGCTGTTCCGAGAGAGAACTGACACTTGTCATTTGAGAGCAACCCATTCTCCGAGGACTTTGAGAGAAAATCATTAGTGAGGAAAAACCCACAACCAAACCACCAATACCAAAGTGATTGAGCATCACTGAAGAAATTCCTATGTGGAACCGATGCTTGTCACCTTTGAGGACTGTGTATCCTCTAGACGGTTAGGCGTCATGGTCTAGTGCATCCTGCAGTCAATTGGGGATCACGAAATGACCTTGGTCTAGAGCATCCAGCAGTAAATTGTGGATCGCCGGGTGACCAATTTGTGAGGGTTTTGGATGTCTACCCTGAAGACTTACCATGAGTGTTGGGCGAGGACTGTGTGACCTTAGCTCAAGGAGAATACGGTAAGGACTATGTGTCCTGGGACTGTGTGTCCTCTGGTTTAAATACCAGGCCACTCCAAACCAGACGTACGACTGTCACAACAGTTGGAACTGGGTCATCAAACCATTGTCTTCATCGAGCTACCTGGTTCTATTTCCTCAACCCCTCTATTCCTCGTATACTTGTTGATGAAATTAATCGCTACTATTTGAAGGATTTGACTGAAGACTTTCACAATTTCCTCACCTCAAATTCTTGAAGTTACCTTGTTCATCACTGCTTATCCTGTATCATGCTACTTGTAATCTGAGCATGTTTCATTTCATCATGATGATTATGTTATTGCTATGTTCCTGATGCACCCGAGTTCTTATTCCGCTGCTAGTTATTCATCAGATTTCAAATTCCTCGAGTTGAAATTCCTCAATTGATTAATTTGTAAAAATCGCCTATTCACCCCCCTATAGTCGATATAACACACTTTCAGTCTATGATAGGCATAGGAGTTATTCACAACACCAAGTAAAATGAAGTGTCTATACACATGTGGTAATCCAAAGTGCAAAGCAATCCAAGCATAATGTGCACATGATGTGGTGAAGATAGTGAGGCACTCAACACAATATAAAGAGCAATTCGGCAACATGTGTGAGGCAATCCAGTCAATCATGTAGCAAGCAATCGTGCATAGCATGTGTGAAGAAATGACATTGTTGCAACCAAGCATCTGATAAGAGCAAGCAATCCACAAGTAGGATGCAAGTAAGTGATCCATGATGACCAATATGTGTCATGATACAAGGAACACAAGTATGAAGATGCACAATATCCATGCTCAAGAAGGATGTCACCTCAAAAGAGTGACCTTGTGCGTCCGTCACAATGCCGATGCACAAGAAAGTGCGATGTAGAAACCCGTCGGTGTAGCATGTCTCGCTCTAAAGATTTCGAATCGTCAACTCACGTGAAGTGGAAGTTGACATGTAGTCAGAGTATCCTACACATACACACAACAAAGCAAAGTATGTATGTGCATGGTAGATAAACGCATCATCCATCATGACGGTTCGCCTCTCTTGCACATAACCATTAGGAACAAAAGAGCATGAACAATATCATGCAACAATGGCCATATTCATGGCACTAGGCATATGTTGCAAAGAAGGAAGACAAGCATACTTCACATGAAAGATGTCAAAAGGTCCAATAATATGTGAGCAAGCTATGGGGGGCAATCTCATTAGCAATATTAAAGGCATTGTTGCAATCAATACATGGCAAATCTAGCATGATAAAGGCAACACATGGAGACATATGACAAAATTCAATAGCAAGCATTTGCAAAGCATGGTAATGGTTGTCATAAACTACATAAAAGGAGCACAACAGAGATGCAACATAAGCAAGCATAGTGATCATGACGTGCAAACTAGTAGTGCAAAGAAGCAACATACTAGAGGAAATCATGGTGATCATGTCACGTGAGAAAATAATAGGCATAGGCATTGTGCATGACATACCACGAGCACAAAACATGATCAAAGTATCATCATAGGCATGGTAGCTAGTAGTAGAATGGTGAATCATGGGTAAATGCAAGCAAGGGTCACAATTGCATGGCAAAGGCATAGAAATGAGCATATCATGCCAAGTGGACATGGCAATATGGGCAAAGGATATGTAATGTAGAATAAGCCATAACCATGTGAGAGCCATATATATGAGGTGTGCGTAGTCCTTGCACGAGGGGAATGGTTGTAGACACATTCCGGTGAATCCCAAAGCATCGGTGCTCTCAAGAGATCTTTTTGTCAACTCATGGGATTGTGAGGTTGACGAGTAATCATTAGTAACTACACACAACAAAGGCAAAGGGAAAATTGTGTGCGCGTGGTATATGTACACATCATCCGTTAGGATGTGCATGCGTTTGTGTTCGTTAGCACAAAATGTCCAATGCTCAAATAAATGAGATGCATGATATAGGAACACGTCATCCATCATGAAAGGTTTGTTGTTATATATGGCATAATGGAGACTAGAAGTATGTAGTGCATCATGTGAATTGAGAGCATTGTTGTTCACGGTATGCGGATGGTGCACACAATAATTGGGATCATGCAATGGATGGGATGGAACAAAATCTCCTAAAATGTATGAGGAAACTATGGGGGTCTCCTCATGTGCAATAGTGGAAGCATAATGCGGAGAATATGGACAACATCCAAAACAATGCATTTCCAAATCATGGAGATCATGGCATGTCATATGATAATTATTGCGCAAATGATGCAAAGGAAGCATGTCAATATCATCACAATAAAAAGAAATGCCAATAACCATGGGCTTGTCGTCTATGCCATACGTGACAAACTGGGTTTATTTTAATGGCATATGCATAGTTACTATGAAGAGATTGCAAAGATGCAATAGGGTGATCTCATGCATATCATATGACAAGTCAAGCGAATGGTCAAACATGATGTGACCAATATAATTTTCACATGATATTCTATGGAGTATAGCATCACAACTATGTAAGTCAACATGCTCATCATCATATTCATCATAAATAGGTGGCACATGTAAGCATGAAGAAGACATAGCATGTGAAGTATCCATAAGGTGATCAACATCATGCAAGCAATCAACGGAAAGGTAGTCCACTAGTGGGACAAGAGCATCACCTTCACCTATTTTACCTTTCTCATTCCACTCAATGTGTTTTAGGTGAGGTGGAAGAGACCAACTAGTGGTCCTCGTCATCGTGATGGAACCATGTGGGGGTGCATGATATTCTACCATGGCCATCGTCTTGTCCAAAGGGAGGACAACGTCGTCAAGGATCGGCGCGTCACCGTATATGGGACCTGGCACCAAAGGAGAAGACACAATAGAGGTAGAGGTTAAGTTGTTAGAAATCAAAATGGTCTCACATGCCTTATCAAGTACCTCACTCGCTCTATGTGGTGGTGGCTCACTCACTCCCTCTAGGTAGGTACACTCATACTCACATATGGTGGAGTCACTCATCTCACTCAAGTGGTGGGGGTTGTGCCTCTCCTCACATGGAAATGGCGGCAACTCATCATATATGGGGCTAGTGGTGAAGTCACTCTCACCCTCAATATGGTGGCAAAAGTCTCTCAACTCATCACCAAATGTCGTCGTGGTCAAAGGGAAATCCCATGCTCAACCAAATCGTCATCGTCGTGGATGAAGGCTGAAGGTGGCACAGCATCACTCACCTCCAGGACCGAAGGGAAAATCCCATGGTCGGTCATCTTCCTTGGGATGCTTCCAAAGATGGAAGGATGATCCATGCATCTAGTCGATCGCCTTTATCTTGGCATCGATGCTTGTCCTTACTGGTGATCTTGGCCTTCGTGCCCTTGTTTCTTCGAAGATGTGCGACTTGATCGTTTACGCCATGACGATGACGAAGGGGAAGAATACTTGTAATTGGCCACCATGTTTTGAAGTTGCTCCATGTGGGCGGCCACCATGTCTCTTTTCCGAGCTTCGGAGTGTCGTATGTCAATGGCAAGTCGCTCGAGTTGTTGGTTGATGTGGTTTCTCATGTCGATGTAGTAGTCGAAGACCGAAGATGGTGTGCTTTTTCTAGCCATCACAAGACTCGAGAAAAGGTGAGTGGGAAATGAGATAAATAATACCAAGATACCGTTCCCAAAGTTGAGGATGTATCCCGTTTCACTCAATGTGAATTGAGAGAATAGTGGAATTGGTACCGGACTTGTTCACTCACACCTACAACATAAAGCTTATCGAGTGGCTTGGATAGGACAAGTGGCACAAAATTCAAGAAAAAATGAAGTCCAAGATATTTTAAATGTTGAAACAAATCCAATGGACTCAAAATGCAAAGAAAGTGATCACAAATATAGAGGAGGGCAATAGAGAAACACACACGGTGGGATAATGGGGCTTGTGCAACCATAGGGATGAGCACTACAAAATTGCCTAACGAAGACTAAGGTCACGTTGCACAAACACAAGGAGAGACGCTAGCTTATTGCACGTTTGGGCATGATTCACCACTTGGCACCAATCCTATTTTATGCAAGCAAAACATTTCCTATTCCAAGTATCCTCATGCACGAGTATCTCTCTTCATGCTCAACTCTTTGCTTATAAGCTTATGATCTTTCTTTATTGCTTTGAAGCTTTTTTTCTCTTCCTTTCCACTATTCTTATTGAGCCTCAACCAAATATATGAGACAAGTATCACAAGATATGCACGGGAGCAAGCAATTGCACTATATGATATTTCCAATGATGCAACAATATGATATCGTATCACTATGGTGCATAAGTTTTTGTGAAGCCTGACAATACTCGGATAGGTAGTCTCAATAGGTATGAAGATAATCGCAAAGGAAAAGTATATGATGGAATGTATACCTTCGTCACACTTAACCTTTCACGAAGTCGGGGTAAAACCGGGCTTGCTTCCGGTTGAAGATGGTCTCAAAGTATGAATGGTCGTCGTCAATGTCGAACGTTGATGGTCGATGTAGATGATGGACCGATACATGTCCCCGGTGGTTGATGAATAAGTAACCATCCTAAGTAGTTGAACACCTTAGGAGACTCAAATCATAACTCAAGCAACCACAAATGCAAATGGAACCAAAATGGGTTAGGTTGCGGAAGTCTATGGTGGTATTGTGAATGATATGGTGGAGGGCCTAGACAAAATTGACAAATTTTGAAAACTTTGATGGAGTCAAATGATGATGAATATATTTTGTGGGAAGGAGGGTGTGAACAGCTATCCAACAAGCTAAAGAACGTCAAAATCGAAGTCCGAATGAATTAGCTATGGCCGAAACGGTGAAACCGGAAAACTGAAACCTACAAGGGCCGGATATCCGGGAGCAAGGCCACAAATCCGGGACATAGTGTCCAGAATCGCTTGATTTTTATGCTCCAGGGCCCGAACGTCCAGCCTAGGGCCCGGATGTCCGGCCCAGTGATTCCAGATCGAGATTTGGGGCTCGGGAACTCTATTTGGGGCGGAAATTGGTGATTCAAAAGCGAAAATTTGATGGGGAAAAGGTGGAATTAGTGCTAGGGAACGCAAAGGGAGGTAGATCCACTTGCCAAACACCAAACCCACGGATAAAAATCAACAAAAACTCACAAGAACAACAAATCACAAGAAATTTTTTGGAGCTATTTTTGGTTGGGATTTTCGAATTGGGACGATACCAAACAAAATTAGGCTAGAAAATGAAGGGGGACTCCAAATTCATGAGAAACGTGGCTCTAGATACCAATATGACGTGGGGCAAGCCTGTGTGGGTCGATGTTTCACGAATTGGAGGGGGATTGCATGAAGAACATGAAGAACACGAAGGGGAAATCACAAGAGGAAACACTCAAGAACAAGTCCAATCACACATCCACTAGACTCACCGCACACAAGATCCACAAGGTACATGAACAACAAAGGGAAATAGGATGGATGGTAGAGTTCATCCCAAATCCCATGGGGAGATGGGGCCTTGATATCCCGGAGGATCTTCCCTCGAGAGGGGCCTTGACATCCTCTATGGATCTTCTCCGGTGGAGGCCTTGATCTCCATGGGAGAGGTAGAGGAAGGATCAAAGCTCAATTAACTAAGAGCTAAACCATTACTAAAAGGAGGAGGAGGATGTCTATTTATTGTACAAGGCAAGATCGGGGGTGAGAGAGAGAGATACATGGGCCTTTGGCCCGGTGGTGCACGGGTAGGCACTGGATGTTCGGGCTGGGGGCCGGATGTCCGGCTCTTCATGGGGGTGCCGCATGTCTAGGGATGGGGCCGGATGTCCGGGAGCTCGGGCGCCTGGCTTCGCTCGAATCGGGACTCCTTGCGCCGAATTTCTGGGTAGGGGCGCCGGATGTCCGGGGGTCGGCCGGATGTCCGGGCCGTGTAGCTTTGGCTGCAGCTTGCCCTTGGCGCCAGAGGGATCTCCAGGGGCCGGATGTCTGGGGCCTGGGAGGTGGCTTGGCCTTCTTCCTTCGTCGCTTACATGCTTCCCTCGTGGATGGTGTAGTTGTTCCTCAGAACTTGCACTACTCCTCGTCATCCATGAAACTCCGACAATACCTATGTATGCACATGAGGGGAATGTCAAGTAGTATACCATCCTCGAAGGGGTCAAGTGAACACGTGTAAAGGAGATGATTCACCTTTATGTATGTGAAGTAGTTGTGGCATGTGTCACTTTCCAAATGGACTCTTGTCATGGTGATGTCCATAGGATTCTCCGCATCAGATGGCCCTTTCCCTCTCCTTCTCATGGCATGCCACCCGGACCCGATATGACTCATAGTCTACCAGGCCGGCGAGGATCCAGCACCGCCGGACCCGAGTGCCTGGTGAGCCAACGCTAGGGCCTCACGGCGGATGGATGCGTCCCTCGATCGGCTACTCTCCTCCCGGGACCGGCGGAGTGCAATGTGAACTGTCATTGCCTCCTCCAACCCGCATGGAATCACACCCCAGTCGACGGATCCAAAAAGGTCGGACTCTGGTCCACTGTGTGACATGGCGGTGGTGGATGGAATCCTCCGGAGGAGAGCTCGGGTGGTGGAGGGGAGTGGAGGGTAGGGGAGTGAAGTGGCTAGGGTTTGGTCCGACGAGCGGATAGGGACAAATATAAGTGGGGTAGGTTGGGCCATTATGGGCCGCTCCGACGTGGCGGGCGTGATCGGGTGCGTCCGGGCGCCTCCATACCCGCCTCATATTTGGGCTGGATATGGGGGTGCCGGTTAGCCCGGGTGTTTGAGGGCCGTTTGAGGGGTCCATATGTGTAAAAAAGAGGTGACCGGACACTGACTGGGCGGCCTGCCCAGGCGTTTGAGGCGGGTATATGGGTCCGGCTGTAGATGCTCTAAGACCCATCTAGATGGCACTCTTGAGCTCTACAAGGCTTGCTGGGTGATCCGTGGATTTCGGTAACGCGTGGGTGTCGACTTCACGGACACCTTTGCCCTGGTTGTGAAACTGGGCACTATACGCACCTTGCTTCAGTTGGCCATCTCTCGTGCCTGGCCCATGCATTAGTTGGACGTCTCACATGCCTTTCTGCATTGCCACCTTGCCGAGCAGGTGTACTGTCAGCAGCCTACTGGATGCGCACCCCGACCACGTGGGTTTGCACTCTCGTTCTCTTTACGGGTTGAAGCAGGCGCCACGGCCATGGTACCATCGTATCGCCGCCTTCCTAAAGTCGCTTGGATTTCGGTCCACTCACTCTGATGCTTCACTCTTTGTTTATCATCAGGGAGTCGCCACTGCATACCTACTGCTCTACCTCGATGATATCATCGTGAAAACTTCCGCTCCTGAGATCTTTCAACGGCTCACCGCTTGACTTCATGCTGAGTTTGCCCTCAAGGTCTTGGGGCCCCTTCATTACTTCCTCAGCATTGAGGTGGTCTGCGGGTCTGATGGGTTCTTTCTTCATCAGTAGAGCTATGCTCATGAGCTCCTTGAGCGTGCCGGCATGCTCAGCTGCAGGCCTGTTGCTACGCCTGTCGACACGAAGGCCAAGGTCTCCATAGTCGAGGGATCTCTAGTGTCCGATGCTGCATATTATCACTCTATTGTGGGTGCCTTACAGTACCTAACATTGACGCAACCGGATCTACAGTGTGCCGTTCAGCAGGTGTGCCTTCACATGCACTCTCCACGCTACTCTCATTGGAGCATGGCAAGCGTATCCTTAGCTACATACACGAGACTACGTCCTTTTGTCTCAAACTGACGACCTCCGTCTGCACCAACCTTGTCACCTACTTTGATGCGGACTGGGCAGGCTGCCCCAACAAACGTCGCTCCACGTCCGGCTACTGTGTCTACTTCAGGCCTTCGCTGATTTCCTGGTCCTCCAAGCGATAGCACACGATCTCCCGCTCGAGTGTCGAGGCTGAGTATTGGGAAGTGGCCAACGCCGTCGCCGAATGCTCCTGGCTTCGTCAGCTGCTCCAGGAGTTTTTCCGTGAGGTTCACAAGGCCATGCTTGTCTACTGCAACAATGTCTCATCCATCTACCTCTCCGCCAACTCTGTTCATCACCGACGCACGAAGCATATTGAGCTAGATATCCACATTGTTCGCGAGTAGGTGGCTCTTGGGTGCATTCGAGTTCTTCACGTTCTAACGGTGCAAAATTTGCTGATGTGATGACTAATGGCTTACCTACTTCTGTCTTCGAGGAATTCAGGTCTAGTCTCTGAGTCTCCCACCATGCTTCGACTGCGGGGGAGGGGGTGTTGAACATACGGTTTTGCATCTATATTGTATATCCTGGCCCACCTCCTATTCCTTGTATAGTACAGGTTGAGGCCCACATTGTACATCATATATAAGTGCTTATGCACCCAATCAATATATTGTGAGTTGCATTGCCGAAACTATCTCTCTATAGTATGAAGCAAAGGGTTCCAACGGTTCCAAATATGAAAGTAGGCACAAGTATACTTGACAGTTTATCCAAACCTTCATTTATGTGCTCGGCTATATGTGATATTTTCCAAATATATGGAGTGTACTCCTGCATCACCGCCATTAACTATATGTTTTTGGTTACAAATTCTTATTTACAAATAGACAATCATAATCCTCAAATTTTAATTACAAATGGACAATCATAATCCGGTTGCAACTCTGCCAGGAACCGGTAAACGTTCCCCTTTCAAAGACCTCGGGAAAATGAATGTTCATCGGCATGTAAATGCCACGAGTAAAAATCTGCAAGAACAAAATTCAAAGGATGCTCAGTGTTGGTATGCACGACTATCCTATGAGAAAAGAGTGGAATACAACCACAAGCAGTGTACATTATACAATGAAAAGAAGGCAGTTGCGATGAATACGATTAACCATGTGCAAGGGTTGCAATCAAATGCTTCTTCCTTTCTTAGTTAACTGACGGAGTATCGGTTTCAGTCGCATCTTTTGGAAGGAAACGACGCCACATGAAAGAAAAATATACATGAATGACTAGGGAAGAAAAATACATTGTGTTGCATAGAAAGCGAGCATATAAGATGGTAATACGACATACTATGCCATTATCCGACCAGTCTGACATTGCTCAAGCGACAAGTGGATCTACAATCCCCTCTTCGAGTACACCAGCCATATATACTCCTTTCAGCTTCATTTTGATCAAAGCTCTATTTTCATGTACTTGCTTGTGTTAGTTTGAACATTCCTTTGGGTATTGTACATCCAGGTGGCATGAACAATGATGAAGAGTCTTATTTAGCAGGATTATTTGAGCCTACTGAGCCATCTGCTGAAGTGGGAGGTATATTGGCTTGCATATTTCATTAACCATTAGTAGAATAATTTATATAACATTATAATGTCAACATCGAGTGTGTTTAGTCGATTTAATATTTTCCTTTCCTAGAATCCTTGAACAACATACAAGATGAGCAACAATTGTATGCTGATGATGAGGAACGTATATTGTGTGGACAAGGTGAATTACACCATGAATGCAATCATATAATGACACATTTTGGCATTGCTACCTTGTACTGACCTTACTATGCAATTTCACACCTCTATTATTTGTTGTCTGTTTGTAGATACGATGCGCCAATTGTAGTTGTTGAGAGTGATTACAATAGTGATGTCCTGTGATGTTGAAGAGGATATGTATTTAAAATGTTTATAATAAAGTGAGTTTATATACCATTATTTTTCAAGTTATGTTGATGTATGGGGGTAGGCACAAATCTAAAGTTGAATGTCTAATGCAAGAGTAGGAGAAATTGAGATCTTATTCAATTATTTCCTTGCATTGTAGAAGCAACTTTGATAAATCCATTTTTAGAGGTTTTCTATAACTAATCTTGAACCAAATAAAGTAAACGGTCTTCTTACATAGCTTCAGTTCTACTTGATTTATAATGTTTTTTGACTGAATTTACGTTAGTCGAGAAGCGCATTGAATAGGTGATGACCCACAAGTATAGGCGATCTATCACAGTCCTTTCTATAAGGAAGAGTGTCAAACCCAACAAGGATAAGAAGGAAATGACAAGCGGTTTTCAGTAAGGTATTCTCTACAAGCACTGAAATTATAGGTAACAAATAGTTTTATGATAAGATAATTCGTAATGGGTAGCAAGTAACAATTGTAACAAAGGTGTAGCAAGGTGGCCCAATCCTTTTTATAGCAAAGGACAATCCTAGACAAACTCTTATATAAAGCAAGGTGCTCCCGAGGACATGTGGGAATTTCTGTCAAGCTAGTTTTCATCATGCTCATATGATTCGCGTTCGTTACTTTGATAATTTGATATGTGGGTGGACCGGTGCTTGGCTGATGCCCTTACTTGGACAAGCCTCCCACTTATGATTAACCCCTTTTGCAAGCCTCTGCAACTACGAAAGAAGAATTAAGATAAATCTAACCATAGCATGAAACATGCAGATCCAAATCATCCCCTTACAAAGCAACGCATAAACTAGGGTTTAAGCTTCTGTCACTCTAGCAACCCATCATCTACTTATTACTTCCCAATGCCTTCCTCTAGTCCCAAACAATGGTGAAGTGTCATGTAGTCAATGTTCACATAATACCACTAGAGGAGAGACAACATACATCTCATCAAAATATCGAACGAATACCAAATTCACATGATTACGTATAACAAGACTTATCCCATGTCCTCAGGAACAAACGTAAATACTCACAAAGCATATTCATGTTCATAATCATAGGAGTATTAATGATGATCAAGGATATGAACATATGATCTTCCACCAAGTAAACCAAATAGCACCAACTATAAGGAGTAATCAACACTACTAGCAACCCACAGGTACCAATATGAGGTTTTGAGACAAAGATCGGATACAAGAGATGAACTAGGGTTTGGAGAGGAGACAGTGTTGATGAAGATGTTGATGGAGATTGATCCCCTCTCGATGAGAGGATCGTTGGTGATGACGATGGCTTCGATTTCCCCCTCCGGGAGGGAAGTTTCCCCGACAGAACAGGTCCGCCAGAGTCCTAGATTGGTTCTACCCAAGTTCCACCTCGAGATGGTGGCGCTTTGCCCAGAAAGCTCTGTTATGATTTTGTTCTAGGTCAAAACCCTCAATATAGCAGAAGATGGGCATCGGAGGACTGCCAGGTGGGCCACAAGCCATAGGGGCACACACAGGGGGTAGGGCACGCCCCCCATGCTTGTGACTGCCTGGTGGGCCCCTGATGTATTTCTTCTGCCCAATATTTTTTATGTATTCTAAACTAATTCTCTATAGATTTTCAAGACTTTTGGAGTTGTGCAGAAAGGGGTCTCAAATTTGCTCCTTTTCTAGTCAAGAATTCCAACTGCCGGCATTCTCCCTCTTCATGCAAACCTTGTAAAATAAGAGAGAAAAGGCATAAATATGGTACCAAGATGTGTAGTAACAACCCAGAGTGCAATAAATATCAATATAAAAACATGATGCAAAATGGACATATCAACTCCCCCAAGCTTAGACCTCACTTGTCCTCAAGCGAAAGCCGAAATTGATAAATATGCCCACATGTTTAGAGATAGAGGTGTCGACAAAATAAAATGCGGACATGAAGGCATCATGATCATCTTTAGACAACATCATATATTGACATATAATTTCTTATGCTAAGGTAACAATTCATTCACAATGGTAAAGTACGAATAAGAAACTCTATTGAGAACCGACAAACTACGATCCCAATCATTGAAACAATTCCAATTTATGATAACGTAGGAAAGAGTAAATATAAGAGCTTATAAAGCAAATCCACGTACTCAATCATCTTTAAGTCTTTCAAAATTGCTAACACTCACGAGGTACCTATGAGGTCAAAGCTTCAATCGGATATAGAGAAAGATAGGGGCTTGTAGTATTGCCTCCCAACTATTTACCTCAAGGGTAAGGCGAATAGTAATAACTCATGCTCGTCCACTTCCGAGTGGATATATGTGTCGATATCACTCCCCAACACATGATGCTTGCCAGAAGATAAAGGCGTAAAAGAGAAAGTGATGAAGATCATCACGACTCTTGCATAAAGGTAAGTACTAGAAAATAAAAGTAAGAGATAGGCCCTTCGCAGAGGGAAGCAGAGGTTGTCACGAGCTTTTATAGTTGGATGCACAATCCCTTAATGCACAAGAACGCCAGTTTATATTGCCCCTTGTGATAGAGAACTTTATTATGCAGTCCGTCGCTTTTATATATTCCCTATCACAAGTTCGTATAAAGTTTATTTTCCTCACACTAATGGATCACACATGTTTAGAGAGCAATTTTTATTGCTTGCACCGATGACAACTTACTTTAAGGATCTTACTCAATCCATAGGTAGGTATGATGGACTCTCATGGCAAAACTGGGTTAAGGGTGTTTGACTGCACAAGTAGTATCTCTACTTGGTGCAGAAGTTTTGGCTGATATGAGGTGGAAACAAGCGACACATGTTGAGGTATCTATAACAATATAACTTCTACTTAGAAATAAGCAAACAAAAACCATTATGTTGTCTTCCTTGTCCAACATCAAATGCTTAACATATAATATTTTAATGAGTGCTCACAATCATAAAATATGTCCAAGATAATATATTTATATGTGAACTCTCTTTCTTTGTTACTTCCTTTTAATTTCCCCAATGACCAACAGTTATGTTTGTCAACCCACAACAAGTTTCAATCGACATACTTCTTAGATGTGAAGTTATCACTCCCCATAAGATCATCATATATACTCTTTTCTTTTATTCTATACTTCTTTCTACTTCATCTTTCTCAAAATCAAGATCATACCAAACAAGCAAATCCCTCACATCAAAACTAATTTTTATTATATAAATCTCGGACTTGCTTACATAAGGGGAGCAAAAAGCAAAACTCAAAGCTAGATCATACTAAAACTTTATTCTACTAGATCAAGATATAACCAAAAGGATCGAACTAAGAAAAACAATAAAAGTAAGGGATGTGATGGCGATACGATACCGGGGCAGCTCCCCCAAGCTTGGCACAAGCCAAGGGGAGTGCCCATACCCATGTGTTTAGTTGTCTTGCTTTGGAGGTGGTGATGTTATATTCTTGGCGATGATGCCCTTCAGAATGCGATTCTCCTCGTCAAGCTTGTTATTTTGCTGTCTGAGATACATTATTTACTTGTGAAGTTTTCTAGTGACGGTTAGAGTTCCCTTAACCCATGGATGTTTCATTGCTGTAGGGGAAGAAGAAACACTCCTTTTCATATTTTCAAAAGTAAGAAATTTAGCATTGGAAGGGATAACCGAATTCGGAATTACTGAGCTTTGAAGTTCTTCCAGCATGGCTCCAGGATGTGGATGAGAGGTAACTTATTGGACTTCCTCCATGGCATCTATTCTTTTCAAGTCGGCCTCCATCTCTTCTTCCGTAGCCGGCCCGAAGTGGTTCTCCCCGACGGACTCTTGCAAAGACATCTTGCTCTAAATCTGCTCCAGAAACAGCTTAAAAAGAAAACAGGAGGTATTGTCATGATACAAGAGTCAAAACCGTTGGTAGATTATATAATGAATTTTTACCGACGAGAAGGAGTATACCACAAGAAAATGGGGTCCGGATGGTACATGAGGTGGCCACAAGCCTTAGGGGCATACCTAGGGGGTAGGGCGCGCCCCCAGGCTGTTCGCCTCCTCGTACACTATTCGGACTACTTTAAATTTTCCTAATTTTTTAAATATTCTAAAAGAGATAAAAACTGCCATTGACAAGGTTTTGGAGTCTATTTACTTACCGTACCACATACCTATTCCTTTTTGGAGTCTGAAACGTTCTGGTAAGTCTCCCAAATGTACTCCTCCGGAGTTATGGTATTGATGATATTGGTTTCAACATTTATGGGATTGCCAGAGATATAATGTTTGATTCTTTGACCATTCACCACATTCGGGTTTGTGCCTTCGGCGTTGTTAATCTTGATGGCACCAGAGCGGTATACCTCCTCAATAATGTAAGGACCTTCCCATTTAGAGAGAAGTTTTCCTGCAAAAAATCTTAAACGAGAATTGTAGAGCAATACATGATCACGTACATTAAATTCACGCTTTTGTATCCTTCTATCATGCCATCTCTTAACCTTTTCTTTAAACAACTTGGCATTCTCATAGGCTTGGGTTCTCCATTCGTCAAGTGAGCTAATGTCAAATAACCTCTTCTCACCAGCAAGTTTGAAATCATAATTGAGCTCTTTGATTGCCCAATAACATTTATGTTTTAGCTCGAGAGGTAAGTGACATGCTTTACCATAAACCATCTTATACAGAGACATACCCATAGGGTTTTTCTAGGCATTTCTATAAGCCCACAATGCATCATCAAGTTTTTTAGACCAATTCTTCCTAGATCTATTAACAATCTTATGCAAAATCAATTTAATTTCTCTATTGCTAAATTCTACTTGACCACTAGACTGGGGATGATAAGGAGACGCAATTCTATGATTAACATCGTATTTAGCAAGCAATTTACGGAGAGCACCATGAATAAAGTGTGAACCACCATCAGTCATCAAATATCTAGGGACTCCAAATCTAGGAAAAATAACTTATTTAAGCATTTTAATAGAAGTGTTATGATCAGCGCTACCAGTTGGAATAGATTCTACCACTTAGTAACATAATCAACATCAACTAGAATATGAGTATAGCCGTTAGATTGTGGAAAAGGCCCCATATAATCAAAACCCCAAAAAACAAATGGTTGAATAACAGGAGAGTAATTCATAGGCATTTCCGAACGTCTAATAATATTACCAATTCTTTGACATTCATCACTAGTCAAGACAAACTTATGAGCATCCTTGAAGAGAGTAGGCCAATAAAACCAAGATTGTAGTACCTTATGTGCATTTCTATATCCAGCATGGTGTCCTCCGTAGGCTTCGTAGTGACACTTGCATAAGATGTGTTCCTGTTCATGCTCAGGTACACAACGTCTAATAATTCCATCTACTCCTTCTTTATAAAGGTGTGGATCATCCCAAAAGTAAAGCCTTAAATCATAGAAGAACTTTTTATTTTGTTGGTATGTGAAAGCAGGCGGTATAAATTTAGCAACAATGTAATTGGCATAGTCAGCATACCATGGAGCATTGTGTGAAGCATTTACGATAGGCAATTGTTCATTAGGAAAGCTATCATCAATAGGTAGTGGGTCATCAAGAACATTTTCTAACCTAGACAGGTTATCTGCCACAGGGTTATCAGCACCCTTTCTATCAATGATATGCAAATCAAATTCTTGTAGCAGAAGGACCCACCTAATAAGTCTAGGTTTAGCATCTTTCTTTTCCATAAGGTATTTAATAGCAGCATGATCGGTGTGAATAGTTACTTTGGAATCAACAATATAAGGTCTAAACTTATCACAAGCAAACACGACTGCTAGAAATTCCTTTTCAATAGTAGCATAGTTTCTTTGAGCATTGTCTAGAGTTTTACTAGCATAATGGATAACATTTTATTTCTTATCGACTCTTTGTCCTAGAACAGCACCAACAACATAATCACTAGCGTCACACATAATTTCAAAGGATAGGTTCCAGTCGGGTGGTTGAACAACAGGTGCGGTAATCAAGGAATTCATAAGAATTTCAAATGCTTCTGCAAAATCATCATAAAAAACAAATGGAACATATTTTTGCAAAAGATTTGTGAGAGGCCTAGAAATCTTAGAGAAATCTTTGATAAACCTCCTACAGAAACCAACATGACCAAGGAAACTTCTTATACCTTTGATATCCATAGGGCATGACATTTTTTCAATAGCATCAACTTTAGCTTTATCAACTTCAATACCTCTTTCGGAGATCTTGTGCCCCAAGACAATACCTTCATTAACCATAAAGTGGCACTTTTCCCAATTCAAGACAAGATTAGTTTTTCGCATCTCTACAAGACTCGGTCAAGGTTGCTCAAACAATCATCAAATGAAGTTCCGTAAACGGAAAAATCATCAATGAAAACCTCAAGAATCTTTTCAAAAAAGTCAGAGAATATAGCCATCATACATCTTTGAAATGTAGCAGGTGCATTGCATAAACCAAAAGGCATACGTCTATAAGCAAAGGTACCGGAAGGGCAAGTAAAAGTGGTTTTTTCTGGATCCTCTCTTGATACAGGTATTTGAGAGAGACCAGAGTAGCCATCTAGAAAGCAAAAATGAGTATGTTTGGATAATCTTTCTAGCATTTGATCAATAAAATGTAAAGGGTAATGATCTTTCTTAGTAGCTTTATTTAGTTTCCTAAAATCAATTACCATTCTATAACCTGTAACAATTCTTTGCGGGATCAATTCATTTTTATCATTAGGAACAACGGTAATACCTCCCTTCTTAGGGACACAATGGACAAGACTAACCCATCTACTATCAGCAATAGGATAAATTATACCTAGCTCCAGAAGATTTAGTATTTCTTTTCTTACCACTTCTTTCATCTTAGGGTTTAATTGTCGTTTGTGATCAATAACTGGTTTGGCATCAGGCTCTGTATTAATTTTATGCTCGCATAGAGTGGTACTAATGCCCGTAAGATCATCAAGAGTATAACGAATAGCAGCACGGTGCTTCCTCGGAGTTTTCCATAATCTCTTTTCTTCATGCTCTCAAAGGTTAGCACTAATAATGACAAGATATATATCCTTTTCATCAAGATAAGCATATTTCAATGTATCGGGTAATTGTTTGAGCTGAAACATGGGATCACCCTTGGGTGGAGGAGGATCCCCAAGTATTTCAACAGGTAAGTTGTGTTTCAAAATAGACTGTTGATCAAAGAAATTTTTATCTATTTCATTCCTCTCATTCATATGCATATCATTTTCATGGTGTAGCAAATATTGTTGTAAATGATCAGTAGGAGGCATAGCAATAGAAGCAAGACCAATAATTTCATCTTTACTAGGCAATTCTTTGTCATGGTGTTGTCTACGAAATTTAGAGAAATTGAATTCATGAGGCACATCCCTAAAACTCAGAGTAATTGTTTCTTTCTCACAGCCAAGCCTAGCATTAACAGTATTCAAGAAGTGTCTGCCAAATATAATGGGAAAAAATCATCTTGTAGGGAACCAAGAACAAGAAAATCAGTAGGATATTTTATTATCCCACGAAAGACTTCAACATATCTAACAATCCCCATCAGTGCAATAGTGTCTCTATTAGCAAGCTTAATAGTAACATCAATTTCCTCTAGTTCAATTGGTGCAATATCATGCATGATTTCTTTGTATAAGGAAAAGGGAATTGCACTTACGCTAGCACCCATATCACACAAGCCATGATAACAATGATCTCCGATTTTAACAGAAACAACAGGCACGCAAACAACTGGTCTATGTTTACTCTTAGTATCAGTTCTAGCAATTCTAGCTGCTTCATCACAGAAATGAATAACATGCCCATCAATAGTATCAACCAAGAGATCTTTAACCATAGCAATACTAGGTTCAACTTTAATTTGTTCAGGGGGTGTAGGTGTTCTAATACAACTCTTACAAACTACTGTTGAAGCTTTAGCATGGTCCTATATCCTAACAGGGAAGGGTGGTTTCTATGTAAGTAGTAGGAATAACAGGATTGACATTATAAGTAATAGTTTCCTCTTCAACTTTAATAGGTTCAACTAATTTCACTTCAATGGGAGGATGAGATTTAAACCACTCTCCTTAGGGAGATCAAGATGAGTAGCAAAAGATTCACAGGAAGAAGCTACTATCTCAGAGTCAAGTCCATATTTAGTGCTAAACTCACAAAAAGCATTGGTGTCTATAAAGGATTTAACACAATCAAACTTAAGGTTTATGATTTACTCCTTACCTTCGTCGAGTACCCAAGCTTCAGAGTTGTGTTTAATTCTTTCCAATAAGTCCCATTTGAATTCAATATCTTTCTTCATAAAAGAACGGAGCAAGAAATATCAAGCATGGATCGATCATTATGAGAAAGCCCAACATAAAAATTCTGAATAATAATTTCTCTTGAGAGCTTATGGTTGGAGCATGAATATAACATTGACTTAAGCCTCCCCCAAGCTTGAGTGATTCTTTCTCCTTCACGAGGCTAAAAATTGTAAATATAATTCCGATCACGATGAACCAGATGCATAGGATAAAACTTCTGATGAAATTCCAATTTCAACCGGTTGTAGTTCCATGATCCAATATCATCACATAGCCTGTACCATGACAATGCCTTCTCCTTCAAAGATAAAGGATAGACCTTCTTCTTGACAACATCCTCGGGCAAACCTGCAAGCTTAAAAATCGACAAACTTCATCCACATAGATTAGATGCAAATCAGGATGTAGTGTTGCATCTCCTGCATAAGGATTAGCTAGCAGTTTCTCTATCAAACCCGAAGGAATTTCATAATAAATATTTTCAGTAGGTACAACGGGTTGAGGGGCGACTCTTTTTTCTTCTGGTCGAGGTGAAGATACCCCGAACAAGCCCCTCAAAGGATTATTTTCCATAGTAACAAGTGACAGTAAATTTCAGCACACTATATAAATTTTTCCTTACCAAGCTCCACTCACCAAAGGCGCTTCACTCCCCGGCAACGGTGCTAGAAAAGAGTCTTGATGACCCACAAGTAAAGGGGATCTATCGTAATCCTATCTATAAGTAAGAGTGTCGAACCCAACAAGGAGCAGAAGGAAATGACAAGCGGTTTTCAGTAAGGTATTCTCTGCAAGCACTGAAATTATAGGTAACAGATAGTTTTGTGATAAGATAATTCGTAACGGGTAGCAAGTAACAATTGTAAAAAGGTGCAGCAAGGTGGCCCAATCCTTTTTTTAGCAAAGGACAAGCCTGGAAAAACTCTTATATAAAGCAAGGCACTCCCGAGGACACATGGGAATTTCTGTCAAGCTAGTTTTCATCATGCTCATATGATTCGCGTTCGTTACTTTGATAATTTGATATCTGGGTGGACCGGTGCTTGGGTACTGCCCTTACATGGAAAAGCCTCCCACTTATGATTAACCCCTCTCGCAAGCATCCGCAACTACGAAAGAAGAATTAAGATAAATCTGACCATAGCATGAAACATGTGGATCCAAATCAGCCCCTTACAAAGCAACACATAAACTTGGGTTTAAGCTTCTGTCGCTCTAGAAACCCATCATATACTTATTACTTATCAATGCCTTCCTCTGGTCCCAAACAATGGTTAAGTGTCATGTAGTCGACATTCACATAACACCACTAGAGGAGAGACAACATACATCTCATCAAAATATCGAACGAATACCAAATTCACATGATTACTTATAACAAGACTTATCCCATGTCCTTAGGAACAAACGTAACTACTCACAAAGCATATTCATGTTCATAATTAGAGGAGTATTAATGATGATCAAAGATCTGAACATATGATGTTCCGCCAACTAAACCAACTAGCATCAACTACTAGGAGTAATCAACACTACTAGCAACCCACACGTACCAATCTTAGGTTTTGAGACAAATATCGGATTCAAGGGATGAACTAGGGTTTGGAGCGGAGATGGTGCTGTTGAAGATGTTGATGGAGATTGACCCCCTCTCGATGAGAGGATTGTTGGTGATGATGATGGCTTCGATTTCCCCCTCCGGGAGGGAAGTTTCCTCGGTAAAACAGCTCAAACGGAGCCCTAGATTGGTTCTGCCCAAGTTCCACCTTGAGACGGCGACACTTTGCCCTGAAAGCTATATTATGATTTTTTCCAGGTCAAAACCTTCCATATAGCAGAAGATGGGCATCGGAGGGCTGCTAGGTGGGCCACAAGCCACAGGGGATAGGGTAGGGTAGGGTGCGCCCCCAAGCTTGTGACTGCCTGGTGGGCCCCCTGATGTATTTCTTGTGCCCGATATTTTTATATATTCCAAAATAATTCTCCATAGATTTTCAGGACTTTTGGAGTTGTGCAGAATAGGTATCTCAGATTTGCTCCCTTTTCAAGTCCAAAATTCCAGTTGTCGGCATTCTCCCTCTTCATGTAAACCTTGTAAAATAAGAGAGAAAAGGCATAAATATTGTACCAAAATGTGTATTAATAGCCCATAATGCAATGAATATAAATATAAAAGCATGATTCAAAGTGGACGTATCAATAGGATATATGACTTTAGCATGTTGCTACAAAGTTTCGCTCTAAAGTTATTGTATTGAATATGATTAAGTAATAGATGGGCATACAAATATGGATCCATATTGGTGTTTCATTATCCTTGTGTGAAAATTCACACATCCATCCTTCTTTAAAAGGGTAAAAAAATTGTGATACATTTGGTTGCATTGAAATGCTAAATTTCGAGAGGTCATATATTCACATGAGATAGTAGTGTGTAAGATGTCAAAAATGCTGACGTGATACATGATTCTTTTAGTGGGTTACATTGCTTCATTGATCTTATTTTTTCTTAATAATTTATATACCTTCTTTGTCTGATTCCTTGCTTCAGAAGTAGAAGAGAAAATATGCCAGTTATAAATTTTGTAATCTACTATATTACCCTTTTTCCTCTGCATGCCTTGATCCTCAAAATCCTATACGTATTTGCTCCTTGGCCAGGCATGCGATGGAATGATAGATAGGAGTTGGTTAGTTGTGCTAAAGCATGGGAAGGCTGTAGGTGAGGAGGTCGAGAAATAAGCTGTCGTTGTCGAGGTTGTTGCACCAGTGACATTAGATGACATTAAAGGGAAGAGGAGATGCGCCTGGGTGACTCTGAGCACTGGTTAGTTTTTGCTTCTTGTCCTTTTGTGTACTAATGTGTGTAGTTTGTGATTACTTAGATCTTTTGGCAGAATTTGAATTTTTAATGCCATTATTCATGCCATGCTTTTAATGAAGTGCGTATGTTTGAATATCCACATGCGCTTGCAGTCTACTTAGGTAAGATTTACATTTTGTTAGTTCTTTAGCTTTCCTCTAGAAGAATTTCATATATATGATTTTAGCTTCCTCCTAAGAAGATAAATGCTGCTCCAGGTGATTATGATTCATTGTTCATTATAGTGGTGTTTATTGTTTTGTCACAGGTAAAATTGATGTGGTGTCTTGCACAAAGCTACTAAGTTTTGTCTTTTAGTAGTTGATACATGCATTATGTACTATCTTGTGTGCCTTATTTAAGATTTATCATTCCCAATATATTACAAGTACACCTTTGCATGTATGATATCAAGAATTGTTTCCTTTGTCAGAATTTTGTTCTAGAAAGGGAAGGTAAAAGGAAGAGGAGTAGTACCTCTCTTGACACCGTGGTTCATTGTGAATCCGTGCCACAATTATGTGTTTTCTATTCCTTGAACCAAACCAATGATCTAGTAGAACTTCTATTCCCACACACTCTAGAGGCCAGGTAATATAAAACTATGTAGCAAGGTCCTGATTCCCTTAGTAGAAATCAATTAGCCAGAGGTCTCTTTGGATGTTGTTTTTGTGTATGCTAAAATTCAGTTCTGTTACATCTATGCAAAGTATTGGAGACCCAAGCCCTATACTTTCATCAAGATCCGGGGCACTCAACATCCTCGTCCTCACCAAATATTGCCCCAAGGGAAGCAATACCAATCAGATGATAGGTCAACCATATGCTTGATGAGGAAACTGTGAACCAATGGCACAATAGTAAGTATTAGCAGTGTGTCTTACTGTACCTTTATTTTTTGGATGAGCATGTTCACACTTCTGTACAATTAGACATGGCATATCTCTTTGTCTTCTCCTAATGTACACGCCATTCAAAATTATATTCATTTTGTACTCATATGGATTCATATGAGATTAAGTGTATGACAATGTGCATTCCCTGACATATAATGCTTCTGGGTGCATTGATTTAACCGAAGGGGTGGTTTGTTTTCTGACATTTTTTTCATCAATGAGATTATAATGTAAGTAAAAAATATATAGAACATATATGTCTGTGGCATCCACAATTTTCAAGAATAGCCAGCATCATCTCAGAAAATGATGAGAATGACAATCCTTGCCTTTGTGGAGAAACATGCTGAGGTACATTGCAAAATAGATTATCTAAACTATAGCTTTTCTGAAACCACGAGAATGACCATTCTTGACTTTGACAAAAACATGATATGTTACGTTCGCAATATGTTTGACTACTACTATCGGATTATCTTCTCTACACACGAGAATTTTCACGTCCAAGCTTACTAGTGACAAAAAAAGTTTTGTACCAACGTATACAAGGAACCTCCCATGGTCCCTTTGGATGAGATGGCAAGAGTGGGCTCTGTTAAGTGTACCGACACACACATATTTATTCATGTTTTATTACATGTGACTTTGGATTTTGGTGACGTGTGACTATGGCATGGGTAATTTTCTACTCCCTTTTAATAAGTTGGATCACTACCTTGTTCTCTGCGGACACGACAACGGAGCTTATCCACTCCTCTCTTTGCACTAAAATTGACCAAGGATACAATAGTAATCTCCAAAGGTACCTTGGAAACACAACTTCTCCCTGGGTGGTTTTGGTAATTAATAACGACATATATTTAATTGGACTAATGTTTTTACCAAGAGTATTTCAGGAAAAAGTTCAATGATGGGTTGGCTAAAGGATTATGCGGAGAACCTCGCCAATGAAAGCAAGGGATAGGATTGGCCATGCTTTCAGATTGAGGACTCTACATTTTGCATTTTGTGAGAAATCATTTTTGAGTCCATAGGAAATCCAATACTATTAAAAGGGAACGAGGTATTTATGATGATCTGGTTGCTCAAGTGCTTGGAGATTAGCCACCAAAAATACTCACCCACTTTCCCACACAAACCTTCTGTCCTAAGACAAAAGTCAAAATTCAATGACACCAACAATTCCCATTCGGATCCACTGAGTTTTACCCTAGACAGAAACCCAACCAAACCCTAGCATCTCGGTCCTACACAGTTTCCATTCGGTGCAACCGAGAATCAGTGACAAACATTCTGTTAACCACTTTCTTAAAGTCGGTCCCACCGAGTTTGAGGAATCGGTGACACCGAGATTTGGAAACTGCCTAGGTCATCCATATCAGTACCATAAGTATATATCGATCTCACCGAAAAGGCCAAAGTTGCCACATTTTGCACTAGTCGGTGCAACCGAGTTTTTACTCCGGTTTGGTTTCACCGACTTGGGCAATAATGTTGTAACGGTTGGATTTTTGGATATGCCTATATATACCCCTCCACCACATTCCACTCGCACGAGAAGCACTCAGAAAACACACCCACTTGTCATATCCAATTTTCTGAGAGAGAACCACCTACCCTTGTGTTGAGGTCAAGATTATCCACTCCAACCATATGGATCTTGATTTCTAGCCTCCCCAAGTTGCTTTCCATCCAATCAATCTCTTCTACCCATGTCAAATCTGTGAGAGAGTGTTTCAGTGTTGAGGACACTATTTTTTGAAGCATAAGAGCAAGGAATTATCATACTACAAAATCTATTACCTTTTGGAGGGTGGTGCCTCCTAGATTGGTTAGGTGTTGCTTGGGAGCCTCCTTCTTCATGGTTGTGGAGTTGAACCAAGAAGTTTGTAAGGGCAAGGAGATCGCCTACTTTATGAAGATCTACCCCGAGTAAGGCTAGTCCTTCGTGGACGTAGGCCATCATGGAATAGACAAGGTTGGTACTTTGTGGACCCTTTGTGGGTGGAGCCCTTCATGGACTCTCGTGATCTTTACCCTCTGTGGGTTGAAGTCTCCATAAATGTGTGTGTACGATAGTTCCACCTATCGGAACCCTGAGAAAAATCTTTGTGTCTCCAAATTGTGTTTGATCTTCTTATCCCTATGCTCTTACATATGCTTGTCATTACTTTCCGCTGCAATACACGTAGACATGCATGTGTGGGGTGAACTTAATTTGCTAGAATTGCTAAAATCTGCCAACCAATTGACTTGGGAAAATGTTAGGTTTTTATTTGGTCATGTTGTCTAATCACCCCCCTATAGACCTACTTTCGATCCTATAAGTGGTATTTGAGCTTTGGTCTCCATTGCATTGGTCTCACAACCTAGGAGAGTATTGCATCTAGTGAGGGAAATTATCACCGTAGAGGTCCACATTTTGAAGGTAAAAATTTTGCTAGTTGGAAGCATAAAACGAAAATGCATATTCTTGGTCATAACCCCACCGTATGGGTTGTTGTTCATGTTGGCTTGCAAGGTGAATTCACTGGTGATGGAAAGGAACCGGATCATGAATCGACCATGGAAGAATTGAAGATGTTGCAATACTATGCTCAAGCATGTGACATTCTATTCAACTGCCTATGTGCTACTTCTTCAACGTATCTATAATTTATGAAGTATCCATGCCATATTTACAACAATTTTATATGGGTTTTGTATGATTTGCATGGAACTGACCCAGACTGACGCTGTTTTCAGCAGAACTACCATGGCGTTGGTTTTTGTGCAGAAATAAAAGTTCTCCAAATGCAATGAAACTTTTGGATGATTTTTTTCGAACAAAAGAAGCACTATAAGCCTCATGGGAGGGCCAGAAGAACCACGAGGTGGCCACAACCCGCCAAGGCACGCCAGCCTCCTCTAGCGCACCCTGATGTCTTGTGGGCCCCTCATAGCCCATCTTCGTGTGAAATCGATGCCCAAAAGTCCGATATATGCAAAAAAACAGAAATAACCCTAGATCAGAAGTTCCGCCACCGCAACTCTCTATATCGACGAAAAACCAGTTTGGACACGTTCTAGTACCCTAATATGTGGGCTCATTTTGTTTGAACCATTAAACACTAAACAATTGTTATATGATATTTTTATACGATTTTCACAAAAATACTTATAAAGTTCCATTCTAAATAAAAAACTAACCCACTCTATTTTCTATAACACTGGTGGATTTTTGTAGAAAGAATTCAAATCAGACAAAGGAAGCAATCTATTGATCAAGGTTGTCAATGATCTTTGATTTGGTTATATATTCGACCAAGAGGAGATCATACTTGAAATTATACTCTAGGATAGAATGGAGGGGACTTTGTTTTTGAGTTTTTTTTCATTTCTCTACATCAAAATTTCCCAGCATCCCATAATAATCGTGTCCACATTTTTTCTTAGGAAGCTTGCGTTTCATAAGCAGAATTTTATCAATTAGTGAAATGCCTTTGTCTATATTAGGAGAAATTTCTTTCCAACATGCTTGAGCAAAACTATAGTCCAAAAAAATATGCAAAGCAATTTCTTCAATTGCTTCAAAGTAAAGCACACATTCATGGTAGTCCATCTTAAACTTTCGCGTTTAAGAAGCCTTCTGGTATTGATTCTATCATGCATAACTATCCAAAGGAAAATATTGTGCCTTACTCTGCTAGCATATTTCCAGATGCATTTGAATAAACTATTGGAATCACACTATCCCATTAGGTGTTTATACATTTTAGCAGAGGAGAATTGCATAAAAGGCCATGAGCATGACCAAGAGTCAGGTAAGTCTGAGGAGGGTACTTTACTCTATTGGTGAACAACGAATTGGACAAAAGCTAGGTTTGAATATATAAATTTTGGTAAGAGAGGAATTAGTGTCCAAGGAGTGTAGCTCTAGGAATTGAAAAGTACGAGGTTCTCCAAACCACGCGCGACGATGGGGGTGGGGGTGAAGCCCATTTTTTGGGCTGCTTCAAGTGACATGAGGAGCTAGGCCCACGCCGCGAGTAGCTAGGATTTTTATTTTATTTATTATTTACACTTATTTTTCTTAAGTATTATTTAGGCTTATTTTTTGGTATAATTTAGGTTAGATCTATTTTATTGCAAGAACTAAACTATTTATTTTCCAAAATATCTATTTTGAAGTGATAAATGATATAACGAAATGTAAGAATCAAATATATATTGTTGTAATAAATAAGAATGTGTATAAAAACTTCTTGTCATTTCATGCAAAATATAGGGTAGGATGTAAAGAAAATGTTTGAACATATTTGGCCGAAATGAGTAATAATAATAGTTTTAAGATTGGCATGTAGACCAGCTGGCATGTGTGAAAAATCATGACACACGCCCAGTATGTACCTTACTCATAGCTCAGCTAAAAATATATTTATGGCTTACGAGTTAAGAACCACACCACTAGTATTTTGATACCGTGGGATGTTGTTAATTTGTACGCCACTACTACCTTAGGCCTAGTCAAGACACTAGGCCCCACACATCGGTGGCATGTGAAAATAAAGCCACACCAATAGTAATAGGTTATTGGCATGTGAAACATGCCTAGGCTGCTGATATTTCAAAATAAAAAATTAGTGACATGGATTCAAAGTGGCACACCACTAATTAAGATTGTGTATAAGCATTTCTGCCCTAGTGTAATGTTGGGGAACGTTGCATGGAAAACAAAAAATTTCCTACGCACACGTAAGATCTATCCATGGTGATGAGCATGTATGAGAGGGAGAGTGGATGTATATACCCTTGTAGATCGCTAAGCAGAAGTGTTAAGAAACGTGGTTGATGCAATCGAACATCTTCGCGATCCAATCACGAGCTGTCCCACGATCTCATCACGAGCCGTCCCGCGATCCCATCATGTTCCTTCCGATCTAGCACCGAGCGGACGACACCTCCACATTCAACACAAGTGCAACTTGATAACGCCTTCACCTCCTCGATCCAGCGAGCAATGGTGAAGTAGTAGATGAGTTCCGGCAGCACAACGGCGTGGTGACGGTAGTGGTGAAGAACAATCTCCACAGGGCTTCGCCAAGCATAGCGGAAACTATGATGGAGGATAAACTAGAGGTACGGGGTTGCCGACACATGGCTTGGGAAAATTGATGTGTTCTAGGTGCTAGCCCCGTCCCTTTATTTATATGTTGAGCCCTGGGGTCGAAACTTGGAGAAAAATCCTCCTCAAGGTCGGTTTGGCATGCAGGCAAGAATCCTTCTCGACTCCAGGACCAGACGCCAGGGTCCTCGGCGTCTATCCCCTTTCCTCCACAAAACTTCCTTTTGCACCTACCAAAAGCTTTGTGGGCTTTACCCCTTGTCCCATATAAAGTGTTCCTGTACCCCGAACATTTTGGGAACCATCCGAAACTCTTTTCGATGAATTTCGGAACCTTTCCGGACACTAAACACTATTATCCCATATATCAATCTTTACCTCCGAACTATTCCGGAGCTCCTCGTCATGTACGAGATATCATCCGAGACTTCCAACAACTTTTGGTCACCAACATAATAACTCAACTATACTTATATCGTCACCAAACGTTAAGTGTGTAGACCCTGCGGGTTCGAGAACTATGCAGACATAACCGAGACAATCTCTACGGTCAGTAGCCAATATTGGAACCTGGATGCCCATATTGGCTCCTACATATTCTACAAATATCTTTATAGGTTGAACCTCTATGTCAAGTGTCGGAGGGATAACTGATAACCCACAAGTATAGGGGATCACAACAGTTTTCGAGGGTAGAGTATTCAACCCAAATTTATTGATTCGACACAAGGGGAGCCAAAGAATATTCTCGAGTATTAGCAGCTGCGTTATCAATTCAACCACACCTGAAAGACTTAATATGTGAAGCAAAGTATTCAGTAAGAAAGTAATATGGTAGTAACGGTAACGGTGGCAAAGTGATAGTAGCAGTTTGTAGTGATTGTAATAGCAGCAGCGGAAAAGTAACTGAGCAAAGATCACTATATGAAAATCTCGTAGGCAATGGATCAGTGATGGATAATTATGTCGGATGGCATTTATCATGCAACAGTTATAACATAAGGTGACACAGAACTAGCTCCAATTCATCAATGTAATCTAGGCATGTATTCCATATATAGTCATGCGTGCTTATGGAAAAGAACTTGCATGACATCTTTTTTCCTACCCTCCCATGGCAACGGGGTCCTATTGGAAACTAAGGGATATTAAGGCATCCTTTTAATAGAGAACAGGACCAAAGCATTAGCACTTAGTGAATACATGAACTCCTCAAACTACGGTAATCACCGGAAAGAATCCCAGTTATTGTCACCCTGGGGGATGCGGATCATAACTCGTAATAGGTGTCTACAACTTGCAAGATAGGATCAAGAGCACACATATAGTCATGAAAACATAATAGGTTCAGATCTGAAATCATGCCACTCGGGCCCTAGTGACAAGCATTAAGCATAGCAAAGTCATAGCAACATCAATCTCAGAACATAGTGGATACTAGGGATCAAACCCTAACCAAACTAATTCGATTACATGATAAATCTCATCCAACCCATCACCGTCCAGCAAGCATCCGATGAGATTACTCATGAACGGTGTGGAGCATCATGGAGTTGGTGATCAAGGATGGTTAGTGATGACGAAGGCGTCGATTTCCCCTCTCGGGAGCCCAAAACGGATCCAGATCTGGTCTCCCGAGAAAGAATAGGGAATGGCGGTGGCTCTGTATCGTGAAACGTGATGAACTCTTCTCTCCGATTTTTTGCTCAACAAATAGGGTTATATGGAGCTGTAAAGGAGGTCGGAGGAGCCATGGAGGCCGCACAAGCCTGCTCGGCGCGACCAAGGGGGTGGCCGCAGCTAGCAGGCTTGTGGCCTGCTGGTGGCTCCCCTCTGGTTAATTCTTGCACCCGTATTTTTTATTAATTCCAAAAATATTCTCCATAAATTTTCAGGACAATTCAAGAACTTTTATTTCTGCACAAAAATAACACCAAGGAAATTCTGCTTAAAACAGCATCAGTCCGGGTTAGTTCCATTCAAATCATGCAAATTAGAGTCCAAAACAAGGGCAAACGAGTTTGGAAAAGTAGATATGTTGGATATGTATCAACTCCCCCAAGCTTAAAGCTTTTCTTGTCCCCAAGCAATTCAGCTGATAAACTGAAAGTGATAAAGAAAAACTTTTACAAACTCTATTTGATCTTGCTGTTGTAAATATGTCTAACTTATGTTCAGATTTTTAGCAAAGATTATAAACTAACCACATTCACAATAACATTTAGGTCTCACATTTACTCATGTCAATGGCATAACCAATAGCGAGCAATAATAACAAGTCTCAGTGACAACAATTTTATCAAAACAATCATGATACAATATGACATAATGGTACCTTGCTAGCCCTTTCTGAGACCGCAAAACATAAATGCAGAGCACCTCTCGAGAACAAGGACTGACTAAACATGGTAATTCACGACGAGAGAGATCCAGTCATGCTCATACTCAATATCAATTAATAGCAAGACATACAAATGAAAATGGCGCTCTCTAACTGGTGCTTTTTATCAGATGATTATGACTCAACAATAAAGTAAATGGACAAACCCTTCACCGAGGGAAGCATTGATTTGTAGAGGTGCCAGAGCTCAAGCTTTTAAAACAGAGATAGGTAATGATTTTGGAGCGGTATGCTTTCGTTGCTTACATAACGACCAAGAGGTTTTCTATATATTCCATGCTAAATGCATTATAGGTGGTTCCCAAATAGGATGGTAAAGATTTTACTCCCCCCCCTCCACCAATCAATCACACTCCACGTCGGGTCGAATTCACGGGTACCATCCATACAAACACAATCCTGGGGGAGTTTTGTTTAATATATTTTGCTTTTTATTTCGAGCATGTAAATGTGCATCCCGATTAGCAGCCACTTTCTCTTGAATGATAGTGAATCAAC
This sequence comes from Hordeum marinum, assembly GCA_022496015.1. NCBI lineage: Eukaryota > Viridiplantae > Streptophyta > Magnoliopsida > Poales > Poaceae > Hordeum > Hordeum marinum. Next base: position 82,161,862 of record CM039674.1, read on the forward strand.
ACATATCGTGAGAATAACCCACATAGCATGGAAGATACTGACAGCCCCCAGTCGCCACATGAGCGATTTGAGCATACAAAATAGAAAGTTTATTTGAAGGTTCAAAGTTTAGCACATGCAAATTTACTTGGAACGGCAGGTAAATACCATATATAGGTAGGTATGGTGGACTCAAATGGAACAACTTTGGGTTTATTGAGAGTGATGCACAATCAGTATTCCCACTTAGTAAAAGTGAAGGCTAGCAAAAGACTAGGGAGCGGCCAACTAGAGAGCGACATAGTCATCAACAAGCTTTGAGATTAAACAACACTGAATGCAAGCATGAGTAGGATATAATTCACTATGAACATAAATGTCATGGAGGCTATGTTGATTTGTTTCAACTACATGTGTGAACATGTGCCAAGTCAAGCCACTTGAATCATCCAGAGGAGGATACCATTCTATCATACTACATCACAACCCTTTTACTGCGCATGTTGGCACTCAAGACAAACCATTATACACTCTTAGCTAATTAAGCATGGCATGAATAACTATAATCTCTAATTGTTATTACAAACATGTTCAACCCATAATGTACTGATTTCAAAATGGTGAGTTAATCATATTTACAAAAGCAAGATAGGTCGAGTTCATACCAGCTTTTCTCCATCTCAATATTTTCATCAAATATCGTCATTATCGCCTTTCACTTGCACGATCGAACGATGTGAATAATAATAACAGTGCACGTGCATTGGAGTAAGCTGGAATCTGCAAACAATAAACCAAAGGAGAAGACAAGGCAATATGGGCTCTTTGTAATATAAACAACAGTGCAAACGAGAGCCACTCAACACGTCATCGTGTTCTTGTCCTTACGACCCAAAGAAAAGAAAGGAAAATTATTTACACGGGAAAGCTCCCAACAAGCAAAAAGAAGAACGAGAAATATTTTTGTGTTTTCTTTTTAATGGTACAACTAAGCAACTAGGAAATAAAGCAAGAACTAATTTTTTTTATTTTCCTCAAAGTTAATTAAACACACAAGAATAAAGCAAAACAAGAATTTAACTACCATGGATAGTACAATGAAAAAGTATGAACACCGACAACTAAAATAATTGTGTGAATATGAATGTAATGTCGGTGAGAAATACGTACTCCCCCAAGCTTAGGCTTTTGGCCTAAGTTGGTCTAGGGCCATGGTTGCAAATAACCTTTTTCGGGATACTCCGGAGGACACTGAGGGTTCCACTGATTAGCGATCTCCTGTGGCTCCCACTGAAAAACAGGGGTTTGATATGGATCTAGAGCGAGTGCTGCTCAGGTGTTGGGGGTTGCTCCAAACCCCAATATTGGTGGATGTCATCGGGCATAACGGTGTACCTGCCTGAATGAATATCGAACAGAGAAGAAGTAGGCAGAGTAATAATATCACAAGTACCCTGACTAAATACTAAATTGTAAAGCAACCTCCTATCATCATTCTTTTTAATAACATCATGGGCTACCATACGGTCATAATCTAGAAACTTCGTGGGTATCAGCTTTTCATCTTTCTCGTGAAGGCTAATGGGTATCTAAATATGTTTAGCTAAACGAGATGCATAGATACCTTCGAATATGGGCCCCTTCGAATGGTTGGTGTTCAATCGTTGGCCGCCATAGCGCCCAGACTAAAAGTTCTATCAACATGTAAAGCATGGCGCCAAATAGCAAGGTTAGGGGCACCAAGGCTTCCACTCTCCCAGCGAACAACTAAACATCTTCCTGCAAATAATGAATAATAGTGTAGCATAGGAAAATGTAAACTAGCTGCTCTTGCCTTTGACACGCCTCTCTCTTCCCCTACAGTGACTGTGGTAATAAAGTCTTCCATGTCTCGAGGACGTGGTTCCCTGATGCTGCCCCAATAGGGTATCTTGCAAACTTTGCAAAAATCATAAAGGTTCATTTTCTTAGGCACATCATATAAGTGAAATTCTATTGTAGGAGGGTCTTCCCTAGGATGAAAGTGAAAATTTTGCACAAAGGTATTAGTGAGCAAGTGGTACTGGTCGCACTTATCGTTGAGGAAGTCGGTGATGCCTGCATTCTCAGCCAAATAATAGAAATCTTCATAAATTCCGGCTGCCCTCAAGAATGTGTCACACGGCCATTCACATGGTCAGACTTCTGCGACGCGAGGAAGATTGTATTTGGGTTTCTCCTTCATTTCATTTTCATCTTCCTTAGAAGCCCGGCTTGAAGATCCTCTTAGTAACCTTCGCAACATTTCTGAAAAATTCTGAAATTTTTAGTGAGTGAAAATAAAGGTGCACAAAACTCAACAAAACTCATAACAACTACTCCCTCAAGTGCCTAGAGACCATATCATGCATCAAAACTACTTGGGACCATAAAAATTTGACATGCAAGCTCAATAACAAGGTCACCATAGCCGTAAAAATTTGCAATATATAAGGCACTAGAACAAAAACTAATTGGACCATTGGAGGAGTCACATACTGGTGAGCAATCCCCTAAACCAGTTTTGCAAATGGAGCCTTGAGCAAGGAGATCAAAAATGGGAGCAATATGAGCTAGAACACGGGTTTGAGCAATGGTGGGATTTTTTCTGGAGGAAGGTGAAGTGAATGGGTGCTGGAATAAGTGCAGGGGGGCCACGTGGGACCCCCAAGCTTGCTAGGCGCAGCCAGGGATGGTCACGCCCTATAGGCTTGTGGCCCACTGGTGGAGCCCCCTGATGCATTCTCAGTGCCAAAAATTCTTAAAAAATCCAGAAAAAAATCATACTAAATTTTCAGGGGATTCTGGGAAATTTTATTTTTAGGTCATTTTTCTATCACGCAGAAAACTCGGAAAACTGAAAAATAATAGCATTTTTACTTAATTTCATCTATGTAAGAGAAAGTAAAAGTTAGGTGCAGGAAGTTGTGCTTTCTATATTCATCCATCTCATGATTATCAAAAGGAATCCATCAATAAGGTTGATCAAGTCTTATTAACAAACTTGTTTCGAATAACATGAAACTAAAGAATTTTCGAATAACACTAAGTTACATCAATGGGGATATGCATTTCCCCAACAATAAGTATATCATATTTCCTCTTGACAGTAGGAAGAGGGAACTCAAAGTCTCCAATAATAATCGTTGGAATTTTTTCAATAGAATTGATACTATGAACTTGAGGTTGTTTCTTAGGAAAGTGTACTGTATGCTCATTACTGTTAATATGAAAAGTGACATTGCCCTTGTTGCAATCAATAACAGCCCCTGCAATATTCAAAAAGGGTCTACCAAGGATGATCGATATATTGTCGTCCTCGGGAATATCAAGAATAACAAAGTCCGTCAAGATAGTAGCATTTGCAACTACGACAGGTACATCCTCACAAATACCAATAGGTAGAGCAGTTGATTTATCAACCATTGGCAAAGAGATTTCAGTAGGTGTCAACTTATTCAAATCAAGTCTACGGTATAAAGAGAAAGGCATAACACTAACATCAGCTCCAAGATCACATAAAAGCAGTTTTAACATAATTTCCTTTAATAGAGCATGGTATAGTAGGTACTCCGGGATCTCCTAGTTTCTTAGGTATTCCACCTTTAAAAGTATAATTAGCAAGCATGGTGGAAATCTCAGCTTCCTGTATCTTTCTTTTATTTGTCACAATATATTTCATATACTTAGCATAATGAGACATTTTCAAAATATCAGTCAAGCGCATACGTAAAAAGATGGGTCTAAGCATTTCAGCAAAGCGCTCAAAGTCCTCATCGTCCTTTTTAGGAGGAAAGGGCATGGGTTTCTGAACCCATGGTTCTATTTCTCTACTATGTTTCCTAGCAATGAAGTCTCTTTTATCATATCTTTTATTCTTAGGTTGTGGGTTATCAAGATCATCAGTAGGTTCAGTCTCCACATCATTATCATTACTAGGTTGAGCATTAGCATGAACATCATTATTAATGTTATCACTAGGCTCATGTTCATCACCAGATTGTGCCTCGGCATCAGAAATAGAAATATCATTTGGATTCTCAGACGTATCTATAACAGGTTCACTAGCAGCATGCAAAGTACTATAATCATTCTTTGTCCTACTCTTATTGGACGAAGTAGATGCATCAGTATTAACTCTCTAAGAATCTTGTTCAATTCTCCTAGGATGACCCTCGGGATACAAAGGTTCCTGAGTCATTCTACCACCTCTAGTCACAACTTTAACAGAATGATCATTGTCTTTACTATTCATCTCATTAAGCAAATCATTTTGAGCCTTAAGTACTTGCTCTACTTGAGTGGTTACCATGGAAGCATGTTTACTAATAAGAATAAGATCATTGACAGTTCTACTCAAATAATCACCCAAGCGATCAAGCATATACGCATTATATTTCAATTGTCTACTAACATAGGCATTGAAATTTTCTTTCTTCATAATAAAATTATCAAATTCATTCAAGCATTGGCTAGCAGGCTTATTATAAGGGATATCTCCTTCATCAAATCTACTGAGAGAATTTACCTCTACTACCTGTGTCGGGTTATCAAGACCATGTATTTCTTCAATAGGTGGTAGATTCTTAACATCTTCAGCTTTTATACCCTTTTCTTTCATAGATTTCTTTGCCTCTTGCATATCTTTAGGACTGAGGAATAGAATACCTCTTTTCTTCAGAGTTAGCTTTGGAGGTGGTTCGGGAATAGTCCAATCATTATCATTGCTCAATATGTTATTCAATAGTAATTCAGCTTGTTCAACAGTTCGTTCCCTGAAAACACAACCATCACAACTATCTAGGTAGTCCCTAGAAGCATCAATTAGTCCATTATAAAAGATATCAAGGATTTCATTTTTCGTGAGAGGATGATCAGGCAAAGCATTAAGTAATTGGAGAAGCCTCCCCAAGCTTGTGGGAGACTCTCTTGTTCAATTTGCACAAAGTTAAAAATTTCCTGCAAGGCAGCTTGTTTCTTATGGGCAGGAACATATTTTTTAGAGAAGTAATAAACCAAGTTCTGGGGACTACGCACACAACCAAGAGCAAGAGAATTAAACCATTTCTTAGCATCACCCTTTAATGTGAAAGGAAACAACTTAAGAATATAGTAATAGCGAATTTTTTCCTCATGAGTAAATAGGGTGGATATATCATTCAATTTGGTAATATGTGCCACAACGGTTTCAGATTCATAACCATGGAAAGGATCCGATTCAACCAAAGTAATTAACCCAGGATCGACAAAGAATTCATAATCCTTATCAGTAACAAAGATGGGTGAAGTAGCAAACTTAGAATCATATTGCATTCTAGCATTTAGAGATTTTTCCTTCCACTTGCGAAAGTCCCTAGCAACCTCTCCTTCCATAACATAACCTTCAGGTATATCAGGCACTTCATATCTAGGAGAGCTAGGTCTAGCAGGTGAATCATAGTGTCCAGTTTCAATAATTTCATCAGATTCAGAAATATTATCAGTTTCAACATTAGCTCTTGCAATTTGTTCATCAAGAAATTTACCTAGTGGCACAGTATCCTCAAGAAAAGTATTATCATAAGCATCATGCATAGCATAAGTATCATCATCAATTACTTGGGACATATCAGAATTACTAGTAGGTAGTGGTGTCGCAAACTTACTCATAACAGAAGGTGAATCAAGTGCAGAGCTAGATGCCAGTTCCTTACCTCCCCTCGTAGTAGAGGGATAGATCTTGGTTTTTGGATCTTTCAGATTCTTCATAGTGATCAACAGATATATATCCCAAGTGAGTCAGAGAATAAAGCTATGCTCCATGGCAACGGTGCCAAAAAAAGGTCTTGATAAACCACAAGCATAGGGCATCGCAGCACTTTTCGAGGGTAGAGTATTCAACCCAAATTTATTGATTCGACACAAGGGGAGCCAAAGAATATTCTTGAGTATTAGCACCTGAGTTGTCAATTCAACCACACCTGAAATATTAATATCTGTAGCAAAGTATTCAGTAGCAAAGTAATATGGTATTAACGGTAACAGTGGCAAAGTGATAGTAGCAGTTTATAGTGATTGTAACAGTAGTAGCGGAAAAGTAATTGAGCGAAGATCAATATATGAAAAGATCTAAGGCAATGGATCAGTGATGGATAATTATGTCGGATGGCATTCATCATGCTACAGGTATAACATAGGGTGACACAAACTAGCTCCAATTCATCAATGTAATGTAGGCATGTATTCCATATATAGTCATACATGCTAATGGAAAAGAACTTGCATGACATCTTTTGTCCTACCCTCCCATGGTAGCGGGTCCTATTCGAAACTAAGGGATATTAAGGCCTCCTTTCAATAGAGAACCGGACCAAAGCATTAGCACTTAGTGAATACATGAACTCCTCAAACTATGGTAATCATCGGAAAGAGTCCCAATTATTGTCACCCTAGGGGATGCGGATCATAACTCGTAATAGGTGTCTACAACTTGCAAGATAGGATCAAGAACACACATATAGTCATGAAAACATAATAGGTTCAGATCTGAAATCATGGCACTCGGGCCCTAGTGACAAGCATTAAGCATAGCAAAGGCATAGCAACATCAATGTCAGAACATAGTGGATACTAGGGATCAAACCCTAACCAAACTAACTCAATTACATGATAAATCGCATCCAACCCATCACCGTCCAGCAAGCCTACGATGAGATTACTCATGAACGGTGGGAAGCATCATGGAATTGGTGATGAAGGATGGTTGGCGATGATGAAGGCGTCGATTTCCCCTCTCCAGAGCCCAAAATGGACTCAAAATCTGGTCTCTCGAGGAAGAATTGGCGATGGCTGAGGCTCCATATCGTGAAATGCAATGAACTCTTCTCTCCAATTTTTTTCTTGACAAATAGGGTTATATGAAGCTGGAGACGAGGTCGGAGGAGCCACTGGGGCCCCATAAGCGTGCTCGGCACAGCCAGGGGGTGGTCGCGGCTAGCAGGCTAGTGGCCTGCTGGTGGCCCCCCTCTGGTTAATTCTTGTGCCAGTATTTTTTATTAATTCCAAAAATATTATCCGTAAATTTTCAGGACAATCTGAGAACTTTTATTTCTGCACAAAAATAACACCAAGGCAAGTCTGTTGAAAACAACGTTAGTCCGGGTTAGTTCCATTCAAATCATGCAAATTAGAGTCCAAAACAAGGGCAAAAGAATTTGGAAAAGTAGATACGTTGGAGATGTATCAATAACCCTGGGGTAGCCTAAGACAACCCATAACTTCAACTTTCTAAAACTACTGAGGGGCAGGCCGCCTCCTCCTACTGTCCAGATTGCACCCGGCCGGCTACGCCGTGCCGGCTGGGTCCTGCTGGCCACGCTCGGTCGGCCACGACGAGCCTGTCGGCTAAGGGTAGGGATCCCTGCCCCCCTAGCCGGTCGAGCCTTGGATACCACAGCCAAGGCATGTGCGGCAATAGTGGCCCCCATCCCATCGGGGGTCAGTGCCCGTATGGCTATAGTGTAGGCAATAGTGTCGCTGACTTCTGAAAGCACATTTACTCCCTTGGTGGTTTTGGTAATTAATAACAACATATAAGTCATTGAACTAATGTTTCCACCAAATATATTTTAGGAAATGTTCAATGACAGGATTGTCCAAAGGAGATTGTGGAGAAACCCCAAGATGCAAGGAAATAGGTTGGCCAAGCTTCAAGCAAGAGTACTCTACATTTTATATTTGTGAGAAATCACTTTGAGTCCATAGGAAAGCCAATACTATTAAAAGGGGGTGAGGTTTAGTTGGTGAACAATATGCTCAAATGTGCACAAGTGATAGTCGCCAAAAACATCCACAAACTCTCCCACCAAAGTCTGTTCTATACCTAAGACTCAAAATCGATGCAACCAACTTTCCCATACCGGTGCCACCGATTCCACAACCTAGACAGACTCTGCCAAACCCTAGCCAATTCGATGCAACAGATTCCATACCGGTGCCACCGAATTTAGGTTGCCAACCTTCTGTTACGCAAATTCACATTTTCGGTCTCGACGAGAATGTTGGATCTGCGTCACCGAGATTGCAAATCTAACCATTGGTCACCTTATCGGTGCAACCGAGTTTCCTATATCGGTCTCATCGAGATTCAAAAGTTGCCACCTTTTGGTCACTTCGGTACCACCAAGATTAACACATTGGTGTCACCAATTTAGTCATTTTGTGTGTAACGGTTGGATTTTTGGGGATGCCTATATATACCCCTTCATCACCACCTACTCGAGAGAGAAGCACTCAGGACTATTCCATACCTATCCTATCAGATTTTCTGAGAGAGAACCACCTACCCTTGTGTTGAGGTCAAGATATTACACTCCAATCATATGGATCTTGATTTCTGGCCTCCCCAAGTAGCTTTCCACCAATCCCATCTCTTCCACCATGCCAAATTTGTGAGAGAGTGATTGGGTGCTGAGGATTCTATCATCTTGAAGCACAAGAGCAAGGAGTTCATCATCATTACCGATCCTATTAACTTTTGGAGGGTGGTGCCTCCTAGATTGGTTAGGTGTAGATTGGGAGCCTCCTACTTCGTGTTGTGGAGTGAACCAAGAAGTTTCTAAGGGCAAGGAGATCGCCTACTTTGTGAAGATCTACCCATATTGAGGCTAGTCCTTTGTGGACGGAAGCTGTTATGGAATAGTCAAGGTTGCTACTTCGTGGACCCTTTTGGGTGGAGCCCTTTGTGGACTCTCGCGACCATTACCCTCCGTGGTTGAAGACTCCATAAACATGGATGTACGATAGCACCACCTATCAGAACCACGGGAAAAATCATCGTGTCTACAACTGCGTTTGATCTTCCTACCCTATCCTTTCTATACATGCTTGTTGTTACTTTCCGCTTCTATATACTCTTAGACTTGCATGTTTAGGTGTACTTGACTTGCCATGAAATGCTAAAAACTGTCAACCCTAAAACTTGGTATAGGCAAAACTTTTATTTGGCCAAGTAGTCTAATCACCCCCCCCCTCTAGACATATTTTCGGTCCTACAAGTGGTATCAGAGCTTTGGTCTCCATTGCTTAGGTATCACAACCTAGGAGAGTATGGCGTCTACTGAGGGAAGTTATCACCATAGAGGTTCGTACTTTGATGGCACTAATTTTGCTAGTTGGAAGCACAAAATGAAAATGCATATTCTTGGTCATAACCCCGTTGTTTGGGCTGTTGTTCGTGTGTACTTGCAAGGTGAATTCTTTGCGGATGGACGGGAACCAGATTGTGAAGCGACCACGGATGAGTTGAAGATGTTGCAACTCAATGCTCAAGCATGCGACATTCTCTTCAACTGCTTATGCCCCAAAGAATTCAACAAAATCAGCCATCTTGAGAATGCAAAAGATATTTGGGATACTTTGGTTGTTATGCACAAAGGAACCGAGTCCCTGAGAGAATCCAAGTTAGATGTTCTTCAAGGTCAGCTTGACAAGTTCAAGATGAAGGATGGTGAAGGAGTCGCAGAGATGTACTCTAGGCTAGCTCTCATCACCAATGAGATTGCCGGCTTAGGAAGCGAAGAAATGACCGACAAATTCATCATCAAGAAGATACTTAGAGCTTTGGATGAGAGATATGACACCGTGTGCACACTGATCCAAATGATGCCAAACTACAAAGATCTCAAGCCTACGGAAGTCATTGGAAGGATTGTTGCTCATGAGATGACACTCAAAGATAAGGAAGAGCCTCATCACAAGTCTAGCGGTGCTTACAAAGCCACAAGTGATGCTCCCGCAACTTCAAGAAACAACATTGTCACCAATGAATAGATAAGCCTCATGGTGAAGAAATTCAACAAGTTCTACAAGAATAGAAGCAAAGAAAGAAACTCCAACTCAATATATGAAGAGAAGCGTTCGTTAAGTCGTGACCGCAATTCCTACAATTGTGGGAAGCCCGGACACTAGTCAAATGAGTGCACGCCTCCCTACAAAAGAAGAGAAGAGTCACCTCGAAGACGAAGCTCAAGGAATGAATCACCACAAAGAGAGAGAAGGAGTAGAGATGATCATTATGAACAAAGACACTCAAGGAGAAGTGTAGAAGAAGGAGAAGAAGGACAAGTACACCAAGAGCTACACAAGAAGAAAACATGAAGCTCATGTGGGTGAATGGGTTTCCGGCTCCGACTCCGACAACAACTCCGAGAGAAGCTATCACTCCGACTCCGACTATAGTCAAGATGATGGTTTTGCCGGAATTGCTCTAGTGACTACCAACTCCTACGATCTATTTGATTCACCAAACGAAGGGAGTGGAAGTTGCTTCATGGCTAAAGGCCCCAAGGTATCACACCCCGAGTATCTTGATTTTGATAGTGATGAAGATGATTTGCTTTGTGATGATGACTTGCTTTGTGATAAAACTAGTGATGTTGATCAAAATGAACTTGATAATTCTCATGCTAGTCAAGATGAGTCATTTGATGATGATAATATGAAAATAGAACAACTAACTAAAGAACTAAACACTCTTAAGTTAGCTCATGAATCTGCTCTCGAAGATCATAGAGGGCTTGTGAGAACTCATGAGAAGCTACGCTTTGAGAAGCTCAACTTGGAGCAAGAGCATGAGTTTCTCAAAGCTATCAATGACGATCTCCAAAAGAATACTTCATCTTATCTAGCCAAACGACTACTCTTGTCTACTTTCATGCCTCAAGTTAAAACTAAGCAATCTAGTAAAAAAGGCAAGAAAGGTTCTTCATCTAGTAGCAACAATAAAAGTGCTAACCCCAATGATGTTGCTTCTGGTAGTTCTATTGATTCCACTACTGATGATTCTCTTAGCCAAGTTACACTTGAGAAAGAAAATGCTTTATTGAAAGGAATTATAGAAAAAGGTATCTACAAGAGTCTTGCTGGATGTAAGCAATTTGAGGAAATTGTACGCAAGCATGGAGGATACCGGAAGAATCGTGGTGTTGGCTACTTCAACGCAAATAAAGTTGAGTGGGAAGAAGGTCAATATCCCAAGCCCAAGTTTGTTCCTCAAAAGGAAAAGTATGAAAATACTCTTCCCAAGGGGACAAAGACTCAAGATGACCTTCCACCACAAGACCACAAGCTCAAGGGCAAGAACAAGCTTCAAGAGGACATTGACTCATATGAAGATGAACCCCTAGCTTTGGTGGAGTGGGTTCCCAAGGCTACTTCAAGCTCAACTACTACAAAGGCTACTTCAACACCAAGGCTCCCCATCAACTTGTTGTGGGTCCCCAAGAATAAGAACTAGTAAGTTCTTGAGGGGTGACTGCGCCAATGAAATTCACTCACATTCATTATTGGCAAGAACTTTTTGCACTCAACATCAACTCAATGCAATAGTTCAAGGAGTCACACATTACCTCAAAGGTAAGCAAGGGACAAGGTAATCAACTAATCAATGGACATCATAACATATGCTTTGCACTCCATGTCCATAGATATCCTTGTATTTGTCTCTTGTGTGTTGGGACTAACCCATGTTGGTGAGAGGAGTAAGGAAACAACAAGGATGCTCCCAACTCTTGGTGATCTTCATCAACATTGAGCATCCACAACTACCTCACCAACATGAAGTCATCATCGACAAAACCCAAGGTTAGTTTTTCCCTCTTATGGGGGGATGTCACATTAAGGGGGAGCTTTACTCTAAAACTTGAGTCAAAGCATCTCTTAGTATGTGACAACATTAAAAATGAGTTATGTAAAAGTGGTAACCCCACTTGTGCTTACACGATGAGTATGACCTATAATCAAGTACTCTTACTTGGCTCCTACGTCAAATACTCATATATAGATGACTTCGTCATCGCCCAAGTGCTTGTTAGATGCTAGTGTGTTTGTGAATGTTTTGTCATGATTTCTTTTGACATCTTATTGTGTGAGCATGTTGGTCTGCATTCATTATCTCATTCGAGGACATCCAATTGTTGCTATTTGGTTATTGATTTTCTCTTTTTCCAATTGGATGGACAAGAATGCCTAGGATCACTCTTTAGCTATCTATGCTTTCTCACCACATATTCCATTCATGTTGCATTGCAAAATTTGAACAAGTGCTTTTCAATCCCTCTGTGTGTGGAGCACTCGGAGTTCCGTATCGACAAGGACTGACCATTAAAACCTCCCAAGTGCATATCGGTGGAACCAACCCCACAATCTCGGTCTCACCGAATTCCTAGGGTTGATCTGGTTTTCAATCTCGGTACTGCTGATTTCATATTCTCGGTTACACTGAGTTTCCCTGTTAGCTGACAGTTGTGGAACTCGGTGACACCGAAAACATAAAATCGATATCACCGACAGTGGAGGGTATATATGTTGTGGACCCCGACGCTTTGAAATTTTACCTTCAAACGTCGCGCCTCAGAACCCTAAGCTACCGCCTCGAGACCCCTAGTTGTCGCCCTTGTCTTCCTACGCTCCTCTTCCACTCGGAATCACCGCCATCGACGAAATCTGCTCCATCGTTGCCGCCGTAGCGGATCTGCACCAAGTTAGGGTACGGATTCGACCACCCTTGCGCTCTCCTTCTGGTTCTTGCACATTGGACTTGATTTTCTCTATAAGACACTCATAGCACTTATTCCTATCCACAAGAAATCCCCATAGGCTAGTGAACCATTGATTTCTAGGGTTTGGCCTTCCGCCCAATGCAACTTGATAGAACCAAATCAAGAAAATCGGTACCACCGATTTTCGTTTCTATGTGCTGAGAACTATCTCGGTGAAACCGAGCACTCCTTTTTGGTCTCACCAAAAAGGGTGCCAAGTTTCTGTTAAGAGGGACAGTCAGTCTCGATGTCACCTAATTTTTGCTTCGGTCTTTCCGATTTGTTTCTGACAGAATGCAAAACTTTGAAAATCTTTGTTCAAAATTTCAAAAACCTTCTGATAATTTCGTGATGACTCATCTACTTATGCTCATCTATATTCCATTCACAGGGTCAGTATGTCAGATGCTATGGACAGTCAGAAAATGCCAGAGCAGGGTGCAGACATGAGTTCAGGCACAAGCCTAGAGCCTAGTTCATTTTCAGATCGAGGCACCCCCAGCTCCCATGGGTTTCCCAAAGCTGCTACAAGGACCAGAAAGAAGCTGAATTCAGATGAAGAGGATTCAGACTTTATCCCTGAGGAGGTTCTTGCTAAGAAGCAAGAGAAAGCTGCTAAGAAGTATGTTATTGAAGCCACTTCTTCCAGGAGAGTTGTCAGCAAGATCTATGCTCCTGCTTCAACCTTCAAGGCTCATGAGACTGCCAGAGCAACTATATCTGTTGAGGCCCCCAAGAAAGCTATGCCTAAGAAGGCAGGAGAGAAGAAAGCAAGAAAGAGAGTTATTCATGTCATTGGCAGAAAAACCTCCATGTATGAGGATCCTGAAGAAGCTGCTGATGCTGGAGAGGAGGAAGAGCATGTTGAGAAGGCCCCTCCCAAGAAAAAGCAAAAGAAGCTTATGGCTAATGCTATGCCAAAGTCTAGCACATCCAAGAAGGCTGCTGCTGAGAAGCCTAAGAGGACAACTAGGCAGATTCCAGCTTCTGAGAAGAACAAAGGGACTGCTTCTGAGTTGAAGATGATGACTTGACAACTTTGATGAAGCTCAGACCACATCTTCCAGTACACAATGCCATCTACCCACTAGCTAAGGATATGAATAAGAGGAAGGATTCAGGATTGAGAGCTTGGAGAGCTATAGATCCTTATGCCCAGAGGAAGAAGACAGTTGTGGACTATAGATTCTAACCAAAGAGGAATAGGATTTCTATGAGACTATGCTTTTTGACAAGAGTCCAGCTGTGAGTGATATGCGGTATGTTGATTGGAAATTCATCAAGGAGAATGAGGACTACTTTCCAAGTGTCCAAGACAATTTCCATTTCATAGGTTTGGACGAGCTTGTTGGCACAGAATTCACTGCCTGGAATGATGAGATGATCATGCAATTCTATCCACTACACACTTCTACGGAGATGGTAGAATTGTATGGATGATTGAAGGTGCAAGGTATGAATCAACTATTGAAGAATTGGCTGATATCTTAGGAGTTCCTGAAGCACAGGATGGTGACTTGGATGTATACTCAGAATCCAAGGCGAGCCACAATGCTATGGCAAATATGTACAAGGAGATCCCTGCTGCAAATGTGAAGTCTCACACGCTAGGATCAATCTACTTTCTCCAGGCTGGCCTCCGCGCGATGAACACCATTCTGAGGCATACGTTTATGCCCAAGTCAGGAGATGACAAGATGATCCGAGGCCACTCCATCAACATGTTGATCCACCTTGACAAACACACCAGGATCAGAGTCATGGATTTGATTGTTGAGACAATCAAGAGGGTTGTTGTTGACCAGAAGCGATCTTGTTGTTATGCACCCTACATCCAGATGCTTATCAACTCAAAACTGGAGAAGCACATCTTTGCTCTAGATCATGCACATTTGCCATTACAGCCAGATCTTAAGGACAATGTTGTGGTGATGGATGCTGATCATCCCACTTCAGCTGCAGCTCAGGCAGAAGCAGAGGTAGTTAGAGCCACTAGTGCTCAAGTCCCTCGATCCAGGAATGAGCAAATGGATCTGTTGATATCATCAGTTCAAGGTATGCAGAAGGACATTAAGGGGATTCTAGACAACCAGAATAGTCTTGTTAGGATCTTTGAAACTAGAATCAAGACCCTTACTGATAAGGTGGACAGGCTGACTAAGACAATCACAGAGCTTCAGAAGGAAGTTGACTCCGTGCACATCCCTCGGGTCTCTTCTACTTCAGATGATGACAATGATGATGAGGATGAGGATGAATCACCTCTAAGGCCAGACACTCAGTTCACCACTCAGGCCAGATCAGCCACCGTGACAGCTCCATCAGCTTCAGTTCCTCAAGTGACCACTCCAGCTCCATCCACGACATCTGCCGAGATCTTTGCCGATGCTGTTATCTCGACTCCTTCATCAACAACCGGAGGAGATCAGCCTAAGAAGGATTAGATGTATGCCTTTGAACTTTTTGGTAACCTGTTGCCAAAGGGGGAAAAGTGTATACAGATCTTTAGGCTTCGAGCGAGAGAGCGTTTTGGTGTTTCTGTTGCTTTTCAAAACACTTGGTTCTTTTGGTTTGACGTGAGATACTTTTGTGTTCGTGTGTGATCATACGTTGTTATGTGTGATGCAACTATTTCCTATCATCTTAATGCTTATGAGATGATCATTCACCTTTGCTTGATTTTCTTGTGCGTTGTTATTCATTCTAACTATTCTCGCACACCACCAAGTTGTATGTGACATGGAAGTACCCCACATACCTAATAGATTGTGCATTTGCATTCAAACACAAATTCAGAATAATGCACAAATTTAGGGGGAGATCTTGCTTATCACATACCTCTCAAAGCGATGATTATATCATTGATTTTGTCATATGTTGAAGCTTTGATCTATACGTTGTCATCAATTACCAAAAAGGGGGAGATTGAAAGCACATTTGCTCCCTTGGTGGTTTTGGTAGTTAATAACAACATATAAGTCATTGAACTAATGTTTCCACCAAGAATATTTCAGGAAATGTTCAATGATAGGATTGGCAAAAGGAGATTGTGGAGAAACCCCAAGGTGCAAGGAAATAGGTTGGCCAAGCTTCAAGCAAAAGGACTCTACATTTTATATTTGTGAGAAATCACTTTGAGTCCATAGGAAAGCCAATACTATTAAAAGGGGGTAAGGTTTTGTTGGTGAATAATATGCTCAAAGGTGGACAAGTGATAGTCGCCAAGAACATCCACAAACTCTCCCACCAAGTCTGTTTTATACCTAACACTCAAAATCGGTGCAACCAACTTTCCCATACCGGTGCCACCGATTCCAGAACCTAGACAGACTCAAGCCAAACCCTAGCCACTTCGGTGCAACCGATTCCATACCGGTGCCACCGAGTTTAGGTTGCCAACTTTCTATTATGCAAATTCACATTTTCGGTCCCACTGAATGTTGGATCAGCGTCACCGAGATTGGAAATCTGACCGTTGGTCACCTTATCGGTGCAACCGAGTTTCCTATATCGGCCTCACCAAAATTCAAAAGTTGACACCTTTTGGTCACTTCGGTACCACCGAGATTAACACATCGGTGTCACCGAGTTGGTCATTTTGTGTGTAACGGTAGGATTTTTGGGGATGCCTATATATACCCCTTCACCACCACCTACTCGATAGAGAAGCACTTAGAACTATTCCATACCTATCCTATCAGATTTTCTGAGAGAGAACCACCTACCCTTGTGTTGAGGTCAAGATCTTCCACTCCAATCATATGGATCTTGATTTCTAGCCTCCCCAAGTAGCTTTCCAATAATCCCATCTCTTCCACCATGCCAAATCTATGAGAGAGTGATTGGGTGCTGAGGAGTCTATCATCTTCAAGCACAAGAGCAAGGAGTTCCTCATTATTACCGATCCTATTACCTTTTGGAGGGTGGTGCCTCCTAGATTGGTTAGGTGTCGCTTGGAAGCCTCCTACTTCCTCGTGTGGAGTGAACTAAGATGTTTGTAAGGGCAAGGAGATCGCCTACTTCGTAAAGCTCTACCCATAGTGAGGCTAGACCTTCGTGGACGGAAGCCGTTATGGAATAGTCAAGGTTGCTACTTCGTGAACCCTTTTTGGTGGAGCCGTTCGTGGACTCTCGCGACCGTTACCTTCCGTGGGTTGAAGACTCCATAAACGTGGATATACGATAGCGCCACCTATCGGCGTCACGGAAAAAATCATCGTGTCTACAACTGCGTTTGATCTTCCTACCCTATCCCTTCTATACATGCTTGTTGTTACTTTCCGCTGCTATATACTCTTAGACTTGCATGTGTAGGGTGTACTTGACTTGCCATGAAATGCTAAAAACTGTCAACCCTAAAATTTGGTATAGGCAAAACTTTTATTTGGTCAAGTAGTCTAATCACCCCCCCTCTAGACATGCGGGCAGCATTGTCAACCTCACACTCGACATCGACACGCTCGCCAAGCGCTTTAGCAAGCTGAGCCTCGACGACGCACCATCAATCGACGAGTACCCTAGCTAGGTGCTCGACCGCACTAACCCACCGACGTCCGTGGGTGCACTCATTGCGACCAAGTCCAACAGCTGCCACGCCCATGTCAGGATGATGGCCATTATCTCCGCCACCTCTTCTGGCCGGGCGTAGGCCAAGGCCGATGCCACCGTGGCCCGCGGCGACACCTCTAGCTTGCTCGGCGCGGCCCTTCCAGGGGTGAGCACCCCCATCGCTTCGACGACAAACCTCGATGTCGCCACGGCCGAGTTGGAGGCGGCTTGCCGCCTGCTGTTCGAGGACGCCAGCGCCCTCGTGGCCGCGTCGTGCTGCATGGAGGCTGCTCAGCGGGAGTACGCCTTTGCCTACGGTCTCACCCCGGCTGGCATCGAGCCTAGCCAACGTGGGGCTATGCGCGACCGCGGCCGCGTGGTCGCAGAAATCCTCGACGGCAAGATGCCCGTCTGCGACACCCCCGTGGCCAACCTGCGGGCTGCCAAGGTAGCCTACGAGGATCTGGCTACCTTAGAGGGCGAAGAGTGTGTCGCCCGTGAGCGTCACACCAAGGACCTCATAGACGCCGCCAACACATAGCAACACCTGCTCGCCCCCGGCGGAGCCGCCTCCGAAGGTCCCCGTCCCAAAGGTGAAGGCGTTGGGACTGCTGGCTGTCAGCCGGCTCAATACTCCTCTCCCCTCGCGCCTTTGGCCAGCGGGCCAAGGCGAGCTATCCCCGGCGCTCCCAGCTGCCGAGGAATGAGCAGCCGGTTGTGAACAGTCGGCATAGCAACAACCCGACTCACAGCAACCGCCGCAACGAAGCACCGGTTGGCGGTAGCCGGCGCAGCTGCGGGCACACGCCGCCTCCGCGGCACGAGCCGACGCGGTCAGTCCCGCTAGCCGACTGTTATGATCTTGTGGCCCAGCTCGGGCTGCGGGTCCCCCACAAAAAAAATGATGCACGTCTCTACATTGACCGGCTCGCACAGTCGGCCCGGCGTGTTTTGGCCCTCGGATCCGCAACGAGCCGTCCTCGCCCGGCTTCACGCTTCCGCGGGACACCCCAAAGTATAGCGGGGCCACCAAGCCCGAGGACTAGTTGATCGACTACACCACCGCAGTTGGCATCGCTAGGGGGAACAAGCGCGTAGCCATCCGCTACACTCCTCTCATGTTGATCGGTTCGGCCCGCACCTAGCTGAACAGCCCGGCTACCGGCAGCATCAACACCTAGATGGACTTCGAAGAGGCATTCGTCCGCAACTTCACCGGCACCTAGAAGCGGCCTGGCCGCCCCGTGAACTGGCCATGTGCGTTCAGGGGCCGGACGAGGCCCTCCGTGACTACCTCACCCGATGGACCGAGCTCCGCAACTCATGCGAAGGGGTGCACGAGGTGCAGGCCATACAGTACTTCATCAAAGGCTGTCGCGACGGCACCCACCTCAAGCACAAGCTCCTGTGCTCTGAGCCGGCCACGCTGGCTAAGATCATGACCAAGGCGCACAAGTATGCCACGGCCGACTCCGCAATCCGTGTCAAGACGACCACACCCGCTAAGGCAACACCAACGTTGGCTGCATCACGACCGGCTGCTAACAACCGGTAGCCGCAGAACAACAACCGCAAGAACGACCAGCCCGACTCCCTCTACGGGAGCCGGCAGGTCGCCACCATTGAGGAGAAGGAGTCAGCTGCCTAGCCTTCCGGTCAGTGTCAGCACACCGGCAAGGCTGCCTGGCAGCACAAGCTCACGTTCGAGCAGATGCTCGACCTCCCGTGCAAGAACCACTCTAGGGCCAAGCCCTCTACACACACGCTCCGGCAGTGCAGCTTATCACAGGGGTTGGCCTAGGGGCGGCCTTCCAGCTCCTCCCGTGCCGCCTGCCTGCGCGCCGGCCCCGGCCCCGGGTGCTGCCCCGGCACCGGCTCCGGCTCCGTCCCATAACGACGGTCGCCTACATGAGCAGTTCCACAACCAAGACGGTTGCTACGTCGTCTTCACCAGTGAAGAGACTGACAAGCATGCTCAGCGCCGACTCCACCAAGAGGTGAATGCCACCATGCTCGCACGTCCCTAGTGCATGCACTGGTCGGACAAGCCGGTCACTTGGAGACGGGCTAACCACCTGGTCAGGATGCCAAATCCCGGCAGCTACGCCCTGGTCCTCGACCCCACCATCGCCTCCGAGAGGCGCACCTGCCACTTCTCTTCGGTGTTGATCGATGGCGGCAACAACATCAACATCCTCTACCACGACACGATGCAAAAGCTGGGGCTCAAGGCAGAAGATTTGCAGGCGAGCCGGACGGTTTTCCATGGCATCGTGCCGGCAAAGTCCCGCTCCTCCATTGGCAAGATCAAGCTCGACATCCTCTTTGGCGGACCCGGCCACTTCCGCCGTGAGCCGGTATGGTTCGAGGTGGTGGACCTCGCAAGTCCCTACCACGCGCTGCTAGGCCAGCCGGCCCTCGTCAAGTTCATGGTGGTCCCCCACTACGCCTACCTCAAACTCAAGATGCCAGGTACCAAGGGGATCATCTCCATTGTCGGCGACTACAAGATATCCATCGAGTGCGCGCGAGACGGCAGCCGACCGGCCGAGGCCCTGGAGATAGCGGAGGAGAAGCGCCATCTTGACTGACTCATGGCCCTTGCTGCCAGCCAGTCAGCTGTGTTGATTCCTCCTTCGCAGTAAGTCGGCGAGGATTTGTTCCAGCCGTCTAGGGACACCAGGCGGATCCCGCTCAACTTGGCCAACCCCGAGCAGTGCGTCACCATCGGCTCCCGCCTCGACAGCAAATAGGAAGGCTAGCTCGTCGATTTCCTCGTGAGAATCAGGACATCTTTGCATGGTCCCCCAAGGATATGTCGGGTGTTCCGTGGAACTTTGCTGAGCACAAACTTCACGTCCGTCCAGACGCTAAACCGGTCAAGCAACCCCTGTGCCATTTCTCTAAGGAGAAGCGGCACACTATAGGAGAAGAGATCGCCTGACTGCTCGTAGCCAGCTGCATCATGGAGGTTTTCCACCCGGACTGGCTAGCCAACCCAGTTCTGGTGCTGAAGAAGAACAAGACCCTGCGCTTGTGCATCGACTACACCAGCCTGAACAAGGCGTGCTCCAAGGACCCATTCGACCTGCCACACATCGATCAAGTCATTGACTCCACAGCCAGCTGCGACCTGTTGTCTTTCTTGGATGCTTACTCCAGCTACCACCAGATCAAGATGGACCCGGAGGACCCGCTCAAGACCTCCTTCATCACCCCCTTTGGGGCCTACTGCTACATCACCATGTCCTTCTGCCTAAAGAATGCAGGCGCTACCTTCCAGCACTGCATGCAGAAGTGTCTCCTACCTCAGATAGGCAGGAACGTCCACGTCTATGTTAACGACATCGTCGTCAAGACCAAGAAGCACTTCAGCCTCCTCGACGATCTTCGGGAGACATTCGCGAACCTGTGCGAATACAAGATCAAGGTCAACCCGGAGAAGTGTGTCTTCGGCGTCCCAGCAGGCCAACTCCTAGGATTTTTCGTGTCCTCTCATGGCATCGAAGCTAGCCCAGAGAAGATCAGCGAGATTGAGTGCATGCCCAAGCCTGCCAGGCTTCGCGACGTCCAGAAGTTCACCGGTTGCCTCGCCTCGCGTAGCCGGTTCATTAGCCGTCTGGGAGAGAAGGCCTTGCCCCTCTATGGCCTCCAGCGGAAGACGGCTCTGGCCAAACCGGGGCACAGCTCCTCGACGAAGCCGACCAGGTTCGACTGGCCCGACAAGGCAGATGAGTCCTTTTGAGGCCTTAAGCGAGCCCTCAACAGCACGCCCATCCTGGCCGTGTCGGCTGAGAAGGAGCCCTTGCTCGCCTACATCGTGGCTACCACACACGTCATCACCGTCATCCTGGTGGTCGAGCGGTCGGAGGAGGGCAAGACGCTGCTGTTCCAGCGTCCCGTCTACAACCTTAGCGAGGTCTGCTACTTCTCGAGCATGCGTTGGTTTTCGTGAAGAGGAACGAGTGATGCAGCAAAGTAGATAAGCACTTCCCTCACTTGTTGAGAACCAAGGTATCAATCCAATAGGAGATACGATCAAATCCTACACAAAGAATCAAACTTTGGCACCCAACGCTTTAAAGGGGTTGTCAATCCCTTTAAGTTTACTTGCAAGGATGAGATCTGATAGAGATAGATTGCTTAAACAGAAAGTAAAACAAAAGGTAAAAATAATGCAACAAGTATTTTTGGTATTTTTGGTTTTAGATCTGAAAGTATAAGATGGAAAATAGACCCGGGGGCCATAGGTTTCACTAGAGGCTTCTCTCATGATAGCAAGTATTACGATGGGTGAACAAATTACTGTCGAGAAACTGATAGAAAAGCGAATAATTATGAAGACATCCAAGGCAATGATTATGCATATAGGCATCACGACGGTGTCAAGTAGACCGAAATAATTCTGCATCTACTACTATTACTCCACACATCGACCGACTCCTATGTGCATCTAGAGTATTAAATTCATGAAGAACAGAGTAACGCATTAGGTAAGATGACATAATGTAGAGGGATAAACTCAAGCAATATGATGAAAACCCCATCTTCTTGTCCTTGATGGCAACAATACAATACGTGCCTCGCTACCCCTACTTTGTCACTGGGTGAGGACACCGCAAGATTGAACCCAAAACTAAGCACTTCTCCCATTGCAAGAATTACCAATCTAGTTGGCCAAACCAAACCAATAACTCAAAGAGACTTGTAAACATATGAAATCGTGCATATAAGAATTCAGAAAAGACTCAAATAATATTCATGAATAATCTGAACATAAACCCACAATTCATCAGATCTCGACAAACACACCACAAAAGAGTATTACATCGGATAGATCTCCATGAAGCTCATGAAGAACATGGTATTGAAGAGGAAAGAGAGAGAAGTAGCCATCTAGCTACTAGCTATCGACTCGAAGGTCTTTGGTGAACTACTCACGCATCATCAGAGGGGCAATGGAGTTGATGAAGATGCCCTCCGTGATTGAATCCTCCTTCGACAGATTAGCGGAAAAGGCTCCAAGATTGGATCTCTCAGGAACTGAGGCTTCTGGTGGCGGAAAAGTGTTTTCATGGCTCGTTTCGATAATGATGGAATATTTGGGAATTTATAGGCCGAAGATTAGGGTTGGGAGAGCTGTCGTGGCCCCATAAGCTAGCTGGGCGCGCCCCAACCCCTGGGCGCGCCCCTAGGGCTTGTGGCCCCACGGTGGCTCTTTTGCCTTGGTTCTCAAGTCTCCTGGTTTTCTTCCGGTCCAGAAAAATTATTTCCGAAGATTTTATTCTGTTTGGACTCCGTTTAATATTCCTTATCTCCAATTCTCAAAACAAGGAAAAACAGAAACTGACACTAGGCTCTAGATTAATAGGTTAGTCCCAAAAATAATATCAAATAGCATATTAATGCATATAAAACATCCAAAACAGATAATATAATAGCATGGAACAATCAAAAAATGTAGATACGTTGGAGATGTATCAGCATCCCCAAACTTAATTCTTGCTCGTCCTCGAGTAGGTAAATGATAAAAACATGATTTTTGATGTGGAATGCTACCTAACATATTTATCCATGTAATATTCTTTATTGTGGCATGAATATTCAGATCCATAAGATTCAAAACATTAGTCTAATATTGACATAAAACAGTAATACTTTGGGCACACCAACAAGGCAGTCGTGTCCTTTCGAAATAGCATGGCCTTAGAAAGTTATCTCTTCAAAATCGTATGGTCTGGCTATGCTCCATCTTCCCCACACAAAGTATCTAAATCGTGCACAACCCCGATGAACAAGTCAAGCAATTGTTTCATACTTTTGGTGTTCTCAAACCTTTTCAACTCTCACGCAATACATGAGCGTGAGCCATGGATATAGCACTATAGGTGGAATAGAATATGGAGGAGGTGCAAGGAAAAAGGGAGAAGATAGTCTCACATAAACTAGGCGTATCAACAGGCTATGGAGATATCCATCAATAGATATCAATGTGAGTGAGTAGGGATTGCCATGCAACAAATGCACTTATAGCTATAAGTGTATGAAAGCTCAAAAAAAGAAAACTAAGTGGTCGTGCAAAAATATCCACTAATTATATGAAAGTGAGAAAATAGGAGACTCTCTATCATGAAGATCATGGTGCTACTTTGATGCACAAGTGTGGAAAAAGGTAGTAGAAATTGTCCCTTCTCTCTTTCTCTCATTTTTAAACTTTTTATTTTGTTGGGATTCTTTGGCCTCTTTTTTTCCATTTTTGTTTGGGCTTCGATGGCCTCTTTTATTTTTTTGTAAATTCTGGATACTCGTCCCAACTTGTGAGGGAGTCATAGCTTCCATCATCCTTTTCTCTCATGTGACAATGCTCTATTAATGAAAAATCATAACACTTTTATTTAGTTATAACTCAAAAAGAAAATTAGAACTCGATACCTATGACAAAGTATGACTCTATATGCAATATGAAGTGATGGTGCAAGTCATGAAAAACTACATGGTGGAAGTTGCATGGAAATATATCTCGGAATGGCTATGGAAATGCCATAATAGGTAGGTATGGTGGCTGTTTTGAGGAAGGAGGGTTTGATGTACCGGCGAAAGTTGCTCGATACTAGAGAGGCTAGCAAAGATGGAAGGGTGAGAGTGCGTATAATCAATGGACTCAACATTAGTCATAAAGAACTCACATACTTATTGCAAAAGTCTATTAGTTATCAAACAAAGCATTAGACGCATGCTCCTAGGGGAGAGGTTGGTAGGAGTTAACCATCGCATGCTCCCGACCCTCACACAAAGGTTGACAATCATTAAACAAATCATGCTCCGACTTCGTTACATAACGGTTCACCATTCGTGCATGCTACGGGAATCACAAACTTTAACACAAGCATCTCTTCCAATTCACAACTACTCGCTAGCATGACTCTCATATTACCATCTTTATTATCTCAAAACTAAATGCAAGGCATCAAACTTCTCATAGTATTCAATGCACTTAATATGAAAGTTTTTATTATATCCCTCTTGGATGCCCATTATATTAGGAATAAATTCATAACCTAAACAAATTACCATGCTATTTTAAGAAACTCTCAAAATAATATAAGTGAGGAATGAGAGTTCAATAATTTCTATAAAATATAACACCACCATGCTCGATAAAGATATAAGTGAAGCACTAGAGGAACATTGCCTAGCTCAAAAGATATAAGTGAAGCACATAGAGTATTCTAATAAATTCAGGATTCAGCATGTATCTCTCAAAATATGTGTGCATCAAGGACGATTGTGGAAAACTAAAAAGCAATGACTTATATCATACAAGTCACTCCAAGAAAAACACGTATCATGTGGTGAATAAAGATATAGCCTCAAGTAAATTTACCGATGGATTGAAGACGAAAGAGGGGATGCCTTCCGGGGCATCCCCAAGCTTAGGCTTTTTTGTATCCTTGAATATGACTTGGGGTGCCTTGGGCATCACTAACCTTAGGCTCTTTCCACTCTTTATTCCCTAGTCCATCAAACCTTCACCCAAAACTTGAAAACTTCACAACACAAACCTCAAGAGAAAACTCATGAGGTCCGTTAGTATAAAAAGATAGATCACCACTTTGGGTACTATTGAAAACTCCTTATTTAATTGTATTTGTATAATACCTACTGTATTATAACTTTTCCATGGATCATACCCCCCGATACGACCCATAGATACATCAAACTAAGCAAACAACACAAAGAAAACAGAATCTGTCAAAAACAGAACAGTCTGTAGCAATCTATGAAGTTAGAATACTTCGGGAAGAACATTCTGGAAAATTATGAAAATCAGGGAAATTTGTATATAAATCTTGTGTAAAAAATTTATATCAATTTGACACTCCAAAAAAATTAGAAAATTCCTGGACTGAGCGCAAAAGTTTCTGTTTTTCAGCAAGATCAAATCAACAACTACCATAGATCACCCCAAAGGTTTTACTTGGCCGAAACACTAATTAAAACACAAAAAAACCATTAATACAGAAGTAATAATGTGCAAAATACACCAAAACAGAAGAAGAAAGCAGAAAGCAAAAAAAATTGGGTTGCCTCCCAACAAGCGCTATTGTTTAACGCCCCTAGCTAGGCAAAACGCAATAGATCTAGGTATTGTCATAATAAAAATAAGGGAGATCATCCATGCTCATCTCATACTCCCTTATTTCAGGAGCTAATTTCCGTTGTGGCAAGCAAAAGTAATCAAAAGGGATGAATTTAAGAGGATTAGGATCCTTAAGATCAAGTGCGGAAGGTTTAGATTCTTCCTTATGTCCCTTATAGTGTATAATCAATTCATCATTATAATATTTCCTTTGGGCAAAGGCCATGAGCCTTTTCTTAAGAATGAATCTTTATGTCCCTTATAGTGTATAATCAATTCATCATTATAAGATTTCCTTTGGGCAAAGGACATGAGCCTTTTCTTAAGAATGAACTCTAATCTATTATTTTGTATAGCAAAATTATCATTGAGTTCAGAAATCTTATCAACAAAACCTCGGTAGGGACTTTCTTTCTCAGATTTTCATTATAAGCAACTTGATCCTGAGATCGTAGTCTCATTATCTCTTCTTGATTAAAAAGGATCTCCTCGATAGGGGGACATCCACCATTAATTTTATAACAAGCAAAGATTTCACTAGCCTCTTTCATGATAAATCTAAACTCGTGAGCTAGGAATATGGTCGCAGCACGCTTAACAGAAGAATGTTGAGTATTAGAAAACTCAAGAAAAATCATTTGTATGCAAGGACGCATGTGCAAGAATTGTCTCTCAAGTTCACTTATTAACAAAATTATAGCATCCGCAAGACTATTAGTTTTGTTGACAATGGAACCTCCTAAAGTAGGAAGTGTTCCCACACAAGTGAAAAAATCTTGAATAACACCTTTTCCAATGATATTACCAGTACCTATACGGAACCTTTTTGTATGAATGATAGTAGGCTCTTCTTGAGGATTGTTATTAACAAGGGCGTCAAGGTTCCCCTTAAGATTATTACTATTTTTATCAATGAAAGTATCCTTAGATTCCAAGATGGTGGCAAAGTAAACACACAAGCAAACGAAAGGCAAACAAAAGAAGGGCGAATAAAAAGGCAAATCTTTTTGGTATTTTCTGAAAATCGTTCTAGAAGTGGGGGAGAGGAAAAAGAGAGGCAAATGGCAAATAATGTAAATGCAAGATATGAGTTTGTGATGGGTACTTGGTATGCTCGATGTAGATCTCCCTGGCAACAGCGCCACAAATCCTTCTTGCTACTTCTCGAGCATGCGTTGGTTTCCGTGAAGAGGAATGGGTGATGCAGCAAAGTAGATAAGTATTTACCTCGGTTTTTGAGAACCAAGATATCAATCCAGTAGGAGATACAAGCAAGTCCCCAATAGGTTTACCTACACTAAGAATCAAACTCTTGCACCCAACGCTATAACAGGGTTGTCAATTCCTTTAAGGTTACTTGCAAGGATGAGATCTTATAGAGATAGATTGCTTAAACAGAAAGTAAACCAAAAGGTAAAAATAACGCGGCAAGTATTTTTGATGTTTTTGGTTTTAGATCTGAAAGTATAAGATGGAAAATAGACCCGGGGGCCATAGGTTTCACTAGAGGCTTCTCTCATGATCGCAAGTATTACGGTGGGTGAACAAATTACTGTCGAGCAATTGATAGAAAAGCGAATAATTATAAAGATATCCAAGGCAATGATTATGCATATAGGCATCACGTCCGTGTCAAGTAGACCGAAACGATTCTGCATCTACTACTATTGCTCCACACATCGACGGACTCCTGCATGCATCTAGAGTATTAAGTTCATGAAGAACAGAGTAATGCATTAGGTAAGATGACATGATGTAGACGGATAAACTCAAGAAATATGATGAAAACCCCATCTTATTATCCTTGATGTCAACAATACAATACGTGCCTCGCTACCCCTACTTTGTCACTGGGTGGAGACACCGCAAGATTGAACCCAAAACTAAGTACTTCTCCCATTGCAAGAATTACCAATCTAGTTGGCCAAACCAAACCAATGACTCGAAGAGACTTGCAAAGATATGAAATCATGCATATAAGAATTCAGAAAAGACTCAAATAATATTCATGGATAATCTAAACATAAACCCACAATTCATTGGATCTCGACAAACACACCGCAAAAGAGTATTACATCGGATAGATCTCCATGAAGATCATGAAGAACATGGTATTGAAGAGCAAAGAGAGAGAAGAAGCCATCTAGCTACTAGCTATCGACCCGAAGGTCTGTGGTGAACTACTCACGCATCATCGCAGGGGCAATGGAGTTGATGTAGATGCCCTCCATGATCAAATCCCCCTCCGGCAGATTATCGGAAAAGGCTCCAAGATTGGATCTCTCAGGAACGGAGGCTTCTGGCGGCGGAAAAGTGTTCTCATGGCTCGTTTCAATAATGATGGAATATTTGTAAATTTATAGGCCAAAGAGTAGGGTTGGGAGAACTGTCGTGGGCCCACAAGCATGTGGGCGCGCCCTACCCCCCTGGGCACGCCCCTAGGGTTTGTGGCCCCATGGTGGATCTTCTGCCTTGGTTCTCAAGTCTCTAGGTTTCCTTCCGGTCCAGAAAAATTATTTCCGAAGATTTTATTCCGTTTGGGCTCCATTTAATGTTCCTTATGTGCAATTCTCAAAAACAAGGAAAAAACAGAAACTGGCACTAGGCTCTAGATTAATAGGTTAGTCCCAAAAATAATATAAAATAGCATATTAAAGCATATAAAACATCCAAAACAAATAATATAATAGTATGGAACAATAAAAAATTATAGATACGTTGGATACGTATCAAGGTCCTCTCCACATCCAAGCAGAACTATCCCCACTATCAGAAGATGTTCTATGGCATATACTTCGCCGCAAAGAAGGTCAAGAAGTACTTCCATGAGCATGTCATATCCATGGTGAGCATGGCCCCTCTCGGCGAGATCATGAGTGGTTGGGACTCCACCGGCCAGATCGCCAAATGGGTCATTGCCCTTGCCAACCACGAGATTCGATACGAGCCACACACCGCCATCAAGCCGCAGGCGATGGCTGACTTCCTCGTCGACTGGGCGGAGACCGAGTTCGTGCCGCCTCCCCCAGACTCCACGCATTGGTGCATGCACTATGACGGCTTGAAGATGAGGACCGGCCTGGGTGTCGGCATTGTCCTCGCCTCCCCGAAGGGAGACCAACTCGAGTACGCCCTCCAGATCCACTTCGGCACCTCCAACAACGTGGCCGAGTATGAGGCGCTCGTCCACGGCCTCCAACTCGCCAAGGATATCGGCATCAGGCGCATCCAATGCTTCGGTGACTCTGACCTCGTGGTGCAGCAGGTCTCTGGCGAATGGGACGCCAGAGACGCCAACATGGCCAGCTGCCGCTTCCTCGTTCAGCAGCTCACCAGCTCCTTCGAGGGTTGTGATTTGCACCACGTCCCACGGGCAGACAACGAGGCGGCCGATGCGCTGGCGAAAATCGGCTCCACCCGGCAGGCCATCCCAGCCGGTGTCTCCCTCAAACGGCTGGTCAAGCCGTCGATCAAGACGTCCCCCGAATCGGAGTCCATCTTCGTGCTGGCTGATGCAACCGACCCATCAGTAGATCTGGTTACTCCGCCAGCATCTTTGCCACTGGATCCATCGACTCTGGCCGTCGTAGCGGTCACATCAACGTCGGCTGCCCAACCGGCGTCACCAGCTCCAACCGTCCAACCGGACGCATCTAAAGTGGCCGGCTCCGACGCCGTGGCGGTCATGATGACGATCCATGCCCCTCCCACCGTCTCCACCCTAGGGACTAGCAAGCCGGTCTCGAGGGCTGGCGAGCCGGTCCCGGGGGCTGATCACCCAGGCCCGGGGGCTCCCGAGTCGGCCCCCATCTCAGCTCCCTCATGGGCCCAGCCCATCCTGGCGTTCCTTCTATGCAGCGAGCTCCCTCCCGATGAAGCCACGGTGAGGCAAATTCAGCGCCGGGCTCTGGCCTACAACATCATCAATCGTGAGCACGTCCATTGCAGCACCATCGACGTCTTCCAACGGTGCGTCGAACCGAAAAAGGGTCAAGATATCCTCCTCGACATCCACCAGGGCGAGTGCGGGCACCATGCCACCTCCAGGAGCTTGGTGGCCAAGGATTTCCTCCATGGATTCTAATGGCCGACTGCCTTGGACGAGGCCAAGCGGCTGGTCGACAAGTGCGAGGGATGCCAGCGCTTCAGCACGCCGAGCCACTTGCCGACTACGGCCCTCCAGACCATCCCCCTCTCGTGGCCCTTTGCCGTCTGGGGGCTAGATATGGTGGGTCCCTTCAAGACCGCTCGTGGCGGCATGACACATCTGCTGGTGGTCGTCAACAAGTTCACCAAATGGATCAAGGACAGGCCAATCAAGAAGCTAGACGGCCCCACGGCCGTCCGGTTCGTCGAGGACATCACGGTCCGCTATGACATCCCCCACGACATCATCACCGACAATGGCACGAACTTCGCCAAGGGCACGCTAGCACGCTTCTGCACCAAGAAGGGCATCTGGATCGACTTGGTGTCCGTCGCTCATCCACAGTCGAACGGCCCGATCGAGAGGGAAAACGACCTGATCTTGGCCGGCATCAAGCCTCGGCTCGTGGCGCCACTTGTCAGGTCAGCCGGCTGCTGGATCGAAGAGCTGTCGGCTGTCCTCTCGAGACTCAGAACCATGCCCAACCGGTCGACCGGCTACACTACTTTCTTCCTTGTGTACGGGTCTGAGGTGATCATCCCCACCGACATCGAGTTTGACTCACCTCGCGTCACCTTGTACACGGAGAAGGATGCAAAGGAGGCAAGAGAAGACAACGTCAACCTTCTCGAAGAAGCATGCGAACTGGCCTTGAGCCGGACGGCCATCTACCAGCAGAAGCTCCAGCACTACCATAGCAAGCGGATCCGGCCACTCTCCTTCCGCGAAGGAGACCTGGTAGTCAGGCAGATCCAGCGAACAGCCGGCCAGCACAAGCTTTCCTCCCCATGGGAGGGCCCATTCATCGTTAATAAGGCGCTACACAACAATGCATACTACCTGATAGACGCCCAGAAGCCACAGAAGTGCAAGAGAGATGCCTCCGGTGAGGAGACGGAGCGCCCATGTAATGCGGCGCTCCTCCGCCCATTTTACTGTTGAAAATCAGTGTATGTATGTATGTATCCTTCCCTTTTGTGCTTATGAATGCAACGGGTGCCCCAAGACGGCTCTCGAGACACCCCCTTTTTGTTTCCATCCAAGTCTTTCAACCCATTCGCCGGCTCCCGGTCCCGGGGGCTAGTCGGCTAGTCCTAACGTCCTCTCCCAAAGCCAACCAAGTAATGTGATCTGAATAAGTCCTCCCACCCCTTCCATCTACAGACCAGCTCCCGGCTGTCTGGCTGACGGGGTCGCGGGGTGACAAAACTTAGCACACACGAAAAATCGATCGCAAGGGGGTTGCCGGCTAGGTCTAGCCGGAGCACTTTCTCCCCTCTGTCGCTTGCCTTACCCAAAAAACTCTCGTGGTTCCCAAACTCAGAGTCGGCTCCTTCGAGGCGGACGCCTCGTCCCAGCTACAGACCGGCTCCCGCTTGTCGGACTGGTGGGGCCGAAACCAAGGGGGATAAGGATTTGAGCAGACAAAACCAAAAGAGCAAACAAGGGTAAGGTCAAGCCGGCACACAAACAAAACATAAAACAAGCATTGCAGCAACCAAAACCTTCATAAAACTTAAAAAGGCCCATGGCCATGAGTTCATTACATTTACAGCCCCAGTGGGTGGAATTGAGTTCTAGCGGAAACACGGGAAGATAAAAAGAAAGCTCTAGGTGGCGGCCGCTCCATCTTCTCCACCGTCACCTCCTACGGCAGCTCCCGTCTCTGGGTCCCGAGTTGGCTCAGAGTCGGTGTAGTCGTTGGTGCTGGATCCGGCATCTTCACCATTCGTCTCGGTGTCGCTTCCCTCTGGGTCACCCAGTGCGAGTTCATACTAGTCCTTCGGGATCACCGTGTCGTCTGCCTGGCGCTCAGGGACGTATTTGTCCCATGCAACGAAGGACGCAAGGTCGCTGGCTCGCACGGCCAGCGCGTCGGCCACTGCCTCAAGATCCGCATCGGTGCCGGCACACTGGGCCGTGAGCAGGCTCAGGTCCAACTCAGGGTACCATGACCTCACAATGCGAAGGGCCATGCCTGCACCAGCACGCGTCGCAGAGGCCCTCCAGGCATTCACCCTCGTGGTCCCGAACTCCAGCCACCACGACAGCCGGCTCATCGAAGTCAGATCCACCGCGCCCGGCCAGAGGACGCGGACCAGTGCCTCGTCGGCCACCTGGAGCCGCTTCAGGGCCCTCACCACCTTCTGTAGCCTCACCCTGGCAGCAATCCCCACCTCGGCCAAGGTCCGGGGGAGAGCGGCCTAACGTCGACCACCTGCGCCCGCTGGTCCTCACGGTGGTCCGCCACGGCCGCCTCCGCGGCCTCCTATGTACCAGGGAAGAGCCCTAAGAAGAAAGAAGATAGGGATAAACAAAGAAGCAAGCCAAGAACCCAGAATCAACATATAGAAAGGAGGAGACAGCAAGGGCTTACCGCGCAGCATCCGGTCCACCCTTTGCCCTTGCTCCAGCAGCTCCGACTCCCTCGCCGACTACTCCTGGAGCCGGCGCTCGTGCTTGACCCGGGCCGCATGCGCCTCATCGGCCGCTTTCACCAGCATGGCGTCCTTAGCCTCCAACTCTTGATGGAGGACCCTCTCCCGCTCCTCCTCCTGCTGACGCGGGGCCATCTCACGGTCCGCCAGCTCCTGGCAGTGGGCCTCCTCGTGCTTGGCCACCTCTGCCTACACCCAATCCACCTCCTGGCGGAGCCGCTCGCACTCCGCGGTCAGAAGGCTCCGCTGATTGCCGAGCTCCATGACCTGGCGACGGAGGTAGACCGTCTCGGCGTTGGTTTCTGTCCAGGACAAGGAAGCCTGAGAGTTACACCCCCACCCTGAAAGTTACGAAGGTCTCATCATGCAGGTCCTTGGACAAGGTGGCCAGACAACCCTCATTTTCCCGGTAGAGGCTCAGAAGGAGTTGTACGCGGTCACCCGACGGTCATGCGCCGCCTGCAAGCAACAAAAATACGATGCAGCGTTAGACTCGACCCGCCTGCGCCACAGCCCGCTCAAGACTCGGGGGCTACACCTAGTGGGTGCGCTAGAGTGCCCCCACTAGAAAAAAAGCGCCAAGAGCAAGAAAAGGAAAAAAGATAGAAGCTTACCACAACAGTATGCTCTAGTTGCACCAGCCGGTCGTTGGCTGCCCGGGCGTCTTGCATCGTCTGGGTATGGCAGGCGGCGAACGCCTCGATCGCAGCAGACACCGCCACCCCGAGAGTGCTCGGTGGGTCCCCGGCAACCGGGCGGCCAGCTGCGGCCCAGTTTGGCTGAGGTCGGCCCTCGTCTGCCGGGCCCCTTTTGCTCGAGGTCACCAGGAGACCAGCTCCTCCCTGCACCATTGTGCCAAGGGCTCCAGACGAGGAGCCCGCGCCTCCCGACCCCTCATGCACCTCGGCCTCCCTCCTCGGCTCTCTGCCTCCGGTTTCTCCTACCCGGCTCGGCCCGGGCGCTGGTGTATCTGGAGCCGGCTCATCTGGAGTCGGCATTCCAGGGGCTGGAGTCTCCGGAGGCGGCATCTCCGGAGCCGGCGTGCCCAGAGATGGTGCCTCTGGGGCTAAGGTTTCCGCTTCCGGGGGGCCCTCCATCCCCTGTGGCATGTTGCCCGCCCTTGGCAAATCCGCGCCACGATCCACCTCCTCCTTGCCATCGGCACGGGCCATGCCATCGCTCGCCGCTGCACGCACGTCCTCCGTGGCCTTCGCATCCACCTCCGCCCGCCGCTAGGGGTCATGGTGGTTCTCGGACCGTCTCTCCCGATCGTGGGAGAACGACTCCCATGATTGGTCGGCCGCTTCCACACCGGATCCTCCCGACGGCATTCGCTTCTTTGCCGCCTCCTCCCACAGGCGGTGCCCGTCGGTGCGCAGCTCCTGCTGGGCCGCCTTGGGGTCGCGCCAAGCCTTGCGCTCCCCATCCTCGGCAATATTTGGCGGTGCCGTCCCCGCAGCGTCGCTCACCGGGGTCCTTCCCAAGGCGCGTGCCTCCCTGATCGAGCAGAATAAGAAGGGGAGGGGAGAAGAAAGAACCGAAGGAACGAAGTTGTGGGGAGCATGGCTTACCCGATGACGACAGGGACCGCCTCCTTATGGGGCCCGTCGGGGCGACCCGCCTCTTCTTCCCGCCGCCTCCGCGGCTGCTGCCCGGCTGCTTGGTGGCAGCCCGTTTGGGTGCCGACCTGGAACCGGATGCCTGCTTCCCCTTGTCGTCAGTTGCCGCGTCGTCCCGGTCGGGCTCGTAGCCAGTGCGGCGAAGGCGCCTCCTTGGTGGCATCGTGGCTTCGTCCTCTGAGGCCTCGAGGTCCTTCGGAGCCTGTGCATCCCATGATTCCTCCGACTCAACATCATCGTCGGTCCAATCCTGCAAACTCAGTCGGGGAGGGAACTCACCCATCGACTCGGACGCCTCCGTCTCCATCTCTGCCTCGCCGGGTTCGGATGCGCCAGCTCGATCCGAGCCTGCCGGCTCCATGTCGTCGACGTCCTCCACCTCCTCGGGGTCCGAGTTCGCAATGTCAGCGGCCGGCTCCTCGTATTCCCGTAGCTGTGGGAAAACCTGCCGACGGGAGATTCCCTCTCACTATCGAAACGAGGCGGCGCCCTTGATGAAGAAAGAGAGGATGAGCCGGCTAGACACTTACCAGCGGCGCCAAGTGGCTCCGGCTATAAGGGGTCTTCTCCCACTGCCAGCTCCCTTCCTTCAGCTTCGCCATCGAGATGGCATTCACCCTTCGCGCCACGTGGACCGGCTTCAGATCCTTGGTGGAGAGCCGGCAAGGATCGTGCCGGCCCCCATCTGGTAGATAAGGTGCGGCCGGCTCTACAACGGCTCCACCCGGCGCCCCACCATCACCGCCAGTAGATCGGACACCTTTAGGCCTTCCAACCTGGTCATCAATAGCAGACGCCCGCAGAGCTGGTCCGCCGTCTCCAGAGCCTGGGGTGAAGCCATCCGCCAGTTCAGCATCGCCACCGGCGGCTGTCGTCGTTTTCTCACGGCAGATGTCCGGGTCAACGGACTTGGATTCGAGGCCATCGCGAAGGTGATGGACTCAAAAGGGTTGATTGGGACGAAGGACACGAGTTTACCCAGGTTCGGCCCCTTAGGTAGAGGAAATAGCCTACGTCCTGCTTCTGTTCATATTGCGTGATATATCGATTACAAGGGAGTTATTGCTTGACCTAGTTCTCCATAGTCTGATCTCTAAGTCGCCCCGGGTCTCGCCTTTATATAGGAGGTCGAGACCAGGGGTCATACAAGTTCTAACCGACTCTCGATCTATGTCTGAGTCTATCTCTACCTTATCTTGCCTTCCTAACCAATTTGTCTCCGGGTGGCTTACTCACCCGGGTCTTCTCCGTCCAGGCCATGTTCCGGCCCATCTTGTCAAGCCATCAAACGTCTTGTGCTTAAGTCTTCACAGCCCACTCTTGGGCTGGCGTACGAGCTGCCTAGTGTGACCCGGAGCCTCTGGGGCGGGTCTCACCGTGGGGTTATATCCCCAACATTAGGCCCCAGGTTGATTTGAGGTTGCTCACTTCAGCCTCCTTCTTAATCATCGGCGAGTCTACCTGAAAATAATGATCCGCCGTGACGTCATGTCAAATCTATCAAAAAGATCCTCTGACGCACGCAACAAATCTTCCCTTATTAAATGGATAGTCTAGGAATCGAGGTGTCCGCCTCGGTCAAACGACATCCGTCGCCTAGATTTTCGCGCCTGTTTCCACCTTTTCCTATTAAATAGGACCGTGAGGGGTGGCTCTTGCCTTCCTTCCCGCTCGCTCTTCATCTTTCTCCTTCCAGCGCCGCCACTCTAGCACACTTCGCTCCGGTGCCGCCTCCACATTGTCGTCGTCGAGGCCGCTGCATTGACCTATCCGTTCTAGAGTTTTGCCCGCGTCCGCCATGCCGTCTTCGGTGAGTTCTTCTTCCCCTAGATCTGTAGCCATTTCGGCAGGGTTTCATGTAGCTCTCCCGCCACTTAGAACACGAGCCTATTTCAATGCCGGCCATGGTTAGTCCATACGAACCCGATAATATCCTACCCCCAATACGGCGTTCTGTATGAAATCGATAGTAGCATAGCGCAGATCTATGATGGCTCCACCTGCTATTTTCAAACTTTCGCCGTTTTGACTGTTCGTCTCTAGGTTTGAAATAAAACTATTTCCCTCTATTTTCTAGATCCGTAATCTCAGAGATATTTTGTGAAACCTGTTTTCCGCACTTGGCCAAATTTTGCTTTGTATTCTCATAAACTTGACCCGCCATGTAGTTTCGGCTCTCACCAACTGGATCCTGGAGGCTCAATATTAAGATCTTAAGCTTTTAACCACCCGTAGATGTTTGCCGTTCCCTGACTCGCCGCACATTGTTACCTTGCGCAGTTTTTTGAGCCGCCACCATGTCTCGTGCATCCAACTCATGCAATTGGGTCAGCTCTTGCATCACGGAAGAGTTCCTGATGGACTTTGTACATGCAGGCACCCTTCCCAAAGAGGTCATCCATTGGTGGGTTCTGGGCAATGAACTGAAGCCCGTTCCTCAAGAGGGCGAAGTAGTTGTATTTTCAGATCAAATCGAACGTGGGTTTGTACCCCCCGGCTCAAAATTCTTCCGAGATGTCCTTCACTTTTACAAGCTGCACCCTTAAGACCTTGCCCCCAATTCTGTCTCCAACATATGTAACTTCCAAGTGCTCAATGAAGTCTATCTGCAAACTGATCCGTCTGTTGGTCTCTTCCGGGAGTTCTTTTACGCGAATCGCCAGACCGAAGTGAAGGCCGGCCCAAGCTTAGAACTCGGTGGGATTTGAATTCAGAGGTGCCGGGACATAACCTTTCCAGCTGTTCAGATGCTGAGTCATCCAAAAGATTGGAATAAGACTTGGTTTTACTGTAAAGATACCTCCCTAGAGGGTGAGCATCCATTGCCGGGTTACCGCCCATCCCGGCTCAAGACGACCACTGAGCTTCCTAGCCGGCTGTCAACTGTTGAACGGGCGAAGCACGAGCCGGCTCACGCCAAGATTAAAGCCCTCATGGCCAATGGATTGACGGGATTGGATTTGATCCGCTGTTGGATCTCTTGGAGGATTATGCCCTTGAGCCGGAGAAGTCGCCTTATGTGCGAATATCCGGGCTAGTACGATGACTCCCTCTGCTTTAGCCGGACGACGTTAACAGAAGATGATATTAGAACTGTCATCGAGAGTCTTGTCCATGAGACTTCAGGAGCTTGCAGCGCCATTGGGCTGGCACCTTTCTGTGTCATTAACCCAGCCCCAGATGTAAGGCGACTCTTCATGGTCTCTTATCTTTATTTAGCTATGTCTTGGCAATTCCTCACTACTTGTCAGGTTATCTTTTCAGGCTGACTCCAACTTCTGGAAGAAGAAATATGTTCCCCCTGTGAAGAAAACCAAGAAGAAGGCCCCGGCCAAGAGGACGAAGAAGACCACTTCTCAAGAAGAATGGTTTGAACCGCCGGAATCACCTCTTTATTCACCTTACTGATAATAGCCATTCACAGGACGAGGCAGAGACGAGCCGCGCCAATGCCCCTGAGGTAACTTATGTTTCGTTTGACTCAGAATATTTTGTACCCCAGAAGATACGGCGGGTCGTTCGAAAAGTTCCCTTTCTCATCCTATTGCTTACTTGGACCCCCAATTTTTTTGAAAAAGCAACAACAAGCCGACCAACACCAGACCTGGAGCGCCACCTCTACCGATCTCATGTTCGGGTTACCAAACTCCCCAGCTCAGAAGAAGTGTCCCGCAAATGTATGTGTTTCTTCTCTGCTTGATTTTACTAGCTCTTCCTTTGTAATTCCAACATTGCCTTACATTATCTGAACTGCTTTTCAGGGATCATCGCCTTCATCTGGTGACTCTAGGGCCACTGCTCTGCTGCCTCCAAAGATTAACCCGCTATACGTGTTTTTCAAGCCTTACGTCCGACTCGTTGGCAGTTGTAAACCTTGGGCTCTAACTTTTATGCTTTTCCAAGGCTCAAGCTAAGCGAAGGAAGACCAACAAGTCCTCCCTTGGCCCTACCGCTCAAGAATCGGAGCTTGCCAAGTCGGACGCTCCTATGCCGGATGCGAATCCCTCAGCGGCTTCTGCGGAGCCGGCAGCTGATATTACTCCAGAGAGTCCGCAGAAGGACAATTCCAAGCCGTCGAGCCCTGCCAAGGCTGCTGGTGACACCACTGCTTCGGACGTCCTGATTACTAGCGCCGACTTAGACTCTCCTCCACCTCACGTGCTGACAAAGCATAGTGAGACGACCGAAGCTTCCAAGAAGTTGGAGTTTGAGCTCCCCGCCCTCGAGAAAATGACAGCTGACGAACTGCATGCTGGCTATATGAACCTGCTGTCTACAAGCCAGGATCTGGAGCTCAAGCTTGCTAACTTAATGAAGAAGAAATATGAGGTATTTTTTTCTCCTTATACCCTTACGCAGCCCCCAAGAGCCGGGTTAATATTGGCTGATGATAATCCGGCTCTTCAATCTTGGTAGAAGTAGAAATATTTATCGT
Organism: Hordeum marinum; assembly: GCA_022496015.1. Classification (NCBI taxonomy): domain Eukaryota; kingdom Viridiplantae; phylum Streptophyta; class Magnoliopsida; order Poales; family Poaceae; genus Hordeum; species Hordeum marinum. The sequence goes on from CM039674.1 coordinate 82,199,764, forward strand.
GTAGGCCTCACCTTACTTAGAGGTAATCTCAAATCATCGTTGTTAGCCCCCAAGGGCCGGCTCAAAGTTGATGACATTGAACCGGAGCTTTATAGAAGATAGGTAATAGAGCCAATCGTAGCCCCCAAGGGCCGGCTCAAAGTTGATAACATTGAACCGGAGCTTTATAGAAGATAGATAATAGAGTCAATTGTAGCCCCCAAGGGCCGGCTCAATCTTGTCGAAGTTGAGTCAGGACTTCCATTCTGAACAGCCTAAAAAGCCAGTATGTAGCCCCCAAGTTCCGGTTTAACTTGATATAGATGATCCGAAACTGCCTTTAATCTAGGAGATCAAATAGACATTTGCCCCCAAGTGTCATACATATTGCTTGCAATCTGTTTGAGACTTGCTGAATCTTTTAAACTTCTCCTCCTGTCGGCTGATTCCATGCTTTGATATGTTGTAGGAAGCTTTAAATGAAGCCGGGTTAGAAGTGGTCGGCTTAAAAAACAATCTAGCCACACAGCAAGCCGCCCGGAGTGAAGCTTATGATAAATGCCAGTGCCTTGCTAAAGAATTGACCAAAATCAAGGCCGACTTTGCAGCCTTCAAGGAATCCGCTAAGACTGAACAAGACGCCCTGACTAAACAGGCGGATGATGCCGATCAGCGGCTTGTGATCGTGTCTGATGAGCTACAGTCCTTGAGGCGCCACATCACAAAGATGACAGCCGCCATCTTTGGTAAGTATTTGATAACTTAACTCAATTTTTGTATTGTACTTGTGCTGGCGACTTATGACGAGGCGTCCGTCTTATGCAGGACCTAGGAGCCACCAACTTGCCTCCGACAGCTTGCTGCCCCTGAAGGCCATGTATACTTTGACAGAACAACTTTACTGCGGCGCTGTGTGTACATCAAAGTTGTACAGTACAAGGATGCTATCCCTTCAACTCTCAAAGGGGTCTTGGAGCTTCTGTCCATGCTGCCAAAGCAAATTGTAGAGTTGAAGAGATCAGCCGCCCGTCAGGGGGCGATCGCAGCTATAAGCCGGGCACTGGCTTTTGCCCCCGAGTTAACTCCGGCTGATATGATGGATGGGTATCCCTCCAAAAAGGATGATGGCTCTGAATTTACGGACGCTGACTATGCCCGGTGTGTGAAGGATTCCAAAGTCCTGGCCTCTGTTTTAGCAGAAGAGGTCAATCTGGCGACTTACTAGGCAGCTTACAGCGCAGATCAGAAAAGGATCCGTGGCCCCCTCTTTGAGTCCAAGGATCTGACACCCGCCCGCAGTAAGCATATTTTTGCTTCTGAACTTGACCCGTCACCCTTCTTTGAGTAAGGTAACTTTCCAGCTTTAACCCACTTCAACTGGTACTTGGACCATCTTCAGATCAAGGAGGTTGAAGACCCGGAGCAGGGCAACCCGCCGGCCAGCTAAAGGAGTCATAAACGCCATTGATAGCCGGCTCTTGTGACCCACCATGAGCAGTGTAAAAAACTTTAAGATATTTTTTGGGCTCCACAGAGAGCATGTGTAATACACTGGTAGTAACTTTTGCCTTTCTTTGGATTGTGCCATCACGCACATATGAAAAGTCTGGCTTAACATATATATATATATATATGTCATCTTCCTTGTGCCTCTCATTGTATGCTTTGCCGACTCTTAGCAGCTTAATTTCCTGCAAGAATAGATGTATCTTTATACCGTTAGGAGGGCGGCTTAAAAGCATGACCTGAAGATGTTGTATCTTCCTAACGTGTTGACAGAATCAACTTCTTGTCTTAAAAGCCGGTCGATAGGGTTTGATAAGCTACACCCGTAGGGCAGGAAGCCCCATGGACGGCTATGTTGACTTGTCAACATTTTTGGCGTAAGAGTCGATTGTTAGGGTTAGATAAGCTACACCCGGAGGTGGGAAACCCCCTTCGACAACCAAGTTGACTTGCCAACATTGTTGGCATAAGAGCCGGCCGTTAGGGTTAGATAAGCTACACCCGAAGGTAGGAAGCCCCCTTCAACAGCTATGTTGACTTGTCAACATTTTTGGCGTAAGAGTTGGTTCTTAGGGTTAGATAAGCTACACCCGGAGGTGGGAAGACCCCTTCGACAACCAAGTTGACTTGTCAACTTTTTTGGCATAAGAGCTGGCTGTTAGGGTTAGATAAGCTACACGTGAAGGTGGGAAGCGCCCTTCGAGAGCTATGTTGACTTGTCAACATTTTTGGCGTAAGAGCCGGTTGTTAGGGTTACATAAGATACATCAGGAGGTGCCAAGCCCCCTTCAACAACCAAGTTGAATTGTCAACTTTTTTGGCATAAGAGCCGGCTATTAGGGTTAGATAAGCTACACCCAAAGGTGGGAAGCCCCCTTCAACAGCTATGTTGACTTGTCAACATTTTTGGCTTGAAAGCCGGTTGTTAGGGTTAGATAAGCTACAACCGGAGGTGGGAAGCCCCCTTCGACAACCAAGTTGACTTATAAACTTTTTTGGCATAAGAGCCAGCTGTTAGGGTTAGATAAGCTACAGCCGGAGGTGGGAAGCCCCCTTCGACAGCTATGTTGACTTGTCAACATTTTTGGTGTAAGAGCCGGTTCTTAGGGTTAGATAAGCTACACCCGGAGGTGGGAAGCCCCCTTCGACAACCAAGTTGACTTGTCAACTTTTTTGGCATAAGAGCCGGCTGGTAGGGTTAGATAAGCTACACTCGAAGGTGGAAAGCACCCTTCGACAGCTATGTTGACTTGTCAACATTTTTTGGCTTGAAAGTCGGTTGTTAGGGTTAGATAAGCTACACCCGGAGGTGGGAAGCCCCCATCGACAACCAAGTTGACTTGTCAACTTTTTGGGCATAAGAGCCGGCTGCTAGGGTTAGATAAGCTACACCCGGAGGTGGGAAGCCCCCTTCGACAGCTATGTTGACTTGTCAACATTTTTTGGCTTGAGAGCCGGTTGTTAGGGTTAGATAAGCTACACACGGAGGTGGGAAGCCCCCTTCAACAACCAAAGTTTGTGGATCTTTCTTGCATGGATGAAGATATGTGAAATGGCAGAGGCCCCGGATTGCAGGGATGCTACTTTATTCATAAATAAATATGATATGTAGAATGATAGTGTACAATGTCAAGTCTCAACAACTCAGGTATAATAAGGCCGCAGATGTGCTATGTTCCACGGCCGGTGGGTCTCCTGCCCCGAAGTATCTGAGTCGTCCCGGATGTCAATGAGATAATACGACCCGTTGTTGCGATTTTTGCTGACCACAAAAGGTCCTTCCCATGGTGGGGTTAACTTATGCATATGTGTTTGGTCTTGAATCAGTCGCAACACTAAGTCGCCTTCTTGAAACGTCCGGGTCTTGACCCTACGGCTATGATAGCGGCGCAGGTCATGTTGATAGATCGCCGAACAGGCAGCCGCCAGTTCTCGTTCCTCCTCCAAAGAATCCAACATGTCCTGACGCGCCGTCTCACTGTCCGTCTCAATGTAAGCCGCCACTCGTGGCGAGTCATGCCGGATGTCACTTGGTAATACGGCCTCTGCACCATAAACCATGAAGAAAGGTTTATACCCTGTGGATCTGTTGGGGGTAGTTCTGATGCTCCATAAGACGGAAGGCAACTCTTCCACCCAACAACCCGGCGTCCGTTGTAAAGGAACCATAAGACGCGGCTTGATACCTCTCAAGATTTCTTGATTAGCATGCTCCACCTGACTGTTGGACTATGGATGAGCAACCCCCGAAACTGTTGGAAATATGCCCTAGAGGCAATAATAAATTAGTTATTATCATATTTCCTTGTTCATGATAATCGTTTATTATCCATGCTATAATTGTATTGATCGGAGACTTAGATGCATGTGTGGATACATAGACAAAACCATGTCCCTAGTATGCCTCTAATAGACTAGCTCGTTGATCAAAGATGGTTAAGGTTTCCTAGCCATGGACATGAGATGTCATTTGATAATGGGATCACATCATTAGGAGCATGGTGTGATGGACAAGACCCAAACTACAAACGTAGCATATGATTGTGTCAGTTTATTGCTACTGTTTTCTGCATGTCAAGTATATGTTCCTATGACCATGAGATCATGCAACTCACGGACACCGGAAGAGTGCCTTGTGTGTATAAAATGTCGCAACGTAACTGGGTGACTATAAAGGTGCATTACAGGTATCTCCGAGGGTGTATGTTGAGTTGGCATGGATCAAGACTGGGATTTGTTACTCCGTGTGACGGAGAGGTATCTCAGGGCCCACTCGGTAATACAACATCACAATAAAGCCTTCCAAGCAATGTGGCTAAGTGTTAGCCATGGGATCTTATATTATGGAACAAGTAAAGAGACTTGCTGATAACGAGGTTGAACTAGGTATACAGATACCAACGATCGAATCTCGGGCAAGTAACATACTGAAGAATAAAGGGAACATCATACCAGATTAATTGAATCCTTGACATAGAGGTTCGACCGATAAAGATCTTCATAGAATATGTAGGAACCAATATGGGCATCCAGGTCCCGCTATTGGTTATTGACCGTAGAGGTGTCTTGGTCATGTCTACATAGTTCTCGAACCCGCAGGGTCTGCACACTTAAGGTTTGGTGACGTTTCGATAGTATAGAGTTATGCATGGTGGTGACCGAAGGTTGTTCGGAGTCTCGGATGAGATCCCGAACATCACGAGGAGCTCCGGAATGGTCCGGAGGTAAATATTGATATATAGGAAGTCCTATTTTGGTCGCCGAAAAAGTTTCGGGCTCATCGGTAGTGTACCGGGAGTGCCGGTAGTGTATCAGGGGAACATCGGGAGGGGTATTTCGACCCAAGAGGCTACATGGTCTGTGGAAAGGTGAATACCAGCCCTTTGTGGGATGGTGGATGTCCCACAAAAGGCCCATGCGGCTGGGAAGAAAAGCCCAAAAGGAAAAAGGTGGAAAAAGGCAAAAAAGGGCCAAATAAGGAAGGAGTCCTAATCTTACTAGGAGTGGAGGAGGAGGACTCCTCCCTCCTTGGTTTGGCCGACCCAAGGGCTGCCTTTTGGGAAGCCAAGCCTCCTCCACCTATCCTCCTACATATACTAGAGGATTTTAGGGTTTTGGCACAAGATTTTCAGCCACGTTCCACCCGTTCCTCTAGTGCATAGCTTCTCCTCTAGATCGGTTTTCTGCCGTGCTTAGGCGAAGCCCTGCTGGAATAGCTCCACAACCATCACCGCAGCGCCGTCATGCTGCCGGAGAACTCTTCTAGCTCTACGCTCCCTCTTTCTGGATCAAGAAGGCGGAGATCATCATCAAGTTGTACGTGTGCTGAACGCGGAGGTGTCGTCCGTTCGGCGCTAGATCGGAAGGACCGTGATCAAGATCGCGAGAAGGATCGTGATGAGTTCACGGGACGGGATCGCGATGAGTTTGTGGGACAGATCATGATGAGATCGCGGGACGGATCATGATGAGTTCGCAGGACGGATCGTGATTGGATCGCGGGACGGATCGTGATGAGATCGCCGGACACTCGGCGATTTGGATCGCGATGATGTTCGACTACACCAACCGCGTTTCTTAACGCTTCCCGCTTAGCGATATACAAGGGTATGTAGATCCACTCCCCCTCTCGTAGATGCTCATCACCATGGATAGATCTTGCGTGTGCGTAGGAATTTTTGTTGTTTCCCATGCAACGTTCCCAAACAGTGGCATCATGAGCTAGGTCTATGTATAGATGAGATCTCGAGTAGAACACAAAGAGTTTGTGGGCGTTGATGCTTAGATTGCTTCCTTCCTTGGTCGGATTTTGGTTCAACGGTATTGTGAGATGAAGCGGCCCGGACCAACATTACTCATACGCTTACAAGAGACCGATTCCCTCGACCACAACTTGTTGCATAGATAGCTTGCGGGTGCCAGGTTCTCTCACTTTAGTTGGATCGGATTCAACAAAGGCGGTCCTTGAGAAGGTTGAAAATCAACTAGTGTATCACCGTTGTGGTTTTTGCGTAGATGAGAATTGTTCTTGCTAGATACCCATAGCAGCCACGTAAAACATGCAACAACAATTAGAGGGCGTCTAACTTGTTTTTGCAGGGTATGTTGTGATGTGATATGGCCAATTACATGATGTGATATATGTGATGTATGATATGATCATGTGATGTATAGATTATCATGACTTGCATGTCAATGAGTACGGCAACCGGCAGGAGCCATAGGGTTGTCTTTAATTATTGTATGACCTGCGTGTCAATCATTAAGCGCTAAGTAATGCTTTACTTTATCGCTAAACGATAGCAATAGTAGTAGCAGCATGGTGGGCGCGACAACCCCGATGGTGACACGTTGATGGAGATCAAGATGATGCAGATCATGGTGTCATGCCGGTGACGATGGAGATCATGCCGGTGCTTTCATGATGGAGATCAAAAGAACAAGTTCATGGCCATATCATGTCACTTATGATTTGCATGTGATGTTAATCCTATTATGCACCTTGTTTTGCCTAGGACGACGGTAGCATTATAAGGTGATCCCTCACTTAATTTCAAGATAAATTGTGTTCTCCCCGAGTGTGCACCGTTGCGAAAGTTCTTCGTGTCGAGACACCACGTGATGATCGGGTGTGATAGACTCTACGTTCACATACAACGGGTGCAAGCCAGTGTTGCACATGCAGAACACTCGGGTTAAACTTGACGAGCCTAGCATGTATAGACATGGCCTCGGAACACAAGAGACCAAAAGGTCAAACATGAGTCATATAGTAGATATGATCAACATGATGATGTTCACCATTGTAACCACCTCAACTCACGTGATGATCGGACTTGAGTTGGTGAATTTGGATCATGTATCACTCGGATGACCAGAGCGATGTCAATTTGAGTGGGAGTTCTTAAGTAATATGATTAATTGAACTCATTATCATGAACATAGTCAGTGGTGTCTTTGCAAATTATGTTGTAGATTACATGTTTGTGCTGTAGCTCCCTTGAATTTTTATATGTTCCTAGAGAAATAGAGTTGAAAGATGATGGTAGCAATATTGCGGACTGGGTCCATGATCTGAGGATTGTCCTCGTTGCTGCACAGAAGGCTTATGTCCTTAATGCACCGCTCGGTGCGCCAACCCCTCTAGTGTTGTTTGTAGATGTTGTGAACATCTAACAGGCACGTTCTGATGACTACTTGATAGTTTAATGTGTCATGCATTAAGGCTTAGAATTGAGGCTCTGAAACATTTTGAACATCACGGAACATATGAGATGTTCTAGGAGCTGAAATTAGGATCTCAGGCTCATGCCCGTGTTGAGGGATATGAGATCTCCAACAAGATTCTTTGCCTGCAAGATGAAGGAGAATAGCTCAATCGTTGAGCATGTGCTCAGATTGTCTGGGTGCTACAATCGCTTGAATCGAGTGGGAGTTGATCTTCCAGATAGGATAGTGATTGATATAGTTCTCCAAGTCACTGTCACTAAGCTACTAGAACTTGGTGATGAACTATAAAACGCCAGGGATAGAAATAATGATCCCTGAGCTATTCGCGATGTTTGACACCACGAAGGTAGAAATCGAGAAGGAGCGTCAAGTGTTGATGGTTAGTCAAAACCACTAGTTTCGAGAAGGGCAAGAGCAAGGAGGGAAACTTCGTGGATAGAAAGTTAGTTGCAGCTCCAGTGAAGCAAGCCAAAGTCTAACCCAAAACCCGAGACTAAGTGCTTCGATTATGAGGAGAACAGTCGCTGAAGCGGAACAACCTTAGATACTTGGTAGATAAGAAGGCTAGCAAAGTCTACAAAAGTATATTCGATATACGTGTTATTGATGTGTACCTTGCTAGTACTCCTAGTAGAACCTGGGTATTGAATACCGGTTCGGTTGCTAAATGTTAGTAACTCGAAGTAAAAGCTACGGAATAAACAGATACTAGCTAAGTGTGAGGTGACGATGTGTGTTGGAAATGTTTCCAAGGTTGATGTGATCAACATCGCACGCTCTCTCTACCTTCGAGATTAGTGACGAACCTAAATAAATGTTATTTGGTGTTTTTGCGTTGAGAATGAACGTGATTAGATCATGTTCATTGCAACACGGTTATTCATTTAAGTTAGAGAATAATGGTTATTCTATTTACATGAATAGTACCTTCAATAGTCATGCACCCAGTAAGAATGGTTTGTTGAAACTTGATCATACTAATACACATGTTCATAACATTGATGCCAAAAGATACAAAGTTAATAATAATAGTACCACATACTTGTGGCACTACCGCTAAATGTCATATTGGTATAAAACGCAAGAAGAAACTCCATGCTGATGGATCTTTGGACTCATTCGATTTCGAATCGGTTGAGACATGCGAACCATGCCTCTTGGTCAAGATGACTAAGGAGCCCGTTTTCTAGTTTGATGGAGCGGTCAAGTGATTTATTGGAAATGATACATGTTGATGTATGCAATCCAATGAGTCTTATAGCGTGTGGTGGATATCATTATTTTCTGACCTTCACTGATGATTTGAGTAGATATAGTGTATATTTACTTAATGAAACACAAGTCTGAATCCTTTGAAAGGTTCAAGCAAATTCAGAGTGAAGTTTAAGATCATTGTGACAAGTAGATAAAAATGTCCACGATATGATCGTGGAGGTGAATATCTGAGTTACGAGTTTGGCATACAACTTTAGACAATATGAAAGTTGTTTCACAACTCACGCCACCTGGAACACCATAGTGTGATGATGTGTCCGAATGTCATAGTCGTACTCTATTGGATATGGTGCGTGCTATAATGTCTCTTATCGTTTTGCTACTATAATTTTGGGGTTATGCATTAGAGACAACTACATTCACTTTAAATAGGGCACCATCTAAATCCGTTGAGATGACATCGTGAGAATTAGGGTTTAATAGAAACCCAAGCTGTCATTTCTTAATGTTTAGGGCTACGACGCTTGTGTGGAAAATGTTTTCACCTAATGAGCTCGAACCCAAAGCGGACAAATGCATCTTAATAGAATACCCTAAGAACAGTTGGGTAAACCTTCTATCTCAGATCCAAGCATAAAGTGTTTGTTGCTAAAACTTGGTCCTTTCTCGAGAAAAAGTTTCTCTCGAAAGGATTGAGTGGGAGGAAGATAGAACTTGATGAGCTATATGAACCTTTGTTCAACCAGAGTAGCGCAGCGTAGGAAGTTGTTTTCTGTGAAGCCTACGTTAGTTGAAGAGGAAGTTAATAATGATGATCATGAAGCTTCGGATCAAGTTACTATCGAACCTCATATGTCGATAAGGATGTGTACTGCTCCTGAGCAGTACGACAACCCTATCTTGGAGGTCATGTTGTTGGACAACAATGAACCTACAAGCTGTGGAGAAGCGATGATGGGCCCAGGTTCCGACAAATGGTTAGAGGCCATAAAATCCAAGAAAGGATCCATGTATAAAAACCAAGTATAGACTTTGGTAGACTTGCTATTTGGACGGCAGGTCGTCGAGTACAAATGGGCCTTTAAGCTGAAGACAGACACTGATGGTGAATGTCGCAAAGAAGTTTTGGCAAGTTCAAGGAGTTGACTGTGATGAGACTTTCTCGCTCGTAGTGATGCTAAATTCTATTGGAATTATGTTAGCAGTTGCTGCATTTTTCAATTATGAAATCTGGCGGATGGATGTCAAAACATCGTTTCCTTCCTCAAGGAAAGGTTGTATGAGATACAACCAGAAGGTTTTTGTCAGTCCTAAGGATGCTAAAAGGTGTGCAAGCTTCAGTGATCCTTCTATGAACTGAAGCAAGCATCTCGGAGTTGGAATATACACTTTGATGAGGTGATCAAAGTTTTTGAGTCTATACAAAGTTTATGAGAAACTTGTATTTACAATAAAGTGAGTGGGAGCACTATAGAGTTTCTGGTAAGCATATGTGGTTGACATATTGTTGATCGGAAATGATGTAGAATTTCTGGAAAGCATGAAACGGTTGTTTGAAATGAGTTTTCCAACGGAAGACCTAGATAAAGCTACCTAATTGTTGAGCATCAAGATCTATAGAGATAGATCAAGAAGCTTGATGAGACTTTTCAATAAGTACATACATTGACAAAGAGTACTCGCCTGATTTGTAAGGTGTGAAGTTGAGTAAGACTCAATGCCCAGTGACTGCAGAAGATAGAGAAAAGATGAGTGCCATACCCTATGCTTCAGCCATAGGCTCTATCATGTATGCAATGTTGTGCACAAGACCCGATGTTAGCCTTGCCGTAAGTATGGCCGAAAGGTTTCAAAGTGATCCTGGAATGGAGCACTGGACAGCGGTCAAGATTATCCTTAGTAACTAAAAGACTAAGGAGATGTTTCTCGATTATGGAGGTGATAAAAGAGTTCGCCGTAAAGAATTACATCGATGCAAACTTCAAACACCAATCTGGATGACTCGTAGTAGCAATCTGGATACGTATAGTGCAACATCCATTTGGAATAGTACCGAGTGGAGTGTGGTAGCAGTGTTTACGCTTTGACATAGAAATTTGCAAAGTACACACAGATCTGAATGTTGTAGACCCGTTGACTATAAGACCTCTCTCACATGCAAAGCATGATCAAGCCCTAGAACACATTGGGTGTTAGATTTATAACAATGCGAATCACATGGTGATGTGAACTAGATTATTGACTCTAGTGCAAGTGGGAGACTGTTGGAAATATGCCCTAGAGGCAATAATAAATTAGTTATTATCATATTTCCTTGTTCATGATAATCGTTTATTATCCATGCTATAATTGTATTGATCGGAGACTTAGATGCATGTGTGGATACATACACAAAACCATGTCCCTAGTATGCCTCTAATAGACTAGCTCGTTGATCAAAGATGGTTAAGGTTTCCTAGCCATGGACATGTGATGTCATTTGATAACGGGATCACATCATTAGGAGAACAGTGTGATGGACAAGACCCAAACTACAAATGTAGCATATGATCGTGTCAATTTATTGCTACTGTTTTTTGCATGTCAAGTATATGTTCCTGTGACCATGAGATCATGCAACTCACGGACACCGGAGGAGTGCCTTGTGTGTATCAAACGTCGCAACGTAACTGGGTGACTATAAAGGTGCATTACAGGTATCTCCGAGGGTGTATGTTGAGTTGGCATGGATCAAGACTGGGATTTGTTACTCCGTGTGACGGAGAGGTATCTCAGGGCCCACTCGGTAATACAACATCACAATAAAGCCTTGCAAGCAATGTGGATAAGTGTTAGCCACAGGATCTTATATTACGGAATGAGTAAAGAGACTTGCTGATAACGAGGTTGAACTAGGTATACAGATACCAACGATCGAATCTCGGGCAAGTAACATACCGAAGAATAAAGGGAACATCATACGGGATTAACTGAATCCTTGACATAGAGGTTCGACCGATAAAGATCTTCGTAGAATATGTAGGAACCAATATGGGCATCCAGGTCCCGCTATTGGTTATTGACCGTAGAGGTGTCTCGGTCATGTCTACATAGTTCTCGAACCCGCAGGGTCTGCACACTTAAGGTTTGGTGATGTTTCGGTAGTATAGAGTTATGCATGGTGGTGACCGAAGGTTGTTCGGAGTCCCGGATGTAGCGACCTGACCTGAAAGGTCAAATCTCCGGTGTTTCCGTACCATCCCAAGATCATGTTGGTACACACAGGATACATCAATGTATATATCAAAGGGAAATCACACTGCATTTATTAATCGTAAATCTCATATCGAGTCTTTTATTACAATAAAGATTACAATAAAGTGGCTGAAGGCCAACTCATGAGAATATCTAAATCTTGCGAAAGCTTCAAAAGTAGTGAAGTCCATCTGACTCCAAGGGCATCTCACGAAGCGTAGAGCATATCCTCACTCCTAGTCGGAAAAATACTCTACAACATGATACGTTGCAGCCGTGTAGGTCAGCATATGGAATATGGCGGCAAAGTGACAAGAGAGGGGTGAAAAGATAATCATCTAATCTACCTGCATATATGGCAGGTGGGGTAGTAAGTTTTTTGCGTAAAGCCAATTTTCCTACATCAAGAGAGGGCTAAGCAAAATTATTACTAAGTTGGTTGATTAATGAGATGGTTCCACCAACCAATTCTCATACCCAAGTTATTAATACCCAAATCATCATATTAATTGTGTTGAGGGTTCCGGAAGTTTCAGTTCCTTTGGCTCAAGTCGTCCATGACCATGGACACGGCTAATCGATTAGGTTTTGGTACTCTACAGAGTTTTGCACACGTTCCCCACAAGATTTCATCGCCTCCGTTGGATTCCTCGCACTTCAGGGTGTTTGAGGAACGGATGACCAATACATGGTCTTCTAAGGGGTCCCACTGAGACTCTGTCGGTGCCCATCCTTTCCTACCGTTCTTCTACATCTCGTAGCACCACCTGTCCAGTGTCGCCACAATATACAACGAAGCCAGAGCCCATAATGGCTTGTGGCTGTGCAGGTAAGCCTTGGGTCTTGAAGCATCCATCCATCTCTTCGTGCCTGGGTGGACCTTTACGAGTGAATACTGGCACATCTCCACCATCACCTAGGCTAACCACTGGTTTCTCCAGGGCGCCGTTCAACCATCATCCACCCAGAGGTATATTGAAAACTTGGAAATCTTGAAGTCTTGATCATCATAGTAGGTCTTGAAATTATTATCTCACACTCTCATGAATCACACAACCAATCCCCGTCTACTAAAAGCATAGCATGACTAATTTAAAGCTTCCCGGGGCCATGTGTCAAAGGTTGAGGGGGTACCTACCACATGATACTACATAAGGTAACCAATTTCCAATTTACCTACTTTGCATGCAATTGGGGAGATGGAAGAACTAATGCAACAAAACATGGATAAAACATGATCAAAGTGACTTGCCTGATTGACGATCTTCGTACTCGAGGGACTCTAGGTAACAAGCCTTGCACTCCGGATGATCTAACGAATCAAACAAGAGCACTCAATAAGCATACAACAAAATATTGTAACTCACAAAAATCAGGAATGAACTAGTAATCACTCAAGACAAAACAAGGCACAATCAAAAGAAAAGAAGATCAACACATAGTTTGGGTTTTCTAAAGTTGATGGGTAAACTACTACTAACAACATAGAATTATTGGTATTAACAAAACAATAGTTGAAAGGAAAGAACAATAGAAATATTTTATTAATAAACAGAATTAAATCCATTTAAAGTTTTGTTAAGAAAATTCTTAGTAGGGTTTTAAAAGTTTTGATAAACACTACTACATGAAGTGGGCTAGAGTTTATTAACAATAGAGTGAAATAAACTACAATTTTATTAATAAAACAATTCTCCTAAAAGAAAATAATTTACTAAAACTTTTCTTAGAAAAAAGAATTTAATTATCTAAAACTTTGTTAAAGGAAACTATTACTAACTAGTTTGTTTTTATCAAACTAAACCTAATTGAAAAATAGTAGAGATTCCTATAATATTATAGAAATAAACTAAGAAAATTATATTATTATTAACAGCAAGTAAAACACCTAATGTTTAAACAACAGAATCTACTGAAACAAAATATAACTAATTCTGATTCGAACTAACTAAAAACTAAATTATTTAAACTATACTAATCACTAGGCAGATTCTGTTTATAGTTAAAACACTAAACAAATCCATCCTAAAAATTCTCAAACTAAACATGCTTATAGTCCTAACTAATACAATTCAGTAGCAAAAAGATTCATACAAAAATCTATTTTTAAACTCTAGTTATTCAGATTTGAGTAGTTTGAGCAAATTTGATTAGGTTCAAATTTTAGAGTTCAAATTTAAATTCTAAAACTACAGACATAAACTACATAAAATATTTGAATTAATGAAAAAAGAATCAACTAAAAACACTACATAGTTTAAAAGATATGATAAAAACAAAATTTGGAAACAGTTTGTTTTCTAAACAGAATCAAAAAAAAACTCATCGGACAGGGCTACGTGGCGGGTCGTGGTTGGCCGAGAGGGTGTGCGTGCGGGCGTTTGCGGGTGGGTGACCGAAGCTTAGAAGAAAACGGTTCGTGTTTAAATCTTCTAATCGTGAGCGTCGACTATGGATCCGACGGTCCAGAGGGGTCCGGTGGCTTACAAAGAGGGTCGCGGTGGTCTCCGGCGAGGTTGGCGGCGGCCGGTGGTCGAAGTCGGTCGGGGAGGTTGCTCCGGTGGTCGAGGGAGACGTCGGAGGGGTCCAGACGACAGCGGAGATCCTCTAGTGAAGAATGGCGGCGTCAGACAGGCGTGGGGGCGAGGGAGGCAACGGCCCGGTCCTTGGAGAGGTTCGGTCGACGGGGAAACTCCGGCCAGCTCGAGCGTCAGTGGTCTGGCAAGGAAGAGAGGGGGCTTTGGGGGGTGGAGTGTGGAGGGTGGTCGGCTTATATAGGACCGGTGAGGGGGTCGGGTAAGGTAAGAGGAGGGAGATCCGGCGAGGATGGATCGCCGGCGAGGGTTATGGGCACGGGGAAGAGGGTGACCGCGCGGATCTAGCGGGCGGTCGGGGTGGGGCCTGTTGTCAGCGAGGATGAGAGCGGCGTTAGTGTGTCGGTCGGCCGGCTCGGAGCGATTTCGGGAGGGGCTTAATTGCAGATTGGGCCGACCGGGTCTTTAAAGCTTCCTTTTTCTATTTTGTTAGTGCAATAAAAACCTTTTAATGCAATTAATATAATTCCAAATATAGGAATAATATATATCAAAATTAACAGAAAAATAAATGCCATTTATTGAACATTTTTACTCTGTCATTTGGATATTTGAAAAAAAAATATTTTCAGAAATGTCGTATTTGTTTTTAAAACCTTTTGCAAATATTTTTCAAAAGACCCCCTGGTTTTTTTTTGTTCAAATAAATCACCAAGAAGTCCCTGGTGTGGAGTGTCATGTTCCTCCCCTCTTAATTTGAACTTTTTCCAAGGGTTTTCAATTAGGTGAAAGCAACTTAGAGAAAATAGAAAGGGACTTTCAGAAAGTCAGAAGAAGCATTTCAACCAATTCATACATTCAAGCAATGATCATGATGATGCATACCTATATTTCATAACATTCCAAAATGGAAATTTGGGATGTTACAAACCTACCCACCTTAAGATGAATCTCGCCCTCGAGATTCGGGTTGGCTAGAAAATAAGTGCGGGTGGTCTCTACGAAGATCTTCTACGCGTTCCCAGGTGGCTTCTTCCTCGGTGTGGTGACTCCACAAAACCTTACAGAACTTGATGATCCTGCTGCGGGTAACTCTGTTGGCAGTCTCGAGGATCCTGATAGGCTTCTCCTCGTAAGTCAGATCACTGTCAAGTTGTATGGCCTCTAGGGGCACGGTGTCTCTCAAAGGAATATCAGCCATCTCAGCATGGCATTTCTTCAGCTGGGAAACATGGAAAACATCATGAACTCTGAACAATCCTTCCAGCAATTCCAGCTTGTATGCAACTTCGCCTCTACGTTCAAGAATTTTGTAGGGGCCTATGAACCTGGGTGCTAACTTTCCTTTAACACCAAACCTCTTGATTCCTCGAAGTGGGGACACACGAACATATGCTCGGTCTCCCACTTCATTCGTCACTTCCTTGCGTTTGCTATCAGCATAACTCTTTTGTCAAGATTGAGCTATCTTGAGTCTGTCACGAATCAGCTTGACTTTCTCTTCAGAATCTCGGATAAGGTCGGGACGAAAAAGTTTTCGGTCTCCAACACCATCCCACATCAATGGTGTTCTCCACCTCCTTCCGTATAAAGCTTCGAAAGGGGCCATCTTCAGACTGGTCTGATAACTGTTGTTGTATGAGAATTCTACGTAAGGTAAGTTGTCATCCCAACTAGACCCATAGTCTAGTGCACAATCTCTCAACATGTCCTCCAGAATCTCATTGACTCTCTCAGTCTGTCCATCGGTCTGTGGATGAAAAGCTGTACTGAACTCCAGCCTCGTACCCAAATTTTCATGTAGCTGATGCCAAAACTTTGAGGTAAATTGTGTTCCTCTATATGACACAATACTCCTTGGAACTCCATGCAGACACACGATCCTGGTCATGTATATCTTGGCTAACTTAGCACTGGTATAGGTGGTCTTCACTGGGATGAAATGAGCCACCTTGGTCAAGCGGTCAACCACTACCCAGATGGAATCATAACCTGAACAGGTCCTGGGTAATCCTGTGATGAAGTCCATACCAAGCTTTTCCCATTTCCACTCGGGTATCGGCAAAGGTTGGAGTAACCCTGCTGGTTTCTGATGTTCCGCCTTTACTCGCTGACAAACATCACATATTGCAACATGTTCCGCAATATCCTTCTTCATACCCGTCCACCAGTAACTTTCCTTCAAGTCCAGATACATCTTGGTGTTGCTTGGGTGTATCGAGTAAGGTGAATCATGGGCTTCCTGAAGTATCAACTTCCTGAGCTCTGGGTCATTAGGCACATAGATTCGGTTCTCAAACCACAGAGTTCCTTGTTCATCCTCACGAAAACCTTTAGCTTTACCATCTTTCATTCTTTGCTTAATCTCAGCTATCTCCTTGTCCGTCTTCTGGGCTTCACGAATTCTTTTGGTCAAGGTGGACTGGATCTCTAGTGTGGCAACATATCCTCTTGGAACTATCTCTAGCCGGAGCTCTCTGAGATCATCGGCTAACTCTTGGGGTAATCCTCCCTCGGTGAGTGTGTTTACATAAGTTTTCCGACTCAAGGCATCTGCTACCACATTTGCCTTACCTGGATGGTAGTGTAATCTCATGTCATAGTCCTTGATTAACTCTAACCATCTCCTCTGTCTGAGGTTCAACTCTTTCTGCGTGAAGATATACTTCAGGCTCTTATGATCGGTGTAAACATCACAACTATTTCCGACAAGGAAATGTCTCCAGGTCTTGAGTGCGTGCACTACGGCTGCTAGTTCCAAATCATGGGTGGCATAATTCAACTCATGAGGTTGTAGTTGTCTGGATGCATAAGCTACAACCTTTCCATCTTGCATGAGTACTCCTCCAAGTCCTTGAGATGAAGTATCACAATAAACCTGGAAGTCCTTCCGAATATTGGGCAAAATCAACACTGGGGCTGTGACCAAACGTTTCTTTAACTCCTGGAAACTGTCTTCACATTCCTCAGTCCAAATATACTTAGACTCTTTCTTCAACAACTCCGTCATGGGCTTGGCAATCTTTGAGAAATTCTCAATGAACCTCCGGTAATATCCGGCAAGTCCGAGGAAACTGCGGATCTCCTTAACTGAGGTAGGTGACTTCCACTCGGTGACGGCTTCAACCTTAGCGGGGTCCACTGCTATTCCATCTCCGGAAATAACGTGCCCAAGGAATCCGACTTCCGTTAGCCAGAATTCACATTTGCTGAACTTGGCATATAACTGATGCTCTCTCAGCTTCTCCAGAACTAAACGCAAATGTTCCTTGTGTTCTTCCTCGTTCTTGGAGAATATCAATATGTCATCGATGAACACCACGACAAACTTGTCCAGGTATTCCATGAATACTTTGTTCATCAAACTCATGAAGTAAGTAGGAGCATTTGTCAAACCAAAAGACATGACGGTATACTCATACAAGCCATACCTTGTGGTGAAAGCTATTTTGGGTATATCCTGTTCACGAATTTTCAATTGGTGATACCCTGATCGAAGATCGATCTTGGAGAATACTTTGGCTCCTACGAGCTGATCAAACAAGTCATTAATCATCGGCAGAGGGTACTTGTTCTTGATAGTCACCTCGTTCAAGGCACGATAATCGACTACCATTCTCAAGGTTTTATCCTTCTTCTCCACCAAAAGAACTGGGGCTCCCCAAGGTGAAGAACTTGGACGAATATACCCTTTGTCCAATAACTGCTTAATTTGCTTCTTGATTTCTAATAGATCATTTGCGGGCATCCAATAGGGTCTCTTGGAAATTGGGGCTGTTCCTGGCAGTAGCTCTATTAGGAACTCAATCTCTTTATCTGGTGGCATGCCTGGTAATTCTTCCGGGAATACATCCGGAAAGTCTTTTACCACAGGTACTTCCTCCTGAACGACTCCTGTGAGAGAATTTAACCGAGCACTCATACGTGTGCGTCGGGATACATACTTAATCCTCTTTTTCTCTGGGGTGGTGAGCAAGATAGACTTGCTGGGACAGTCAAGATTTCCTTCATACTTGATCATCCAATCCATGCCTAGGATTACATCCAATCCCTGTGACTCTAAGACAATGAGGTCGGTGGGAAAAACATGGTTTCCTATATTGAGCTTCAAGGCATGGCATCCTATCCCTGCCATCATCATGCCTCCTGGGGAACTGACCTTAAATGGCTGACTAAGGGTTTTGGTGGGCAAACCATACTTTTCCACAACTACCCTTGATATGAAAGAATGAGTTGCACCGGAATCAAAAAGTACTGTAACTGGACGTGAATGCAATAAAAACTTACCAACCACAGTCTTGGGCTGATCATAGACTTCCTCCACATCAATGTGGTTCACCTGAGCACGGGGAAAAGGGTTGGGCTTCTTAGCTGCTGAGTTGTCGTTGTTGTTGCCGTTTCCATTTCCCTGCTTGCTCTGGGGACACTCAGTAGCATAGTGCCCTATCTTCTGGAACTTGAAACAGGTGATGTGGCTCATATCCTTCTGAGTAGGAGCGTGACGGTGCTGGTTGTTGTTCCCATTCCCATTGTCAGTCTTGAAGTTGCCATGGTTGGTACGGGCATTCCCATTTCCTCCATGGTTGTGGCCTCCATGGTTGTGCATGGCATGAGTGTGCCTTCCAAACTTACCGGTCCCTGATCCGGTATTCCCTAAGTATGGGGAGTAGCGGGGCTTCTGATGAGCTTCAGAGTTAAACTTCCCTTGAGTATACTTCCTCTTGCGGTTCTCAATTTGTTGTTGTTTTCCCTCCAAGATGAGGGCCTTGTCCACCAGCTCTTGGTAGTTGTTGAAAGTAGCCACTACCAGCTGCATGCTCAACTCATCGTTGAGTCCTTCCAGAAACTTCTCTTGATTGGCCGCATCATCGGCCACATCTCCTGGTGCATAACGGGCCAACATGCTGAATTCGTCCACATATTGGGCCACGGAGCGATTACCCTAGCGCAAGTTGCGAAACTCGCGCTTCTTCAGACTCATGGCTCCAGCTGAGACATGAGCGGTGCGGAAAGCAAGCTTGAATTGTTCCCAAGTCACACTAGCAATAGGATATGTGGTGGTGTAGTTCTCCCACCATGAAGCTAATGGTCCTTCGAGTTGATGTGCGGCAAAGTGCACCTTCTCAGCGTCAGTACATCTAGCGGTGACGAGTTCCCTCTCCATCTTACGGAGCCAGTCATCTGCCACAATGGGCTCAGTGTTGCTGGAGAAAGTTGGAGGGTTCAACCTCAAAAAACGGGTGAGGTTGTCAGCCTGAGGTGCATGGTGGTTGTTGTTGTTGTTCTGGTTGTTGGTCTGATTCTGGATCAATAGCTGCATCAGTGCATTCTGTTGTTGGAGGAGTTGCGTGAGTTCCGGCGGGAAGGTGAAGTCGGAATCACGTCGGGAAGGCATCTTGCTGTTTTCAGAGGGATGAGAATTAGAATAGAACAAGGGCCTAGAAAGAAAATCACTACCCATATGCAATGCACAAACATGTCACATCAAGCACTCATTCATTAATTCAACTCAAAGATTCAAACATTGGAATACAAGTCTCAATCAAACCAAGCATCGACCTATGCTTTAACGTTGAAAATAAAAGAAAGATACATGGGGGGGCATGACTAAAGTTCTCCTCAAAAGTGCATAGTCGTGGGGTCCTCCGGTGGTGCTCTCCTCATGGTCATCATCGTCGCTGATGAAGGGAGCCATGTCTCCTTCGGGGTGAAGATTTTCCCCCATGTCCAACTGTTCCTCCAGAGTTGCGATGCGAGTATTCAGCTTCTCGATCCTCTCCAGGAAGTCCTTCACTTCATGCTCATGTTCATAATTGGCTTCCCGTATGTCAGCTTCAAGATCCAGCTCGCGGTTCATCAGATTCTTGATTGTCTTCGTATCTGCACGTACCCGAAGCTCCAGAGCCCTGACATGAGTCTCCAAGGTCTGGATATATGAAATGGTGGAGTCTCCAGTGGGGTTGGTGATGATGTTTCCAAGGACATCCCTGCGACAAACCATGCTGAGGTCTCGCGAAATGGGACCACCTCTGTATTCCTCCTGAATACGTCCGAGGGCACTATGAATCGCCATGTCTCTCCCAAGAATCCAGTTGGGTGCCATAAACTTGAAGTCGATGGGCTCTGTGATATATCCAAAAGTCCTTTCGGGAATATGCACTTCGATCCGATAGCGGGCGTCCTGTGGGAAAGACGTGATCGCAATCCCAGTGATGGTTGGCAGAGCAATCTTCTCGTCTCTGACGATCTGTGTCAGCTCCTTGCCAAAAGGCATGGTTGCATCAGGCTAGCAGAACTCCGTGAAGCGAACGGGGGTGAAGGTGGCCTTCTAGAAATGTTGAAATACATCGGAGAGAAATCAGAAATGAGCAGATGAGAATGTAAGAATTTGTAAAACAAGGAAAAGAATGATCCTAAGACTTTTCCAATCCTAGAGGTTACGTCCTACGGTCAACGTGTGCTTTGATACCATTTCTGTAGCGACCCGACCTGAAAGGTCGAATCTCCGGTGTTTCCGTACCATCCCAAGATCATGCTGGTACACACACGGTACATCAATGTATATATCAAAGGGAAATCACACAGCATTTATTAATCTTAAATCTCATATCTAGTCCTTTATTACAATAAAGTGGCTGAAGGCCAACTCATGAGAATATCCAAATCTTGTGGAAGCTTCAAAGGTAGTGAAGTCCATCTGACTCCAAGGGCATCTCACCGAGCGTAGAGCGTATCCTCACTCCTGGTCGGAAAAATACTCTGCAACATGATACGTTGCAGCCGTGTAGGTCAGCATATGGAATATGACGGCAAAGTCACAAGACAGGGGTGAAAAGATAATCATCTAATCTACATGCATATATGGCAGGTGGGGTAGTAAGTTTTTTGCGTAAAGCCAATTTTCCTACATCAAGAGAGGGCTAAGCAAAATTATTACTAAGTTGGTTGACTAATGAGATGGTTCCACCAACCAATTCTCATACCCAAGTTATTAATACCCACATCATCATATTAATTGTGTTGAGGGTTCCGGAAGTTTCAGTTCCTTTGGCTCAAGTCGTCCATGACCGTGGACACGGCTAATCGATTAGGTTTGGGTACTCTACAGAGTTTTGCACACGTTCCCCACAAGATTTGATCGCCTTCGTTGGATTCCCCGCACTTCAGGGTGTTTGAGGAACGGATGACCAAAACATGGTCTTCTAAGGGGTCCCACTGAGACTCTGTCGGTGCCCATCCTTTCCTACCGTTCTTCTACATCTCGTAGCACCGCCTATCCAGTGTCGCCACAATATCCAACCAAGCCAGAGCCCATAATGGCTTGTGGCTGTGCAGGTAAGCCTTGGGTCTTGAAGCATCCATCCATCTCTTCGTGCCAGGGTGGACCTTTCCGCGTGAATACTGGCACATCTCCACCATCACCTAGGCTAACCACTGGTTTCTCCAGGGCGCCGTTCAACCATCATCCACCCAGAGGTATATTGAAAACTTGGAAATCTTGAAGTCTTGATCATCATAGTAGGTCTTGAAATTATTATCTCACACTCTCATGAATCACTTAACCAATCCCCGTCTACTAAAAGCATAGCATGACTAATTTAACGCTTCTCAGGGCCATGTGTCAAAGGTTGAGGGGGTACCTACCACATGATACTACATAAGATAACCAATTTCCAATTTACCTACTTTGCATGCAATTGGGGAGATGGAAGAACTAATGCAACAAAACATGGATAAAACATGATCAAAGTGACTTGCCTGATTGACGATCTTCGTACTCGAGGGACTCTAGGTAACAAGCCTCGCACTCTGGATGATCTAACGAATCAAACAAGAGCACTCAATAAGCATACAACAAAATATTGTAACTCACAAAAATCAGGAATGAACTAGTAATCACTCAAGACAAAACAAGGCACAATCAAAAGAAAAGAAGATCAACACATAGTTTGGGTTTTCTAAAGTTGATGGGTAAACTACTACTAACAACATAGAATTATTGGTATTAACAAAACAATAGTTGACAGAAAAGAACAATAGAAATATTTTATTAATAAACAGAATTAAATCCATTTAAAGTTTTGTTAAGAAAAATCTTAGTAGGGTTTTAAAAGTTTTGATAAACACTACTACATGAAGTGGGCTAGAGTTTATTAACAATAGAGTGAAATAAACTACAATTTTATTAATAAAACAATTCTCCTAACAGAAAAGAATTTACTAAAACTTTTCTTAGAAAACAGAATTTAATTATCTAAAACTTTGTTAAAGGAAACTATTACTAACTAGTTTGTTTTTATCAAACTAAACCTAATTGAAAAATAGTAGAGATTCCTATAATATTATAGAAACAAACTAAGAAAATTATATTATTATTAACAGCAAGTAAAACACCTAATGTTTAAAGAACAGAATCTACTGAAACAAAATATAACTAATTCTGATTTGAACTAACTAAAAACTAAATTATTTAAACTATACTAACCACTAGGCAGATTCTGTTTATAGTTAAAACACTAAACAAATCCATCCTAAAAATTCTCAAACTAAGCATGCTTATAGTCCTAACTAATACAATTCAGTAGCAAAAAGATTTATACAAAAATCTATTTTTAAACTCTAGTTATTCAGATTTGAGTAGTTTGAGCAAATTTGATTAAATTCAAATTTAAGAGTTCAAATTTAAATTCTAAACCTACAGACATAAACTACATCAAATATGTGAACTAATGCAAAAAGAATCAACTAAAAACACTAAATAGTTTAAAAGATATGATAAAAACAAAATTTGGAAACAGTCTATTTTCTAAACAGAATAAAAAAAAACTCATCGGACAGGGCTACGTGGCGGGTCGTGGTTGGCCGAGAGGGTGTGCGGGCGGGCGTTTGTGGGCGGGTGACCGAAGCTTAGAAGAAAATGGTTCGCGTTCAAATCTTCTAATCGTGAGCGTCGACTATGGATCCGACGGTCTACAGGGTTCGATGGCTTACAAAGAGGGTCGCGGTGGTCTCCCGCGAGGATGGCGGCGGCCAATGGTCGAAGTTGGTCGGGGAGGTCACTCCGCTGGTCGAGGGAGACGTCGGAGGGGTCCAGACGACAGCGGAGATCCTCCGGTGAAGAATGACGGCGTCAGACGGGCGTGGGGGCGAGGACGGCGACGGCCTGGTGCTTGGAGAGGTTCGGTCGACGGGGAAACTCCAGCGAGCTCGAGCTTCAGCGATCTGGCAAGGAAGAGAGGGGGCTTTGGGGGTGGAGTGCGAAGGGTGGCCGGCTTATATAGGACCGGTGAGGGGGTCGGGGAAGGTAAGCGGAGGGAGATCCGGCGAGGATGGATCGCCGGCGAGGGTTACGGGCGCAGGGAAGACGGTGACCGCGCGGATCCAGCGGGCGGTCGGGGTGGGGCCTACTGTCAGCGAGGGTGAGAGCGGCGCCAGTGTGTCGGTCGGCCGTCTCGGAGCGATTTTGAGAGGGACTTAATTGCAGATTGGGCCGACCGGGTCTTTAAAGCTTTAAAAGCTTTCCTTTTTCTATTTTGTTAGCGCAATAAAAACCTTTTAATGCAAGTAATATAATTCCAAATATAGGAATAATATATATCAAAATTAAAAGAAAAATAAATGCCATTTATTGAACACTTTTACTCTGTCATTTGAATACCTTGAAAAAAAAATCAGAAATGGTCTATTTGTTTTTAAAACCTTTTGCAAATATTTTTCAAAAGACCCCTTGGTTTTTTTTGTTCAAATAAATCACCAAGAAGTCCCTGGTGTGGAGTGTGATGTTCCTCCCCTCTTAATTTGAAATTTTTCCAAGGGTTTTCAATTAGGTGAAAGCAACTTAGATAAAATAGAAAGGGACTTTCAGAAAGTCAGAAGAAGCATTTCAACCAATTCATACATTCAAGCAATGATGATGATGATGCATAGCTATATTTCATAACATTCCAAAATGGAATTTGTATGTTACACCGGATGAGATCCCGAACGTCACGAGGATCTCCGTAATGGTCTGGAGGTAAAGATTGATATATAGGAAGTCCTATTTTGGTCGCCGGAAAAGTTTTGGGCTCATCGGTAGTGTAACGGGAGTGCCGGTAGTGTACCGGGGGGCCATCGGGAGGGGTATTTCGACCCAAGAGGCTACATGGGCTGTGGGAAGGTGAATAGCAGCCCTTTGTGGGCTGGTGGAAGTCCCACACAAGGCCCATGCGGCTGGGAAGAAAAGCCCAAAAGGAAAAGGGTGGGAAAAGGCAAAAAAGGGCCAAATAAGGAAGGAGTCCTAATCCTACTAGGAGTGGAGGAGGAGGACTCCTCCCTCCTTGGTTTGGCTGACCCAAGGGCTGCCTTTTGGGAATCCAAGCCTCCTCCTCCTCTCCTCCTATATGTACTAGATGATTTTAGGGTTTTGGCACAAGATTTTCAGCCACGTGCCACCCGTTCCTCTAGTGCATAGCTTCTCCTCTACATCGGTTTTCTGCCGTGCTTAGGCGAAACCCTGCTGGAATAGCTCCACCACCATCGCCGTAGCACCGTCACGCTGCCGGAGAACTCTTCTACCTCTCCGCTCCCTCTTGCTGGATCAAGAAAGCGGAGATCGTCATCAAGTTGTACGTGTGCTGAACACGGAGGTGTCGTTCGTTCGGCGCTAGATCGGAAGGACCGTGATCAAGATCGCGAGACGGATCGTGATGAGTTCACGGGACAGATCGCGATGAGTTCGCAGGACGGATCGTGATGAGATCGCGGGACAGATAGTGATGAGTTCGCGGGACGGATCGTGATTGGATCGCAGGACGGATCGTGATGAGATCGCGGGACACTGGGTGATTTGGATCGCGATGATGTTCGACTACGCCAACCGCGTTTCTTAACGCTTCTTGCTTAGCAATCTACAAGGGTATGTAGATCCACTCTCCCTCTCGTAGATGCTCATCACCATGGATAGATCTTGCGTGTGCGTAGGAATTTTTTTTTGTTTCCCATGCAACGTTCCCCAACAGAAACATCAAGCCGGATGTGCTCCAGGTCGCAGAATTTTTTCATAACCCCCTTGGACAAGTTTGTGCCATTGTCATGATGATGCTGTGAGGGTAACCAAAATGGTAAATCAGCTTCTTAATAAACTGAACTTTCGTAGTCGCGTCACACTTGCTGACCGGCTCAGCCTCCACCCACTTGGTGAACTTATCAACCGCTACCAAGAGGTGTGTTTTCTTATCCTTGGATCTCTTGAAAGGCCTGACCATATCAAGCCCCCAGACTGCAAATGGCCAAGTAATTGGTATCATGCGCAATTCTTGAGCCGGAACATGATCACGCCGACCGAATTTTTGACAGACGTCACACTTGCGGACCAGATCTTCTGCATCCTTGTGAGTCGTCAACCAGAAGAAACGGTGCCGGAAAGCCTTGGCCACTAGAAATTTTGAACCGGCATGATGTCCGCAATCTCCAGCGTGAATTTCATTCAAGATTTCCTTACCCTCCTCTGGTGAGACACAACCTTGAAACACCCCGGTAACACTGCACTTGTGCAACTCACCATTAACTATTGTCATGGACTTAGACCGCCGGGTGATCTGTGTGGCCAGATTTTGATCATCAGGTAACTCGCCCCAAGTCAAATACGCCAAGTAAGGCACCGTCCAATCCAGATAGCATGTAGAGCCGCCACCAATCGCCCCTCTGGGTTAGGAAGAGCTAGATCTTCCTCTGAGAGTAACTTGACAGTCGGGTGATGTAAGACGTCCAGAAAGATGTTGGGCGGCATCAGCTTTCGCTGAGAGCCTAGCCTTGATAGGGCATCAGCCGCCTCATTCCTGTGACGATCAATGTGATCCACCTGATAACCTTTCAAGTGACCAGCAATGACATCCACCGCCTGAGGATAAGCCGGCATCCGTGGGTCCCTAGAATCCCAAGTGCCTGAAACTTGCTGAGCCACAAGATCTGAGTCGCCAAAACAGCTTACCCGGCTTAAATTCATCTCCTTAGCTACTCTGAGGCCATGAAGCAGGGCTTCGTATTCAGCCGCATTATTGGTGCAAGGGAACATTAGCCGGAGCACATAATAGAATGTATCACCTTTGGGAGATGTTAAAACAACTCCTGCCCCCGATCGTTCCAGCTGCTTGGATCCATCAAAGTGTATAGTCCAGTACGTGTTATCCAGCTTTCCTTCGGGTGCTTGACACTCTGTCTAGTTGTTTATGAAAATCACAAGGGCTTGAGACTTGATAGCCATACGAGGTACATATTTCAGATTGAGAGGTCCCAGCTCCAATGCCCACTTAGTAATCCTACCAATGGCTTCTCTGTTTTGAATTATGTCCCGCAACGGAGCAGAGCTGACCACGGTGATCTGGTGCCCTAAGAAGTAATGCTTTAACTTGCGGTTGGCCATGAACACCCCGTACACTAGCTTCTGCCAATGTGGGTATCTCTGCTTGGACTCTGTCAGGACCTCACTGATATAATAAACCGGCCTCTGAACCGCATATTCCTTCCCTGCTTCCTTGCGCTCGACCACAATTCCAGCGCTGACAGCCCGGTTGTTAGCCGCCACGTACAGGAGCAAAGGCTCTTTCTCAGTCAGAGCAGCTAATAACGGCGACTCGGTGAGTTGCTTCTTGAGCGCCTCAAACACTTCACCCGCTGTCGTACTCCAGACAAAATTGTCTGTCTTTTTCATCATTTGATATAGAGGGATAGCTTTCTCACAGCAGCTTATGAACCGGCTCAACGCAGCAATCCGCCCTGCCAAGCGTTGGACATCATTGATACAAGCTGGCTCAGCTAGGGAGGTGATAGCCTTGATCTTATCTGGGTTAGCTTCGATGCCACACTCAGAAACCAGAAATCCCAAGAGCTTGCCAGCCGGAACACCAAAGACACACTTTGCCAGGTTAAGCATCATCTTATAGATCCGTAGATTGTCAAAGGTTTCCCTTAAGTCATCGAGAAGGGTCTCCTTCTTGCTTGATTTAATCACAATATCATCCACATAAGCATGAACGTTGCATCCGATCTGATTGTGAAGAAAATTCTGCACATAGCGCTGATAAGTCGCCTGGGCACTCTTGAGCCCAAAAGGCATAGAAACATAGCAGAAGGCTCCAAAAGGCGTGATAAAAGCCTTCTTCTCTTGGTCCTTGACTGCCATCTTGATTTGATGATATCCCGAATACGCATCCAGGAAGCATAAACTTTCGCAACCCGTCGTAGCATCAATGATTTGTCAATACGAGGGAGAGCAAAAGGATCGGCCAGACAAGCCTTGTTAAGATCCGTATAGTCCACACACATACGCCACGTGTCGTTCTTCTTGAGCACAAGCACTAGGTTAGCAAGCCACTCGGGTGAAAGACCTCAATGATGAAGCCTGCCGCTAAGAGCCGGGCGACCTCTTCCCCAATGGCCTTGCGTCTCTCCTCATTAAACCACCGTAGAAATTGCTTGACAGGTTTGAAATTAGGATCCACATTAAGATTGTGCTTAGCGAACTCTCTCGGTACACCCGGCATGTCAGAAGGTTTCCATGCAAAGATGTCCTGATTTTCACGGATGAATTCGATGAGCGCGCTTTCCTATTTGGGATCCATGTTGGCCCCAATGGTGAACTGCTTGGATGAGTCGCCCGGAGTGAAATCTACCACCTTGGTATCATCCATCTAAAATTTGAGGGGCGGCTCAACCTCCGTCGTAGGCTTTTTTAGCAGGGTCATATCCTTCGGGTCAACATTCTCCTTATAGAACTTGAGTTCTGCCTCAGCACAATTGGATTCCGCGTAAGCCGCATCTCCTTCCTCGCACTCAATAGCCGTATTCCGATCACCATGAACAGTAATCGTGCCTTTCAAGCTGGGCATCTTGAGCTGTAAATAGACATAATAGGGCCTAGCCATGAACTTAGCATAAGCCGGTCCCCCAGACAACGCATGATAAGGGCTCTTGATCTTGACCACCTCAAACCACAAAGACTCCACCCTGTAGTTGTACTTGTCACCAGGCGACTTCCAAAGAAATCCTGCCCACCGGGTAAGCTAACTTGCCCGGTACTACACCATGAAAAATGGCTCATGAGGGCTTAAGGTCTTTATCAAGCAGCTTCATCTGCTGGAAGGTGTCATAATACAGGATGTTGATGCTACTGCCACCATCCGTAAGTACCTTATTCACCATATATCCTCCCACTTGGGGGGCAACCACCAGGGCTAGCCGCCCCGGGTCATCAACACGCGGCGAGTGATCCTCCCGACTCCATGTTATGTCATACTCAGACCACTTCAGGTATTGCGGTAGAGCCGGTGCGACTGCATTAACCGCTCGCTTGCACAATTTCTGATCCCGCTTGTTAAGGCTGGTCGTGAAGACATGATATTGGCCCGAACTAAGCTGCTTTGGATTACTCTGATAGCCAGATTGATTATG
Organism: Hordeum marinum; assembly: GCA_022496015.1. NCBI lineage: Eukaryota > Viridiplantae > Streptophyta > Magnoliopsida > Poales > Poaceae > Hordeum > Hordeum marinum. The sequence goes on from CM039674.1 coordinate 82,228,392, forward strand.
TTGTTACTAATTGTTGTTACCAGAGTGTTGTGGATGCCCTCCTTGATTGCCATGACCATGATGACCGGACCATGAGCCGCCGGATCCAAATCCGGCTCCTCACCCGCCTGGTCCTGAGCCGCCAGGCGGGGCACCTCCATGGTTGTTGTGTTGTTGCATGTTGTAATTCTTGAACTTCTGCATGATATGGCAATCCCCCCATGTGTGCGCCTCAGGTTTATCGGGCCGGCTGTGCTCTGGACAGGATTTTTTGAGCATTTCCTCCAAATTGAAAGGAATCCTATTTTTGTTAAAAGGCGGTCTGAACTTCCCATTGCCCTTAGGATGATTCTGACCGGTGCTCACATTGGCCACCAGTTCTGACCTGCCATCCAGGTTTTTCCGCTTGCTCTGGTTATCACCGTTTGCCGCACCCTTGCCCGGGTTGTTCCTCTTACCTTGGCTGGCCTTCTCCTCATCAGAGCCTAGATCCTTCATGTTATCAGAGTTAGCATACTTTGTGAGAGCCGTCATGAGTTCTCCCATGTCCTGACACGTACGCTTGAGCCGGCCAAGCTTCTGCTTTAGAGGGACAAAATGACAGTTCTTTTCAAGGATTAGCACCGCTTGAGCCATCGTGATATGTTCAGATGAGTGGATGATGGTCGACACCCGTCGGACCCAATGATGGGCGGACTCATTCTCCTGCTGGACACAATGATCGAGATCCACAATAGTCATAGGCTATTTGCAAGTCCCTTGAAAGTTTTTGATGAACCTTGCCCTCAACTCAGCCCATGAGTTGATGGTATTGGGTGGCAAACCCTTTAACCACATGCGAGCCAGACCTTCAAGCATCATGATGAAGTATTTAGCACACACCGCCTCGCTGACATCCAACATCTCCATAGCCAGCTCATAACTTTCGATCCAGGCCTCTGGAGGTAAGCCAGCAGTGTAATTCGGAACCTTGCGAGGTCCTTTTAAATCCTTCGGCAACCGCTCACTTCGCAGAGCTCGTGTTAAGCATGGCACTCCCACGGCCCTCATGGTCACTCCCGCTCCCACTGATACGGAAGGCGCGGGCTCTTGGTGAGCCGTCGTGGCCAAGTTGCCACCTCTTGCTAGTTTCTTGCCCGGTTTATGAGTGTTTGTGCATCTAGAGCCGCGTGATCGTCCCCCGAAGGCCCTCTGTGTCGATTGCTGCTGGAAGCCATCGGCGATTCATAGCGCTAGCTAAAGCTACGGCTGGGGAGCAGGATTGAATGAACGCGGCTCCAGCTGTAAGCATACTTCTCCTGCTAGGCCATCGCCGTCTGAAGGTATCCAATGGCATTCCCTACCTCTTCCGCAAAAGGCGCTTCATCTGGAATAGGGATTGTTTTGAGCCGGGTGGCCACAGCCACCATGTTCTCTGCCGGGTTGGAATAATGACCTGTCGGCATTGGAAAAACCACTGGTGAGGCCTGGCTTCGTCGGGCTGAGTTAAGCTATGGTCGAGCCGCCTGCTGGCTTCCAGGTGCATCCACTGCCCGTCCCGTCCCTGGCGTATTGAAGAGATTCCTAGCCTCATAATGTTCTGGTAAGCGGGATTGATGCCTCATCCGATGCACCGCAGCCGCCGATTGTTGTTCTAGCCCAAGGCGGAAGGCATCCGTCTTAATGAGTTCTGCCTCTTCTTACATCTGAACCTTTAGCTCAGCTATCCTCTGTTGCTCCTCCGCCATCCGGTCCTTGAGCCTCACAATCTCTAAGTTCCGAGCGGCTTGGTTATCTGGTGTAACTTCAGTGGCCATCAGGGCCACGGGCTCGTTCATCAGATCCAGAAGAACTTGAGCCGGCGGCGGCGGGTCAGCCCCCGAGGTTGCTGCTCCAGCGGTTGTGCTGTTCGCACCTGGGGCCGACCCCGCCATAAACACGGCTGCATGAACCGGCGGCCCAAGATCGTCCGGCTCAGAACGATCTGACTCAGGGTAAAGCTCGTCGTAGCCCCTGAGCCCACCGTTGTGAAGCTGGTAGATTGACACCATTTCCCCGCTCAAAGATCCATCCTCTGAATAGACAAGAGTTTCCTACAATGCAGAAGCTTCCAGATCCATACCTTGAGTGAAGCCAACAAAGATGTGCTTCTAGCCCGGGTTAACACGGGCGGGTTGCACATCACGGGCGGGTTGCGCGCGCTGAGCCGGCTCGACGATGTTGGTGCAGACGTCCGGCCCAGGCGTAGATCCGTCGATCCTGCCGATGAAGACGTGGATCCCGCCGAAAGGAACCCGGAATCCATATTCCACAGAGTTGGCATCAAGACCCCAGTCGGTGTCGTTGATGTAGAGCCGGACGCGGCGACTCTTGTTCATCCTTCCGACCACGTATCCCTCGAGCCCTGGGAGAGAGCCCTTTGAGAACTCAACACCACCGAGCGTAGGCCCCACGGTGGGCGCCAACTGTCGTGGTTTTCTCATGGCAGATGTCCGGGTCAACGGACTTGGATTCGAGGCAATCGCGAAGGTGATGGACTCAAAGGGATTGATTGGTACGAAGGACACGAGTTTACCCAGGTTCGGCCCCTTAGGTAGAGGAAATAGCCTACGTCCTGTTTGTGTTCGTATTGCTTGATATATCAATTCCAAGGGAGCTATTGCTTGACCTAGTTCTCGATAGTCTGATCTCTAAGTTGCCCCAGGTCTCGCCTTTATATAGGAGGTCAGGACCACGGGTCATACAAGTTGTAACTGACTCTCAATCCGTGTCTGAGTCTATATCTACCTTATCTTGCCTTCCTAACCAATTTGTCTCCGGGCAGCTTACTCGTCCGGGTCTTCTCCGTCCGGGCCACGTTCCGGCCCATCTTTTCAAGACGCCAAACTTCTTGGGCTTAAGTCTTCACAGCCCACTCTTGGGCTGGCATACGAGCCGCCTAGTGTGACCCGGAGCCTCTGGGCGGGTCTCACCATGGGGTTATATCCCCAACAGCGGTTGATTGGAGAAGTTGGGAATGTTGATGTGGTCCTCCTCCGGCTTCACGTTCTTCATGTATAATAAACCCTGGTGCTAGTTCTTCATTGACTCCTGTACCGGGAGTTTCGGGAAGCCAGCTCCCTGGTGGATGTGAATCAGGGCGCCCTCCCAGGCGGTCATGACATGCTTCTGCATCGCCGGGTCCTTCGATGTCTGCCGCTTCAGGAAGAAGAGGCGGAACCAGAGGTCGAGCCTCGGTTCCACCCCCAGGTACCCCTCGCAAAGGGTGACGAAGGCCGATAGCTACAGGACGGTGTTGGGGGCATGATGATGCAGTTGCAGACGGAACCGCGTCAAGAACTGCTGGAAGAAAGTACTCGCCGGCAGCCCGAGCCCACGGAGGAAGTGCTCAACAAAGACGACCACCTCGCCATCCTACGGGGCCTGGGAATTCTCTGGTCCGGCAATGTGTGCCTCCAAGAGATCCTCCGATGGCATCTTGCGGCAGTGGCGGAGGTGCTCGATGAACTGCTCATAAACGATGCTGCCATCCCACGCTCCCTTGCTTGCCATGGATCCTCAATGGGCTTGCGGGCACAGTGGCGGGCGTAGGAGCTTGGCTACGGAGCGGGCTCCGCCGGCATCGACAGGGGCGCGTCCCTCCTTCTCTCTTTCTCTCAAAGTGGGAGGGGGAGGGAGACGAGAGCGATGTGACGGGGGTGAGGGGAACGAATGTGTCGTTCTGTTCCCCTTCCCCTTCCCATTTAAACCCCGCGCGGATGGTCTGGGGGCGGATTCATTGCGCACATCCCCCATGATTCACGTACGCGTGCAGGGTGGATGTAATTACACTTGGGAACACCAACCGATGGCCCGAGCCACAGAAAATCCACGTGCGCGGGCCGAGGTTGCGGACGTGGTGGGCCCCGCCCCACGGCATGATCTTGTCCTCCACGCGGCCTGTCCAGGCCGTAGCCCATTGCGCCTCCCATGTTGCGCAGACACTCCACACGACGGGGCGCCCGGAGCGGCGCTCGAAGCGTAGGCCGACTGCGTAGCCGGACGTCATTCGCCCACTAACGTCCGGCTCCCGAGGCGGGCTGCGGTACTGAAGCAATGTTCAAGCCGGCGAGGTCCGCCGCGGATCAGCCGCAGGCCTCCCCTACTTCGGGGACTACTGTCGAGGGGATAACCCTGGGGTAGCCTAAGACAACCCACAACTTCAACTTTCTGAAACGACTAAGGGGCGGGCTGCCTCCCCGACAGTACAGATTGCACCCGGCCAGGTACGCCATGCCGGCTGGGTCCTACCGGCCACACTCGGCCGGCCACGATGAGCCTACCGGCTAGGGGCAGGGACCCCTGCCCCCTAGACAACCAAGCCTTAGATACCATGGCCAAGGCATGTGTGGCAACAGTGGCCCCCAACCTGTCGGAGGTCAGCGCCTGTATGGCTACAATGGAGGCAATAATGCCGTTGACTTCGGCTGACCGCGGTCGGGCTTCCAACAGTGACGGCACGCCTCCAACCACTCCATTACCTGCCCCGGCGTGGCTACAGTGCAGTCGGCCATACCGCTGACCGTGGCCGGCTACCACAAGGCGACGCCCTGAAGGACGACCCGTGTCGTGAAGCGACTGTCACTAGGACCTACCGCACGGGCCCCTCCAGCTCCCGACGAGACCTCCCAGCTAGTGGGCCCTACCGGCAACAAGACCCTACGGCCGGAGGCCCCATGGCTGGCTACAGAGGCTGCCAGCTGGGGCCCTCCCACGGCTTTCCATCCATATTATAATCTGGGGGTTGGACTATAAAACCCCCCGGAGCCCCCCATGCAGAGGGAGGCATCAGAGAGACCAGAAAACACACACACAGACACAAAGGAACACCTCGTTCCATAGACACCCTCGTAGCAAGGGAAGTGGAGTCGGCTTCTCCTTCTTCCACTTGTAGATACAGCTCCAGGAGCACCATTGTAACCTTCCCACACCGATCAAAAGGATCAGGCAGGACTAGGGGTGTTACCTTCCATGGAGGGCCCTGAACCTGGGTACATCGCGTGACAGTCACCGCTTGTGCCTAATCCCGCACCCGGAGCAAGTCGGCGTTCTCCAGCCCCAACCACCTTCCATAAGTCTACCCATGGCATATGTCCTGAGAAAACGATGACATCAAGGATTCAGTTAATCCTGTATGTTGTTCCCTTTGTTCTTCGGTATGTTATTTGCCCGAGATTCGATCGTCGGTATCTCTATACCTAGTTCAATCTCATTACCGGAAAGTCTCTCTACTCGTTCCGTAATACAAGATCCCGTGGCTAACACTTAGTCACATTGCTCGCAAGGCTTCTTGTGATGTTGTACTACCAAGTTGGCCCTGAGATACCTCTCCGTCACACGGAGTAACAAATCCCAGTCTTGATCCATGCCAAACCAACAGACACCCTCGGAGACACCTGTAGAGCACCTTTATAGTCACCCAATTACGTTGCGACATTTGATACACACAAGGTACTCCTCCGGTGTCAGTGAGTTGCATGATCTCATGGTCATAGGAACAGATACTTGACATGCACAAAACTGTAGCAATAAACTGACACGAGCATATGCTACGTTTATAGTTTGGGTCTTGTCCATCACATCATTCTCCTAATGATGTGATTCCATTATCAAATGACATCTCATGTCCATGGCTAGGAGACCTTAACCATCTCTGATCAATGAACTAGTTAACTAGAGGCATACTAGGGACACAATGCTGTCTATGTACCCACACATGTATTTGAGTTTCCAATCAATACAATTATAGCATGGATAATAAACTATTATCACAAATAAGGAAATATAATAATAATAAGCAATTTATTATTGCCTCTAGGGAATATTTCCAACAGCCTCCCACTTGCACTAGAGTCAATAATCTAGCTCACATCACTATGTGATTTGTTATGAATCTCACACCCAATGAGTTCTGGGGTTCGATCAATACACGACCAAGAGAGGAAGCAATCTAAGCATCAACGCCCACAAACTCCTTTGTGTTCTACTCGTGAACTCATCTACACATAGACCTAGCTCATGATGCCACTGTTGGGGAACGTTGCATGGGAAACAAAAAATTTCCTACGCACACGCAATATATATCCACGGTGATGAGCATCTACGAGAGGGAGAGTGGATCTACACACCCTTATAGATCGCTAAGCAGAAGCGTTAAGAAACGCGGTTGATGTAGTCGAACATCTTCGCGATCCAATCACGAGCCGTCCTTGATACGTCCATTTTGCATCATGCTTTTATATTGATATTTATTTAATTATTGACTGTTATTACACGTTATGGTACAATACTTATGCCTTTTCTCTCTTATTTTACAAGGTTTACATGAAGAGGGAGAATGCCGACAGCTGGAATTCTGGATTTGAAAGGTAGCAAATCTGAGATACCTATTCTGCACAACCCCAAAAGTCCTGAAAATTTACGGAGATTATTTTTGGAATTAATAAAAAATACTGGCGCAAGAATCAACCAGAGGGGGCCACGTGCAGGCCACAAGCCTACTAGGCGTGGTCACCCCCCTAGCCGCGCCTAACGGGCTTGTGGGGCCCCTGTGGCTCCTCCGACGTCCATATTCTCCTATATGAAGCGTTTTGACCTGGAAAAAACTAGGAGAGAGCTTTCGGGACGAAGCGCCGCCGTCTCGAGGCGGAACTTGGGCAGAACCAATCTAGAGCTCTAACAGGGTTGTTCTGCCGGGGTAACTTCCCTCTCAGGGGGGAAATCGAAGCCATCGTCATCACCAATGATCCTCTCATCAATAGGGGGTCAATATCCATCAACATCTTCACCAGCACCATCTCCTCCCCAAACCCTAGTTCATGTCTTGTATCCGATCTTTGTCTCAACACCTCAGATTGGTACCTGTGGGTTGCAAGTAGTGTTGATTACTCCTTGTAGTTCATGATAGTTGGTTTACTTGGTGGAAGATCATATTTTCAGATCCTTTATGATAATTAATACTCCTTTGATCTTGAACATGAACATGTTTTGTGAGTAGTTATGTTTGTTCCTGAGGACATGGGATAAATCTTGTTATAAGTAATCATGTGAATTTGGTATTCGTTTGATATTTTGATGAGATATATGTTGTCTCTCCTCTAATGGTGTTATGTGAACGTCGACTACATCACACTTCACCATTATTTGGTCCTAGGGGAAGGCATTGGGAAGTAATAAGTAGATGATGGGCTGCTAGAGTGACAGAAGCTTAAAACCCTAGTTTATGCGTTGCTTCGTAAGGGGTTGATTTGGATCCATATGTTTCATGCTATGGTTAGGTTTACCTTAATTCTTCTTTCATAGTTGCGGATGCTTGCGATAGGGGTTAATCATAAGTGGGAGGTTTGTCCAAGTATGGGCAGCACCCAAGCACCGGTCCACCCACATATCAAATTATTAGCATAACGAACGTGAATCAAATGAGCATGATGAAAACTAGCTTGACGGAAATTCCCATGTGTCCTCGAGAGCGCTTTGCTTTATATAAGAGTTTGTCCAGGCATGTCCATTGCTACAAAAAGGATTAGGCTACCTTGCTGCACCTTTGCTACACTTGTTGTTTGTTACTCGTTATGAATTATCTTATCACAAAACTATCTGTTACCGATAATTTCAGTGCTTGTAGAGTATACCTTACTGGAAATTGCTTGTCATTTCCTTCTGATCCTCGTTGGTTTCGACACTCTTACTTACCTAAATGACTATGATAGATCCCCTATAGTTGTGGGTCATCATTCCCACGATCTCATCACAAGCCGTCCCGTGATCCCATCATGTTCCTTCCGATCTAGCACCGAACGGACGGCACCACCGCGTTCAACACACGTGTAGCTTGATGACACCTTCAGCTCCTCGATCCAGCGAGCGATGGTGAAGTAGTAGATGAGTTCCTGCAACACAACAGCATGGTGACGCTGGTGGTGAAGAACAATCCCCGTAGGGCTTCGCCAAGCACAACGGAAACTATGACGGAGGATAAACTAGAGGGAGGGGGTTCTTAGCACACGGCTTGGGAAAACTTGATGTGTTCTGGATGCTAGTCCTGCCCTTTTATTTATTTGTTGAGCCCTGGGGTTGAAACTTGGAGAAAAATCCTCCTCAAGGTCCGTTTGGCACGTAGGAAAGAGTCCTCGGACTCCAGGACCACATGCCAGGGTCCTCGGCATCTAGCCCCAGACGCCAGGGTCCTCGCCATCTGGCCCCAGATGCCAGGTTCCCTGGTGTCTGGCCCATGGCCTCCGCAAAACTTCCTTTTGCACCTACCAAAAGCTTTGTGGGCTTTACCCCTTGGCCCAAATAAAGCGTTCCTGTACCCCAAAAATTTCTGGAAACATGCGAAACTCTTTTCGGTGAATTCCGGAACCCTTCCGAAGACCAAACACTATTATCCCATATATCAATCTTTACCTCTGGACTATTCCGGAGCTCCTCATCATGTCTGGGATCTCATCCGAGACTCCGAACAACTTTCGGTCACCAACATAATAACTCAACTATACTTATATTGTCACCAAACGTTAAGTGTGTAGACCCTACGGGTTCAAGAACTATGCAGACATGACCGAGACACCTATACGGTCAATAAGCAATAGCGGGACCTGGATGCCCATATTGGATCCTACATATTCTACAAGATGTTTATCGGTTGAACCTCTATGTCAAGGATTCAGTTAATCCTGTATGTTGTTCCCTTTGTTCTTTCGTATGTTACTTGCCCGAGATTTGATCACCGGTATCTCTATACCTAATTCACTCTCATTATCGGCAAGTCTCTTTACTCATTTCGTAATACAAGATCTTGTGGCTAACACTTAGTCACATTGCTTGCAAGGCTTATTGTGATGTTGTATTACCGAGTGGGCCCTGAGATAGCTCTCCATCACACGAAGTATCAAATCCCTGTTTTGATCCATGCCAACCCAATAGACACCCTTGGATATACCTATAGAGCACCTTTATAGTCACCCAGTTATGTTGTGACGTTTCATACACACAAGGTACTCCTCCGGTGTCAGTGAGTTGCATGATCTCATGGTCATAGGAACATATACTTGACATGTAGAAAACTGTAGCAATAAACCGACACAATCATATGCTACATTTATAGTTTGGGTCTTGTCCATCACATCATTCTCCTAATGATGTGATCACGTTATCAAATGACATCTCATGTCCATGGCTAGGAAACCTTAACCATCTTTGATCAATGAACTAGTTAACTAAAGGCATACTAGGGACACAGTGTTGTTTATGTACCCACACATGTATTTGAGTTTCCAATCAATACAATTATAGCATGGATAATAAACGATTATCACGAACAAGGAAATATAATAATAAAAAATTTATTATTGCCTCTACGGCATATTTCCAACGTAAGTGGGAGTCCCAAATAGGTGAATCGAAGAGATCCTCGCTGACACACAAGCATACTAATAACAGTACTCATTTTGGAAGGATTTACATTGATTAACACAATGACTGACTTTTTACAATTGACCTTTAGACTAGTTTGAGCAGCAAAGTGCTTCAAGCGGTTTTTAATCTGCATGACTTGACTTTCAGTTGCATGTAGGGATAAAATGGTATCATTTGAAAATTGAATAAAGAGGGAAACCCGGGCATGATGGCGGAAGAGGAGCTTGAATGATTGAATTAGGCAAAACTTCATTGAGTGTGTATTGAAGAAAGACTGATGTTAACACAAGATCAAATGAAAACAAATGATCCCTTGTCTTACTCCCATTTGGCATTACAACTCCTTGCTAGGAATACGATTTGAAAGAACACATGAACTCCCTCAACCAAAACTCATCTTGATAGAATTAATCCATCTAGGCCCAAAACCTTTAGCTTCCAAACTATCAAAAAATTAGATAATGCTCAATAAAATCAAAAGTTTTTTTCAAAACCATTTTTCGAATGACCATTTCACTCTTGGAGTTAAGGCACTATTGTCAATACTCAAAAGCCCATGCTAAGCAATCTTGAAGTGATCTAGCTTATAGAAAACCATATTGGTCGATATGCACAGTATGAGAATTATTTTTTGCAATCTCTTAGCCAATAACTTGGTGATGATTTTAATTGTGTGGTTTAGTATAGAAATTGGTCTCAAGTCAGTGTAAGCATTGGATTTGTTTTGGGGGGGGGGCATGAGGGTGAATAGATAAGCATTAATACATTGAAGATATACAATCCCATTACAAAAATTATCATCAAGGAGATTGAAAATAGAATCTGCATTGATATGGCAACAAGCTTTAATGAAAACCCCCATTACATGGACTAAAAGTGCAAAAGTTTTGTGGCAACGAAGACTCGATATATTTTGTGCTGTTTTTGGAAACTCCTAACAAGTTTTGACATTCAATGTATTGTCGTTTTTGCTCACACCATTGCTCGTAACTTGTTCAAAGTTGACTAAAATAATTGAAATTGATGGGAATAGTTATGAATTATAATTTTGAACTTTTTTATACATTAAAGAGTGAGTGAAGTAATAGAAAGAGTGTATCAGAATATATGGAATTTCCTAAATGTCAATGAAATATTGAAAGATTAGTGAAAAATATTTGAAACTATCCAAATGGGATTAGTTTCTAAAAGTGGGAATCTTTTGAGAACAACACACTAAACTTGTTTCATATTCAACAAGACAAGTTGAAGTGAACTTATCAAGAATATACGTGAATAACGCAAATGTAACAACATCTACAGCCGGGCGCCCCAAACTGGCCTCAAAAGCCCGGGTGGACGTCCCGGTCACTGGCTTGTCATGAAAAGTCGACCCAGACGGGCTCCTCAAACGCCTGGGCTGACACGCACCCCCCATATCCAGCCCAAATATGGGGCGCACATGGCGGCACCCGGGTGCACGCGGGCGCGTTTGCCATGTCAGACCTAGACCACACTGGTCCACCTGACCCCACATATATTCTTCCTCATCCGCTCGCCGGATCAAACTTGAGCCACTTCATTCTATCCCCCCCCACTCCCCTACGCCACCCGAGCTCGCCTCCATCTATATCCGGCCTTCTCCGGCATGGCGGGTAGCGGATCTGACTCCAACCAGTCTGGATCCGTCGACTAAGGTGTCATCCTGTGTGGGTTGAAGGAGGCGATGGTTGTCAGAAATTACACTCCGCTGCTCCCAGGAGGACAACGCCCGACCGACGACGGGATGTGTGTAGCGCGACTCCATAGCGTCGGTTCAATGGGCGCTCGAAACCTCCTGGGCTGGATCATCGCGGTCTTGACATCCTTTAAATCTCTCCTTCCCCATCACCGCCCGCAAGGAGTATGAGCCTCACCATGACCGGTGTGCCCACCATGGGGAGGAGAGGATAAGGGTTGTCGAGGCACAACTCGTTGTCGACATGGAGGCGGCTGATGCAGCAGCGTGGGCGGTCGCAGCGGAGGAAGGCATCCATGCCTGTATTGTGAAGATCAACATCGGAGAAACACGCGCGCCCTTGCTGAGAGCAGAATCAGGCGGTCTGTGAAATGGCCAGACTGCTACCAAAGGAGAAGAAGGAGGACATCGACGGTGAGGAAAACTTCAGTGACGACCATATCCGGTTAGATTCGTACTTCGTCTTCGACCGGTACATCCGTGAGAATGATGGCAATGGCACTGGGAAGGGCAAGGGCAGTCGGGGATGATCTTCTCCACCATAGCTAAACATGCCAATTTTTGGTAGTCCGATGGCATGTTGTATGTAGTAGCTGGACAATATGTATGCATCGTTTACGTAGTTGGGTGATTTTGTATGAATATGAGGCATGCTAATTGAGGTGTCTAGTTATGAAAAGGGAAATATGAGGCGTGATCGATCAGTGTTCGCGAGCATTTTTGGGGCCGAATTAGACCATCGCGGTTGTATATGCTCTAAGAAGTAGTGTGACAACGTAAAAATCAGATAGAGAACGTTGAGAAGTATAAGGGCTGCTAAGCATGGGATGGATAACAAGTTAGTGGATCCCAACAAAGAAATATGAGAACGCATGAAGTAAGGAAACATGAGTGGTCGAGAGGCGTAGCATGAGTGGTCGAGAGCAATGGCGGAGCTTCATGGCGACCAACTTTTCTTAAGTGTATCCCTAACTACTACGCTTGAATACCAACGATTTCTCAGAGTTCATGCACAACTTGCCTTTTTTGCCCCCTCAACTCTGATAAGCCCCCTCAACAATCTCCGTCAAGGTCCGGTCCAGAGGACTCCGAGAAAAGACGATTCTCCCATGCACAGAAGGTCCGGTGCATACATCCGTCGTTGTATGCCAGAGACCCGAGTGCATACAAACTATGCTCCGTCGTATACATATAGACTGCCGTTCTCATTAATATAGCATTGTATCATGTCAGTCCACTTTATGCCATGCACGCGTCTCTCTCTTTGCTGCTCACAACAGATAAATGCATTTCTGGCAACAGATAACAACGAATTAATATCTCACAAGAAAATAAAATGATAACTTTTTATAGATAGAATGGTTCCACAAAGGGATGATGTTGGTCTTACTGGGTCCATGTATCACTTTTCTCATTTAATGCTGATGAACAATTTCCAGACGTATGAATGGGGTATTGTACAAAGAGTGCCGACTGGACCATCCGTACATGGTAGAAAATCCAGTCTCAATTGGACTCCGCCATATAAGTGCAACAGTAGAGAGTCGAGCTGGCCCCTTCCATCACGTACATGTAGCTGCCTAGATCATCCTCTGCTTTTGCTACTACTGCTAAATCCAATTGCATCCGCAGAGATATTGCTAGTGCTCAAAGCTAATTGTACAGCACAAGCTCACTATGGTTGTCGCATGATTAATGAAGGTGGCTGCAAGTTCAAAATCATGCGTATCTGCATGATTTGCCGTGTATAAATAAATTAATCAACACCAAGACCATCAGTTCTAGAGTTATTGTCATTGGTGTTCAGAGAGTGTGTTTGAGATTATCACAAATGGAGTAAAGCTCAAAAATGTATGACACTTTATTGAACTTTAGAAGTACATTTGATTTAGAAAAAAAGAAAGAAGAAACACATAGTACATGTCAACCTACGTGAGGCAAAAGAAACTACAGAGTACCATCCGATCGGTCACCTTATCCGAGGCTGGCGTCCCGGCGTGGCCCGACGAGCCCAACGGCCTCGTTGACGCCGGAGACGAGCTCGGCCTCGAAGTTGCCGGACGACATGGACGGCAGCCGCTCGTAGACCCTGGACCCGAGGTGCTGCAGCTTCTTCTGCTGCGTCTTCACGGTCCTGCTGATGATCTTGTAGTTCCACCGCTGCTGCACGTACACCGCGGCGGCAAGCGCGACGGCGATCAGCGGGATCGCCACGTCGCCGAACGCCGAGTAGAAGTCGAGGCTGGTGTTGACGAACTCGTACTCCTCCGCGAAGTAGGGGTTGATGGCCGGCGCCGCCCTGACGTAGTCGTAGAGGTGCGGCAGCAGCCGCACCGCCGTCACGCTCACGTAGTAGCTCTTCTTCAGCGGCCTGCAGCTGATCCGCCACAGCACGTTGCCCACCACCTGCGGGAGGAGGAAGAAGTCCTGCGCCAGCCCGACGTACTCCTCCAGCGTCACCGCCCACTGCCGGAGCGCGTGCGACCTGCCGCGGGCGTCCATGTACGAGTCCTCCTGCCGCAGCGGCCGCCCCAGCGCGCTCACGTACCGCGCGCCCAGGATCACCATGAACCCCAGCATGTGCACGCTGAAGCTGTAGAGGAGCACCTTCCGGTCGCTGGGCACGCGCCCGGGCTCCAGCGGGGAGCGCGTGAGCATGCGGATCCGCGACCGCCACACCTTCTGCGCCAGCCGCAGCGTCAGGAGGAACGCGGCGAGGATGAGGATCTTCACGATGCAGTCGATGATCCAGTACAGCTGGCTCTTGTCCACCACGTAGGACGGCGGCGCGACGCCGTCCACGGAGCCCCCCGCGGCGGCGATCCGGGCGAACAGCGCCTCGGCGCCGGTGATGAGCGGCATGCTGTACCCCAGGGCCTGCACGCCCAGCATCACCAGGGACACGTACGGCATCACGTCCGTGTTCGCCTTGATGTACATCAGCTGGCTGAACTCGGCGGCGATGGCCGTCGCCAGCGTCGCCACGCGGAGGATCCCCTCCACGCTCCGCCGGGACAGGATGTCCTGCCGCTGCTCCCGGTACATGATCGGCAGCGTCTGGAGCGACGTCGCGTCAAACCACAGAGGGTCGCCGGCGTCGCGCGTGCTGGTGATGTGCACCTTCGCGGTGGGGTTGATCAGCCACTGCGCCGTCGTCGGCGGGTAGTCCACCCTCATCTCGATCGAGCAGTCCATGCCGTCCTCCAGCGCTTCCATGGCCGAGAAGGCTCGCCACGGCGCATAGATGCTCCGGCACCCGATCAGGTACATCCGCCCGTCCACCGGGTTGTACACGCCTTCCAGGAACAGGGTCGACACGTTCGCGTAGGGGCTCCCGGGGAGCGTGAGCTCCGCGGAAACGTTGAGGAGAGACGTCGTCCTCGCCGTCTGCGTTTCCGATGAGGGGGACTCTTTGCCAAGTCCGTCTGTGCCGCCTGGAAACCCCGGCAAATTCCGGCCGACGAGCGGCCCGAGCGACAGCACCTCCAGCTGAAGGAATGGCCGCTCGAAGCGCTCGCGAGGGAACGGGTCGGGCACGGCCGGCACGTGGAGGGTTAGCTCGTCGGCGAGGCTGGACAAGTCGCGGGCGAGGTCACCCGCCAATCGCGGATAGCTCAGCAGAGACTTGGCTATGGCAGTGCCGAAGTTGAACGGCTCGCTGCGCGTGAGGAACTCGCCGGCTTGCTTGGCCTTGGTATAGTTGTACGCCATGCTCAGCGGTGCGCCGCCCGAGACGCCGAACCGGTTCCACAGCTCCGACGGATGCACCGCTCGTTTGAACGTCAGCGGCGAGTGGGCGACGCCACCCCCGCCGTCGATGCGGGTTATTTGACCGACGGCGACGCTTCGGCGGGTGGCGGCGAAGGTCGTCTGCACATAGAGGCACACGCGGGAGTGGCACGCCTTTTTGCCGACGCCGAGGCACCCCACCATGCAAAGCTGGCCCGTTGACGGGCGCCACACGCCCTCGGCGGCCAGCGTCATGCCGCTGAGCCCGCTCCGCTTTGCTGCCGTGTACCGGTGCTCCAACGGGGTAACCGCCCGGAACACCGCCGAGACCTTGGCCGATCTCTCACCAGGAATGGTACTCGGCTCGCACCGGATGTCCTGCATGACGATGCTGACATCCTTGAACCCGCCGTCCGTCGCGTCCACCGACTTGTCGGTTTCGAACGGCCCGAGCCGCCGGCAGAGCGCGTCGGTGGAGTTGCACTTCCAGTTGGGCACGACGGCGAACACGTCCTCCGACGTGAACAAGTCGAGGATGCCGCACAGCGAGCCGCCCCTGTATATCCCACGGCCGTCGCCGAGGATGTCGTCGCTGTAAGGCTGCGGACTGCACGCCGTGCTCACGAGCTCCTCCGACCCGAACTTGTAGTTGGAGTAGGCGCCCAGCTGCGACAGCATCGTGACTGCGCCGAAGTAGGCGGCGTCCGACTTGCCGTTGGTGCTCGTGAGCTCGCCGCGCACGGCCCGCGTCGTCAGGGTCAGCATGGTAGGGTAACGGAGCACGAGCAGGACGTTCTTGTCGTGGATGATTGGCGGCTGGAAGTTGTTGCGGTCGGTGTTCTTGGCCCAGTCCCATGGGTCGGCGGCGTCTTTGCCGCGCCGCGGGAGCAGGGCCTCGCCGACCAGGCACAGCACGCTCTCGCCGTCGCCGGTCTCGGTGTACACGCCCTCGAAGAGTATCTTCATCTCGGTGCTCCCGGGCCACACCTTGAGCTCCGGCGACACGTACGTGCCCATCTCCGGAGCGGTGCCGTTGCGGGAGACCGCGACGCCGAGGACGCCACTGACGTTGAGCGCCATCTTCCCACGAAGCGCCACGTCGACGTGCGTGAGCATGAACGTGGCGAGCGGCAACGGGTCAGACGGCGCCCCTGCCGCGCCGCTCTCCGGCGCGTCGGTGCCGTCGAACGGCATCAGCGGCGCGCCGTCGTCGACGTCCTGCTTCCAGTCGCCCTTGACGAAGGAAAGCTCCGGCATGAGGGCGGCGGCGCGGTTGGCGTCGAACTTGAGGTCGGCGGCGGCGGAGAGCACGGACCGGCACTGCCGCTTGACGTCGGCGAAGCGCACGTACTCGTGCGGGATGAAGGGCCCCTGCTGCCGGCCGCCGCCCATGGGATCCATCCTTTGCGCGTCCCGGTGGAACGGATCAAACGACGAAGCCACGGCAAACAGCGGCAGCAGGAACGCGCCGACGAACTGCAACGTGGTCACCGCCATTGCTGCACGCCTGCAACACCGCAAGCTAATACTCACACACGGCTAGAGCGATCTGGTTACTGAGCAGAACATAGAAGTTTCTCCAGCCCCTTTGCGCTGCTCGTCAGTGAGTGTCCAGGAGAGAACTGATCGGCTCGGCAGGACGGCGCTACCTCCTCCGCTCTAGTACGCCGTGCGTGGGATGGATCTCTGACCAGAATGTGCCAGATCTAGAAGAATACCTGGACCAGATTGGATCATTTGGATGGTGTCAAATAGTAATCCATGGATGCTTCGGTTGCATTATTTTTTGTTGATGGGCTTCATGGGATTAGGGGACATATTGTATTGAGTAGCTTGGGTTTGACTTGGCTAGGAAGCGACCCAGAAACAGAGGTTACAGACTGCCACTGGCCGTGTCATGTGGCCACTGTGATGTTGTGAGAGGTGGGCGGGAGTTGACGAGGGTACGGTGCAGGTGGTGCGTGCGACCGCCGCGGCGGGCATCGCGGCCGTTGCTCGGCAGGGTCACATGTGCCCTCTCGTGAGTCGTGGCCACAGAGGTGGACAAACTTGCTCTCGCTTCGTTACTGTTTTTCCAGGCAAATCTTTATCTAATAATAAAGCACCTATTACTTCTAATGATATGTCATTAAAATTGCCCCTAAATCTGCCTAATATTACTTATTAATGTCACCTATAAATTAAAAAAACGTTTTGCATGGAATCCTCGCATGGACCGACCCAAGCATAGGGACCAGCCATACAATGTTCTGTGCGCTGGAAAAGAAGCAGCGCGTCCATTTCGGCCAGCCCATGGGCGGGCCTGTTTTTTTGTTTTATTTATTATTATTATTTATCTTTTCAGTTTTTGTCTACTTCAAATAAATAAATCAATAAAAAATAAAAAATTAGGAATTCATAAAATTAATCTTAAATAAATGCTCGATAAAACATAAAATGTTTGTGAATTCAAAAATTGTTTGGGATTTTTGTAAAAATGTTTGCATATTCAAATCAAATCATAACTTTGAAGGAAATATTCGTGAATGAAAAAAAGTCCAACATTTTGAGCAATTTCTTAATGCAATTAAAAAATGTTTGATAGTTCAAAAATGAATTATTCACCAATTGGTAAGAAAATACATAAAAACTGTTCGCAATATAAAATATTTTTTGCAATTTTAAAAAAAAGTTTATAAATAGTAAAAAATGTTCTCAAATTTGTAAAGATGTTCACGAATGATCAAATGTATGTAGTTCAACAGTAGTGCTTCTGAGTCTTTCTGATTATATACCTGAGTGAATTTTGAAGATTTAATTGTCGAGGTGGATCGTAGTATGTTTAAAAATATATTTCTTGGAATTCAAAATAATTCTTTCAACTACCAAAGTTTTGACAACCATGATATTTTTTTAAAATGTGAACATTGTTTCAACTTGTGAATAAATTTAAAGAAAGAAATATTGTCTTACATTTGTGATCCAATTTTCGAAACCATGCGATGAGATGTGAATATAATGTGGTCATTGTTATTGACGATGGTGTTTTTTTCCTCCGTTGTAACGCGGGGGCCCTTTTGCTACTATACTAAACATACAAGCCTATTTACAAAGCCGACACCTGGACATACTAATAGAATGCAGGTGCCTTGTCACGGGTTATAATACATACATGTAAATAAATCAAACAAATGATTAATGTCGTCTTTACGGTTGATGCTTATTTCTATATGAATCAAACGAATGATTAAGATCCACTCTAAGATCGAAACTTATTTCTTCCTCATACGTCCGGGCATGTACACATGCTCAGTGAGTTAGCTTCAACACACGGTCCCACACAAAACTCCATCCCACGACGCATCCTTTCCTCTTCTTGTCGCCTCCTCCCCTTTTCGCCCTGCTACCTGTCGTAGCGAGACATTTTTTCCTGGAGCCCTCTTCTTTTAAAACCGGATGAATCATATCTCGCCTTTGTCATGGCACCCTCTCTCCTTCACATCGTACTTGCCCACATACCGCCAAAGACAAGTCCCTCGACAACCGACTCGCTTCGTTCCCCTCCCCCATTGTCCGTGCCAATCCACAACCGTCATAAGGGGGATTAAGCTGTTGAAAATATGCCCTAGAGGCAATAATAAATTGGTTATTATTATATTTCCTTGTTCGTGATAATTGTCTATTGTTCATGCTATAATTGTATTAACCGCAAATCGTAGTACATGTGTGAATACATAGACCACACCATGTCCCTAGTGAACGTCTAGTTGACTAGCTCGTTGATCAATAGATTGTTGGAAATATGCCCTAGAGGCAATAAATAAAGTGTTTATTATTATATTTCCTTGTTCACGATAATCGTTTATTATCCATGCTATAATTGTATTGATTGGAAACACATTGCATGTGTGGGTAAATAGACAACATTGTGTCCCTAGTATGCCTCTAGTGAACTAGCTCGTTGATCAAAGATGGTCAAGGTTTCCTAGCCATTGGCATGTGATGTCATTTGATAACGGGATCACATCATTGGGAGAATGATGTGATGGACAAGACCCAAACTACAAACATAGCGTATGATCGTGTCAGTTCATTGCTACTGTTTTCTGCATGTCAATGTATATGTTCCTATGACCATGAGATCATGCAACTCACGGATATCGGAGGAGTACCTTGTGTGTATCAAACGTCGCAACGTAACTGGGTGACTATAAAGGTGCTCTATAGGTATCTCCGATGGTGTCTGTTGAGTTGGCATGGATCGAGACTGGGATTTGTTACTCTGTGTGTCAGAGAGATATCTCGGGGCCCACTCGGTAATGCAACATCACAATAAGCCTTGCAAGCAATGTGACTAATTGTTAGTTGTGGGATCTTGTATTACGGAACGAGTAAAGAGACTTGCTGGTAACGAGGTTGAACTAGGTATGGAGATACCGATGATCGAATCTCGGGCAAGTAACATACCGAAGAACAAAGGGAACGTTATACGGGATTAACTGAATCCTTGACATAGAGGTTCGACCGATAAAGATCTTCGTAGAATATGTAGGAACCAATGTGGACATCCAGGTCCCGCCATTGGTTATTGGCCGGAGAGGTGTCTCGGTCATGTCTACATAGTTCTCGAACCCGCAGGGTCTGCACACTTAAGGTTCGGTGACGTTTCGGTAGTGTAGAGTTATGTATGGTGGTGACCGAAGATTGTTCGGAGTCCTGGATGAGATCCCCGACGTCACGAGGAGCTCCGGAATGGACCGGAGGTAAAGATTCATATATAGGAAGTCCCAGTTTGGTCGCCGGAAAAGTTTCGGGCTCATCGGTATTGTACCGGGAGTGCCGGTAGTGTACCGAGAGACCACCGGGATGGGTATTTCGACCCAAGAGGTTTTATGGGCTGTGGGAATATGAATACCATCCCTTGGTGGGCTGGTGGAAGTCCTACTCAAGGCCCATGAGGCTGGGAAGAAAATACAAAAAGGAAAAAGGTGGAAAAAGACAAAAAAAATGGCTATATATGGAAGGAGTCCTAATCCCACTAGGAGTGGGAAGAGGAGGACTCCTCCCTAGCCGGCCGAACCAGGTGGGCTTTGGCCCTTGCGCAAGCCCCTCCTCCTCCTCCTCTCCTCCTATATATACTAGAGGGGTTTGAGGGTTTTGGCACAAGTTCTTTCTTCCACGTGCAACCCTAACCTCCAGTGCATAGTTTCTCCTCTAGATCAGTTTTGTACGGTGCTTAGGCGAAGCCCTGCAGGAATAACTCCACCACCATCACCGGAGCGCTGTCATGCTGCCGGTGAACTCTTCCTCCTCTCTGCCTCCTCTTGCTGGATCAAGACGGCGGAGATCGTCATCAAGCTGCACGTGTGTTGAACGCGGAGGTGCCGTCTGTTCGGTACTAGATCGGAAGGATCGTGATCAAGGCCACGGGACGTTCGTGATCGGATAGCGGGACGGATCGTGACGAGATCGCAGGATGGTCCGTGATTAGATCACGGGACGCTCAGCGATTTGGATCGCGAAGAAGTACGACTACACTAACCGCGTTTCTTAACGCTTCCCGCTTAGCGATCTACAAGGGTACGTAGATCCACTCTCCCTCTCGTAGATGCTCATCACCATGGATAGGTTTGCGTGTGCATAGGAAAATTTTTGTTTCCCATGCGACGTTCCCCAACAGTGGTATCAGAGCCAGGTTGATGGTTTGATGAGATCTCGAGTAGAACACAAAAGGTTTGTGGGCGTTGATGCTTAGATTGCTTCCTCCCTTGGTCGTGTTTTGGTTCAGCGGTATTGTGGGATGAAGCGGCCAGGACCAACCTTACTCGTATGCTTACGAGAGACCGGTTCCCTCAACTGCACTTGTTGCAACAGATGGCTAGCGGGTGTCAGTTTCTCCTACTTTAGTTGGATCGGATTCGACAAAGGCGGTCCTTGAGAAGGTTGAAAAGCAACTTATGTATCACCGTTGTGGTTTATGCGTAGGTGAGAATCGTTCTTGCTAGATACCCGTAGCAGCCACGTAAAACTTGCAACAACAATTAGAGGACGTCTAACTTGTTTTTGCAGGGTATGTTGTGATGTGATATGGCCAATTACATGATGAGATATATGTGATGTATGAGATGATCATGTGATGTATAGAATTTCACGACTTGCATGTCGATGAGTACGGCAACCGGCAGGAGCCATAGGGTTGTCTTTAATTATTGTATGACCTGCGTGTCAATCATTAAGCGCTATGTAATGCTTTACTTTATCGCTACGGTAGCAATAGTAGTAGAAGCATGAAGGGCGTGACAACCCCGATGGCGACACGTTGATGGAGATCAAGATGATGGAGATCATGGTGTCATGCCGGTAACGATGGAGATCATGCCGATGTTTTGAAGATGGAGATCTTAAACACAAGTTCATGGCCATATCATGTCACTTATGAATTGCATGAGATGTTAATCCTTTTATGCACCTTGTTTTGCTTAGTACGACGGTAGCATTATAAGGTGATCCCTCACTTAAATTTCAAGATAAATTGTGTTCTCCCCGAGTGTGCACCGTTGCGAAAGTTCGTCGTGTCGAGACACCACGTGATGATCGGGTGTGATAGACTCTACGTTCACATACAACGGGTGCAAGCCAGATTTGCACGTGCAGAACACTCAGGTTAAACTTGATGAGCCTAGCATGTACAGACATGGCCTCGGAACACAAGAGACCGAAAGGTCGAACATGAGTCATATAGTAGATATGATCAACATAATGATGTTCACCATTGAAGCCACCTTAACTCACGTGATGATCGGACTTGAGTTGGTGAATTTGGATCATGTGACACTCAGATGACCTGAGGGATGTCAATTTGAGTGGGAGCTTTAGTAATTTGATTAACTAAACTCATTATCTTGAACAATAGTCTAAGTAACCTTTGCATATTTATGTTGTAGATCAATGGCTCGCGTAGTAGCACCCCTGAATTTTAATGCGTTCCTAGAGAAAGTTAAGTTGAAAGATGATGGAAGTAACTTTGTTGATTGGGCCCGTAATCTGAGGATTATCCTCATGGCTTCCCAGAAACAATATGTCCTTGATGCACCGCTTGGTGACCAACCAGAAGACATGACCTCCGAAGACGTTAAGAACGCTTGGGAGGCTCATGCTGGAGACTACTCAATAGTTTAGTGTGCAATATTGTATGGCTTAGAACCGAGACTTCAAAGACGTTTTGAACTTCATGGATCATATGAGATGTTCCAGGAGTTGAAGTTTATTTTTCAGAAGAATGCCCGGATCGAGAGGTATGAGACCTCCGATAAGTTCTATGCTTGCAAGATGGAGGAGAACGGCTCTATCAGTGAGCATATACTCAGAATGTCTGGGTATTCAAACCGTCTAGCTGAGTTGGGAATTACCCTACCGCAAGAGGAGATCATTGACAAAGTTCTTCAATCACTGCCACCTAGTTACAAGAGCTTTGTGATGAACTATAACATGCACGGGATGAACAAGTCTTCATCCGAGCTATTTGCGATGCTAAAAGTCGCTGAGTCTGAAATCCAGAAAGAACATCAAGTGTTGATGGTCAATAAAACCACTAGTTTCAAGAAAAATGGCAAGGGAAAAGGCAAGAAGGGTAAAACCAAGAAGGATGGCAAAGCATTTTCTACTCCTACAAAGAAGCCTAAGCATGGACCTAAGCCAGAAACTGAGTGCTTTCATTGCAAAGGAACTGGTCATTGGAAGCGGAACTGCCCCAAGTACCTGACTGACAAGAAGGCGGCCAAGGACAAACAAGGTATATATGATATACATGTTATTGATGTGTACCTTACTAGTTCTCGTAGTAGTGCCTGGGTATTTGATACCGGTTCGGTTGCTCACATTTGCAACTCAAAGCAGGAACTACGGAATAAACGAAGATTGGCAAAGGACAAAGTGACGATGCGCGTGGGAAATGGTTCCAAGGTTGATGTGATCGCCGTCGGCACGCTCTCTCTTCGATTACCATCAGGATTAGTGATGAACCTGAATAATTGTTATTTAGTGCCTGCGTTAAGCATGAACATTATATCTGGATCTTGTTTATTGCGAGACGGTTACTCATTTAAATCAGAGAATAAAGGTTGTTCTATTTATATGAGTGATATCTTTTATGGTCATGCACCCAATGTTAGGGGTTTGTTCATATTGAATCTTGATAGTGATGACACACATGTTCATAACATTGATGCCAAAAGATGTAGAGTTGATAATGATAGTACCACTTTCTTGTGGCACTGCCGTTTAGGCCCTATTGGTGTAAAATGCATGAGGAAGCTCCATGCTGATGGACTTTTGGAGTCACTTGATTTTGAATCACTTGACACATGTGAACCATGCCTCATGGGCAAGATGACTAAAACGCCGTTCTCTGGAATAATGGAATGGGCAAGTGACTTATTGGAAATCATACATACTGATGTGTGCGGTCCAATGAATATTGCAGCGCGTGGTGGATATCGTTACTTTCTCACCTTCACTAATGACTTCAGTAGATATGGGTATATTTACTTGATGAAACACAAGTCTGAAACGTTTGAAAAGTTCAAGCAATTTCAGAGTGAAGTTGAGAATCATCGTAACAAGAAGATTAAATTTCTGTGATCTAATCGAGGAGGTGAATATCTGAGTTATGAGTTTGGCAGTCACTTAAGACAATGTGGAATTGTTTCACAGTTGACACCGCCCGGAACACCACAGCGTAATGGTGTGTCTGAACATCGTAATCGAACCTTATTAGATATGGTGCGTTCTATGATGTCTCTTGCCGATTTGCCACTATCGTTTTGGGGTTATGCATTAGAGACAGCTGCATTCACTTTAAATAGGGCACCATCAAAATCCGTTGAGCCGCCGCCATATGAATTGTGGTTTGGAAAAAGGCCAAAGTTGTCGTTTCTTAAAGTTTGGGGATGTGATGCTCATGTCAAAAAGCTTCAGCCTGAAAAGTTGGAACACAAAGCGGAGAAATGCGTCTTCATAGGATACCCGAAAGAGATAGTCGGGTATACCTTCTATCTCAGATCCGAAGGCAAAGTGTTTGTCGCAAAGAACGGAACATTTATTGAGAAAGAGTTTCTCTCAAAAGAATTGAGTGGGAGGAAAATAGAGCTTGATGAGGTTATTGAACCTTTACTTCAACCAGAAAGTAGCGCAACGCAGAAAGATGTTTCTGTGGAACCTACGACGGTAGAAGAGGAAGTTAATGATGATGATCATGAAGCTTCGGATCAAGATACTATTGAACCTCGTAGGTCGACAAGGACGCGTAGTACGCCTGAGTGGTACGGCAACCCTGTCTTGGAGGTCATGTTGTTAGACAACAATGAACCTACGAGCTATGGAGGAGCAGTGATGGGCCCGGATTCCGAGAAATGGTTAGAGGCCATGAAATCCGAGATGGGATCCATGTATGAAAACAAAGTATGGACTTTGGAAGTACTACCTGAAGGGCGAAAGGCCATCCAGAACAAATGGATCTTTAAGAAGAAGACGGACGCGGACGGTAATGTCACCGTCTATAAATCTCGACTTGTGGCAAAGGGTTTTTCACAAGTTCAACGAGTTGACTACGATGAGACTTTCTCACTCGTAGCGATGCTTAAGTCTGTCAGAATCATGTTGGCAATAGCTGCTTATTTCGACTATGAAATTTGGCAGATGGATGTCAAAACGGCATTCCTCAACGGTTTCCTTGAGGAAGAGTTGTATATGTTGCAACCCGAAGGTTTTGTCGATCCAGAGAATGCTGACAAAGTTTGCAAACTCCAGCGATCCATTTATGGACTGGTGCAAGCATCTCAGAGTTCAAATAAGCGCTTTGATGAGGTGATCAAAGCGTTTGAGTTTATACAAGTTTACGGAGAAGCTTGTATTTACAAGAAAGTGAGTGGGAGCTCTATAGCGTTTCTAGTGTTATATGTGGATGACATATTGCTGATTGGAAACAATATAGGAATGTTGGAAAGCGTGAAGGAATATTTGAGTAAGAATTTTTCAATGAAGGATCTAGGAGAAGCTGCTTTCATTTTAGGCATTAAGATCTATAGAGATAGATCGAAACGCTTAATAGCACTTTCACAGAGCACATACCTTGATAAAGTTTTGAAGGAGTTCAAAATGGAGCAGTCCAAGAAAGGGTTCTTGCCTGTGTTACAAGGTGTGAAGTTGAGTAAGACTCAATGCCCAGTGACTGCAGAAGATAAAGAAAAGATGAGTGTCATCCCCTATGCTTCAGCCATATCATGTATGCAATGCTGTGCACAAGACCCGATGTCAGCCTTGCCATAAGTATGGCCGGAAGGTTTCAAAGTGATCCTGGAGTGGAGCACTGGCAAGCGGTCAAGAATATCCTCAAATACCTAAAAAGTACAAAGGATATGTTTCTCGTTTATGGAGGTGATGAAGAGCTCGTCGTAAAGGGTTACGTCGATGCAAGCTTTGACACTGATCCGAGCGACTCTAAGTCGCAAACCGGATACATATTTATTCTTAACGGGGGAGCGGTAAGCTGGTGTAGTTCCAAGCAGAGCGTGGTAGCTGATTCTACGTGCGAAGCGGAGTACATCGCAGCCTCGGAGGCAGCGAAGGAAGGTGTCTGGATGAAGCAGTTCATGACAGATCTTGGAGTAGTGCCTAGTGCACTGAATCCAATAAACTGTTCTGTGACAACACTGGTGCCATTGCTCTAGCCAAGGAACCAAGGTTTCACAAGAGGACCAGACACATAAAGCGATGCTTCAACTCCATCCGGTTCTACATCGAGGAGAAGGACATAAATATTTGCAAAGTGCACACGGATCTGAATGTTGCAGACCCGTTGACTAAACCTCTTCCAAAGGCTAAACATGATCAACACCAGAACTGTATGGGTGTTCGATTCATTACCATGTAAATCACATAGTGATGTGAACTAGATTATTGACTCTAGTGCAAGTGGGAGACTGTTGGAAATATGCCCTAGAGGCAATAAATAAAGTGTTTATTATTATATTTCCTTGTTCATGATAATCGTTTATTATCCATGCTATAATTGTATTCATTGGAAACACATTGCATGTGTGGGTAAATAGACAACACTCTGTCCCTAGTATGCCTCTAGTGAACTAGCTCGTTGATCAAAGATGGTCAAGGTTTCCTAGCCATTGGCATGTGATGTCATTTGATAACGGGATCACATCATTGGGAGAATGATGTGATGGACAAGACCCAAACTACAAATGTAGCGTATGATCGTGTCAGTTTATTGCTACTGTTTTCTACATGTCAATGTATATGTTCCTATGACCACGAGATCATGCAACTCACGGATATCGGAGGAGTGCCTTGTGTGTATCAAACGTCGCAACGTAACTGGGTGACTATAAAGGTGCTCTACAGGTATCTCCGATGGTGTCTGTTGAGTTGGCATGGATCGAGACCGGGATTTGTTACTCCGTGTGACGGAGAGGTATCTTGGGACCCACTCGGTAATGCAACATCAGAATAAGCCTTGCAAGCAATGTGACTAATTGTTAGTTGCGGGATCTTGTATTATGGAACGAGTAAAGATACTTGCCGGTAACGAGGTTGAACTAGGTATGGAGATACCGACGATCGAATCTCGGGCAAGTAACATACCGAAGAACAAAGGGAACGTTATACGGGATTAACTGAATCCTTGACATAGAGGTTCGACCGATAAAGATCTTCGTAGAATATGTAGGAACCAATGTGGACATCCAGGTCCCGCCATTGGTTATTGGCTGGAGAGGTGTCTCGGTCATGTCTAAATAGTTCTCGAACCCGCAGGGTCTGCACACTTAAGGTTCGGTGACGTTTCGGTAGTGCAGAGTTATGTATGGTGGTGACCGAAGATTGTTCGGAGTCCCAGATGAGATCCCGGACGTCACGAGGAGCTCCAGGAATGGCCCGGAGGTAATGATTCATATATAGGAAGTCCCAGTTTGGTTGCCGAAAAAGTTTCGGGCTCATCGGTAGTGTACCGGGAGTGCCGGTAGTGTACCGGGAGACCACCGGGAGGGGTATTTCGACCCAAGAGGTTTTATGGGCTGTGGGAAGATGAATACCAGCCCTTGGTGGGCTGGTGGAAGTCCTACACAAGGCCCATGAGTCTGGGAAGAAAATACCAAAAGGAAAAAGGTGGAAAAAGGTAAAAAAGGGCTATATATGGAAGGAGTCCTAATCCCACTAGGAGTGGGAAGAGGAGGACTCCTCCCTAGCCGGCCGAACCAGGTGGGCTTTGGCCCTTGCGCCAGCCCCTCCTCCTCCTCCTCTCCTCCTATATACTAGAGGGGTTTGAGGGTTTTGGCACAAGTTCTTTCTTCCACGTGCAACCCTAACCTCCAGTGCATAGTTTCTCCTCTAGATCAGTTTTCTACGGTGCTTAGGCGAAGCCCTACAGGAATAACTCCACCACCATCACCGGAGCACTATCACGCTGCCGGTGAACTCTTCCTCCTCTCCACCTCCTCTTGCTGGATCAAGACGGCGGAGATCGTCATCAAGCTGCACGTGTGCTGAACGCGGAGGTGCCGTCTGTTCGGTACTAGATCGGAAGGATCGTGATCAAGGCCACGGGACGTTCGTGATCGGATCGCGGGACGGTCCGTGATTAGATCGCAGGACGCTCGGTGATTTGGATCGCGAAGAAGTACGACTACACCAACCGCGTTTCTTAACGCTTCCCGCTTAGCGATCTACAAGGGTACGTAGATCCACTCTCCCTCTCGTAGATGCTCATCACCATGGATAGGTTTGTGTGTGCGTAGGAAATTTTTTGTTTCCCATGCGACGTTCCCCAACATAGATAGTCATGGTTTCCTGACCATGGGCATTGGATGTCGTTGATAACGGGATCACATCATTAGGAGAATGATGTGATGGACAAGACCCAATCCTAAGCATAGCAAAAGATCGTGTAGTTCATCCGCTAGAGCTTTTCTAATGTCAAGTATCATTTTCTTAGACCACGAGATTGTGCAACTCCAGGATACCGTAGGAATGCTTTGGGTGTATCGAGCGTCACAACGTAACTGGGTGACTATAAAGGTGCACTATAGGTATCTTCGAAAGTGTTTGTTGGGTTGGCACGAATCGAGACTGGGATTTGTCATTCCGTGTGACGGAGAGGTATCTCGGGGTTCACTAGGTAATACATCATCATAATGAGCTCAATGTGACTAAGGAGTTAGTCACGGGATCATGTGTTACATAACGAGTAAAGAGACTTCCCGGTAACGAGATTAAACAAGGTATAGGGATACCGACGATCGAATTTCGAGCAATTAACATACCGATGGACAAAGGGAATTGTATATGGGATTAATTGAATCCCCGACTAGACCTGACCTGACCTGAAATGGAATTGTATATGGTTCATCCGATGAGATCATCGTGGAACATGTGGGAGCCAATATGTAGCGACCCGACCTGAAAGGTCGAATCTCCGGTGTTTTCGTACCATCCCAAGATCATGCTGGTACACACACGGTACATCAATGTATATATCAAAGGGAAATCACACAGCATTATATTAATCGAAATGTCATATTGAGTCCTTTATTACAATAAATATTACAATAAAGTGGCTAAATTCCAACTCATGAGAATATCTAAATCTTGCGGAAGCATCGAAGGTAGATGAGTCCATCTGACTCCAAGGGCATCTCACCGAGCATAGAGCGTATCCTCACTCCTGGTCGGAAAAGTACTCTGCAACATGATACGTTTCAGCCGTGTAGGTCAGCATATGGAATATGCTGGCAAAGTCACAAGAGGGGGTGAAAAGGATAATCATCTAATCTACATGCATATATGGCAGGTGGGGTAGTAAGTTTTTGCGTAAAGCCAATTTTTCCTACATCAAGAGAGGGGTAAGCAAAAATTATTACTAAGTTGGTTGATTAATGAGATGGTTCCACCAACCAATTCTCATACCCAAGTTATTAATACCCACATCATCATATTAGTTGTGTTGAGAATTTCCGGAAGTTTCAGTTCCTTTGGCTCAAATCGTCCATGACCGTGGACACGGCTAATCGATTAGGTTTGAGTTACTCTGCAGAGTTTTGCACACGTTCCCCACAAGATTTGGTCGCCTCCGTTTGATTTCTCGCACTTCATAGTGTTTGACAAACGTATGACCAAAACATGGTCTTCCAAAGGGTTTCCCTGCGACTCTGTCGGTGCCCATCCTTTCCTACCGTTCTTCTACATCTCGTAGCACCGCCTGTCCAGGGTCACCACGATATCCAACCAAGCCAGAGCCCATAATGACTTGTGGCTGTGCAGGTAAGCCTTGGGTCTTGAAGCATCCATCCATCTCTTTGTGCCTGGGTGGACCTTTCCGCGTGAATACTGGCCATCTCCAGCAACACATAGGCAAATCCACTGGTTTCTCCAGGGTGCCGTTCAACCATCATCCACCCAGAGGTAAGTTGAAAACTCGGAGTCTTGAAGTCTTGATCATTATGTAGGTCTTGTAATTAATCTCACAACTCTCATGAATCACACAACCAACCCCGTCTACTAGTAGCATAGCAAAATGTAAAACAACGTTTCCCGGGGCCAATGTGTCAAGGGTTGAGGGGTACCTACCACATGATACTACATCAAGTAACCAAATTTCCAACTAACCTACTTTGCATGCAATTGGGGTGATGGAAGAACTAATGCAATAAAAACATGGGTAAAGATGATCAAAGTGACTTGCTTGATTGATGATCTTCGTCCGTGAGTGACTCTAAGTAACAAGCCTCGCACTCCGGATAATCTAACGAAGCAAACAAGAGCACTCAATAAGCATACAACAAAATAATGTAACTCACAAAATCAGCAAGGAAATAGTAAACAATCAAGACAAACAATGCATAATCACAAGCAAGAAAACACACAAAGTTTTGTTTTCTAGAAGATGATTGATAAAACACTACTAACATAATGAAACCATTTGTATTAACCAAAACAATAGTTGACAGCAAGAAAACAATAAAATATTTTATTAATAAACAGAATAAAATCAATTTAAGTTTGTTGGGAAAAACTTTAGTAAAGTTTTTAATAGTTTTCATAAACACTATATGAATCAACTATAGTTTTACTAACAAAAGAGCAAAACAAAACTTATTATTTATTAATAAAATATTATCTTAACAGAAAAGAAATTTACTAAAAACTTGTCTTAGAAAACAGAATTTAATTATATAAAACTTTGTTGAAAGAAAAACTATTACTAACTAGTTGTTTTAATCAAATTAAACCTAATAGAAAAAGAGTTGTGATTCCTATATTAATAAAGAAACAAACTAATCAAATTTATATTTTTATTAACAGTAAGTAAAACACTAAATTTTTAAGCAACAGAACCTACTAAACAAATTAAAGCTAAATCTAATTTAAACTAACTAAAACTAAGTTAATTTAAACTATACTAACTAATAGGCAGAATCTGTTTATAGCTAGAACACTAATCAAAATCATCCTAAAAATCCTCAAACTAAGCAATATGACAGTCCTAACTAATACCAAGTAGTAGCAAAAAGATTCATATCAAAATCTATTTTTAAACTCTAGTTATTCAGATTTGAGTGATTTGAGCAAATTTGATTCAATTCAAATTTTATAGTTCAAATTTAAAATCTAAGACTATCGGGTGAAACTAAATGAAATATGTGAGCTAATGCAAAAATGATTAACTAAAAACACTAAATAGATTAAAAGATATAAGCAAAACAAATTTAGAAAACAATCTGTTAACTAAAACAAAACAGAAAAAAACTAAAAAAACGCATCGGCCAGGGTGACGTGGCGACCTGTGAGTGGCTGGCTAGCGCGTGCGTGCGGGTGCTACGGGCGGACGGCCGACGGCTAGAGAAAAAACGGTTCGTGGCTTAAACGTTATAGTCTGGATCGTCAGATCCAGATCAAACGGGTGGGGGTGCTCACAGTGATAAGAGGTCGCCGGCGAGGGGATCTCCAGCGGGTCCGAAACGGCGAGGTCGTCGGCGAGGCACTCAGGTGGTCTATGGAGGCGACGGAGGGGCTCAGGTGACGGCGGCGGACGTCCGGCGACGAATGGCGTCGTCGGAGAGGCGAGGGGAGGTCCGAGGCGACGGGCACGGTGGTGGGGAGCTTCGGTCGGGGCAGGGCTCCGGCAAGGGGTTTGTGGCGTCTCAGGCAAGAAGAGAGGGGGCTCAGGGGGGAAATGGAGTGCGGGGGTGCCCGCACTTATATAGGGCCGGAGAGGGCTCGGGGAAAGGAAAGAGCGCGGGGATCCGACGAGGGAGGTGATTCCGGCGGAGGTGGCGCGTGCGGGAGGAAGGAGGCGACCGCGGCGCGTGTGGGATCGGACGGGTGGGGCCAGGGTGTCAGCGGGGGTGGGAATGGCGCAGAGCTGTCGGTGGCCGCTAATTAGGAAGGTCGGGTGGGTCCTTAGGCGCAGATTGGGCCGACCGGGCTTTTAAAGCCTTAAAACTTTTCCATTTCTAATATCCAGCGAATTCAAAAGCTTTTAATGCAAATAATATAGTTCCAAAAATAGGAGTGTTATATATCAAAATTAACAATAAATGCCATTTAATGAATATTTTTATTCTGTTATTTGAACAATTTGAAAAAATATTATTTTCAGAAATGGCCTATTTGCTTTTAAATCCTTTTTGCAAATATTTTCAAAACAAACCCTGGTTTTTATTGTTCAAATAAATCACCAATTAGGTCCTGGTGTGGAGTGTCATGTTCCTCCTCTCTTATTTGAACTTTTTACCAAGAATTTCAATTAGGTGAAAGAAGCACATTGAAAGTAGAAAGGGCTTTCAAAATTTCAGAAGAAGCATTTCAACTAGTTCATACATTCAAGCAATGATGATGATGGATGCATAGCTATATTTCATAACATTCCAAAATGGAATTTTGGGATGTTACACAATATGGTTATCCAGATCCCGCTATTGGTTATTGGCCGGAGAGGTGTCTCGTTCATGTCTGCATGGTTCCCGAACCCGTAGGGTCTACGCACTTAAGGTTCGGTGACACTAGAGTTGTAATGGGAATTGTATATGGTTACTGAAAGTTGTTTGGAGTCCCGGATGAGATTCCGGACATCACGAGAAGTTCCGGAATGGTCCGGGGGTAAAGATTTATATATGGGAAGTCCTATTTTAGCCACCGGAAAATGTTCGGGATTTTTCGGTATTGTACCGGGAAGGTTCTAGAAGGTTCCGGAGTGGGCCCACCTGCATGAGGGGACCCACATGAACGTGGGTAGTGGGGGCAAGGCCCCACACCCCTGGTCAAGGCGCAGCAAGATCTCCCCTTACAAGGAATAAGATCATATCCCGAAGGGACAAGATCAAGATCCCTAAAAGGGGGATAACAATTGGTGGGGAAGGGAAAGGATGGGATTTCTTTCCTCACACCTTTGCCAACGCCCCAATGGACTTGGAGGGCAATAAACCAGCCCCCTCCACCCCTATATATAGTAGGGAGGCGCATAGGAGCTTCAACCCTTGCCCCTGGCGCAGCCCTTCCCCCTCCTACACCTCCTCCTCCTCCGTAGTGCTTGGCGAAGCTCTGCTCGAGAACCACGAGCTCCACCGCCACCACGCCGTCGTGATGCCGGAGCTCTCCCTCAACTTCTCCTTCCCCCTTGCTGGATCAAGAAGGAGGAGACGTCCTCGGGCTGTACGTGTGTTGAACGCGGAGGCGCCGCCCATTCGGCGCTTGGATCGGATTTTCTGCGATTTGAATCGCCGCGAGTACGACTCCATCAACCGCGTTCTTTGCAACACTTCCGCTTAGCGATCTTCAAGGGCATGAAGATGCACTCTCTCTCTCTCATTGCTAGCATCTCCTAGATTGATCTTGGTGACACGTAGGAAAATTTTGAATTATTACTATGTTCCCCAACAGTGGCATCATGAGTTAGGTCTATGCGTAGATTATATGCACGAGTAGAACACAAGTAGTTGTGGGGGATGATTTGGTCAATTTGCTTGTCGTTACTAGTCCTATCTTGATTCGGCGACATTGTGGGATGAAGCGGCCCGGTCCGACTTTACACGTATGCTTACGTGAGACTGGTTCCATCACCTGATATGCACTTGTTGCATAAGGTCGCTAGCGGGTGTCTGTCTCTCCCACTTTAGTCGGGCCGGATTCGATGAAGAGGGTCCTTATGAAGGGTAAATAGCAATTGGCATATCACCGTTGTGGTTTTTTCATAGGTAATAAACGTTCTTGCTAGAAACCCATAGCAACCACGTAAAACTTGCAACAACAATTAGAGGACGTCTAACTTGTTTTTGCAGGGTATACTATGTGATATGATATGGACAAAAGGATGTGATGAAATATATGTGATGTATGAGATTGACCATGTTCTTTTAATAGGAATCACAACTTGCATGTCGATGAGTATGACAACCGGCAGGAGCCATAGGAATTGTCTTAATTTATTGTATGACCTGCGCGTCAATAAAAAACGCCATTTAATTACTTTACTTTATTGCTAACCGTTAACCATAGTAGTAGAAGTAATAGTTGGTGAGACAACTTCATGAAGACATGATGATGGAGATCATGGTGTCGTGCCGGTGACGATGGTGATCATGCCGTGCCCCAAAGATGGAGATCAAAGGTGCAAGATGATATTGGCCATGTCATGTCACTTTATGATTTGTATGTGATGTTTATCATGTTTTTACACCTTATTTGCTTAGAACGACAGTAGCATAAATAAGATGACCCCTCACTAAAATTTCAAGAAAAGTATTCTCCCTAAGTGTGCACCATTGCAAAGGATCGTTGCTTCAAAGCACCACGTGATGACCGGGTGTGATAGATTCTAACGTTCGCATACAACGGGTGTAAGCCAGATTTACACATGCAAAACACTTAGGTTGACTTGACGAGCCTAGCATGTATATACATGGCCTCGGAACACGAGAGACCGAAAGGTCGAACATGAGTCGTATAGTAGATGCGATCAACATGGAGATGTTCACCATTGATGACTAGTCCGTCTCGCGTGATGATCGGACACGGCCTAGTCGATGTGGATCATGTATCACTTAGATGACTACAGGGATGTCTATGTGAGTGGGAGTTCATTAAATAATTTGATTAGATAAACTTAATTATCATGAACATAGTCAAAAGTGTCTCTGCAAATTATGTTATAGATAGCTCGCTCTGTACCTCCCCTGTTTTCTTGATACGTTCCTAGAGAAAAGTAAGTTGAAAGATGATGATAGCAATAATGCAGACTGGGTCCGTGATCTGAGGATTGTCCTCATTACTGGAAAGAAGGCTTATGTCCTTGATGCACCGTTCAGTGCACCCTCCCTCAAGCGTTGTCTATAGATGTTGTGAACATCTGACATGCACTTTCTGATGACTACTTGATAGTTCAGTGCGTCATGCATTACAACTTAGAATTGAGGCTCCAAAACGTTTTGAACGTCACAGAACATATGAGATGTTCTAAGAGCTGAAATTGGGATCTCAGGCTCGTGCCCGTGTTGAGAGGTATGACACCTCCAACAAGATTCTTTGTCTGCAAGATGAGGGAGAATAGCTCAATTAGTGAGCATGTGCTCAGATTGTCTGGGTGCTACAATCACTTGAATCGAGTGGGAGTTAATATTCCAGATAAGATAGTGATTAATATAGTTCTCCAAGTCACTGCCACCAAGCTACTGGAGCTTCGTGATGAACTATAACATGCCAGGGATGGATAAGATGACCCCTAACCTGTTCACGATGTTTGACACTACGAAGGTAGAAATCAAGTAGGAGCATCAAGTGTTGATGGTTAAGTAAAACCACTAGTTTCAGAAGGGCAAGGGCAAGAAGGGAAAAACGTCAGGAATGGCAAGCCAGTTGCCGCTCTAGTGAAGAAACCCAAGGTTGATCCCAAACCCGAGATTAAGTGCTTCTATTATGAGGAGAACGGTCGCTGAAGCGGAACATCCCTAGATACTTGGTAGATAAGAAGGCTGGCAACGTCGACAGTAGTATATTTGATATACGTGTTATTGATGTGTACCTTGCTAGTACTCCTAGTAGCACCTGGGTATTAGATACTGGTTCAGTTGCTAAATGTTGGTAACTCAAAATAAAAGCCAAAGACTAAATGGAGGCTAGCTAAGGGTGAGGTGACGATGTGTGTTGGAAGTGTTTCCAAGGTTGATGTGATCACCATCACACACTATCTCTACCTTCAGGATAAGTGATAAACCTAAATAAATGTTATTTGGTGTTTGCGTTGAGCATGAACATGATTAGATCATGTTTATTGCAATATGTTATTCATTTAAGTTAGATAATAATGGTTATTCTATTTACATGACTAACACCTTCAATGGTCATGCACCCAATGGGAATGGTTTATTGAATCTTGATCGTAGTAATACACATGTTCATAACATTGATGCCAAAAGATACAAAGTTAATGATGATAGTACTACATACTTGTGGCACTGCCGCTAAATGTCATATTGGTATAAATTGCATGAAGAAACTCCATGCTGATGGATTTTTGGACTCATTCGATTTCGAATCGGTTGAGACATGCGGACCATGCCTCATGGGCAAGATGACTAAAACCCCGTTTTCCGACTTGAAGGAACGGGCAAGTGACTTATTGGAAATGATACATGTTGATGTATACAGTCCAATGAGTGTTGTAGCGTGCAGTGGATATCGTTGTTTTCTTACCTTCACTCATGATTTGAGAGGATATATATGCGTATATTACTTAATAAAACACAAGTCTGAATCGTTTGAAAAGTTGAAGCAAATTTAGAGTGAAGTTCAAGATCATCGTGACGAGAAGATAAAAATGTCTACGATATGATCATGGAGGTGAATATCTGAATTACGATCGTGGTATGCAACTTAAGACAATGTGGAAATTGTTTCATAGTTCACACCGCCTGGAACACCATAGTGTGATGATGTGTCCGAACGTCATAGTCGCGCTCTATTGGATATGGTGCATACTATGATGTCTCTTATCGATTTACCACTGTCATTTTGGGATTAGACAACTACATTCACTTTAAAAGGGACACCATCTAAGTCCGTTGAGATGACACTGTATGAATTTTGGTTTGGCAGATACCTAAGTTGTCATTTCTTAATGTTTGGGGCTGCAACGCTTATGTGAAAAAGGGTTTTCACCTAATAAGCTCGAACCCAAAGCGGACAAATGCATCTTCATAGAATAGCCTAACGTAACAGTTGGGTGAACCTTCTATCTTAGATCCAAGCACAAAATGTTTGTTGCTAAAATGGGTCCTTTCTTTAGAAAGAGTTTCTCTCGAAAGAATTGAGTGGGAGGAAGATAGAACTTGATGAGGTTGTTCAACCTTTGTTTCAACCAGAGAGTAGCGCAGCACAGAAAGATGTTTTCGTGCAAGCTACGTCAGTTGAAGAGGAAGTTAATGATGATGATCGTGAAGCTTCGGATCAAGTTACTAACAAACCTCGTAGGTCGACAGGGACGCGTACTGTTCCTGAGTGGTATGGCAACCCTGTCTTAGAGGTCATGTTGTTGGACAACGATGAACCTACGAACTATGGAGAAGCGATGATGGGCTGGGATTCCAACAAATGGTTAGATGCCATGAAATCCGACAAAGGATCCATGTATGAAAACAGAGTATGGACTTTGGTAGACTTGTCTGTTAAATGGCGGGTCGTTGAGTACAAATGGACCTTTAAGATGAAGACAGACGCTGATGGTGAATGTCACCATTTATAAAGCTCGACTTGTCGCAAAGAAGTTTCCGCCAACTTCAAGGATTTGACTACGATGAGACTTTCTCCCCGTAGCGATGCTAAAAGTCTGCTAGAATTATTTTAGCAATTGCTGCATTTTTAATTATGAAATCTGGCAGATGGATGTCAAAACATTGTTTCCTTAACGGTTTAGTTCAGGAAAGGTTGTATGTGATACAACCAGAAGGTTTTGTCAGTCCTAAGGATGCTAAAAGTTGTGCAAGCTCCAGCAATCCTTCTATGGGCTGGAGCAAGCATCTCGGAGTTGGAATATACGCTTTGATGAGGTGATCAAAGTTTTTGGGTTTATACAAAGTTTACGAGAAACTAGTATTTACAAGAAAATGAGTGAGAGCACTATAGAATTTCTGATAAGTATATGTGGTTGAGATATTATTGATCGGAAATGATGTAAAATTTCTGGAAAGCATAAACGGTTGTTTGAAAAAAAAAATTCAAAGGAAAACCTGGATAAAGCTACCTAATTGTTGGGCATCAAGATCTATAGAGATAGATCAAGATGCTTGATGAGAGTTTCAATGAGTACATACCTAGACAAGATTTTGAAGGAGATCAAAATGGATCAGTCAAAGAAGGAGTTCTTGCCTGGTTTGTAATGTGTGGAGTTGAGTGAGGCTGAAAGCTCGACTACGGTATAAGAAAGATAAATGACGAAGGTTGTCCCCTATGCCTTATCCATAGGCTTTATATAGTATTCCATGCTGTGTACCGCACCTGTGTGTGCCTTGCCATTAGTCTGTCAAGGGGTACAAGAGTGATCAAGGAGTGGATCACAAGACAGCGGTCAAGATTATCCTTAGTAACTAGAGGACTAAGGAAATATTTCTTGATTATGTAGGTGATAAAGAGTTCGTCGTAAAGGGTTACGTTGATGCAAGCTTTAACACCAATCCAGATGACTCTGAGTATCAATCCGGATACGTATAGTGGAGCAGCCATTTGGAATAGCTCCAAGTGGAGTGTGGTAGGAGTGTCTACAATATGACATAGAGATTTGCAAAGTACACACGGATCTGAATGTCGCAGACCCGTTGACTAATGACCTCTCTCAGATGCAAAGCACGATCGAACCCCAGAACTCATTGGGTGTTAGATTCATAACAATGTAAATCACATGGTGATGTGAACTAGATTATTGACTCTAGTGCAAGTGGGAGACTGTTGGAAATATGCCCTAGGGGCAATAATAAATTGGTTATTATTATATTTCCTTGTTCGTGATAATTGTCTATTGTTCATGCTATAATTGTATTAACCGGAAACCGTAATACATGTGTGAATACATAGACCACACCATGTCCATAGTGAGCCTCTGGTTGACTGGCTCGTTGATCAATATATGGTCATGGTTTCTTGACCATGGGCATTGGATGTCGTTGATAACGGGATCACATAATTAGGAGAATGATGTGATGGACAAGACCCAATCCTAAGCATAGCACAAGATCGTGTAGTTCATCTGCTAGAGCTTTTCTAATGTCAAATATCATTTCCTTAGACCATGAGATTGTGCAACTACCGGATACCGTAGGAATGCTTTGGTGTATCGAACGTCACAACGTAACTGGGTGACTATAAAGGTGCACTACAGGTATCTCCGAAAGTGTCTATTGGGTTGGCACAAATCGAGACTGGGATTTGTCACTCTGTCTGACGGAGAGGTATCTTTGGGCCCACTCGGTAATACAACATCATAATGAGCTCAATGTGACTAAGGAGTTAGTCACGGGATCATGTGTTACGGAACGAGTAAAGAGACTTGCCGGTAACGTGTGGGAGCTGTCATGGGAACGAGTTTGACAGTAGAAGATAGGGGTACGATAGGAGAGGGCAGAGTCCTAGCTACAGCGAGGGTGTACACACAGATGTATGCGTTCAGGCCCCTCTTGTGGAGGTAACAGCCCTACGTCTCAGTGCTCGGGAGCTTATGTCGTGTGGAGAGTATGCATTATAGAGGTTTCGAACCCCTGTGCCAGAGGGGAGGGGCGATATATATAGAGTACGCTGTCCCTCATAAGTGTGAGGCATTCAAGGGTTCGATCATGGGTATAAAGACGAGCGTTACTGGTAACGTACATCATAATCGCTACTAATGACGACTGTCCTAACGCTTGCCCGTTGGCCTCCCCGGAGTGGCTTCTGGTCTTCTGGCATCGACTGGAAGTGGGGGAGAAGGTACCGAGTGGACTGACTGTCGAGTGACCTAAGCTCCATGGAGAGTCCAGTCGGAATCTTTCTTGTAACCTTTAAGTCCTCCAATATAGTGCCTTTAGGTAGGGTATGTGGGCCAGGTCCAGGACCCTACCCTAGGTACATATCCTCGTCAATAGCCGCCGAATGGATCAGGGTTTGAGTGGTAAAGGGGGATCGATGCTCGTTCGAAAAAAGGCACCAAACTTTCGAATGAACTTCGGGGCTTCAATGAAATTTGCGTCCATTGAAATCTTTGTCATTCGCCCGAATTGATTCTGCCTTGAAAGTCTCCGAATGAATTCTCAACGTCAATTCTGTTTCGAGAGACCCGAAGGGATCTTTAGACGTGAATGGTCGCTCTATTAGGTCCAGATTTTGCGGGATTCGGAAATTTTGGAAGCGCGCGCGCCCGCGATGATGACGCCACGACTAGGGAAAGTGGGAGCACGACGCCTCGATTCATGCACCGCCCATTTTTCCATGCACTGTGCGGTGTCTACAGCCGAGATATGCAGGGACCCAACGGGCCCACGAGTCTGCGAAACACTCGACAGAGTATAAATCTCGCTATGCCGCGGTCTGAACAGTATTCTTTCCCAAATCTCCTCTCTTCCTCCGCCTCCCCCGCTTCCAGCGCACAACTCTGCCTCGCCCCGACGAACACTGCCGCCGCAATGACGAAGGGGAAGACTGAGAAGTTGGAGCACGCCAAGAACTGGGCAGCGAAGGGCAAGGCTAAGAAGCCATCGACGGCGCGGTTCACCGCGCCACAGGGATGGATCCAGGGGGATTTTCTCCCGTTGACGGTCACCACTGCGAACGTTGAGAATCTCGTCATTGACGGGCTCATGGCGGAAGGTTCCTAGAGGTTGTCGGAGGGGGAACTCGAGCCGGAGCCGCGCGAGGGGGAGCGGGTCCTCCTCCTCACCCATGTCGAGAGAGGTTTCTCCATGCCCCCATCCAGCTCCATCACTTTCCTCCGAATGCTATTTCTTATGTTTCTGCTTTCATCACTATGTGCGAGTGTTTCCTGGGTTGTCCTCCCCACTGGGGTCTATTCAAACATATCTTCACCATCAGATCTCAGTCGGTCAAAAAGGCCAACCCTGAGGATGATAAAACCCATGTCATCCAACTGTGTGGTGTCTTGGGAGTCCAGAAGAGAGATAGGAGTTCCTTTCTTTCCATAACCTTCCCAGAATCTGTTAGTGGTTGAAAGTTGACTTGGTTTTATTGCAAGGATGTACCATCTGTTGGGGAACGCGACAGAAAACAAAAATTTCCGGTATAGCGAGCACGCCCAGGACCACTATGGAGACTGCATACAAGGTTTGATCTGATCTGTACCGACTAGAAGCGCAGCGGTAGAAGAGTCGGTGGAGATCGTTGGTGCAGATCCCCGCAGCTAGGATTTTACAACCTCCCAACTGCGAGGATGTACTCCCTCGTCGGACAGACCTCCGGGAGGTGGTCGGACAGTCCCCCGGACGATGTCGCGGACAGCCATTCGGGAGGACCCTCAAAACTTGAACGGAGACTCGGACAGCCCTTCGGGAGGACACTCGAAACTTGAACGGAGACTCGGAGAGCCCTTCAGGAGGACACACGAACAGCCCCTCGGGCAAAAGATCGAAACTACGACCTCTCTACGGGGTTGCACACATACGGTGTGATCTATCCGGGAGGGCTTCGCCGTCCAGAACTAGTTCCTGCCGGAACCCAAACAACCTTTCGGCTCTACGAAACTATTTCGCTGGGAGGGAGAGAAGAAGCCAGATCATTGCAATGGCACTTGTATGTGAGAAGGAGTGAGTTTTTGGGCTGCCTCCTCACCCCTATTTATAGGGTGAGAGACTATGGTAAAAATACCAAAATGCCCTCAGATATTTTCACTATTCATAATAGTGATTCCACTATTCATAAATAGTGTTTCCCACTATTCACAATAGTGTTTTCCACTATTTCGTAGTGTTTTCACTAGTCATGAGATATTTTCTCTCAATAGTGTTTCCCACTATTCATAATAGTGTTTCCACTATTCACGAGATATTTTCTCCCAAAAAGCACTTCCACTATTCACGACGACATCTTTCAGCGTCCGTTCGAACTGAAAATATTTATGTGGGCTTAGAACATTTCCAGCACCCACTAAAATAATTTTCAATGCGATCCAGAACAATTCCAGGTTAGTGATTTTCATCTGCGAAATGCATCTGAAGCAGTTTCGGCACCTCCGGAACATCTCCCTTTTTCTTCCGGAAAATTCCCAAAAGTTTCCAGAATGATTCTGGCACCCTCCAAGAATTATCAGGCATGTGCCGAAACTAATTTGACTTAATGGTATCCCCTGAAACAACTTTTCAGTTTTACCGAAACTATTCCGGTGTTCTCTCCGCGGAACTTTTCCGTTGTCCGAAACTTTTTCGGTGATTTTCTCTCAGACTCCCTGTCTAGTATTCAACAGATAGATGACCCTTAAGCGTGTGACCCTATAGGTTCGGTGAAGCATAGACATGACCCGGAACCCCTTCCGATCAATGATCAACATCGGAGCCGTGGACACCCATATTGACCCCTATACCCACACAAATGAATATTCGAGTGAACCTCCAGTTGCCGTGTGCTATTCCTGTTGCTTCATGATATGTTACAAATACCCAAGGTGAGACATGTTGGCATCCCCGTGGATCAACAACTTGTCCACTATGCCAGTTACCTCGTTACCGGTATTGTTCTCTTTTCTCGTTCCCATGTTCCGGCATCCCCGTGATCAAATCACAAAAGGTCTGGCCAGACGATGATGGATGCCGTAACACCGAGAGGGCCCAGAGATATCTCTCCATCGTCGGAGGAGCAAATCCCATTCTTGAGCTATCAAGTTACTTGACATACTTTTCCATGAACCCGTAAGCTGCCGTAATAGCCACCCATTTACGGATGACGTTTAACAAACCCCAAAGTTCATGAAGCAAGCATGAAGAAACTCAATACTCTCATGGTCTAAGGAATTATGCAAACGTAAACCATCTCTGTGTTATTAACCATTAACTTGTGACAAATGTATCTCATAGCATAACATCAATTCGGATCGATTCAACACAAGTGTTCTACCAACATTGTGCCCTCAAAATTGCCGGCATAGCCATGCCCATGATTAGGAAAACAAGATCATCATGCAATACTTGAGCCAGTCTTAGAGGCAAGACTAGGAATACGATTTACCATTTATTATACCACACGTGCACATGAGTTTCCCTCCAAGCCTCGTGGATATTGCAGACTCGAGAATCATTGCAGTTATAGCATGGATCATAAACATTCATTACATACTTGGAGATACAAAAGTAACTGTTATTACTGCCTCTAGGGCATATCTCCTACAGACTCCCACTTGCACTAGAGTCATAATCCAGTTACATGGCTTCCCTAACACCAATGGCTATCCGGTGTTGCTCATGCTTTGCTCGTGGTAGAGG
The DNA here is from genome assembly GCA_022496015.1 of Hordeum marinum. Classification (NCBI taxonomy): domain Eukaryota; kingdom Viridiplantae; phylum Streptophyta; class Magnoliopsida; order Poales; family Poaceae; genus Hordeum; species Hordeum marinum. The sequence goes on from CM039674.1 coordinate 82,270,740, forward strand.
CTTTGTCATCGGGTCTGACACATTCAGATCCATGTGAACTTTGCGTACTTTCACTAAACTTTCTTCGACATGATGTCGAATGAGTTTATATTTGCGTTGAATATGCATTGTCTTATGGTGCAAACATGGCTCCCTCGCCTGATCCACGGCGCCACTATTATCACAATAGATCTCCACCGGGTCCAAAGCACTTGGAACCACACCAAGGTCTTCAAGAAATTGCTTGATACCAACAGCTTGCTTGGAGGCTTCAGAAGCAGCAACATATTCTGCCTCCGTCGTAGAATCCGCCACAGTCTTTTGTTTGGAACTTTTCCAATCAACTGCGCCACCGTTCAATATGAAAACATAGCCAGATTGAGATTTGAAGTCATTTGGGTCAGTCATGAAGCCTGCATCAGTGTAACAACTTACAATGAGCTCTTCATCACCTCCGTACACAAGGAGTAAATCCTTGGTCCTTCTGAGGTACTTAAGAATACCCTTGACTGCGGCCCAGTGTTCCAATCCTGGATCACCTTGGTACCGGCTGCTAACACTTAGCGCATAGGAAACATCCGGTCTTGTACATAGCATGGCATACATAATAGAACCAACTGCCGAAGCATATGGAATATCATTCATTTGTACTCGCTCATCAAGGGTCCGAGGACTCTGATTCTTGCAAAGCACTGTGCCAGGTGACATGGGGAGTAGGCCTTTCTTGGAGTTCTCCATGTTGAACCTTTTCAACACCTTGTCAATGTACGTGCTTTGGCTAAGCGCTATTAGGCGTCTTGATCTATCTCTATAGATCCTAATGCCCAATACATATGCCGCTTCACCTAAGTCTTTCATTGAAAAACTCCTTTTCAATGAGTCTTTTATTTCGCTAAGAAAATTCACATCATTTCCAATCAACAATATGTCATCCACATACAAGATTAGAAATGCTTTTGCGCTCCCACTAAACTTCTTGTAAACACAAGATTCTTCATCGTTCCTGATGAAGCCAAACTCTTTGACCACTTCATCAAAACAAATGTTCCAGCTCCTTGATGCTTTCTTCAGACCATAAATGGCTTTTTGAAGCTTACATACCTTTCCAGCATTCTTAGGATCGACAAAACCTTCTGGCTGTATCATGTATACATCCCGTTAAAGGTTTCCATTTAGGAAAGCCGTTTTGACATCCATCTACCATATTTCATAATCGAAATAAGCAGCAATTGCTAGTAATATCCGAACAGACCTAAGCATAGCTACGGGCGAGAAAGTCTCGTCGTAGTCCACTCCTGGAACTTGCGTGAACCCTTTCGCGACAAGTCTAGCTTTGTGGATAGTAATGTTACCATCCGCGTCCGTCTTTATTTTGAAAATCCATTTACAACCAATGGGTTTTACGCCATCTGGAAGTTCTTCCAAGTTCCAAACTTGGTTTTCGTACATGGATTCCATTTCGGATCTCATGGCCTTGTGCCATTCCCTTGAGCTAGGCCCCACCATCACTTCCTTGTAGTGCGTAGGTTCATCGTCTTCAAGAATGAAGATTTCGTTATGAAACCACTCAGGTGGCTGGATAGCCCTACCTGATCTGCGCGGTTCAGTTACAACATTGTCTGAAGTTTCCGCATCACATGCGACAACTTCCGGCCCAGTTGTAGGGATAATTTGCGGAATTACTTCCGGTTCCTTAGCCATATCAATGGTGGCCGAAGATTCACTAATCTCATTAAGTTGTACTGTCCTCCCACTAGCTTCTTTAGCGAGAAACTCTTTCTCGATAAAGACTCCGCCTTTAGCGAAAAACACTTTGTGCTCGGAGGGTAGGTAGAAGGAATACCCAACAGTGCTTGTTGGATAACCTACAAAGTAACATTTGTCTGATCTGGGATCGAGTTTGCTAGGCTGTAAATGCTTTACGTATGCCTCACAACCCCAAATTTTAAGATGCGACACACAAGGTTTATTCCCATGCCACATCTCATGTGGTGTCGTTTTAACAGACTTAGACGGTGCTTTGTTTAGTGTGTGAGCGGCAGTTTCTAGTGCATGACCCCAAAAAGATATCGGTAGATCTGTAAGAGACATCATCGACCTTACCATGTCTAACAAGGCTCGGTTACGTCGTTCCGACACTCCGTTTCTCTGTGGAGTTCCGGGAGGCGTAAGCTGTGAAACGATTCCACGATCACTCACATGTTGGCCAAACTCGTGACTAAGATATTCGCCTCCGCGATCAGACCGCAGAAACTTAATCTTTTTGTTACGATGATTTTCTACCTCATTTTGAAATTCTTTGAACTTTTCAAATGTTTCCGACTTATGCTTCATCAAGTAGATATATCCATACCTAATTAAATCATCAGTAAAAGTTACGAAGTAGAAATACCCACCCTGTGCGACTGTGCTCATTAGACCACATACATCACTATGTATTATTTCCAATAATTCACTCGCCCGTTCAGGATGACCCATGAACGGTCTTGGTCATTTTTCCCATCAAGCAAGCTTCACATGTGTCAAATGATTCAAAATCAAAAGACGGTAAACCTCCATCTTTATGGAGTCTTTGCATGCGTTTCTTTCCGATGTGGCCAAGCCGACAGTGCCACATGAAAGTGGTAGTGGTATCAGCCTTTTTAAGGCGTTTAGCATTCACATTAAAGACATCATTTTTACTTTCAAGATTTAGTATGAAAAGGCCCCCAACAATGGGTGCAAATCCATAAAACATATCCTTACAATAAATTGAACAACCATTGTTCTCAGACTTGTAGGAGTACCCATCGTGTACTAAACATGATCCAGAGATAATGTTTCTACACAACAACGGAACAAAATAACAGTTACTAAGTTCCAAAATAAATCCTTAAGGAAGACGTAGAGGCATAATGCCGATGGCTTGAGCGGCGATCCCAGCGCCGTTCCCGACACGCATCACGACTTCATTCTTTCCCAGCTTGCGCACCTTCTGAAGCCCCTGTAACGAGTTGCAAATGTGAGCAACCGATCTGGTATCAAATACCCAAGACTTAGAATTTTCACTAGCAAGCAAAACGTCAATGACATTAACTTGTATAACAATTATACCTTTTTCGGTTTTCCCGGACTTCTTATCTTCCAGATACTTCTTGCAGTTTCTCTTCCAGTGACCTGTGCCCTTGCAATAGAAGCACTCAGTTTCATTCTTGGCTCCGCCCTTAGATTTGCGTTGGAAACCGGTCTTACCGGCGCCCTTGCCCTTCTTTGGCTTGCCTTTCTTTTTTAAACTGGCAGTTTTATTCACAAGCAACACTTGCTTGCGATTTTTCTGCAGTCCTCCTTCAACAGTTTTCAGCATGGCAAGCACCTCATTTGTTGTTTTGTCCATCCCATTCATGTTGTAGTTCATGATAAAACCGCCATAAGACGGGGGGAGTGAACCTAGCAACAAGTCCATAACATGCTCTTCTGGAAGTGGGAATTCCAGGATTTTAAGCCTTTCAGCGTAGCCAATCATATTGACTACGTGTTCGCCAACTGAACTGCCCTCAGCCATCTTGGTCTCCGCCACCATTTCATGATGTCAAAACGTTCAGACCGTGCATTAAACTTGTAAAGAGCATCCAGATCTTTGATCATATCAAAGGAGTTATGGAATTCAAAACGTTTTTCAAGCTCTAAACTCATGCAAGACAACATGAGGCACTGCACTAAGTTCTAATCATCATCCTTAGTGACCCAGACATTTTGTATGTCTGCCGCAACAGTTGCCGCCGGTTTAGGAGGAAGAGGTCCGTCAAGCACGTACACTTTCTTAGCACCCCTGAGCACAATCCTCAGGGTACGGACCCAGTCCGCATAGTTGTTTCCATTCGCAGCTAACTTCTCTTTCTCTAACATCGGGCCTAAGTTGAACGCGCTATTGCGAGCCATTTGATCTACAACGGAAAACACAAATTCACTTAGACTTTGTTCATAATGATATTAGCACTAGTGAATAAAATGTTTTTATTCCAAGGTGCGCTCCCACTCAAATCAATATCTCTCAAAATTGATTATGAGTGATTCAAGACCCAGACTTCAATTCATCGTCATAGAATCATCATCTCATGACGGGAATTTTAATCGGTAGGCTAACTTGCCGATCACATCTCCATGTGACTCTTGTTCATCTTTCGATGTGTGTGTTCTGAGCTCATCACTTTCATGCCTGAACGTCAAGACAACCAAGTGATATTGCTGTGAGGTCTTTACTCACCCGCCTCACACATCCCTAATCGTTCGTACCCATGCATCCATGGCGCACCCCGAAAAGTTAGGTGCCGTGACGGTGCTACACTTGGGAGAACACTAACTACTTGATATTTTTGTGAGAGATCACCCTAATAAAAAGTGACTACCGCGCAATCAAGAAGGGTGCAACATAAGGGATAAACATCTTAGGCAATTCATAATTAGCATGATATGGTATAGCCCCTTCTGACGGAGAAGTCAAGTATTTCTTCGTCTTCGGCATTCGCGTCGGTGTTCACCTTTGCGAAGATTGCCACCACCTTGTCGATGCACCAGATAATATTGCTATCTCTATAGCTAATAAAATAAGTGCATTACATAAGGTTGACACGCAGGTCATTAAAGTGCAATCATATGGCTCCAGCCATCATGCCGAATCATGACACGCAGGTCATGTTAATTACACCATATAGCCATCTCATACATAATCAAAATTGAATATGAGCTTTGCTATACCACATGACATGCAAACCATCCTGCAAAACCAAGTTAGACGCCTCTAATCGGTTTATACAAAATTTTATTTTACGTGGCTTCTAAGGTTTTGACTCAAACCGCAGCTACCAACGTTTATCATCAAGTATGATAATTCAAGTTGCTAGATTAACTTTCCAGGGTGTATGAAACACGAGATGATAAAATCTCGAGCCCCATACTAAACTTCGTCATACGTGTGACCCCCGTGCAGATCATATCTGCACTGCCCTTTCGTCTGTGAAACATCCATCTTTCTTTTGACTATGGTGGAACCCAAAGAACTGTTAGCACTTCGTTGATCTGTCAATCAGCATACTCAGGAGCAGCATGAAAGGATCGAGGATTGCCAGAACTTTGTAAGATTCCACCATTCCGTCAAGATATGGACTACGCAAATTCACGGGAAGCAACAGGAACATCGGGTAACAGATTTCATTTGCTACCCGCACAAATAATTTTCAGCAATAGATCTCATCTACTACAAAATTATACTATGCAATACCCATACATCTCATGTATTCTAGATCATAACATGCATCTACTCATAGCCTGGCTCTTGATGACACTGTTGGGGAACACGACAGAAAACAAAAATTTCTGGTATAGCGAGCACGCCCAGGACCACTATGGAGACTGCATACAAGGTTTGATCTGATCCGTACCGACTCAAAGCGTTGCGGTAGAAGAGTCGATGGAGATCGTTGGTGCAGATCCCCGCAGCTAGGGTTTTACAACCTCCCAACCGCGAGGATGTACTCCCTCGTCAGAAAGCCCTCCGGGAGGCGGTCAGATAGTCCCCCGGACGATGTCGCGGACAGCCCTTCGGGAGGACCCTCGAAACTCGAACGGAGACTCGGACAGCCCTTCGGGAGGACACTCGAAACTCGAACGGAGACTCGGAAAGCCCTTCGGGAGGACACACGAACAGCCCCTCGGGCAAAATATCGAAACTACGACCTCTCTACGGGGTTGCACACATACGGTGTGATCTATCCGGCAGGGCTTCGCTGTCCAGAACTAGTTCCTGCCGGAACCCAGACAACCTTTCGGCTCTACGAAACTATTTCGCTGGGAGGGAGAGAAGAAGCCAGATCATTGCAATGGCACTTGTATGTGAGAAGGAGTGAGTTTTTGGGCTGCCTCCTCACCCCTATTTATAGGGTGAGAGACTATGGTAAAAATACCAAAATGCCCTCAGATATTTTCACTATTCATAATAGTGATTCCACTATTCATAAATAGTGTTTCCCACTATTCACAATAGCGTTTTCCAGTATTTCGTAATAGTGTTTTCACTAGTCATGAGATATTTTCTCTCAATAGTGTTTCCCACTATTCATAATAGTGTTTCCACTATTCACAAGATATTTTCTCCCAAAAAGCACTTTCACTATTCACGACGACATTTTTCAGCATCCGTTCGAACTGAAAATATTTATGTGGGCTCAGAACATTTCCAGCACCCACTAAAATAATTTTCAATGCGATCCGGAACAATTCTGGATTAGTGATTTTCATCTGCGAAATGCATCTAAAGCAGTTCCGGCAGCTCCGGAACATCTCCCGTTTTTCTTCCGGAAAATTCCCAGAAGTTTCCAGAATGATTCTGGCACCCTCCAAGAATTATCAGGCATGTGCCGAAACTAATTTGACTTAATGGTATCCCCTGAAACAACTTTTCAGTTTTACCGAAACTGTTCCGGTGTTCTCTCTTCGGAACTTTTCCGCTGTCCGAAACTTTTCTGGTGTCCGAAACTTTTTCGGTGATTTTCTCTCAGACTCCCTGTCTAGTATTCAGCAGATAGATGACCCTTAAGCATGTGACCCTATAGGTTCGGTGAAGCATAGACATGACCCGGAACCCCTTCCGATCAATGATCAACATCGGAGCCGTGGACACCCATATTGACCCCTATACCCACACGAATGAATATTCGAGTGAACCTCCAGTTGCCGTGTGCTATTCCTGTTGCTTCATGATATGTTACAAATACCCAAGGTGAGACATGTTGGCATCCCCGTGGATCAACAACTTGTCCACTATGCCAGTTACCTCGTTACCGGTATTGTTCTCTTTTCTTGTTCCCATGTTCCGGCATCCCCGTGATCAAATCACAAAAGGTCTGGCCAGACGATGATGGATGCCGTAAAACCGAGAGGGCCCAGAGATATCTCTCCATCGTCGGAGGAGCAAATCCCATTCTTGAGCTATCAAGTTACTTGACATACTTTTTCATGAACCCGTAAGCCGCCGTAATAGCCACCCATTTACGGATGACGTTTAACAAACCCCAAAGTTCATGAAGCAAGCATGAAGAAACTCGATACTCTCATGGTCTAAGGAATTATGCAAACGTAAACCATCTCTGTGTTATTAACCATTAACTTGTGACGAATGTATCTCATAGCATAACATCAATTCGGATCGATTCAACACAAGTGTTCTACCAACATCGTGCCCTCAAAATTGCCGGCATAGCCATGCCCATGATTAGGAAAACAGGATCATCATGCAATACTTGAGCCAGTCTTAGAGGCAAGACTAGGAATACAATTTACCGTTTATTATACCACACGTGCACATGAGTTTCCCTCCAAGCCTCGTGGATATTGCAGACTCGAGAATCATTGCAGTTATAGCATGGATCATAAACATTCATTACATACTTGGAGATACAAAAGTAACTGTTATTACTGCCTCTAGGGCATATCTCCTACACCATCTCCCAATATGTCGACTGGTCTTTCCTCCTTCATGTTAGATCGTCCTGTTGTTCCCAAATCCTTGAAAGTGTCGGATGGGGAGAAAGTCCAAGTGGAGATCCTGGTGGACACCGTAGTGGCCCTTGTCCGTGGTGGAGTGACTGGAATGGATCTTCTGGAGATGTTCCTCAATCGACGGATCCAGCCGCTCTAGGCAAGGGATCACACTATGTGGCATTACTCAGGCCCTGCTGACATGACCCGAACACACCCAGAATAAGTCTCACAGGAAACTGTCGAGCAATGGCTTCGTAGCATTACTGGTGCCTACGACAACACCCAAGGAGCCAAGAGGATCAAGCCTTACTCCGCTGAGAATCCGCCGAAGAATCTGGTAAACTTTATCTTGTCGACTGTCATATTACTTTGTCGAGTGGTTGGTTCATATGTCGACTGACTTTATTGTTTGAATCTTGCAGGAGTGGACGCACATGCACTCGCCCGTGCCAAACGGGAATCAGCCTGAAGACGATGGGGAGAGTGAGGACGGCAGCGTGGACACCGACAATGCCAACGACAGCGAGGAAGACTATGAAAACTCTGACGAGGAGGAGGAGGAAGTCGAGTCTCCCCCACGCACGGAGCATCGCTCCAAGCTGCGTCAGGACCCTGCGACTGCCCCAAGCAAGGCCTTGGTGTCGAGTGAGAAGAACCTGAAGCGGGACCGAACCTCGACCGTTGAGTCGAGTGAACGGATCGCAAAGCATCGCAAGCCGAACGCACCTAAACCTCACAAAGCTTTGCCCCGCATGAAGATTGATGTGCCTGTTGTCTCAACGTAAGTGTTCACTTTCTTCTTTCGCTGTCGAATGTGACTTTAAATTCTTGCTGGCCGAGTGGAACTTGGTCCACTAGTGTTGCTACCTCAGTGACGTCGCCTCCACGGGACGGAGAGGATCAAATGGACGTGGATACTGCCGACACGGCTACTTCCCAACGGGGTAAACAAATCTTCGCTCAACTCTTGATTCTTGATAATGATTCGCCGATTGTATAAGCTAATGTTGTCGATTGATGCTTGCAGAAATCATCCAACTGGAGGATGATGAATAACTACCTCGGGGTACGGGGGTGAAGGTGTGGCCTTAAGTATCCCGCATGTACGCGTCCGAAGAACACCATCAGCGCAAACACATCAACGGTCGACTACTGCATCATCCTAAGGGATAGGCGACTCATCCCGAGCTAGTCCCGAGCTCGCGGTTCCGTTGTCGAGTGCTCCACCAGCTGTTTTAACAATTGTGGTGTCGACTCCAATCGGACAACCCCAGACTACCTCAATTACTCCAGCCAACGCATCAATTCAGTCGACGACAGCCTTTCCTTTGCACCACGTCCCGGAATACCAAACCGGAGCTGCGAAGGCAGCCATGATCCAGGCGAAACAAATAATGATGCGCACCAAGGAGGCGTACGAGGCCAGCAAGCTGGCTTGTAATGCCAGCACGACGCTTTGTACCAACGTCCGAGTAAGTACGATTGTAAGTGCATTTCCAATTGAATTCCTGTCCTTCTTGACTGTACATTCAGTGAGTGTTTTTCTTTTGTAAAATACTTGTAAGTTCTCCACTTGAATAGATCAGGTCTTAGTTGAGTAGTTTTCGGTCCAGTGAGGGCATGCCGAATGCAGTGCCGGCCTTGGCGTATGGCTGGAGGGCCGATGGCCCAGGGCCCACGCTAGGTGGGGGCCCATAATGTAGGATACATATATTGTACAGTATATCCTAAAAAAATTGGTATGAAAAAAATTATACCTGAGAAAAGAAATGAGATGGGCCGGCTCTGAGATAGCTAGCTAGCGCTGCGAAGCGTCACACAGCTGAACGCAAGGCACGGCGCTCGTTCCGCTTCTGATTTCTGAAACAGATTAACCGAAGATATTGTCTCGTGCCTTCGTCGGTTTTCTGTTTGTCTTCGTGAGTAGTGACTTCGTCCTCTCGTTGACCTGCGCTCGGCCCCTCGTCCGCCGCTGGTCAGCGCCGCCAGTGCGCGTGCCGTGCGGCCATCCGGCATCCGGCAAGGCGGGAATACGTATACGTATTTGTGCAGTGAGGTATCAGGTATGTATCCATAAATCCATCCGTGTACCATGTTCCTGAATCCTAATCCATCCCCGATTCCTCCCAAAGCACAGTTTCAATAGCTTTTTATTCTTTAGTATGTATCCTAAATTTTTTGTCATTTTATGTACTACACGTCTAGGGTTCCAATTGTTCGATGCATAGATTTCTAATTCTTTGTGTCCTCTTTTCTTCATAATTTTAGGACATTAGCCTCTCATGTTGTCAAAGAAGAAGCAATTGTCAGGTGCTGACAAAAGGAAGAAAAAGAAAAAAAGTGATCTGAAAATTCAACAACCGAAAGATTGTGCCTTTAATGACTTTGCATCAAGAAACGCCCAAATGAACTTTTTTCTAAAGCATCGAAGTATTATTGTTGTCGATGAAGTCAGTCGAATTTGGTTCTTATTTAAGGCAATCATGTCATGTTAGTTTCATTTTGCAGATGCATACATATATACAAGATCTTAGGACATAGGGGCCCATATCGTTGTGTTCTCCTAGGGCCTCGCAAAATACAGGGCCGGCCCTGGCTGAGTGCACCCACTGGGTGTAGTCCCAAGACCGCTGTCAATGGTGAAGACATCGACAGGGGTCCTAGAATTGTTTTAGTAGCCACTCGACAGATCGAGTGATAGAAGGTCCAGTGGGGGCACGCTGAGTGCACCTACTGGGTGTAGTCCTCGAGACCGCCGTCGAGTGCTTGCACTGGTGGGGTCTAAAAAGAGACGATGTTCATATGCTTGCGCACATTTTTTATTATTTTTCTGCCATTCGACAGATCGAGTGTTAGCAGATCCAGTGAAGACATGCTGAGTGCACCCACTGGGTATAGTCCTCGAGACCACCATCAACTGCTTGCACTGGCGGGGGTCTGATAGAGACCATCTTGTGTTTGGACAGGGCAGACCTTGTCGAGTGATTTAGGAACCAGTGGGGACATGCTGAGTGCACCCATTGGGTGTAGTTCCTGAGATTACTGTTGATCGTTGACGATTAGGAGTAATCTTAAGAACTTGAACTCAGGGTTCTCTGTCGTACGCGGAGTACGCTTGCCACTCGACCTGTCGAGTGAACTCTTTGCTTTTTGTGGTACCGCTCCGAATCTACCTTGTAGGTTTCATGGATATCATTGCCATCAACCATGATATGACACAGGTTTCATGGACATAATTTCATCAACCATGATATGACGCTATTTCAGGAGTGTGGGGTGAGGCGGCGGGCCGCCCTTCAGTCGACCCTTTTCACTCGGGAGTGAAATAATTTTTCTGTCGACTGAATTGTATATTTTTGTTGATTTCAGAAAGCTTGTGAACTTGGCACCCAGTACAAGGACTTGGAGGAGGAAAGAAACCAGGTGCGATTGGATCTAGAGGTCTCCAAGAACATCCTAGAACGTGCGCGGACCGAGCTGAAGACTCAGGAAGGTAATCTTTGTCGACCCAATGCATTCTTATTCCCACTTTCCATCCTTTGAATCGAGTGCTCTCACTCGAACAGACGTGCGTGATGAAAATCGTCGACTCCAAGTGCTACTCAACAATGCTATATCTTTAGATACCATGAAGAAGGCACTGGAGGATAAGGACAAAGCGCTTGCTGACACCCAAAAGGTGGCGAGGGAGAAAATTGATGCCGCTGAGAAGAAACTGGCCGCCGTCAAGAAGATAGAGGAGGAAAACTCCAAGCTGAAGCTGGAATGGAGTGAACTCATCAAGAAGACCAAGCAGCTGACCAAGAAGAGCAATGGCATGGAGATGCACTTGGGAGAATTCGCGAGGAAGATGTTCATCATGCTCGATAGTAACTATCCTTGACGAATGAATTTACTCAATTCCCACATGCTAGAAATGTAATCATCTTCCCATTCCTTCTTCCACATAGAATTCTGCCAAGATTTCGAAAAAGAGACCGAAGAAATCGAGCCCAATTCTGGATCCCACTAAGTCGCCTGTTGGAGATGCTGTGGCCATGAACATGTTCCGACTCAATGTTCGACTCCGGGGCGTTCAAGCATATATCCTCTGACTGAAGGCTGCGCTAGAGAAGATCGACAAGGAACTGTGGCCCGAAGACACCCTTCAGACTGATCTTGCATCCATTATGGCTCATCTCAATGATATCCCCAATCGAGTGCAAGCTTCGAAGAAGTCAGCTGCCCGCCATAGAGCCGATGTGGCGCTCTCCCTTGTCAGAGTCCATTGCAAGGAAGAAAGAGAGGACAAGCTGAAGGACCTCCGAGTGATGAACACGAAGAAACTTCAGTTTGAAGACTTCATGGAGACCTTCATCGAAGCAGCCACTCGGATCGCAGACGGGATCGACTTGGACACTTTCGTCAAGCCAGCAAGTCCGTTTGGTGCTTAAGAACTTTATTCATAGTAAAAAACTTTATTTGCCTCGGAATGCCGAGTGGAACTGTATCGGTCGTAAAACTTCATTCAGGTCTTAAGCGTGAGCACCTTTGCTTGTGCACGAAACCTTTATCCGTACTGAAACTTTAAAATTTATCCGTATTTTGATTTCAATTGCTTCCTCGACTGAATTTGTTTTTAACTTAGGCGAAAGTTGATTGACAGCTAAGCCTCCAAGTGTGAGGATTGCTCAACACTCGGGGAAGTTTTGAACTTAGACGGAAACTGGTTCGTAGCTAAGTTTCCGAGTGAATATACTGCTATCCACTCGGAAAGGTTTTTAACTTAGGCGAAAGCATGTTCGTGTTGGGGAACGTCGCATGGGAAACAAAAAATTTCCTACGCACACGCAAACCTATCCATGGTGATGAGCATCTACGAGAGGGAGAGTGGATCTACGTACCCTTGTAGATCGCTAAGCGGGAAGCGTTAAGAAACGCGGTTGGTGTAGTCGAACTTCTTCGCGATCCAAATCGCCGAGCGTCCCGCGATCCAATCACGAACCGTCCCGCGATCTCGTCACGATCCGTCCCGCGATCCAATCACGAACGTCTCGTGGCCTTGATCATGATCCTTCCGATCTAGTACCGAACAGACGGCACCTCCGCGTTCAGCACACGTGCAGCTTGATGACGATCTCCACCGTCTTGATCCAGCAAGAGGAGGTGGAGAGGAGAGAGAGTTCACTGGCAGCGTGATGGCGCTCCGGTGATGGTGGTGGTGGAGCAATTCCGGCAGGGCTTCACCTAAGCGTTGCAGAAAACCGATCTAGAGGAGCACCGGTGGAACGGGTAGCACGTGGCCGTAAGTTGTATCCCGTGTGCTAGCCCTGCCCCTCTATTTATATGTTGAGCCCTGGGGTCTAAACTTGGAGCAAAAACCTCTACAAGGTTGATTTTGCCCGTACAAGGTCGGTTTGGCCCGCAAGAAAAGAGTCCAACTCGGATCCCTGCAGTCTCGCGCACAAGCGGTAGTACCGCTTCATGAGCGGTAGTACCGCTTCACCAGCGGTAGTACCGCTTGAGCGGTAGTACCGCTTCACAAGCGGTAGTACTGCCTTACTGCTTAAGGCAGCAGCAAAACTTCCTTTTGCCCTTTCCAATACCTCGTGGGTTTTACCCCATTGGTCCATATAAAGTGTTGATGTACCCGAACACTTCGGTAAACATCCGGAACCCCTTCCGGTTAATTCTGGAACTCTTCCAGAGATCAAAACACTATTATCACATATATCAATCTTTATCTCCAGACTCTTCCGGAGATCCTCGTCATGTCCGGGATCGTATCCGAGACTCCGAACATCCTTCGGTCACCACCATACATAACTCTATACTACCGAAACGTCACCAAACCTTAAGTGTGCAGACCCTGCGGGTTCGAGAACTATGTAGACATGACCGAGACACCTCTACGGCCAATAACCAATGGAGGGACCTGGACATCCACATTGGTTCCTACATATTCTACGAAGATCTATCGGTCGAACCTCTATGTCAAGGATTCAATTAATCCCGTATAACGTTCCCTTTGTTCTTCGGTATGTTACTTGCCCGAGATTCGATCGTCGGTATCTCCATACCTAGTTCAATCTTGTTACCGGCAAGTATCTTTACTCGTTCTGTAATACAAGATCCCGCAACTAACAATTAGTCACATTGCTTGCAAGGCTTATTGTGATGTTGCATTACCGAGTGGGCCCCGAGATACCTCTCCGTCACACGGAGTAACAAATCCCAGTCTCGATCCATGCCAACTCAACAGACATCATCGGAAATACCTGTAGAGCACCTTTATACCCACCCAGTTACGTTGCGACGTTTGATACACACAAGGCACTCCTCCGATATCCGTGAGTTGCATGATCTCATGGTCATAGGAACATATACATTGACATGCAGAAAATAGTAGCAATAAACTGACACGATCATATGCTACGTTTGTAGTTTGGGTCTTGTCCATCACATCATTCTCCTAATGATGTGATCCCGTTATCAAATGACATCTCATGTCCATGGCTAGGAAACCTTAACCATCCTTTGATCAACGAGCTAGTCCATTAGAGGCATACCAGGGACATGGTTTTGTCTATGTATCCACACATGCATTTAAGTCTCCGATCAATACAATTATAGCATGGATAATAAACGATTACCATGAACAAGGAAATATGATAATAACTAATTCATTATTGCCTCTAGGGCTTATTTCCAACAGTCTCCCACTTGCATTAGAGTCAATAATCTAGTTCACATCACTATGTGATTCACATTGTTATGAATCTAACACCCAATGAGTTCTGGGGCTTGATCATGCTTTGCATGTGAGAGATGTCTTTTATAGTCAACAGGTCTGCGATATTCAGATCCGTGCGTACTTTGCAAATCTCTATGCCAAACCGTAAACACTGTTACCACACTCCACTTGGTACTACTTCCAAATGGCTGCTCCACTATATGTATCCAGATTGCTATTACTAGTCATCCGGATTGGTGCTAAAGCCTGCATCGACATAACTCTTTATGACGAACTCTTTATCACCTCCATAATCGAGAAACATCTCCTCAGTCTTTCAGTTACTAAGGACAATCTTGACCGCTGTCTAGTGATCCACTCCTGGTTCACTCTTGTACCCCCTGACGAACTCATGCCAAGGCACACACATGTGCGGTACACAGCATGGCATACTGTACAAAGCCTATGGCTAAGGCATAGGGGACGATGTTCGTCCTTTCTCTTTCTTCTGCCGTTGTCGATCTTTGAGTCTCACTCAACTTCACACCTTACAAATCAGACGAGAACTCTTTCTCTGACTGATCCATTCTGAACTCCTTCAAAATCTTGTCAAGGTATGTACTCATTGAAAGTCTCATCAAGCATCTTGATCTATCTCTATAGATCTTGATGCTCAACAATTAGGTAGTTTTATCCAGGTCTTCCTTTGAAAATCACTTTTCAAACAACCATTTATGCTTTCCAGAAATTCTACATTATTTCCGATCAACAATATGACATCCACGTATACTTATCAGAAATTCTATAGTGCTCCCACTCACTTTATTGTAAATACAAGTTTCTCAGAAACTTTGTATAAACCTCAAAACTTTGATCACCTCATCAAAGCATATATTCCGACTCCGAGATGCTTGCTTCAGTCCATATTAGGATCACTGAAGCTTGCACACCTTTTAGCATCCTTAGGACCGACAAAACCTTCTGGTTGTATCACATACAACCTTCCCTCAAGTAAACCGTTTAAGGAAACGATGTTTTTGACATCCATCTGCCAGATTTCATAATTGAAAATGCAGCAACTGCTAACATAATTCCAACAGACTTTAGCATTGCTACGAGTGATAAAGTCTCATCGCAGTCAACTCCTTGAACTTGTCACAAACATCTTTGCAATAAGTCGAGCTTTGGAAATGGTGACATTTACCATCAGTGTCTGTCTTCATTTTAAAGATCCATTTGTACTCAACGACCTGTCGTCCAACGAGCAAGTCTACCAAAGTCTATACTTGGTTTTCATACATGGATCCTATCTCGGATTTCATGGCCTCTAACCATTTGTCGGAATCCGGGCCCATCATCGCTTCTCCATAGCTCGTAGTTCATCGTTGTCCAACAACATGACCTCCAAGACAGGGTTGTCGTACCACTTAGGAGCAGTACACATCCTTGTCGACCTACGATGTTCGATAGTAACTTGATCCTGAAGCTTCATGATCATCATCATTAAATTCCTCTTCAACTAACGTAGGCTTCACAGAAACATCTTTCTGCGTTGCGCTACTCTCTGGTTAAGCAAAGGTTTAACAACCTCATCAAGTTTTATCTTCCTCCCACTCAATTCTTTCACAAGAAACATTTCCTCGAGAAAGGATCCGTTTAAGCAACAAACACTTTGTACTTGGATCTGAGATAGAAGGTTCACCCAACTAATCTTAGGGTATTCTATGAAGATGCATTTGTCTGCCTTGGGTTCGACCTCATTAGGTGCAAACATTTTCCACACAAGTGTCGCAGCCCCAAATATTAAGAAATGACAGCTTAGGTTTCTATCAAACCATAATTCACACGGTGTCATCTCAACAGATTTAGATGGTGCCCTATTTAAAGTGAATGTAGTTGTCTCTAATGCATAACCCCAAAATTATAGTAGTAAAACGATAAGAGACATCATAGCACGCACCATGTCCAATAGAGCATGACCATGATGTTCGGACACACCATCACACTATGGTGTTCCAGGTGGCGTTTTAGTTGTGAAACAAATTTCACAGTGTCTTAAGTTTTATGCCAAACTCGTAACTCAGACATTAACCTCCATGATCATATCGCAGTCATTTTTATCTTCTTGTCATGATGATCTTAAACTTCACTCTGAATTTGCTTGAAACTTTCAAACGATTCATACTTGTGTTTCATTAAGTACATATACACTATATCTACTCAAATCATCAGTGAAGGTAAGAAAATAACGATATCCACTGCACGCTACAAGACTCACTGGATTGCATACATCAACATGTATCATTTCCAATGAATCACTTGCCCACTCCATCCAACGGGTTTTTTAATCATCTTGCCCAAGAGGCATGGTTCGCATGTCTCGACCGATTCGAAATCGAATGAGTCCAAAGATCCATCAGCATGGAGTTTCTTCATGCGCTTTATACCAATATGACATTTAGCGGTAGTGCCACAAGTATGTGGTACTATCTTTATTAACTTTGTATCTTTTGACATCAATGTTATGAACATGTGTATTACTATGATCAAGATTTCAACAAACCATTCTCACTGGGTGCATGACCATTGAAGGTATTATTCATGTAAACAGAATAACCATTATTCTCTAACTTAAATGAATAACCGTATTTGCAATAAACATGATCTAATCATGTCCATGCTCAACGCAAAACACCAAATAACATTTATTTAGGTTCGTCACTAATCCTGAAGGTAGAGAGAGCATGCGATGTTGATCACATCAACCTTGAAAACATTTCCAACACATATCGTCACCTCACCCTTAGCTAGTTCTCCGTTTATTTCGTAGCTTTTATTTCGAGTTACTAACATTTAGCAACCAAACTGGTATCCAATACCTAGGTGCTACTAAGAGTACTAGCAAGGTACACATTAATAACTCGTATATCAAATATACTTCTATCGATGTTGCCAACCTTCTTATCTACCAAGTATCTAGGGTTGTTCCGCTTCAGCGACTGCTCACCTCATAACAGAAGCACTTAGTCTCGGGTTTGAGTTCAACTTTGGGTTGCTTCACTGGAGCAGCAACTGACTTGCTATCCATGAAGTTTCCCTCCTTGCTCTTGCCCTTCTCGAAACTAGTGGTTTTGATTAACCATCAACACTTGACGCTCCTTCTTGATTTCTACCTTCGCGGTGTCAAACATCGCGAACAGCTCAGGAATCATTATTTCAATCCCTGGCAATTTATAGTTCATCACCAAGTTCTAGTAGCTTAGTGACAGTGACTTGGAGAACTATATCAATCACTATCTTATCTGGAAGATCAACTCCCACTTGATTTAAGCGATTGTAGTACCCAGACAATCTGAGTACATGCTCAACGATTGAGCTATTCTCCTTCATCTTACAGGCAAAGAATCTTGTTGGAGATCTCATATCTCGCAACACGGGCACGAGCCTGAGATCACAATCTTAGCTCTTAGACATCTCATATGTTCCGCGACGTTCAAAACATTTTGGAGCCTCAATTCTAAGCCGTAATGCATGACGCACTAAACTATCAAGTAGTCATCGAAACGTGCCTGTCAGATGTTCACAACATCTACAGAAGACGCTAGATGGGGTGGCGCACCGAGCGGTGCAATAAGGACATAAGCCTTCTGTGCAGCAATGAGGACAATCCTCAGATCACGGACCCAGTCCGCAATATTGCTACCATCATCTTTCCATTCTATTTCTCTAGGAACATATAAAATTTACAAGGGAGCTACAGCGTGAGCTAGTAATCTACAATATAATTTGCAAAGACACTTTGACTATGTTCATGATAATGAGTTCAATTAATCATATTACTTAAGAACTCCCACTCAAATTGACATCCCTCCGATCATTCGAGTGATACATGATCCAAATTCACCAAGTCAAGTCCGATCATCATGTGAGTTAAGCTGGTTTCAATGGTGAACATCATTATTTTGATCATATCTACTATATGACTCATGTTCGACCTTTCGGTCTCTTGTGTTCCGAGGCCATGTCTGTACATGCTAGGCTCATCAAGTTTAACCCGAGTGTTCTGCACGTGCAAATCTGGCTTACACCCGTTGTATGTGAACGTAGAGTCTATCACACCCGATTATCACGTGGTGTCTCAACACGACGAACTTTCGCAATGGTGCACACTCGGGGAGAACACAATTTACCTTGAAATTAAGTAAGGGATCACCTTATAATGCTACCGTCGTCCTAAGCAAAACAAGGTGCAAAAAAAGGATTAACATCACATGCAAATCATAAGTGACATGATATGGCCATGAACTTGTGCTTTTGATCTCCATCTAGAAAGCACTGGCATGATCTCCATCGTCATCGGCATGACACCATGATCTCCATCAACGTGTCGCCATCGGGGTTGTCACGCCCTGCATGCTTCTACTACTATTGCTACCGTTTAGCGATAAAGTACAGCATTACATAGCGCTTAATGATTGACACGCAGGTCATACAATAATTAAAGACAACCCTATGGCTCCTGCCGGTTGCCGTACTCATCGACATGCAAGTCGTGAAATTCTATACATCACATGATCATCTCATACATCACATATATCTCATCATGTAATTGGCCATATCACATCACAACATACCCTGCAAAAACAAGTTAGACGTCCTCTAATTGTTGTTGCATGTTTTACGTGGCTGCTACGGGTATCTAGCAAGAACAATTCTCACCTACGCAAAAAACCACAACGGTGATACACTAGTTGCTTTTCAACCTTCTCAAGGACCGCCTTTGTCGAATCTGATCCAACTAAAGTGAGAGAAACTGTCACCCGCAAGCCATCTAGGCAACAAGTTGCGTCGAGGGAACCGGTCTCTCGTAAGCGTACGAGTAATGTTGGTCCGGGCCGCTTCATCTCACAATCCCGCTGAACCGAAATACGACCAAGGGAGGAAGCAATCTAAGCATCAACGCCGACAAACCTTTTGTGTCCTACTCGAGATCTCATCGAACCATCTACCTAGCTCAAGATGCCACTGTTGGGGAACATCGCATGGGAAACAAAAAATTTCCTACGCACACACAAACCTATCCATGGTGATGAGCATCTACGAGAGGGAGAGTGGATCTATGTACCCTTGTAGATCGCTAAGCGGGAAGCGTTAAGAAACGTGGTTGGTGTAGTCAAACTTCTTCGCGATCCAAATCGCCGAGCGTCCCACGATCCAATCACGAACCGTCCCGCGATCTCGTCACGATCCGTCCCGCGATCCAATCACGAACGTCTCGTGGCCTTGATCACGATCCTTCCGATCTAGTACCGAACGGACGGCACCTCCGCGTTCAGCACACGTGCAGCTTGATGACGATCTCCACCGTCTTGATCCAGCAAGAGGAGGTGGAGAGGAGAGAAAGTTCACCGGCAGCGTGACGGCGCTCCGGTGATGGTGGTGGTGGAGCAATTCCGGCAGGGCTTCGCCTAAGCGCTGCAGAAAACCGATCTAGAGGAGCACCGGTGGAACGGGTAGCACGTGGCCATAAGTTGTATCCCGTGTGCTAGCCCTGCCCCTCTATTTATATGTTGAGCCCTGGGGGTCTAAACTTGGAGCAAAAACCTCTACAAGGTCGATTTTGCCCGTACAAGGTCGGTTTGGCCCGCAAGAAAAGAGTCCAACTCGGATCCCTGCAGTCCCGCGCACAAGCGGTAGTACCGCTTCACAAGCGGTAGTACTGCCTTACTGCTTAAGACAGCAGCAAAACTTCCTTTTGCCCTTTCCAATACCTCGTGGGTTTTACCCCATTGGTCCATATAAAGTGTTGTTGTACCCGAACACTTCGGTAAACATCCGGAACCCCTTCCGGTTAATTCCGGAACTCTTCCAGAGATCAAAACACTATTATCACATATATCAATCTTTATCTCCAGACTCTTTCGGAGATCCTCGTCATGTCCGGGATCGTATCCGAGACTCCGAACATCCTTCAGTCACCACCATACATAACTCTATACTACCGAAACGTCACCAAACCTTAAGTGTGCAGACCCTGCGGGTTCGAGAACTATGTAGACATGACCGAGACACCTCTACGGCCAATAACCAATGGCGGGACCTGGACGTCCACATTGGTTCCTACATATTCTACGAAGATATATCAGTCGAACCTCTATGTCAAGGATTCAGTTAATCCCGTATAACGTTCCCTTTGTTCTTCGGTATGTTACTTGCTCGAGATTCGATCGTCGGTATCTCCATACCTAGTTCAATCTCGTTACCGGCAAGTCTCTTTACTCGTTCCATAATACAAGATCCCGCAACTAACAATTAGTCACATTGCTTGCAAGGCTTATTGTGATGTTGCATTACCGAGTGGGCCCCGAGATACCTCTCCGTCACACGGAGTAACAAATCCCAGCCTCGATCCATGCCAACTCAACAGACATCATCGGAAATACCTGTAGAGCACCTTTATAGTCACCCAGTTACGTTGCGACGTTTGATACACACAAGGCACTCCTCCAATATCCGTGAGTTGCATGATCTCATGGTCACAGGAACATATACATTGACATGCAGAAAATAGTAGCAATAAACTGACAGGATCATATGCTACGTTTGTAGTTTGGGTATTGTCCATCACATCATTCTCCTAATGATGTGATCCCGTTATCAAATGACATCTCATGTCCATGGCTAGGAAACCTTAACCATCCTTTGATCAACGAGCTACTCCATTAGAGGCATACCAGGGACATGGTTTTGTCTATGTATCCACACATGCATTTAAGTCTCCGATCAATACAATTATAGCATGGATAATAAACGATTACCATGAACAAGGAAATATGATAATAACTAATTTATTATTGCCTCTAGGGCATATTTCCAATAGTTCGTAGCTAAGCCCCCGAGTGTTATGGAACTTCGTAGGTCGACAAGGATGTGTACTGCTCCTAAGCGGTACGACAACCCTGTCTTGGAGGTCATGTTGTTGGAGAACGATGAACCTACGAGCTATGGAGAAGCGATGATGGGCCCGGATTCCGACAAATGGTTGGAGGCCATGAAATCCGAGATAGGATCCATGTATGAAAACCAAGTGTAGACTTTGGTAGACTTGCTCGTTGGACGGCAGGTCGTTGAGTACAAATGGATTTTTAAAATGAAGACGACACTCATGGTAAATGTCACCATTTGTAAAGCTCGACTTGTTGCAAAGATGTTTGTGACAAGTTCAAGGAGTTGACTGCGATGAGGCTTTCTCACTCGTAGCGATGCTAAAAGTCTGTTGGAATTATGTTAGCAGTTGCTGCATTTTCAATTATGAAATCTGGCAGATGGATGTCAAAACATCGTTTCCTTAACGGTTTACTTGAGGAAAGGTTGTATGTGATACAACCAGAAGGTTTTGTCAGTCCTAAGGATGCTAAAAGGTGAGCAACCTTCAGTGATCCTTCTATGGACTGAAGCAAGCATCTCGGAGTTGGAATATACGCTTTGATGAGTTGATCAAAGTTTTTGAGTTTATACAAAGTTTACGAGAAACTTGTATTTACAATAAAGTGAGTGGGAGCACTATAGAATTTCTGATAAGTATATGTGGATGACATATTGTTGATCGGAAATAATGTAGAATTTCTGGAAAGCATAAACAGTTATTTGGAAAGTGATTTTCAAAGTAAAACATGGATAAAACTACCTAATTGTTGAGCATCAAGATCTATAGAGATAGATCAAGGATGACTTGATGAGACTTTCAATGAGTGCATACCTTGACAAGATTTTGAAAGAGTTCAAAATGGATCAGTCAGAGAAAGAGTTCTCGCCTGATTTCTAAGGTGTGAAAGTTGAGTGAGACTCAAAGCTCGACAATGGCAGAAGAAAGAGAAAGGACGAACGTCGTCCCCTATGCCTTAGCCATAGGCTCTATATTATGCCATGCTGTGTACCGCACCTGTGTGTGCCTTGCCATGAGTCCGTCAGGGGGTACAAGAGTGAACCAGGAGTGGATCACTGGACAGCGGTCAAGATTATCCTCAGTAACTAAGAGACTGAGGAGATGTTTGTCGATTATGGAGGTGATAAAGAGTTCGACGTAAGGAGTTACGTCGATACAAGCTTTAACACTAATCCGGATGACTCGTAGTAGCAATCTGGATACGTATAGTGGAGCAGCCATTTGGAATAGTACCGAGCGGAGTGTGGTAGCAGTGTTTACGGTTTGACATAGAGATTTGCAAAGTACACACGGATCTGAATATCGCAGACCCATTGACTATAAGACCTCTCTCACATGCAAAGCATGATCGAGCCCCAGAACTCATTGGGTGTTAGATTCATAACAATGCGAATCACATGGTGATGTGAACTAGATTATTGACTCTAGTGCAAGTGGGAGACTATTGGAAATATGCCCTAGAGGCAATAATAAATTAGTTATTATCATTTTTCCTTGTTCATGATAATCGTTTATTATCCATGCTATAATTGTATTGATCGGAGACTTAGATGCATGTGTGGATACATAGACAAAACCATGTCCCTAGTATGCCTCTAATAGACTAGCTCGTTGGTCAAAAGATGGTTAAGGTTTCCTAGCCATGGACATGAGATGTCATTTGATAACGGGGTCACATCATTAGGAGAATGATGTGATGGACAAGACCCAAACTGCAAACGTAGCATATGATCGTGTCAGTTTATTGCTACTGTTTTCCGCATGTCAAGTATGTGTTCCTATGACCATGAGATCATGCAACTCACAGATATCGGAGGAGTGCCTTGTGTGTATCAAACGTCACAACGTAACTGGGTGACTATAAAGGTGCTCTATAGGTATCTCCGATGGTGTCTGTTGAGTTGGCATGGATCGAGACTGGGATTTGTTATTCCGTGTGACGGAGAGGTATCTCGGGGCCCACTCGGTAATGAAACATCACAATAAGACTTGCAAGCAATGTGACTAATTGTTAGTTGCGGGATCTTGTATTACAGAACGAGTAAAGAGACTTGCCGGTAACGAGGTTGAACTAGGTATGGAGATACCGACGATCGAATCTCGGGCAAGTAACATACCGAAGAACAAAGGGAATGTTATACGGGATTAACTGAATCCTTGACATAGAGGTTCGACCGATAAAGATCTTCGTAGAATATGTAGGAACCAATGTGAATGTCCAGGTCCCGCCATTGGTTATTGACCGTAGAGGTGTCTCGGTCATGTCTACATAGTTCTCGAACCCGCAGGGTGTGCACACTTAAGGTTCGGTGACGTTTCGGTAGTGTAGAGTTATGTATGGTGGTGACCGAAGTTTGTTCGGAGTCCCGGATGAGATCCCGGAAGTCACGAGGAGCTCCGGAATGGTCCATAGGTAAAGATTCATATATAGGAAGTCCCAGTTTGGTTTCCAGAAAAGTTTCGGGCTCATCGGTAGTGTACCGGGAGTGCCGGTAGTGTATCGGGAGTGCCGGTAGTGTACCGGGAAGCCTCCGGGATGGGTATTTCGACCCCAAGAGGTCCATGGGCTGTGGGATAATAATAACCAGCC
Organism: Hordeum marinum; assembly: GCA_022496015.1. Taxonomy (NCBI): domain Eukaryota; kingdom Viridiplantae; phylum Streptophyta; class Magnoliopsida; order Poales; family Poaceae; genus Hordeum; species Hordeum marinum. The sequence continues at coordinate 82,294,482 of CM039674.1, forward strand.
CTTAGTGGGCTGGGAAAACATCCACAAAGGCCCATGGCGCAGGAGAGAAAGTCGTAAAGCAAAAAGTGGAAAATCAGCCAATAGGAGGCAATCCTACTCCAACTAGGATTGGAGGTGAAGTAGGATTGCTTCCCACCTCCTATTTCGGCCGACCCAAAGGCCTTGGCTGCCTCTCCTCTCCTCTCCTCCTATATATACTAGGGGATTGGGTGGTTTTTGGACAGAATTTCCGGCCACGTGCTACCCGTTCCACCGGTGTATAGTTTCTCCTCTAGATCGGTTTTCTGCAGCGCTTAGGCGAAGCCCTGCCGGAATTGCTCCACCACCATCACTGGAGCGCCATCATGCTGCCGGTGAACTCTCTCTCCTCTCCACCTCCTCTCTCTAGATCAAGACGGTGGAGATCGTCATCAAGCTGCACGTGTGCTGAACGCGGAGGTGCCGTCCGTTCGGCGCTAGATCGGAAGGACCGTGATCAGGATCGCGAGACGGTTCGTGATGTGATCACGGAACGGATCATGATGAGTTCGCGGGACAGATCGTGATCAAGATCGTGAGACGGATCGTGATGAGTTCGCAGGACGGATCATGATGTGTTCGCGGGACGGTTCGTGATTGGATCGCGGGACGCTCGGCGATTTGGATCGCGAAGAAGTTCGACTACACCAACCGCGTTTCTTAACGCTTCCCGCTTAGCGATCTACAAGGGTACGTAGATACACTCTCCCTCTCGTAGATGCTCATCACCATGGATAGGTTTGTGTGTGCGTAGGAAATTTTTTGTTTGCCATGCGACGTTCCCAACAGTGGGTTGGCTGTTGATCCACTCGGAGCACCAAGTTACCCTCATGAAACAACCGACTCCTGACGTGCTTCGCATGGAAGCGTCGCAAATCTTGTTGATATGTAGTCGTCTGAATCAAAACCATCTCCCGTTCCTCTTCTAGGAGATCTATGCCATCCTAACTTACTTGTTCAGCTTCAGCTTCAGAATAAAGATCCACTCTGGGAGAATTATGGAACAAGTCACTCGGCAGGACGGCTTCAGCTCCGTAAACTAGGCAAAAGGAGTTCGTTCAGTCGACCGATTAGGAGTAGTTCTCAAGCCCCATAAAACAGATGGCAACTCAAACACCCAAGCTCCAGCGTCATGTTCCAAATCTCGCATGAGACGAGGCTTCAGACCTTGCAAGATGAGATGTGGGGAACTCCATACCGGTAGATTATCTCTCTCATGAATTTTACTGTAGTATGAGAGTTCAACTTATTTATTGGCTTGGCCTCAATCCACTTCGTAAACTTGTCGACTGCAACAAGTAAATGAGTAAATCCACTTTGTCCAGTCCGAAAGGGACCAACCATATCTAGACCCTAGACAGTGAACAGCCAAGCAAGGGGAATGGTCTTCAGAGCAGACACAGGTTTGTGAGACAAGTTTGCATAGAACCGGCATCCTTCACAGTGATCCACAATGTCCTTGGCCATCTCATTGGCACGCGGCCAGAAGAAACAAGCTCGATACTCTTTAGTGACAATTGTCCGAGAGGACGCATGATGACCGCAAGTTCCTGAGTGAATTTCGTCCAGGATCATTCAACCTTCTTCAGGGGAAATGCATCGCTGCGTCACACCAGTTACACTTTCTCTGTACAGTTGATCATCCATCACAGTAAAAGCTTTGGATCTACGCACGATTTGTCGGGCTTCTGTCTCATCTTCAGGGAGTTTTTGCCTCAGAATATACACAATATAAGGCACTGTCTAGTCGGGAATGATGACCTAAACCTCCATGACCAAATCAAAAATAGCAGGGACATCAACTTCAGTCAGATCAGAGGAGATCATAGCTTGTGGGGGCTCTTTGGTGAAGGGATCTTCCTACACCGAAGGAGTGTGAAGATGCTCCAAGAACACATTGTTGGGGACAGGTCGTTGAGTGGATCCAATCTTGGCCAGCTCATCAGTCGGTTGATTCTTCACTCCGGGAACATGATGGAGTTCCAGACCTTCAAACCTCTTCTCAAGTTTTCTGACAGCATTACAGTATCCAGTCATAGCGGGGTTCCGAACATACCACTCTTTCATCACTTGACTAACCACAAATCTGAGTCACCATAAACCATCAGGCGCTCGATGTTGAGTGACACAGCCATGCGCAACCCATACAAGAGTGCTTCATATTTTGCTTCATTGTTGGAGGAATCGAAGTGAATCTGCAGGACATAACTGAGTTTGTCGCCTTTTGGGGACACCAAAACAACGCGAGCACCGGACCCATTCAACATTCTAGAGCCATCAAAGAACAAGGTCCAGTGTGCCAAGTGAATCTGGATTGGTTGCTGCTATTCAATCCACTTGGCCACGAACTCAGTAAGTGCCCGAGACTTGATCGCTTTCTTGGCTTCAAACTTGATGTCAAAGTATAAGAGTTCAATCACCCATTTAGCCACTCGACCAGTCGTGTCTCGATATTTGAGGATCTCAGATAATGGAGCATCACTAAGGACTAAAATTGAGTGGTCTTGACAATAGTGTGCCACCTTCTTCGCTGACAGATATATGCCATAGAAAAGCTTCTGGTAGTGCGGGTACCTTTGCTTCGAAGGAGTTAACACTTCAGAAATGTAGTAGACTGGGGCGTTAGACTTTGTAGGCTTTGCCTTCCTCTTCCCGCTCGATGGTCAAAACTGTACTGACGACTTGATTAGTGGCCACTATGTACAGGAGCAAGGGCTCTTTGCTGCGTGGAGCGGTAAGCACCGGCTGGGTGGAAAGCAGCGTTTTGAGCTCGACAAACGCTGCTTCAGCCTCTAGAGTCCACTCGAACATGTCAAATTTCTTCATCAGTCAGTATAAAGGCAATGCCTTCTCACCGAGACGAGAAATGAATCGACTCAATGCTGCCAAGCAACCTGTGAGCTTCTGAACATCATGCACTCGCACGGGACTCTTCATTCGGGTAATGGCGCTGATTTTCTCAGGGTTGACATCGATCCCTCATTCGGAAACGAGAAAACCGAGTAACTTGCCGCCAGGGACGCCGAAAGTACACTTAGCCGGATTCAGCTTGATATCATACCTCCTCAGATTGGCGAAAGTCTCAGCCAAGTCAGCCAGCAGGTCTGAACCTTTGCGGTACTTGACAACAATATCGTCCATGTACGCTTCAACATTCCGAGGAATCTGGTTGAGTAAACAATTTTGAATCATGTGCATGAAAGTAGAGCCGACATTCTTCAAACCAAATGGCATGGTGATATAGCAAAAACACCCGAATGGGGTGATCAAGGTTGTTTTATTTCATCGGGACCAAACAGACGGATCTGATGGTAACCGGAGTATGCATCTAGAAACGATAAGCGCTCACATCCCGCAGTCGAGTCAACAATGTGATCGATGCGAGGGAGTGGGAAATGATCTTTCGGGCAGACCCGATTGATATGCTCGAAGTCAATACACATGCGAAGTGACTTGTCCTTTTTGGGAACCATGACAACATTTGAGAGCCACTCGGAGTGGTAAATCTCCCGAATGAAATTGGCCTGCAAGAGACGAGCCACTTCTTCGCCGACTGCTTTACGCTTCTCTGCTGCCGACCGGCGTAAATGTTCTTTCACCGGTTTGGACCTTGGATCAACTCTTAGTCGGTGCTCAGCCAGCTCCCTGGGAACCCCCGGCATGTCAGCAGGCTTCCATGCGAAGATGTCCCAGTTCTCACGGAGGAACTCGATGAGCTCGGCTTCCTATTTGGTGTCGAGTGTCGATGATATGTTGGTCAGGGCAGCAGTCGGATCTGTCGGGTCAATGTGCACCTTTTTCACTTCCCTTGCCGACTGAAAAGCTGACTCAGAAGCAGGCTTCTTAGCACGCAGCAAATCAGCAGGGTCAACGTTCTTCTTGTACTCTTCTAGCTCGACCATAGCCATCTGATGATCGACAATTTTGGAGCCTTGCTGGAGGCACTCCTCAGCCCTTTGTCAATTGCCAATGACTGTGATCACACCCTTGGGCCTAGGCATCTTCAGTTTGAGATACACGTAACATGGATGGGACATGTAACGAGCATAATCTAGTCGCCCAAGAATGGCATGGTACGCGCTTTGGAAGTCCACGACTTCAAACGTCAATTTCTCCTTGCGAAATTTTTTATCCGTCCCGAATGTCACATCCAATGCAATTTGGCCAAGTGACTTGGCCTTCTTCCCTGGGAAGACTCCGTGGAAGCGCATGTTACTATCACTAAGTTGAGACATAGGAATGTCCATCCCTATAAGGGTATCTGCATACAGAATGTTCAGACCACTTCCATCGTCCATGAGGACCTTGCGGAGTCGAGTGCCTCCCACAACGGGATCAACCACCAAATGAGCAGGATGATCTGACTGATCAAATGTGATGGCAGTCTGAGACCACTTGAGGTAGGTGGGGTGGTAGGCACGACCAAGTTCACCTCTCTGTTTATAACCTTCAATCGACTCTTGCTTTCAACATCAGCAAAAATCATCAGTGTAGCTTGACATCGAGAAATGTTTCTTTGTCTTCATCATCATCCTTTTCAAGGATTTTCTCACTCGAAGGGGCCTCCTTGAACTGCTGGATCAACAAACGGCACTATCCAGTGGTATGCTTGGGCAATATCATATTGCCTTCTTCATCTTTCCTCTTGTGGATCGCACATGGTAAATCCATAACATCAGTTCCAGACTGATTGTTTCCTTTCTTGGGGTTGAACTATCCCTTGGACTTCCCCTTGTTTTTCTCTTGGGCCACCAGAGCGGCTGCCTCTACCTGGATAGGGCCATCAGCCTTCCGCTTCTGCTTATGAATGGAATTGATGCCGGCATCGTTGTCGACTGCTTTTCCTTTGCCGTTGCGAAGGCGGTCTTCTTCTTCACCATTGGCATATTAAGTGGCGATTTCCATCATCTTACTCAGCGAAATATCACCTGTTCGCCCAAACTTCAAGTAGATCTCTCTGTATTTCACTCCGGCCTTGAAAGCACAAACAACCTGGTGCTCGGAAACATTCTCCACTGTATGATGCAAAGTGGACCAGCGCTGGATGTAATCTCTCAAAGACTCGTTCGGCTTCTGAACACAATGATGCAAGTCTATCAAACCGGCAGGACGCTTGCAAGTGCCCTCGAACATTCTGATGAACACTCGAGCCAGATCCTCCCAGCAGTGGATGCTATAAGGAGCCAAACAATTCAGCCAGGCACAAGCCGAACCATCTAACATCAAGGACAAATGTTTCATTGTGATGTTGTCGTTACCACCACCAATCTAAACAACCACTTGGTAATCATCCAACCACGTCTCTGGCTTTGACTCGCCAGAAAACCTGCCTATCCTAGCTGCCAACCTGAAGTTGGGGGGAATCTTTACAGAACGAATAGCCCTGCTAAAACACTCGAAACCAGAAACAACAGCAGTGCTGCCACTCGGAAAATCTCGGTCATACCCATCTTTGTGAGCTTTGCCTCTGTCGATTCGCCTCCGGGTGAGGATGTCTCGAGCATCAAACCCTGGGTCCCGCTCATCACCGAACAAGCACCTTTCGTCCTAGTGCCGGGGTACGTACGGGCCACTCCGTGGAGGAGTGGGCACTCGATGGTGGTCATCACGGTGAAACTAATCTCATCCCTGATCTCTGTATTGATCCTCGCGGAAACCTCCACCTTTGCGACGCAAAGGTGAACCAGGACTGTGTGCTGACTGGACAGTCTCTGCTCTTGGTGAATTACTGTGAATCCTATTGCGCGACTACGAAAGAACTAAATTCTGGCGCTGTGTTGCATCAATCAATGCTCTAATCTGCAACAAACTTCTGCCAGCCTCTGATCGTGACGGCTGGATGGAATCATTTATCCTAGCCGCAGCTACAACATTTAAGACTGGAGTACGGTATACCTCGACATGTTCTGTGAAGCACTCAGAAACAGTTGTCGCTGACGTTGACTGGGAGCTGGTGGACGCTAGCGAGCACGCTCGTCGAGTTCTCTCTGGAACTCTTCGAGCTAAATGCGTGTGGTCTCCAAGGCCTGAGCCTCAGCGGTCGCACCGATAATGGGAGTATAAAGGACCTCCTCATCTCGCACGACTGCTCACTCGATGGTCCACTAGCTTCTCGCCTGCCGCGGTCGAAGCCCGACAGTAGGCCCTGATGAGAACCAGCCATAAGAACCTCCACCATAGGATCGCACCTCTCGCACTCGAAGGGAATGTCGACTGATCGGAGTCCGACTCTAACATGCCGTGAAGTGACTCGGCGGGTTCGATCGCTGCAATCTGCGGAGATGAAACTTGGAGGGTCGCCGCATGTCTTACCCAGCGCTGGAGCCGTGAGCGACCGGATCGCTTGCGACGACGAACAGTGGGGAGAACCGAAGAGTACATAGTCGACGGCTGCCGCAGAAGCACGCCACAGGAACTTGCATAGAAGTGCGCAGCCCCACAGACTGGGAGTGCCTCGATGTCGAGTGTCGCTTCCTGGAGCCATGCCAAATCGTCAGCGATGAAGGTGAGCGCTCCGAAACGGACCTCGTGGCCCAAGGAGAAAACATCACCAGAAGACATGACGAAGAAGAAAAAAATGCAACCTTGCCGGAAGTCACTTAGATGCCTGCCCCATGGTGGGTGCCAACTGTCGTGGGAACGAGTCTAACAATAGAAGATAGGGGTACGAAAGGAGAGGGCAGTCCTAGCTACGATGAGGGTGTACACACGAATGTATGAGTTCAGGCCCCTCTTGTGGAGGTAACAGCCCTACGTCTCAGTGCACGGGAGCTTATGTCGTGTGGAGAGTATGAATTACAGAGGTTTCGAGCCCTTGTGCCATAAGGGAGGGGCGTCTTATATAGAGTATGCCGCCCCTCATAAGTGTGACGCATCCAAGGGTTCGATCGTGGGTATAAAGACGAGTATTACTGGTAACGTACATCATAATTGCTACTAATGACGATTGGCCTAACGCCTGCCCGTTGGCCTCCGAGAGTGGCTTCTGGTCTTTTGGCGTTGACAAGAAGTGGGGTCTTCTGAGTGACAGGTGACTGTCGAGTGGAGGGAGAAGGTACCGAGTGGACTGACTGTCGAGTGACCTGAGCTCCATGGAGAGTCCAGTCGGAATCTTTCTTGTAACCTTTAAGTCCTCCAATATAGTGCCCTTAGGTAGGGTATGTGGGCCAGGTCCAGGACCCTACCCTAGGTGTTGGAAATATGCCCTAGAGGTAATAAATAAAGTGTTTATTGTTATATTTCCTTGTTCATGATAATTGTTTATTATCCATGCTAAAATTGTATTGATTAGAAACATGGATACATGTATGGATACATAGACAAACACAATGTCCCTAGTATGCCTCTAGTGAACTAGCTCGTTGATCGAAAGATGGTTAAGGTTTCCTAGCCATGGACATGAGATGTCATTTGATAATGGGATCACATCATTAGGAGAATGATGTGATGGACAAGACCCAAACTACAAATGTAGCTAATGATCGTGTCAGTTTATTGCTACTATTTTCTGCATGTCAAGTATATGTTCCTATGACCATGAGATCACGCAACTCACGGACATCGGAGGAGTGCCTTGTGTGTATCAAACGTCGCAATGTAACTGGGTGACTATAAAGGTGCTCTACAGGTGTTTCCGAGGGTGTCTGTTGAGTTGGCATGGATCAATACTGGGATTTGTTACTCCGTGTGACGGAGAGGTATCTCAGGGCCCACTCGGTAATACAACATCACAATAAGCCTTGCAAGCAATGTGACTAAGTGTTAGTCACGGGATCTTGTATTACGGAACGAGTAAAGAGACTTGCCGGTAACGAGGTTGAACTAGGTATGGAGATACCGACGATCGAATCCCGGGCAAGTAACATACCGAAGAACAAAGGGAACAGCATACGAGATTAACTGAATCCTTGACATAGAGGTTTGATCGATAAAGATCTTCGTAGAATATGTAGGAACCAATGTGGAAATCCAGGTCCCGCCATTGGTTATTGACCGTAGAGGTGTCTCGGTCATGTCTACATAGTTCCCAAACCCGCAGGGTCTGCACACTTAAGGTTTGGTGACGTTTCGGTAGTATAGAGTTATGTATGGTGGTGACCAAAGTTTGTTTGGACTCACGGATGAGATCCCGGGCGTCACGAGGAGCTCCAGAATTCTCCGGAGGTAAAGATTCATAAATAGCAAGTCCTGTTTTGGTCGCCGGAAAAGTTTCGGGCTCATCGGTAGTGTACAGGGAGTGCCGGTAGTGTACCGGGAGGCCATCGGGAGGGGTATTTCGACCCAAGAGGCTACATGGGCTGTAGGAGGATGTAAACCAGCCCTTAGTGGGCTGGTGGAACATCCACAAGAGGTCCATGCGTCTGGAGGAAAAATGCCTAAGAGAAAAAGTGGGGAAAAAAGGCAAAATTGGGTGAATCCTAGTCCTACTAGGATTGGAGGTGGACTCCACCTCTCCCTCTCTCCTTCGGCCGAAGCAAGGAGGCCTTGGACCTTGTGCCAAGGCCTCTCCTCCTATCCTCTTATATATACTGGAGGTTTTAGGTGTTTTGCACTAGTTTTTCACAGCCACGTGCTACCCGTTCCTCCAGTGCATAGTTTGTCCTCTAGATCAGATTTCTGTAGTGCTTAAGCGAAGCCCTGCCGGAATTGCTCCACCACCATCGGCGGAGCGCCGTCACGCTGTTGGCGAACTCTTCTACCTCTCCCCTCTCTCTTGCTGGATCAAGATGGCGGAGATCGTCATCAAGTTGTATGTGTGCTGAACATGGAGGTGTCGTCCGTTCGGCGCTAGATCGGAAGGATCGTAATCAAGTTCGTGGGACGGATCATGATCAAGTTCGTGGGATGGATCGTGATTAGATCGTGGGATGGATCGTTATTGGATCGCGGGACGCACGGCAATTTGGATCGCGAAGACGTTCGACTACACCAACCGCGTTTCTTAATGCTTCCCGCTTAGCGATCTACAAGGGTTTGTAGATCCACTCTCCCTCTCGTAGATGCTCATCACCATGGATAGATCTTCGTGTGCGTAGGAAATTTTTTGTTTCCCATGCAACATTCCCCAACAGTGGCATCGTGAGCTAGGTCTATGTGTTGATGAGATCTCGAGTAGAACACAAAAGGTTTGTGGGTGTTGATGCTTAGATTGCTTCCTCCCTTGGTCGTATTTTGGTTCAGCGGTATTGTGAGATGAAGCGGCCCGAACCAACATTACTCATACGCTTACGAGAGACTGGTTCCCTCGATGCAACTTGTTGCCTAGATGGCTTGCGGGTGACAGTTTCTCTCACTTTAGTTGGATCGGATTCGACAAAGGCGGTCCTTGAGAAGGTTGAAAAGCAAATTATGTATCACCGTTGTGGTTTATGCGTAGGTGAGAATCGTTCTTGCTAGAAACCCGTAGCAGCCACGTAAAACATGCAACAACAATTAGAGGACGTCTAACTTGTTTTTGCAGGGTATGTTGTGATGTGATATGGCCAATTACATGATGTGATATATGTGATGTATGAGATGATCATGTGATGTATAGAATTTCACGACTTGCATGTCGATGAGAAAGGCAACCGGCAGGAGCCATAGGGTTGTCTTTAATTATTGTATGACCTGCATGTGAATCATTAAGCGTTATGTAATGCTTTACTTTCTCGCTAAACGGTAGCAATAGTAGTAGAAGCATGCAGGGCGTGACAACCGCGATGGTGACACGTTGATGGAGATCAAGATGATGGAGATCATGGTGTCGTGCCGGTGACGATGGAGATCATGCCGGTGCTTTCAAGATGGAGATCTAAAGCACAAGTTCATGGCCATATCATGTCACTTATGAATTGCATGTGATGTTAATCCTTTTATGCACCTTGTTTTGCTTAGTACGACGGTAGCATTATAAGGTGATCCCTCACTTAAATTTCAAGATAAATTGTGTTCTCCCTGAGTGTGCACCGTTGCGAAAGTTCGTCGTGTTGAGACACCATGTGATGATAGGGTGTGATAAACTCTACGTTCACATACAACGGGTGCAAGCCAGTGTTGCACGCGCAGAACACTCGGGTTAAACTTGATGAGCCTAGCATGTACAGACATGGCCTCAGAACACAAGAGATCGAAAGGTCAAACATGAGTCATATAGTAGATATGATCAACATAATGATGTTCACCATTGAAGCCACCCCAACTCACGTGATGATCGGACTTGAGTTGGTGGATTTGGATCATGTGACACTCAGATGACCTGAGGGATGTCAATTTGAGTGGGAGCTTTAGTAATTTTATTAACTAAACTCATTATCTTGAACAATAGTCTAAGTGAACTTTGCATATTTATGTTGTAGATTAATGGCTCGCGCAGTAGCTCCCCTAAATTTTAATGCGTTCCTAGAGAAAGCTAAGTTGAAAGATGATGAAAGTAACTTTGTTGACTGGGCCCGTAATCTGAGGATTATCCTCACGGCTTCCCAGAAATCATATGTCCTTGATGCACCGCTTGGTGACCAACCAGAAGACATGACCTCCGAAGATGTTAAGAACGCTTGGGAGGCACGTACTGGAGATTACTCAATAGTTCAGTGTGCGATATTGTATGGCTTAGAACCGGGACTTCAAAGACGTTTTGAACGTCATGGAGCATATGAGATGTTCTAGGAGTTGAAGTTTATCTTTCAGAAGAACGTCCGGATCGAGAGGTATGAAACCTCCGATAAGTTCTATGCTTGCAAGATGGAGGAGAACGGGTCTATCAGTGAACATATACGCAGAATTTCTGGGTATTCAACTCGTCTAGCGGAGTTGGGAATTGCCCTTCCGCCAGAGGCGATCACTGACAGAGTTCTTCAATCACTGCCACCTAGTTACAAGAGCTTTGTGATGAACTATAACATGCATGGGATGAACAAGTCAGTCGCTGAGCTGTTTGCGATGCTAAAAGTCGCTGAGTCTGAAATCTAGAAAGAACATCAAGTGTTGATGGTCAATAAAACCACTAGTTTCAAGAAAAATGGCAAGGTCAAGGGCAAGGCCAAGAAGGGTAAAACCAAGAAGGATGGCAAAGCAGTTGCTACTCTTGTAAAGAAGCCCAAGCATGGACCCAAGCCAGAAACTGAGTGCTTTCATTGCAAGGGAACTGGTCACTGGAAGCGGAACTGCCCCAAGTACCTGGCTGACAAGAAGGCGGCCAATGACAAACAAGGTATATATGATATACATGTTATTGATGTGTACCTTACTAGCTCTCGTAGTAGTGCCTGGGTATTTGATACCGGTTCGGTTGCTCACATTTGCAACTCAAAGCAGGAACTACGGAATAAACGAAGGCTAGCAAAGGACGAAGTGACGATGCGCGTGGGAAATGGTTCCAAGTTTGATGTGATCGCCGTCGGCACGCTCTCTCTTCGATTACCATCGGGATTAGTGATGAACCTGAATAATTGTTATTTAGTGCCTACATTAAGCATGAACATTACATCTGGATCTTGTTTATTGCAAGACGGTTACTCATTTAAATCAGAGAATAAAGGTTGTTCTATTTATATGAGTAATATCTTTTATGGTCATGCACCCAATGTTAGGGGTTTATTCATATTGAATCTTGATAGTGATGTTACACATGTTCATAACATTGATGCCAAAAGATGTAGAGTTGATAATGATAGTACCACTTTCTTGTGGCACTGCCGTTTAGGTCATATTGGTGTAAAACGCATGAGGAAGCTCCATGCTGATGGACTTTTGGAGTCACTTTATTTTGAATCACTTGACACATGTGAACCATGCCTCATGGGCAAGATGACTAAAACGCCGTTCTCTGGAACAATGGAACGGGCGAGTGACTTATTGGAAATCATACATACTGATGTGTGCGGTCCAATGAATGTTACAGCTTGTGGTGGATATCGGTATTTTCTCACCTTCACTGATGACTTAAGTAGATATGGGTATATTTACTTAATGAAACACAAGTCTGAAACGTTTGAAAAGTTCAAGCAATTTCAGAGTGAAGTTGAGAATCATCGTAACAAGAAGATTAAGTTCCTACGATCTGATCGAGGAGGTGAATATCTGAGTTATGAGTTTGGCAGTCACTTAAGACAGTGTGGAATTGTTTCACAATTGACACCGCCCGGAACACCACAACGTAATGGTGTGTCCGAACGCCGTAATCGAACCTTATTAGATAGGGCGCGTTCTATGATGTCTCTTGCTGATTTGCCACTATCATTTTGGGGTTATGCATTAGAGACAGTTGCATTCACTTTAAATAGGGCACCATCAAAATCCGTTGAGACGATGCCATATGAACTGTGGTTTGGCAAGAAGCCAAAGTTGTCATTTATTCAAGTTTGGGGATGTGATGCTTATGTCAAAAAGCTTCAGCCTGAAAAGCTGGAACCCAAAGCGGAGAAATGTGTCTTCATAGGATACCCAAAAGAGACAGTCGGGTATACCTTCTATCTCGTATCCGAAGGAAAAGTGTTTGTCGCTAAGAACGGAACATTTCTTGAGAAAGAGTTTCTCTCGAAAGAATTGAGTGGGAGGAAAATAGAGCTTGATGAGGTTAATGAACCTTTACTTCAACCAGAAAGTAGCGCAGCGCAGAAAGTTGTTTCTGTGGAACCTACGACGGTAGAAGAGGAAGTTAATGATGTTGATCATGAAGCTTCGGATCAAGATGCTATTGAACCTCGTAGGTCGACAAGGCCGCGTACTACCCCTGAGTGGTACGACAACCCTGTCTTGGAGGTCATTTTGTTGGACAACAATGAACCTACAAGCTATGGAGGAGCAGTGATGGGCCCGGATTCCGAGAAATGGTTAGAGGCCATGAAATCCGAGATGGGATCCATATATGAAAACAAAGTATGGACTTTGGAAGTATTACCTGAAGGGCGAAAGGCCATTCAGAACAAATGGATCTTTAAGAAGAAGATTGACGCGGACGGTAATGTCACCGTCTATAAAGCTTGACTTGTGGCAAAGGGTTTTTCACAAGTTCAAGGAGTTGACTACGATGAGACTTTCTCACCCATAGTGATTCTTAAGTCTGTCAGAATCATGTTAGCAATGGCTGCTTATTTCGACTATGAAATTTGGCAGATGGATGTCAAAACAGCGTTCCTCAACGGTTTCCTTGAGGCAGAGTTGTATATGATGCAACCTGAAGGTTTTGTCGATCCAGAGAATGCTGACAAAGTTTGCAAACTCCAGCGATCCATTTATGGACTGGTGCAAGCATCTCGGAGTTCAAATAAGCGCTTTGATGAGGTGATCAAAGCGTTTGAGTTTATACAAGTTTACGGAGAATCTTGTATTTACAAGAAAGTGAGTGGGAGCTCTATAGCGTTTCTAGTATTATATGTGGATGACATATTGCTGATTGGAAACAATATAGAAATGCTGGAAAGCGTGAAGGAATATTTGAACAAGAGTTTTTCAATGAAGGACCTAGGAGAAGCTGCTTTCATATTAGGCATTAAGATCTATAGAGATAGATCGAGACACTTAATAGCACTTTCACAAAGCACATACCTTGATAAAGTTTTGAAGAAGTTCAAAATGGATCAGTCCAAGAAGGGGTTCTTGCCTGTGTTACAAGGTGTGAAGTTGAGTAAGACTCAATGCCCAGTAAGTGCAGAAGTTAGAGAAAAGATGAGTGTCATCCCCTATGCTTCAGCCATAGGCTCTATGATGTATGCAATGGTGTGCACAAGACCCGATGCCAGCCTTGTCATAAGTATGGCCGGAAGGTTTCAAAGTGATCCTGGAATGGAGCACTGGCAAGCGGTCAAGAATATCCTTAAGTACCTGAAAAGGACTAAGGAAATGTTTCTTGTTTATGGAGGTGATGAAGAGCTCGTCGTAAAGGGTTACGTCGATGCAAGCTTTGACACTGATCCGGACGACTCTAAGTCGCAAACCGGATACGTATTTATTCTTAACGGGGGAGCGGTAAGCTGGTGCAGTTCTAAGCAAAGCGTGGTAGCTGATTCTACGTGCGAAGCGGAATACATCGCAGCCTCAGAGCCGGCAAAGGAAGGTGTCTGTATGAAGCAGTTCATGACAGATCTTGGAGTAGTGCCCAGTGCATTGTATCCAATGAGCCTGTTCTGTGACAACACTGGTGCCATTGCTCTACCCAAGGAACCAAGGTTTCACAAGAGGACCAGACATATCAAGCGACGCTTCAACTCCATCCGATATTACAATTTTCTGGCTATGCTAATGAAGATGCCGCATCCCATCTAAATACTTCCGTTGAGTTGTGTGATATGAAAAAGAAGAAATATGTGGATAATGATATTGTTAAAATGAAACTATTCTCGTTCTCACTACGAGATCGTGCTAAAACTTGGTTTTCATCTTTGCCTAAAAATAGTATTGATTCATGGAACAAGTGTAAAGATGCTTTTATTTCCAAGTACTTTCCGCCCGCTAAAATCATCTCCCTTAGGAACGAGATAATGAATTTTAAGCAACTTGATCATGAGCATGTTGCACAATCTTGGTAAAGGATGAAACTTATGATTAGGAATTGCCCCGTGCATGATTTGAGTTTATGGATGATTATACAATTTTTCTATGTTGTATTGAATTTTGCTTCTAGGAATCTCTTAGATTCCGCCGCGGGTGGAATCACATTAGGAGAAGATACTAAACTACTAGCTAATATTATGGCAAATTACTCTCAATGGCACACCGAAATATCTCCTACTAGTAAAAAAGTGCATGCTATTGAAGAGATTAATACTTTGAGTGAAAAGATGTATGAATTGATAAAATTGTTTGTTAGTAAAAGTGATCCTATTGATCCTAATGATATGCCTTTGTCTTCTTTGATTGGAAATAATAATGAATCTATGGATGTGAATTTTTTTGGTAGGAACAATTTTGGAAATAACGCTTATACAGGTAATTTCAATGATAGGCCGTTTCCTAGTAACTCCTCTAATAATTATGGTAATTCCTACAACAATTCTTACGAAAATTATAATAAAATGCCCTCTGATCTTGAGAGTAATATTAAAGAATTCATTAGTACGCAAAAAGGTTTCAATGCTATGATTGAAGAAAAATTGCTCAAGATTGATGATTTGGCTAGGAACGTCGATAGAATTTCTCTTGAGATTGAGTCTTTAAAAATTAGATATATTCCACCCAAGCATGATATTAATGAGTCTTTAAAAGCCATGAGAATTTATATTGATGAGTGTAAGGAAAGAACCGCTAGAATACGTGTTAAGCGTGAATGGTTTGAAAAAGTGTGTTCTCGTGATAATATTGATGAAGATCTTAAAGTGATTGATGTGACTCCTATTGAATCTTTGTTTTCCGATGTTAATATTGATAAGGATGGGACTGGAGATGAGTCAACTTTAGTTGAAAGGCGTCCCAATGATTTGGAGTTTATAGATCTTAATGCTAAGATTAATGATTCGGCGTCCCAATGTATCCATGTTGAACTCTCCTCATGCTTTTAATCAAATCAAAGCTTTAACTAAACATATTATTGATGCTATGATGAAAGCTTTTGAAGAAAAACTTGAGTTGGAAGTTTCTATACCTAGAAAGCTATATGATGAGTGGGAATCTACTATTAAGATTAAGATTAAAGATTATGAGTGCCATGCTTTGTGTGATTTGGGTGCTATCATTTCCACGATTCCAAAAACTTTATGTGATGTGTTAGGTTTCCGTGAATTTGATGATTGTTCCTTAAATTTGCATCTTGTGGATTCCACTATAAAGAAACCTATGGGAAGAATTAATGATGTTCTTATTATTGCAAATGGGAATTATGTGCCCATAGATTTCATTGTTCTTGATATAGATTGCAATCCTACATGTCCTATTATTCTTGGTAGACCTTTACTTAGAACGATTGGTGCAATTATTGATATGAAGGAAGAGAATATTATATTCCAATTTCCATTAAGGAAAGGCATGGAACACTTTCCTAGGAAGAAAATAAAATTACCTTATGATCTATCATGAGAGATACTTATGGATTGCATACCAAAGATGACAATACCTAGATCTATTGTGTTTTGCCTAGCTAGGGGCGTTAAACAATAGCGCTTGTTCGGAGGCAACCCAATTTTATTTTGCTTTCTTCTTTTTGCTTTTGTTTTGGTGTGTTTTTAACATTATTACTTATGTAGTAATTGATTTTTTGTTTTTAATTAGTGTTTTAGCCAAGTAAAACCTTTGGGGTGATCTACGGTGGTTCTTGATTTGATCTTGCTGAAAAACAGAAACTTTTGCGCTCAGTCCAATAATGTTTTAACTTTTTCAGAGCTCGAATTGATCTGAAAGTTTTCCAGAAGTTTTATATACAATTTTCCCTTATTTTCCTAATTTTCAGAATTTTTATAGTTCCAGAAGTATTCGAAGTTTATAGATTGCTACAGACTGTTCTGTTTTTGATAGATTCTGTTTTTTTGTGTTGTTTGCTTATTTTGATGTATCTAAGGGTCGTATTGGGGGGTACGAGTCATGGAAAAGTTAGAATACAGTAGGTATTACACAAATATAAATAAATAATGAGTTCACAACAGTACCTAAAGTGGTGCTTTATTTTTCTTATACTAACAGATCTCATGAGTTTTGTGTTGTGAAGTTTTCAAGTTTTGGGTGAAGATTTGATGGACTATGGAATAAAGATTGGCAAGAGCCTAAGATTGGGGATCCCCAAGGCACCCCAAGTCATATGTAAGGATACCAGAAAGCCTAAGCTTGGGAATGCCGCGGAAGACATCCCCTCTTTCGTATTCAATCCCTCGGTAAATTTACTTGAGGCTATATTTTTATTCACCACATGATATGTGTTTTGCTTGGAGCGTCTTGTATGATATGAGTCTTTGCTTTTTAGTTTGCCACAATCATCCTTACTACACACGTCTTTTGAGAGATACACGATGAATTGTGAATTTATTAGAATACTCTATGTGCTTCACTTATATCTTTTGAGCTAGGCAATGTTGCTCTAGTGCTTCACTTATATCTTTATAGAGCATGGTGGTGTTATATTTTATAGAAATTACTGAACTCTCGTTCCTCACTTATATTATTTTGAGAGTATCTTTAATTTGTTTAGGTTATTAATTTAGTCCTAATATAATGGGCATCCAAGAGGGATATAATAAAAACTTTCATATTAAGTGCATTAAAAACTATGAGAAGTTTGATTCCTTGCATATAGTTTTGAGATAATAGAGATGGTAATATGAGAGTCATGCTAGTGAGTAGTTGTGAATTGGAAGAGATACTTGTGTTAAAGATTGTGATTCCCGTAGCATGCACGTATGGTGATCCGTTAGGTAATGAAGTCGGAGCATGATTTGTTTAATGATTGTCGACCTTTGTGTGAGGGTCAGGAGCGCGCGATGGTTAACTCCTGCCAACCTCTCCCCTAGGATCATGCATCTAATTCTTTGTTTTATAACTAATAGACTTTTTCAATAACTATGTGAGTTCTTTATGACTAATGTTGAGTCCATGGATTATACGCACTCTCACCCTTCCATCTTTGCTAGCCTCTCTAGTACCGCGCAACTTTCGCCGTTCACCAAAACCTCCTTCCTCAAATCAGCCACCATATATTCCTCGAAACACCCACCATACCTACCTATTATGGCATTTCCATAGCCATTCTGAGATATATTGCCATGCAACTTCCACCATGTAGTTTTTCATGACTTGCATCATGACTTCATATTGCATATAGAGTCATACTTTGTCATAGGTATCGAGTTGTAATTTTTTTTGAGAGATATAAGTAAATAAAAGTATGATGATTTTTCATTAATAGAGCATTGTCCCGTGAGAGAAAAGGATGATGGAGGCTATGACTCCCTCACAAGTTGGGATGAGTATCCGGACTTTACAAAAAAAAAAGTGGCCAGCGAAGCCCAAACAAAAAAATAAAAGAGGCCAAAGAAGCCCACCAAAAAAACAAAAAAAATGAGAGAAAGAGAGAAGGACAATTGCTACTACCTCTTTCCACACCTGTGCTTCAAAGTAGCACCATGATCTTCATAATAGAGAGTCTCCTATTTTGTCACTTTCATATAACTAGTGGATATCCATTTTGCACGACCACTTACTTTTCTTTTTGAACTTTCATACACTTATAACTTTAAGTGCATTTCTCGCATGGCAATCCCTACTCACTCACAATTATATCTATTGATGGGCATCTCCATAGCCCGTTCATACGCCTAGTTGATGTGAGACTATCTTCTCCTTTTTCTCCTTGCACCTCCTCCATATTCTATTCCACCTATAATGCTATATCCATGGCTCACGCTCATGCATTGCGTGAGAGTTGAAAAGGTTTCAGAACACCAAAAGTGTGAAACAATTGCTTGACTTGTTCATCGGGGTTGTTCATGATTTAGATACTTTGTGTGGGGAAGATGGAGCATAGCCAGACCATATGATTTTGTAGGGATAACTTTCTAAGGCCATGTTATTTCGAAAGGACACGACTACCTTGTTGGTGTGCTCGAAGTATTAATGTTTTTATGTCAATATTAGACTATTGTTTTGAATCTTATGGATCTGAATATTCATGCCACAATAAAGAATATTACATGGATACATTTGTTAGGTAGCATTCCACATCAAAAATTCTGTTTTTATCATTTACCTACTCGAGGGAGAGCAGGAATTAAGCTTGGGGATGCTGATACGTCTCCAACGTATCTATAATTTTTGATTGTTCCATGCTATTAGATTATCTGTTTTGGATGTTTTATATGCATTAATATGATATTTTATATTATTTTTGGGACTAACCTATTAATCTAGAGCCTAGTGCTGGTTTCCGTTTTTTCCTTATTTTTGAGATTTGCAGATAAGGAATATTAAATGGAGTCCAAACAGTATAAAACCTTCAAAATGATTTTTTCTAGAATGAAAGGAAACCAAGAGACTTGAGAACCAAGGCAGGAGAGCTACCGTGGGGCCATAAGCCCTAGGGGCGCGCCTAGGGGGGTAGGGCGCGTCGGGCAGGCTTGTGGGCCCACGACAGCTCTCCCAACCCTAATCGTCGGCCTATAAATTCCCAAATATTCCATCATTATCAATAAGAGCCACGAAAAAACTTTTCCCCCGCCAGAAGCCTTCGTTCCCGAGAGATCCAATCTTGGAGCCTTTTCCGGTAATCTGCCAGAGGGGGATTCGATCGCGGAGGGCATCTACATCAACTCCATTGCCCCTCCGATGATGTGTGAGTAGTTCACCACAGACCTTCGGGTCCATAGCTAGTAGCTAGTTGGCTTCTTCTCTCTCTTTTCTCTTCAATACCATGTTCTTCATGATCTTCATGAAGATCTATCCGATGTAATACTCTTTTGCGGTGTGTTTGTCGAGATCCGATGAATTGTGGGTTTATGTTCAGATTGTCCATGAATATTATTTGAGTCTTTCTTGAATTCTTATATGCATTATTTCATATCTTTAAAAATCTCTTCAAGTTATTGGTTTGGTTTGGCCAACTAGATTGGTAATTCTTGCAATGGGAGAAGTGCTTAGTTTTGGGTTCAATCTTGCGGTGTCCTCACCCAGTGACAAAATAGGAGTAGCGAGGCACGTATTGTATTGTTGCCATCAAGGATAACAAGATGGGGTTTTCATCATATTGCTTGAGTTTATCCCTCTACATCATGTCATCTTACCTAATGCGTTACTCTGTTCTTCATGAACTTCATACTCTAGATGCAGGCAAGAGTCGGTCGATGTGTGGAGTAATAGTAGTAGATGCAAAATCATTTCGGTCTACTTGATACAGACGTGATGCCTATATGCATAATCATTGCCTTGGATATCCTCATAATTATTCGCTTTTCTATCAATTGCTCGAGAGTAATTTGTTCACCCACCATAATACTTGTTATCATGAGAGAAGCCTATAGTGAAAGCTATGCCCCCCGGGTCTATTTTCCATATTATACTTTTAGATCTAAAACCAAAAATACCAAAAATACTTTGCTACATTATTTTTTCCTTTTGTTTTACTTTCCGTTCAAGCAATCTATCTCTATCATATCTCATCCTTGCAAGTAACCTTAAAGGGATTGACAACCCCTTTATAGCGTTGGGTGCAAGAGTTTGATTCCTTGTGTAGGTACACCTATTGGGGACTTGCTTGTATATCCTACTAGATTGATACCTTGGTTCTCAACAACTGAGGGAAATACTTATCTACTTTGTTGCATCACCCATTCCTCTTCATGGAAACCAGCGCATGCTCGAGAAGCAACAATCATCTCCTCGCGCCATGTGGATATGGAGGAGGAAGTCCTAGATCCATACGGTTGGGTCAGTAGTCCCATCATACTGTTCTATATTCATAGGTTTAAACCCCTTGGGGAACTGATGTCACATTATCTCATCTGTGAAGCACAATGGGTGAGTGGCGCCTCTGACCCGTGCTATGTCGCGCTTGTATTCGGCGTCTGTGTGGGCCCGGTTGCGTTCTCGGACTCTATTGTTTTGGTCGAACCATGGTCTAGACCCGCCTCGTCTATCGGCTGAGTATTCTTTGGATCCATAGATGGATCTTGTATGGCCTGCTCTGTGATCCAGGTCACCTCACAGGTCGAACCTGTCATTGGGCTATAATGGCTCCTTACCCCGTCTTAGGGGCATTGCCGGTATATAGCCGGTGTCGTTAGCCGTCCTATCCCGCCCGCGAGGGGGCGATCCGGCTTGTAGTATGGAGTGCGGTTTGGAGACGGAGTATCAGTGAGTTCGTCATCGAATTGTGACAGCAACCTTCTCCGTGGGTAGCTTTTGGGCTGGTCCGACAGACCGGTGCCGTACACTTCCTCAGCTGAGAGGACTTTCTTTTGTCGACCATTGAGGTCATCATGTTCGGCTTTGAGTTGTCGTTCCTTAGCTTTCAAGCTGCGAGCCATTGCTATGTGCCGCTGCCTGATTTCTTCCCGATCTTTGAGGTTATGAGGGATGTGCAAGTCATCGGCTTCCGGTATATCTTCGTCCTCGACAGGGGGAAGGTAATTATCATCTTTGGAGTCATTGATGTTATCGGGGTTGCTCTGGTCCTTAGGCCCATCCAGACCCTCTAATGGGTGTTCGGGGATATCGGGATTGCCGTGGTCAGCAGGGGTATTACCGTCCCCGTTGCTGATAATAGCTTTCCTTCCCTTTTGCCTTTGGCCCGCTTATGCGGTTTCCGGCGCCTTGACAGCGCATCACCCAACTTGTCGCCATCATTGTTAGGCGTGTTGTCACCGTTAGCGGCAGGGGTATCTACCATGTAGACATCGTATGTGGAAGTGGCGGCCCACCTCCCGGTGTTAACGAGGGTGGGAGCACGGTCCTCTTCATCCATGAATTCTGCCTCCTCGGAGGCATAGTCCTGCATGTCGGTTAAATTTTTGATAGTGGCTATCAAGTGGGTGGTGGGTGGGTCGGAAAATTTGTTCTAACCCGTACCGTAACTGATTTGAGCATAGATCGTAGTTGGATCGTCGGTGATCTTCATCAACGAGATCTGATCTAGGGCCTCATCAACCGCTGAGGTCCCGATCGGATCAAGCTGTTCGGAACTTGCGGATTTAACCTCCAAGGCCTCTAGATATGGGGAGTGTTCGGCGAGAACACGGGTCCGGTCATGTGGCTCAATGGCCAGACCTGGATAGGAGATCGGCCCATCGCCATGGGTGACCCCATTGGCATGTCCAAAGAAGGGGCTCGAGGTTAAAGCCTCAGAGTCCTCGGGTGCTACAGGCGAAGCTGCGAGCCCGATTAATGACAATTCACCTCGAGAGTCTACAGAGAACTCTAAGTTTTCGAATCTGACCTCTTGATCAGGGGGAAGATCTCAACACGGCCTAGATGGCCAGTGGGATCAGCGTACAACACAACGCTGCCGAAGTCGAAGATTTGTCCGGGGACAAAAGTGTCCATGTTGCGGACCTCTTCGTTGATGACGAGGTGAGACGTCGATTCCATCTTGCTCACAGAGGAACTCTCAATGAAAGCACCAATGTCGGTGTCAAAACCGACAGATCTCGGGTAGGGGGTCCCGAACCGTGAGACTAGAATCGACGGTAACAGGAGACAAAGGGGACACAGATTTACCCAGGTTCGGGCCCTCCTATGGAGGTAATACCCTACGTCCTGCTTGGTTGTATTGATGATATGGGGGGTTACAGAGTTGATCTACCTCGAGATCGAATTGCTAACCCTAGATGAGTTATCCTCTCCTATACCCCAAAATCCTCCAGCTTATATAGACGCCGAGGATGCCCAGGGTTTACACATGGTTGGTTACACGCCAAAGGGATAAACATGCCTATTTGATACATCAAACGTTGAGTGCAAGCCGTACTTCCCGAAGTTTCTATCTTGGAGACTGGGCCTTCAAATATTCCTATGTTCGGTAAGCGGCCCATATAGTTCGGCCCATGAGAATAGGCCGGCTTCCTGAGGACCCCTTAATCCAGGACTCCCTCATCGGGCTCGATACAGCTGTCAAGATGGAGGACTGGGGCTACGTCGGGTGTACTGGTCTCGAAGGATCCGGATGCATCCAAGGCTTTGGAGCAGGTGTGCACAACATCCTTGGACCACGAGCGTGCAAAGTCTATCTGCCTTGGGGAATCTGTCCAAATTTGCTCGTACAAGATAGCACTGCAAGACCAGACCGTCGGGAGCCCCACCTACTTTTTTGTATCTCTGTTGGGTGGTAGGAAATCGCTGTTTGACGAGGCAGACCAGAGGATACGCGTGGAGGACCGTGCTGGGCAGATTGATGCCTAGGACACTTTGAGGTTTGCCTATCTGGGGCGACATCGGAGGCAGGGCCATGCACACCACTGCCTGTGGTGGCAGCGATCCCACCGCAGGACATGGGTGCGCAAGCAGAAGCAACGCCTTGCACACCACGGCAAGGGACCCCATCTGGATCGCTACATGCAAATGTGGAAGCCCTGTGCACGTAAATGCGGAGATCACGGTAGAAGCAACGCCTTGAACTTATCAGATGAATACCATAAGCTCAAAAACTCACATAGAGAAGAACCAAATAAGGACCAAGAAAGATGATGATGCAAGGATGCAAATGGTTTGATCTCTCAATGAACGATACGATCAAGCTACTCACTTGAGAGCCCCCCTTGATAGTACGACTATCGATCCTATAACCCAGTCTCCCAACTACCACCATGAGACCGGTAAAATGGAAAACCCTATCAAGGTCAAATCTTTGCCTTGCGCATAGTCCACTTGAGCTACATGATGATGATCTTGTCCTTCTCCAGATGGACCACCTTTCTTGATTGCGTAGGCTCGATGAGGACTAGTAGATTGCTCCCCCACACTCCACTATGGGTGAGCCACTCTTTAGCACATATTCACAAGTCCATTGTCATCACAATGGACGACAAGCTTCAAGCATGATCTCTCCATGATGATTCACTTGAACTTGCACACCGCAACCTTGATGACGATCACCACTTGATGTCATCTTCCATGGGTTGTATGTGATCTTCCTCTTGATGCAATCCCATGGAAATACACCTAACCCTACAAAGAACACTCACATAGACCATGGATTAGTACACAAGACGTAATGGACAATGCTTACCATACCATGGTATCACTTGATCCCTCTCGGTACATCTTGTACGCTTTGTGTGATGATCAACTTGGTTCACTCTTTGACTTAGTGTTGATAAACCTTGTATCTTATCTTCCCTCTTCATAAATATGATGTCTTGAAGGTAAACATGAGTTCTCACACAATCTTCTTCTTCAAGACATGCTTGCAATAAGCTCAACTCACATGACCAATCTTTGGATAAAACCTTGAATACCACCTTGGTCACCATATAAACTCCTTGAAACCAACAGGTGAACTTCAAGAAGTACCTACGGACAAATCCTTTGAATATAAATCAAAGCAACCATTATTCCATAGGGATTGTCATCAATTACCAAAACCACACATGGATAAATGTGATCTTACACCATACGATTATGGTACTTGTCAAGTGTCCGGAGGAGGAGCACGCAAGGTGGCTCACATGTGTCTATGGTCCACTGGAGGAGACCGAGAAGGTGGAATTCATGCAGGACTTGGTGGATATTAGGTACTTGCACGTGGGACCATGGCTAATAGCTGGAGACTTTAACCTTTTGGCCCGGCAGGAGGACAAGAGCAATGCTCTGACCAACAGAAGGATGATGGGACGGTTTAGGGTGAAGCTCAATTCCCTAGAGCTGAAAGATCTCTACCTTAATGGAAGACGTTACATGTGGTCCAATGAGAGACAGATCGCAACCTTGGAGAAGATCGACCATGTTTTTTTCACTAATGAGTGGGATGAAGCGTTCCCGTCATGTTTCCTTTCGGCATTGGGGACTACAATATCTGATAACTACCCTTTAGTTCTGGACATGAACGCGGAGATTAGCACAAAGAAGCGATTCAAGTTCGAGGCGTTTTGGGCCAAATCGGAAGGGTTTATGGAAACAGTGCAGCTGGCTTGGGGCTCAACGCCAGCAACAAAAAATGATTACCTGACGCTGCATAATAAACTAAGGGCCACGGCTTTGGCCCTACAAAGGTGGAGCGACTGCTGGATTGGGAACGTGAAGCTACAGATCTCCATCGCCCTAGAGGTAATAAAGCAACTTGACATTGCTATAGATCCAAGGGCACTATCGGACGCCAAGAGGAAGTTGAGGTGATGTTTGAAGAGGAAACTGCTAGGGTTGTGCTCCCTGGAGAGAACCATTGCTAGGCAGAGGTCCCGCTTGCTACAGCTTCGGGAAGGGGACGGGAACATGAGGTTGTTCTATCAACGGGCAAGTCATAGGCAGCGTAAGAATGTGTTAAGATGTGTTAAGCACAATGGCAACTTGTATTCTGGGTAGGAGGAGGTGGCATCCGCGGTTGATGCCTACTATGTTGCAGCTTTCGGTACCTCAGCCACACAATCGTGTACCTTGAACTTGGATGTACTTGACCTGCCACAGCTTGACCTCGCGCATGTGGAGGTCCCCTTCACAGAGGAAGAAGTGGAGAATGTGATCAAGTCCATGCCACCGGATAAAGCACCGGGACCGGATGGGTTCATGGGCCGGTTCTATGCCACATGTTGGCACATCATCAATGGAGATTTCATGAAGGCTATGGCATGTTTCTACAAGAGGTATGTACGGGGTATGACTGCCATCAACAAGTCTCTTGTGGCTCTTTTACCAAAAAAGGATGGTGCATTGGATGTAGGGGACTTCAAGCCTATCAACCTTGTGCATGGGGCTATAAAGATTTTCGAGAAGGTGCTAGCGTGTAGGCTTGTGGTGGATTTGCCAAGGCTCGTGGCCAATCACCAAAGTGTGTTTGTCAAAGGGTGATCACTACATGACAACTACATGTTAGTTCAAAGCATGGCCTGTAGGCTAAATGCTCTGAAGAATCCCACGGTGTTGCTCAAGTTAGACATCTCGAAGGCTTTTGATTCAGTACAATGGTTGTTCCTACTTGAGGTGATTCAGCGGCTTGGTTTTGGGCCTAGGTGGCGGGCTCGGATATGTGGAATACTCACAACATCAACTACCAAGATTATGATGAATGGTGAACCCGGTGATACTATCTATAATTTTCAGGGGTTGCGCTAGGGATATTCGGTGTCGCCAATGCTATTCATTCTCACTATGGAGCCTCTGCAAAAGTTGTTTCAGCTTGCAGCCAGCAAAGGGGTCTTGGAGCCCTTGGCGCATGTGGGTATGAAGAAAAGATTGTCCATCTTCGCGGATGATGTGATCCTGTTTTTTAGGCTAAAGAGAGTGGATATAGAGGTTTGCAAGTACATCTTCGAGCTATTTGGGGTGGCGTCAGGCCTTCGGATCAACATGAGTAAGTCTGCAGCACTCCAAATCGGATGTTCTGAGCAAGAAATCGGCATGGCTAGTAGTGAACTTGGCTACCCTATCACATCTTTCCTATCAAGTACCTTGGCTTGCCGCTGTCTTTGAGAAAGCAATCAGCGGCGCAACTACAATACATTCTTGACCAGATGGAAAAATGCTTACCGAAGTGGAAGGCGGCCCTCATGGTAAAGAGTGAGAGGCTCAAACTAGTCAAGTCTGTACTTTGCGCTATGCCAATCCATGGGATGATGGCCCTTGACCTCCCGAGTAAAACCATATCATCCATGAACAAGGTGTGCAGGGGCTTCCTGTGGTGTAACAGAGCGGCAGCTAACGGTGGAAAATGTGCGGTTGCTTGGGATCTAGTGTGTGTGCACCGAAGTGGGCAGGTGCCCTAGGGCTCCCAAACTTACGATGGATTGGTGATGCACGCCAGATGGCCATGGCTCTAGAGGGTGGATGCAAGAAGACCATGGGATGAGTTTCAAATCAAGGTACCTTCGGAATCCAGACTCCTCATACAAGCGGTGATGCGAAGTGACGCAAACGATGGTATTAGAACCATGTTTTGGGAGGATCGACGGCTGGAAGGGATGTGGATGCAGGAGATTGCCCCTCGGATACATAGTATGATACTGCAACATATCCGGTCGTCACGGCTAGTCAGCGAGGCCGTGGAAACATGATCATGGACAACGGATATTGGGCCCAATCTGGAGTGGCGGAATTGCAGGAGTTCTTTGTGCTATGGCACAAGGTAGCTGGTTGGGAGCCGAATGCGGGCATTCCGGATACCATCACGTGGTCTTGGGAGACCAACGGCCAATTTTCTGTGAGGTCGGCGTATGCAGCCAAGTTCTGGAGAAGATAAGTAACTCCAGTGGCGGAGCTGACGTGGAAATCGCGGGTACCATCACAATGCAAGTTCTTCACATGGCTAGCCCTACGGTACAGATGCTGGACTTCGGATCGTCTTGCACGGAGAGGGCTACCGCACCAGGATGCATGCCCTTTCTACGACCAGGAGGAGGAAACCATAAATCATATTCTACTTACATGTGTGTTTGCTAGGATGGTGTGGACTGAGATTTGCGGCGCACTTGGCAGGCCTGAGTGGACGCTGACACCGCATGACTCCCTTGCAGTATGGATGTGTGGCAAACAAGGGACCAACACCATGACGAGGAAATATCTTCACACTATTTTCACACTAGTGATCTCGGAGTTGTGGAAGCATCAAAATGCCATTGTTTTTTACGGAGCGTCTCCATCAATTGAGCTACTTCTATAAAGATTAAGATCTGAAGGTTTGGTATGGTCGTCGGCAGGACTATCGAAAGCGGATGTAATTTGGTTTTTCAGTAGAGTAGAGAGGTGGGGGAGCAATGAGGAGTAGTGTGTAATGATGTACTTGTAACTTTGGTGGAGGCATTCTGCGCCTTTCTTCTTTAATATATGATGTGCACACTCATGCATATTCGAGAAAAAAAAGTGCATCCTCGGATGCTCAACCTTGAACAAGACAAGGCATTGTATTTGTCCTCTCATGTTATCATTTATCTTACCTCTCAAATTATCTCTAATACACAATGTGTTGTCTCTTCTGCACATATGATAAAATATATTATTGAGATAGTAAAACAAAAAATAAGAACAAATGACATTGATAACAACGTGTGTGTCCATGGCTGCAATCAGTTTCAAAGGATGGTCATGTGTTGCAACGGGAGCATACTTGTTGTCATGTTCTAGTGTCTCAAACACTAATTGTGTCTGACAAACGATCTCATGCACACGAGGCGACAATGTGTGACTTCTTTTAATCACCTCTCTCCATCCCTCTACAACTTGTTCTTCAAAGCTGCTACCACTATACAAAATGAATCTCTCTCTCTCCTAGTTTTGGCAGCCTGTTCATCAAAGTAACACACACTCTCCCTCTCTCCTTCAATAATAGAAAGTTACTCTCTCCCTCTCTCCCTATCCATCCCTCTCTCTCACTCTCTCTCTCTCTCCTAGTTTTGACGACTTGCTCTTTGGATTTGCAACCACTATTCTACAAAATGAATCAAAAGGCCCATTCCAGTCTGTATGCATGTCAGGAAAAAAGATATTTAGTTTTGTCGAATTTATCACATGAATATTTGGTAAAGAAAATCATCAACTCACAAGATGAGATCAAGGGACCTCTTGTTGGCGGCTATAATTAAGGTCGTAGTGCAATTAGCAAAATAAACAAGAAATTATTGTTATATACATTCTCTATGGGATTTTCAATATGTGCACAACAAATTTGGGAAGCAAATAGTGAAAACTCAACAAGTTTACTCTCATTAGAAATGTAGTCACATATTAACCGACAATCTACTTATTTTCTCCTTCTTGAACATGCAATAAAAGCAAAAGCATGACTATAGAAGAACAAATATATACTTACAAACAATAGTCTTCTACTTTGATCAACCACGTACAACAGTCGGAATAATTATATCGCTACGATATTGTGCTAAGATAAAAGAAACAGAGAAAAAAAACATGAAAAGGGAGATAAACAAAAATAATAATTGATGTAGACCTCCACGGAGAGGAGGGTAAGTACAAGTTCAAAATTGCTACTGCATCCAAAGAAGATCATATGCCAAAGCAAGAATCAATCTTTTACTAATTCGTGTAGAAAAGAACACAAGCTCTCATGAAGTATCACCCAAGACGTGAGCATTACTCATTGCTTAAACTATATTATATATGAACATCAGAATTTAATATGAAGATACATGATACTTTTGGGTAGACATTAGAGTGTGTGTTTTGCTCGCTTTTCAGCATAGAAAATAAATAACAGCACAATAATCTGGGGTGACGAGGCAGCGAAAAGTGTTTGCTCTATTACCTGACATGCAACTATAAGAAGTAAACACCAGGAATTGATTGAATATGTTTGCCTCTATGCATTAACATCAGCCCCATTGCACTGTTCATACTCATTGCATAGAGCAGGCTCGGTGCGTGTCTAGCAGCACCAGCAGACCAAGGATTTTCTCTCAGTCTTTTTTTCATTTCCCCTTTTTCTCAAAATCTTAAATCCATGGACATTTTTTCAAGTTCATGATTTTTTGTATTTCGTGCACATTTTTTCAAATTATTGTTTTCTAGAATCCACAAACATTTCTTGAATTCACAAAATTTGATTTGCAAACATTATTTATATTCCATGAACTTTTACTAATTCACGAATAATTTCTATTTCATAAATATTTCCAAATTCCTGATCATTATATGAATTTTACGAACATTTTTTGTATTCATGGACATTTTCAAAATTATTTTTCTAAATCCAATGATAATTTTACAAAAAAATAAATCAAAATTAACAAGAAAAAATCGTTTGTTTTTCCCTAAAACAACAGATCAGTAGCAGCAAAAAGAATACGACTGAAAAGCAGCAGCTTACAGTGATCCATCGAAAGAGCACACAAGCGACGGAACTGGCTGCGGCTGATGGGGTGGACCCTGTGTGTTAACCGACAAATATAGCGCAAGCTATATCTCGCCTGACGCGAGGTGGAAACTCCTCTCGCTGAAGGGCGCGCGCATACGGGCCAGGAAATTAGCTTAGGTTTTCACTCATGGCCCCTCGCTGCTTCATTTCCTTCGATTTACCCCCCTTTTCCGAAGTCCTTTTATTATTTCCTTCAGTTTTATCTTTTTGCTGATTTTCTTAGATTATTTTCTCACTTATAACTTTGATTTTTATTGTTGTCACTGTTTTTATTTCAGTTTTTCTTTTCTTTCTTCGTTATGCTTTGGTTTTCTTTATTTCTTTCTTCCTTTTCTTTAGGTTTTCTTCGCTTATCATTTTTGTTTTTTTGTTGATTCTTAACCTTATTTTAAAAAAATGTCTACTTTTCTCTGGTACAGAATATACATTATATGTGTTCATGTGAACTATTTTTTGATACACATTAGATTTTTCTTTTAAATATTCGATGTGCATTTTTCTTGTAATACATGTTTTAAACAATTTTTTTGCATGGTATGTTTTAAACACTTATACAAATACATAGTCAATATATTTTTCAAATACACGGTATACATTTTGCTCGTACACCAGATGCATTTCTTAATACACATTTAATGTTTCTCAAATACATGATCATATTTTCTTTTCTGATATATGGTTTGGTGCTTTTTTATTTTTCTTACACATTATATATTTTTGGCGAACATATAAAACAAAATTTCATGTATGTTATGACATTTTTCAAATACAAAATTAATTATTTCCAAAACTTATACATTGATACAAGTTATACATTTTTCTTATACATCCCAAACACGTTTTATATAAACATTTAACATTTTCTGAATGCATGATTAACGTTGTTTAATATTTATTTGTGATATCTACTTGTTTCCATACACCTTGTATTTTATATACATCTGGAATATCTTTTACATGTATTTTAACATTTCTCCAATACATGATTAACATGTTTTCAAACATATTGGTGTCAGCTTTTTCTCATACACGCGCTACATTTTTAGTATGTCTTAGAATTATTTTTTGATACATGTTTAACATTTTGAATATGCATTATTAACATTTGAAATTCTAACGTAAAGTAATTTATGTATTATATGTATTTATTATATTTCCTCATATAAAAAAATTAATAAAAATAAATCATAAAATTAAAAAAGAAAAAAGAAAAAACTAGTTTTTAATGCCCTGTGCTCTTGGCTGGCTCATTAGCGTAGGCGCTTGAGGCGAACGGTCGTGCCATCTCGCGTGAAAGCGTGTTATAGTCACACGCTAAATTTAGCGTTTAAGCCCTTGTACAAATGCAAGGTGCTTAGAAGATGTGCTTAAAAATAAATTAGGTTTTGTAGGTTTGGAAAAAAGCGGTAGGCGTAAGTAAGGTGGTTGGCCTTCGCCTAGTGCCTAGGCGTTGCTTAAGCGTCCCAGGCGAGGCATAGGCGGTAATATAATATTTCATATCAAGGTGTATTTATAATTATTATATGTTTTTCGATAATAATATAGGGCATACAACTATGTTAACTACCTGTTAGTGCCACTTAAACATGGTCTGTTTGGCATATGAGTTCAATATGGCATGTTTCTCACTTGGGTTGACAATTCCTTGCTTGCTCTGTCTAGACTTCCATTTATGTCCTAGGCGAGGTGTTTGACCATCGACTAGCGCCTAAGCGTTCCTGAACGCCTCCTAGGCACAACCTTTTCCAACAGAGGTTTTTTCTAAGCAATGGCGGCTATTTATAAGGGTAGACACTTAATCAGGCACATGCCCTAGCACTGGTGCTTAATAAAAACTCAGTTTATGATATTGTATTCTTACCTAAATGGGCCTAAGGAAATGCTAGTCAACCTCTAAAGAAAAACCGCAAGTTTGTCTAGAATGAGACCCACAAGTCTTTTGGTGCAAAAAAAAGAAGTAAAGGAAGTTGCTCCCAAAATATAATCCTGAAACCTTTCTCTTATAATTCTTTTACTCCCTCCGATTTAAATTATCGTAGCTCTACAACAACTTTAGTATAGAGCTGCGATAATTAATTTGAATTGGAGGGAGTAGCTTTTTTTCTTGACAAACGGTTCTAGATTGTTGCATCGCATGGCGCGGCTTGTTTAACTAGAAAAGTAGAGCGCAGTGTGTGTTTGGGTTTGTGTAAGACTACATTTTCCTTATGGTGGACAAGGTGCACCCTTTAAAAAAATCATATATCACGAAAGTTAAGTTATTTGGCAGAGAGAAAAACCCTAGTTATTACTCTAGTAACAAACTAGAAATTTGAAAAACTTTGAAATATATTTTGGCCATGGCATAAAAACTTAAGACACTTGTCTCGTACATTATTTGGATACTCACATATGGGTCCACCAAACAAGCGAAATGTACATTTCCAGTTGCAAAATTTGAAATTGGTTGAGTATGCAACAAGCTATTGTGCTATACCATCTACCTTTAAACTAGTTTTTTGTTCTGCGAAATTACCTTTAAACTTTGGTGCAAAAAGACTAAAAAAATAACTTCTAAAAGTGAAAGGAATTCACTTTGAATATCAGGAGAACATCCACCCGAGAGGTAAAAAAAAAACTTAAAACAAGTTATTGATACAAATCAGAGAAATTCTGGAATCATTCATTCACTACAGAAAGTCTTCCGTTATTGCTTACTGACAATTCACACTGTAACCCAAGGAGCAAACACACTAGCTACCAGCCCTAAAGCACACAGATCTCCCAAATAATTGCCTTTTCCACCAACCAAGTTAACAAAGC
The DNA here is from genome assembly GCA_022496015.1 of Hordeum marinum. Classification (NCBI taxonomy): domain Eukaryota; kingdom Viridiplantae; phylum Streptophyta; class Magnoliopsida; order Poales; family Poaceae; genus Hordeum; species Hordeum marinum. Next base: position 82,326,706 of record CM039674.1, read on the forward strand.
TAGTCATATATTTCCATCATGACATATTTACCGAATTATTTGCTAGCACAAAAACACAGTCCAAAAGGAAGGCGAAGAAAAAAAGAAGGAAAGAAAAGCCCTCACAAATCCATCCGTATGTCGATCACATCACGAATGAGACAATCTCAGGCTCCCGCTGCTCCACTCAAGCCCAGAGACCGGCTTCCGTTCTCCGCGCCAAAAAATCACTTTCCGGACAGAAAACAATCTCGTTATACCGACTTCTTAATTAAGCTAGGACGTACGTACGATCATTAGGGGCTAACTAATTGGTGCGCGCTACTCAATTGATCCGTTTAATTAAATCAGTAGTTGATCTGCTCGGCGTCGCCGTTCGCCGCCATGCCGTCGTCCTCCTCCTCGTCCTCGTCGTCCCGCTCCTCGCCCTCCTCCTCGATGCTCTCTGACCTCTCCCTGCCGCCGCCGCTGCTACGCCGGCCCTCCGACGACCCCTGCGACCCTGCTGCCGACACCGGGTGCACCTTGTAGGCGGTCTGCGGTGGCGGAGGCGGGGGTGCCACTGCGCGGTGGTGCACCATGGAGGCCGCTGGGTGGTGCTGCATGTGGTGGCCGTGGTGCGCGGCCGCGGCCGCGGACTGGTAGTACTCCTGCGCCGACACCGCCGCCGTGTAGTGCGCTTGCGTCGCCGGGTGTGCCCCGTAGATGGCGCCCGGTCCCGCCCCCTGCGCCGCGTAGTCCGGCGGCATCCATATGCCCCCGAGAACCACCAGCTGCGGCGCCCCCGCCGGCGGCGCCGACGGCGCCGGCATCGGCCGTCTCGTGTGTAACCTGTACTTCTGCACGCAACACAAACAAAGCAAAGTTAGTTAAACACGTCCATGTCTCATGTGTTCGTATAGTAATCGATTAATTATCCTACTTCATAATTAAAGCACCTGCATGCACACAATTGCTGGAACGTACGATGAAAGAAGAATGCAGGAGAAGCCGACTGATGATGAGATTATAATTACCTGGAGATGGCTTTTCACCTCATCATTGGTCAATCCATCCACCTTCATCAGCTCGCGGATCTGCTTCGGGGTCGCCACTTTAATTGATTTGCAAACAAAAGAAGGGGATTTAGAATCTGTCTTTAGTACACATGTAATTATGATCCAGCCAGTTAATTTGATAAATCTCCAAATAGTAATTATGATCATTACATGTGGACGTTTGTGTGTGTGTGTACCTTGAGCGCCGCCCAGTATTTGGAGGGCATTGACGAAGCGGCGGTGCAGCTCCGGCGACCAGCACCGCCGAGCCTTCCGGTTCGTCTGCGGAGCAGGCGGCACCGACTGCCCTTCCGGCGCCGTCGACGTCGGTGGTGCACCCACGTCTCTCCGCGAGACTACAGTGCCGTTGCTGCCGCCGTCGTCGTGGTACGACTTTCTGTCAGCCTCCCGGTCCTTCTCCGCGGGCGCGAGCCCGAGCTCCGGCAGCGCCGCGCTCTCCGCCATACAGGCCTTCTCCTTGGTGAACGGGAGGAAAGCGCCGACGCCGTTGCCGCCGCCGCCGTCCAGCGCGCCGAGCATGGGGCTCGTGTCCAGCGGGTGCTCCGAGCGCTCCTTGGGAGTCTGCGGGCCCTTGGCCGCCGCGTCCCCCGCAGCCGGCCCGTTCCACAGCTGCGCCGACACCATCCAGCTCGCCTTCTCCGACGGCGCGTTCCCGGCCGCCTTCTCCGCCGCGTCGATCCCGATGTTCTTCAGCGGTATGAACTCCTCGAGCACAAGCGGCGCCCTCGCCGCCGCGCCGCCATGGCTCCCCATCTGGCATGCCTCCAGCTGCTGCCTGTACGCCTCCATAGCTGCACCCACACATACATTATTCAGTCAGGCAGAGCTCCATCGCCTTCCACGTAAGCACGCATGCATCGGCAGTTCGGCACGTTGATTACCTTGGTTGAGCAGCTGCATGCAGAGCGGGAGCTCGCGCTTGAAGGCGTCGATCTTGAGCCGCTCGTCGTCGAGGCGGGCCAGGAACTCCTGCAGCTTCTGTGTCGTCGCCTGCTCCGGGGTAAGATGATGGTGGTGGTCCACGACCGGCGACGCCTGCTTCGAGTAGCCGCCGGCGGCAGCCGCCGCGCCGTTGCCGTTGGGCGTGTAGTCTAGGGTTAGGTCAGACGGCGAGGAATCCATGTGTGTGTGAAGAGGTGCAGCTAGCTATAGTGAGGTGCTAGGGAGGCTCCAGTATATTTCTTGGATATCAGGTGTGTGGGTGTGTGTGTGGATGGGGGATCGGAGGGTGGAATCGGCTTGTTTTTAAGGGTGATTTCTGGGAGGGAAGAGAGAATAAAGTCAGATTTAGAGGGGGTGAAAAGGAAAAGTTCTCTCCCTGTATGTATGTGTGTGTTTGGTACACTTTGATCTAGACACTGTAGACCAGCAGACCCTGCAGGCTAGACTAGAGGGATAAAGCCAAGGGCATGGTAACTTCTTGCAAAGATCAAAGGGTGCAAAAGCTAATCCTCTGCATGCATGCATGCAGGAGGTTTCATGTGCTACAAGGTGGCGCAGTAGGATATAGCCGTAGCAAGGCGACCACACAGACACAGATGGGGTCATGTGGTTTCTGGTCACTGCACTGCATGTACAACTGAGTACAAATTTGATAAAAAAATTCAAATGAATGAACCTAGCTAGTTGTATATGCACATATGTATGCCCTTGAAAGTAGCATATACATCAAATATCTGTGGACATCATGGATGCATGAAAATCTGGAAACCTTTGGTTTGTTGGCTATGTCTTGTCATGCTGAAAGTCTGGCCACTCATCCAGCGCCACATGGATGTATTTTCCTTGGTCAATCTTTTCACATGGATGCCTCATTTTTGTGGCGGGTTAAACTTTACAGTCGTTTTTACGGTAAGGAATCAACCCATCCAACGCCCACAGGAAGTTAGCCTAGCAGCTGGGTGCTCCTGATTCAAAAGAAATTAAAGGTGAGCTCCCCAAAGTAGTCCAAAGAGAACCTTGCAAGTCTAAGAAGGAACCAGCAAGGTGTCTTGAAGAATATTTTTACCTTTACCATTAACAATATTGAATGGTCTCAGACACGCACACGAAGGGATAATCACCAGATATACCTAGCTAGCCGGGATGGGAATCACACCATCCTCTACTACTTGTACTAACAAAAACCAAAAGGAGGCAAGCAAATTCATCATACACCTAATCGATAACATCTAAAGAAAACATATCACGCACAGATGCTCGCACACACAGTGGCAACTTTTGTTTTCTGGGGTTCCGGTGAATGATTCCTGCATGATTAATCAACGGAGAGGAAATGGTAAAAGGGGTACTAAAGCATATACTCCACACACAACTTCAAGCCCTCAAAGATATGCAAAGATTCTTCTCTCTTTGCTTTGAAAAGGGTGGCGCATCCCTTCACACACAAGCTCCTCCTCCTCTTCTTCTTCACTACTATGGCTTATATTACAAGTTTGTGTGTGTGCAAGAACACATGTGTGTATATGCCTCAAGAGCTACCACGTAGTGGTACTGGCGGTGCACTTTGCATTCACAAGGGAATATATTAGCATGGCTGAAGCAAGGAATATCTTAGGCTTTGGGGGGTATCAACATACAGCACACACAAAGAAGGACACAAAGGGAGGAGACATGGAGTGTGCTTTAGAGAGAGAAAGAGGGGCCGGCTGGCCGGGGGTGTGAGTGAGAATCTCCCCTGCTGCTACTACTCCTAGCTTTTTGAGGAAGTGGGCAGGAAGCTAAGAAGATTCCCTCTTCTCTCTCTCTCTATCTCCATACGCACAACTTGTGTGATACTACCAGGGGTAGAGAGAGAGAGGAAGAGAGGAGAAAGGTGTGTGTGAGAGTATTTGCATGGTGCATCGAATTCCCTGTGCAATAATTAGGGTTGGTCGCTTTCTTGGGGCAGTCTTCAGGTACAAGACTCCAATCCCTACCTTTTCCCGGGATTCTCCATCTGTACGAACATTAGCTAGCATGGTACTTACTTACGTATACCATGCATGCATCCAGGCTTGAAGACGACGTATGTACTCACCGATGAAATACAAACTAAAATTTCCTTTTTAGCCGCAAACAAAATTATCTTCTACTCCCTCTGTAAACTTTTATAAAAGCGTTTAGATTACTAAAGTAACGATCTAAACACTCTTATATTAATTTACGGAGAGAGTAGTATACATGCAAACAAAGAGTCAGCGTGTATAATAAAAGTTCTGAACACATTTTAGATTGGCAGTTTGGCAGTCTGTTTGGTAACCTTTAGAGCATCTCTAGTAAATCCCTCAAAATGCTTTAACAACATCTAATTTTGAGGAGCTAAATCAGACCTTAGCGAACTATTATCTGTTTAACTCCTCCAAAATCAACCGACGAGCTTGTTTTCTTCCAAAACGGAGCCGCCAGACGACGGAGATGGCGTAGATCACCCAGCGAGGAGGTAGGCGGCGCCATAATCGCGGCAAAGGCCGGTGAAATTCTGAACATGGTAGTTCGGCTACGGTGAGCTTGGTCAGCGATCGGCGAGCACAGTTGGAGGGGAATCTTCCTCCTCAGAGTCCTGCCATGCACCCCTAGACTCGCCATCGCCTCAACACCGCTGTCCGAGGCTCTCACCTCCTCCACCCACAAAATGTTTGACGAATTGATAAGGTGCCTTTTGTGGCTTTTTTTCATTATTTTTTGTTGTTTTTTGCAATCAAATTCAACCTAGAATGTTGCATAGTGACGATGAAGAGGTTGAGGAAGATATTCTTGGATGACTCTTCGTTGGTCGAGGGGGAAGAAGACGATGATGATTTTGAAATGGCCATCATCGTGATCGTTAATGAGGAATTTCGATGACCGGGACTAGGATCATTGTTTGACCATTTGTACATCAATCGAGATAAAGAGGGCCATGTCCTATAAAGGATTACTTCAACCCTAATTCAACCAAATCTTGAGAATCATTTTCGTTGGTGATTTCGGACGCACTGAAGCCTCTTCCTCACCATTGCAAAAGTTGCGGAGAAGCGTGATCCACGGTTGAAATTGAGGAGGAGGCATCAGGAGAGATAAGTGCAAGCCCATTGATGAAGTGTGTCGTGGTTATTTGAGTGATTGCTTATTGTTGTTCGGTCGATGCCGTTGATGATTGTTTCTGCACCTAGGAATATTCAATCTTCGATGTCGTTTGAAGATTGGCAAAAGTTGCGATTGAGATCTGTGTGTCGGAGTACTTGAGGGCACACAATGATGAAGTCACGAAGAGACTCTTGGGTTTGAATGAAGAGCGAGGATGGCCTACGATTCTTGTATCAATTGATTGCTTGCACTGTACATGGAAGGATTGTCCCGCGTGATGCAAATTTCATTAGAAAGATCACTCCAAAAATCCGACAATCATTCGTGAGTAAGTTGCATAAGAGGATATATAGATTTGGCATTCATACTTTGGATTTGATGGCTCTCATGATGATATGAATGTGTTGTCGACACCACCATTGTTCAGATTAATTGTTGTCGTAGATCCTCCTCCTTGCAACTCTGTTGTCAATGGTCATCACTACAATATGGGCTACTATCTTGGAGATGGAATCTATTCTCCATGGGACACATTTGTGAAGACAATCCCATGTCCTCAAGGCAACAAGATATCCAACTTTGCAATGAGTCAGGGGTCGTCAACAAAGTATGTGGAGAGAGCTTTAGGTGAGCTTCATAAGCATTTTGTGCTACTCCCGTAGGAGTTGTTGGATTTCCCCGAAGAGTAAGGGTGATGTACCACAATAATAGAAAGTATTTACCTTAGTTAAGAACCAAGGTTTAATCGAACCAATAGGAGCCTACATGCTAACAAGATGAGCAACACCTGCAAACAAACAAAATAAATGCTGGCACCCAACTATGCAAGGGGATTTTCAATCCCCTTGTCTTACTAATTGCAAGGTCAAAAGCAAATAGTGATAGAGAGTGGTATGAAAAAATGGAAAAATAGTAAGGGTTAATAAATGAGCAATTTGAACAAGAAGTATTGATAGAGAATGGACTCGAGGGGCATAGATTCACTACTGACAAATCTCTCGAAAGCAGGTAATGGCATGGTAAACAAATTACTGCTGGGCAATTAAAGTAGCATTCATAACTATGATAATTCATGTCATAATCTTGTATGAGAAATGCTTTGTATCCATAGTCTCGCAAGACTCAAGCATCAGACCACTTAAACGTCGTCGATGTACTCCAAATCCTACGCTCAAAAGTAGTCATGCTTTTGTAATTAAGGAAATTAAAAAATCACTCTCCAACATCTGCGCAAGATCTTCTCCCTTGATCCCAAGTTTCCTTTCTAGGACATACTGTTTGGGGCTCATCCTCCACCCCAAACGCAACACAACTCCCTCGTCTCGCCAGATCCCATTTCACTATGGCGTTGCCCCTGTTCCTCCTTCTCCCCTCGTCTCCCAGCAGCAGAGCTAGCTCTCTGGACAACTGGACACCCCAACTCCTCCTTTTCTCCTTGCTGTCGAGCAGCCTGGCAACTACCCCACTGATGCGTGCCCCGGGCGAGATCGGTGGTGTGCCATCCTGGCATTAGGGGGTCTAGCCCCCCATATCAAATGAGATTCCTGGATCGGCTATGAGACCTCCTCTCCACTCCATATCCCACATGATTGTGTAGGAGATATGCCCAAGAGGCAATAATAATAGTTATTTTGTATCTCCAAGTTTGTAGTGATTGTTCATGTTTCATGCTATAACTGCAATGATTCTCGTGTCTACAATAACCATGAGGCACGGAGGGAAACTCATGTGCACGTGTGGTATGACAAACAGTAAAATGTATTCCTAGTTATGCCTCTAAGACTAGCTCAAGTATTGCATGGTGATCCTATTTTCCTGATCATGGGCAAAACTATGCCAACAATTTTGAGGGCACAATGTTAGAAGAACTTTTGTGTTGAATCGACCTGAATTGATGTTATGCTATGGGATACATTCATCACAAGTAAGTGGTTAATAACACAAAGAAAGTTAACGTTTGCATAATTTCTTAGAACATGAGAGTATCGAGTTCCTTCGTACTTGCTTCATGAACTTTGGGGTTTGTTAAACGTCATGTGTAATAGGATGGCTACTATGTCTGCTTACGGGTTCACAGAAAAGTATGACAAGTAACTTGGTAGATCAATATTGGGATTTGCTCCTATACGACGATGGAGAGATATCCTTAGGCCCCTCTTGGTGTTACGATATCAATCATCATCTGGCCAGACACAATGTGATTTGATCACAGGGATGCCGAAACACGGAAATGAGAAAACAGAAAAAAGTGGTAACGAGGAAACTGGCATAATGGAAAAGTTGTTGATCCATGGGGATGCCGACAAGTCTCACCTCAGGTGTTTGTATCATATCACGAAGCAATAGGAATAGCACACAACAAACTACAGGTTTGCTCGGATATTCATTTATGTGGGTATAGGGATCAATATGGCTGTCCATAGTTCCGCTATTGAGCATTCATCGGAAAGTGTTCCGAGTCATGTCTATACTTCACCGAACCTAAAGGATCACACACTTAAGGGTCATCTATCTGCTGAATACTACTCCCCCCGTTCCATAATGTAGTGCATATAGATTTCTTGAAAAGTCAAACTTTGCCAACTTTAACCGAGTTTATAGACAAAACTATTTATATCTATAATGCCAAATATATATAATATGAAACTACGTCTTATGATGGATCCAATGATATATGTTAGGCATTCTAGATGTAATTGTTTTTTCTACAAACTTGGTCAAAGTTGGCGAAGTTTGACTTTTTCAAATATCTGTATGCACTACATTATGGAATGGAGGGAGTAGATAGGGAGTCTGAGAGAAAGTCACCGAAAAAGTTTGGGAGAAAACAGAAAGGTTGTAGAGAGAACACCAGAAAAGTTTCGAAAACTGAAAAGTTGTTTCGGAGTAAACCATTAAGCCAAAAAGGTTTTTGGCATACACTTGGAAATTTTTGGACGTGCCAAAATATTTTTGGGGACTTCTGACATTTTTTCGGAAAACAAACCAGAAATGTTCCGGAGCAGCCAAAAATGTCTTGGTTGCTTTTTGCTAAAGAAAATCATTGATTCGAAAAAGTTTTGAAATGCGTCCAGATTTATATTGGTGGGTACTGGAAATGTTCTAGGCCTATAGAAAAAGTTTTGGATTTTTTGGACGCAGAAAAATGTTTTGATGAATAGTGAAAAGCACTTATTGGTTGCTTTTTGGGAAAATATCTAAAGGGGATCTTCCCAAAAGGTCTAGGGATGACATGGAAGGGTGGGAACCCCTTTGGGGGGCACAAGGGTCTGGATGGCCAAGGGTGGTGCTCCTCCATGGAGCCCCACTTGCCATCCTTTTATGCCCTTTATGCCCTTTATGTGTGACATAAAGTGTGGGTGTTTTGGTAAAAAAAGTGTGCCAACCCTATCCCTTCGTTTCCTACAAATAGAGGTGGAGAGGAGATCTCCACATTCACTCCAACTCTCATACAAATGCCATACATGATCTGGCTCTCTCTCTCCCTCCTATGGAAATAGTTTTGTCGATCTGAAAGGTTATTCGAGTTTTGGCAGGAACTAGTTCTGGACGGTGAAGCCTTGCCGGATGGCTAACACCGTTTGTGTGCAACCGCATAGAGAGATCGTAGTTTTGATCTTAGTTCGAGAGTGCCTCTTGAAGGGCTGTCCGAGTGACCATTCGAGATTCTGTGAGTGCCTCCCGAAGGGCTATCTATGACACCGTTCGAGGGACTGTCTGACTACCTCCCGAACGATTGTCCAAGGGGCAGACGGGGAGAACATCCTCACGGTTGGGAGGTTGTAACTCCTAGCTGCGGGGATCTGCACCGCTGATCTTCATCGACTCTACTTCCGCTTCACCTTTGAGTCGGTAATGATCAAATCAAAAACCTTGTATGTATCTCCATAGTGATCTTGGGCATGCTTGCAGTACCGGATTTTTTTTGTTTTCTATCGCATTCCCCAATAGTGGCATCATCAGTCGTGCTATGCATAGATGCAGGTTACGATCTAGAATACATAGAGATGTATGGGTATTGCACAATATAATTTTGTAGTAGATGAGATCTATTGCTGAAAATTATTTATGCGGGTGGCAGATGAAATCTGTTACCCGATGTGCTTGTTGCTTTCGTGGAATTTGTGTATTTATAATATTGATAACGGCATGGTGTAGTTTCAAAGTTCTGGCAATCAGTAATTTTGGTTGATCAAGTAAGTGCTAACAGTTCGTTGAATTCCACCATAGTTAGAGAAAGATGAAATTTCATAGACTAAAGGGAAATGCAAATATGATCTGCACGGGGGTCATGCGTATGACAAAGTTTAGTATGGGATTTGAGATTTTATTATCTCGTGCTTCATACACTCCCACAAAGTTAATCTAGCGACTTGAATAATCATACTTGATGATAAACGTTGGTAGCTGCGGTTTAAGACACAACCTTTGAAGCCACGTAAAATAAAATTTTGCATAACCCGATTAGAGGCGTCTAACTTGGTTTTGTAGGATCGCATGTGATGTGATGTAGTAGTTCTCGTATTAATTTTGCATAGAATACCTCTCTTCTTATGAATAGGTTCCCGCGGTGGCTCAAGAAGTGTCCAATTATCAGCATTTTGCAATATATTATTCAATAATTTCTAAGCTTGTTCAATAGTTCTTTCCCTGAAAACACAAATAGCACAACTATCTAGGTAGTCCCTAGAAGCATCGGTTAGTCCATTATAAAATATATCAAGTATTTAATTTTTCTTAGGAGGATGATCCGGCAAAGCTCTTAGTAGCTGGAGAAGCCTCCCCCAAACTTGAGGGAGATTCTCTTCCTCAATTTGCACAAAGTTAAATATTTCCTATAAGGCAACTTGTTTCGTATGAGCAGGATTCTTTTACAGAAGTAATCTATCATATCCTGGGGGCTACGCACACAACCAGGAGCAAGAGTGAGGAACCATTCCTTAGCCTCGCCTTTTTGCGAGAAAGGAAAAGGCTTAAAGATACGATAGCAGTGCATATTTTCCTCACTAGTAAACAAGGCAACAATATCATTCAATTAATAGGGGATCGCAACAGTCTTCATGGGTAGTATTTCACCCTAATTTATTGTTTCGACACAAGGGGAGCCAAAGAATATTTATCGGCCTTGGTACTTGAGTTTTAAATTCAACCGCACCTGGGATATCTCTCTGCAACAAAATTTTAGTAGCACGGCAAATAATAGTAGTAGCAGTAACAGTGATGGCAGGAATTTTGTAACAGCGGTGACAGTGACAGTAGAAATAGTAACTTAGCAAGATTCAATATATGTAAAGCGTATGCCATGGTGCGGCGAGGGAAAGATATGGACGACATTAATTATGTAACAGTTACACACTAGAGTGATACAGAACTAGCTCCAATTCATCAATGTAATGTAGGCATGTATTCAGTATATAGTCTTACGTGATTGTGACAAGAACTTGCGTGACAACTTTTGTCCTACCCTCCCGTGGCAGAGGGGTCCTATTGGAAATGAAGGGATATTAAGTCTACTTTTAAGAGAATCGGACCAAAGCATTGACACATGGTGAATACATGAACTCCTCAAACTACGGCAATCATCAGAAAGAATCCCAATTATTATCACCTTGGGGTATGCGGATCAAGACACTTAATAGGTGCGTACAACTTGCAAGATAGGATCCAAATCACGCTTATATTCATGAAAACATAATAGGTTCAGATCTGAAATCATGGCACTCAGGGTCATAGTGACAAGCATTAAACATAGCAAAGTCATAGCAACATCAATCTTAGAACATAGTGGACACTAGGGATCAAGCCCTATCAAACTTAGCTCGATTACATGATCAATTCCATCCACACCCATCACCGACCAGCAAGCCTACAAAGGAATTACTCACTCCCGATGGTGAGTATCATGGAATAGTTGATGGAGAAGGGTTGGTGATGACGATGACGACGAATTCCCCTCTTCGGAGCCCCAAACGGACCCTAGATTTGTTCTCCCGATTGATGTGGATCACGATGAAAAATTCTCTCTGGTTTTTTTCTATGGATATGTCAATTTATAGGAATCGGAATAGGGTCGAGGGAGTCTCGTGGGCCCTACCGCACAATAGGGCACGACAAGGGGGGTGCCACGTGGTCCACAAGGACTCCCCCTTTGGTGGGTCTTGGCTCCATAATTCATATAATTCCTAGAAAAAGTTCACAAAAAGTTTTGTCCAATTCCTAGAACTTTTATTTCTGCACAAAAATAATACCAAGGTAGTTCTGCTGAAAACAACGTGAGTCCGGGTTAGTTCCATTCAAATCATGCAAATTAGAGTCCAAAACAAGATCAAAAGTGTTTGGAAAAGTAGATGCGTTGGAGATGTATTAGATGTCCAACAACAGTTTCAGTTTCATAGCCATGGAAAGGACCAGATTCTACTATACGGATTAAGTCAGGATCAATAGAGAATTCATAATCCTTATCAGTAACAAATATAGGAGAAGTAGAAAAATTAGGATCATGTTTCATTTTAGCCATCATAGATTTTCTTTTAATTTGCATAGTAATTTTTTCAAATGATCTCTATCATTACAAGCAAGAAAGTCCCTAGATATATCCCCATCCATAACATAACCCTCGGGTATATCAGGCAGTTCATATCTATAGGGAGAGCAAGGTGTAATAGGTGATTCAAAATCTTCATCAGTTTCAGCATTTTCAAGTTCTCTAGTTTTAGCAATATGAGCATCAAGTAATCCACCCAGTGGCACCGTTTCAGTTTCATCAAGAATAGTAGTAGTATCATCATTAATTTTAGAACTAGCATGATCAAGTTCATGCGACATACCAGGACGAGCAATATGTGGTGATGTTATAAGTTGATTCAAAATAGTAGGTGAATCAAAAGCAGAGCTAGATGGAAGTTCCTTACCTCCTATCGTGAGAGAGGGAACAATCCTGGTCTGAGTATCTTTCAGATTCTTCATAATAGCAATTGGATATCCTCGAGTGAACAGAATAAGTAGAGCTATGCTCCTAGGCAACGACGCCCAAAAATAGTCTTGATAACCCACAAGTATAGGGGATCGCAATAGTCTTTGCGGGTAGTATTACACCTTGATTTATTGATTCGACACAAGGGAAGCCAAAAAACATTTATTGGCCTTAGCAGTTGAGTTGTCAATTCAACCACACCTGGGATATCTCTTTGCAGCAAATATTTTAGTAGCACAGCAAAATAGTAGTAGTGACAGTAGCAGCAATATTTTAGTAGTTGCAATAGTAGTAGTAGCAGCAGGGTCCTATTGGAAACTAAGAGATATTAAGGCTTTATTTTAATACAGAACCAAAACAAAGCATTAACACATGGTGAATACATGAACTCCTGAAACTGCGGCAATCATCGGAAAGAATCCAAATTATTGTCACCTTGGGGTATGCGGATCAAGACACGTAATAGGTGCATACAACTTGCAAGATAGGATCAAAATCGCCCTTATATTCATGAAAATGTAATAGGTTTAGATCTGAAATCATGGCACTTGGGCCCTAGTGACAAGCATTAAGCATACTAAAGTCATAGCAACATCAATCTGAAAACATAATGGATACTAGGGATCAAACCCTATCAAATTAACTCGATTACATGATCAATCTCATCCAATGCCATCACCGTCCAGCAAGCCTACACAGGAATTATTCACTCCTGATGATAAGCATCATGGCGATGTTGATGAAGAAGGGTTGATGATGACGACGACGATGAATCCCCCTCTCCGGAGCCCCCAATGGACTCCAGATCAGGCCATCCGAGGAAGAACGGGAGGTGGCGGCGGACCCGTCTCATAAAACGCAATGAAATCTTTTCACTCCTTTTTTTCTCTAAACATGTGAATTTATAGGACTCGAATTAGGGTCTGAGGAACCATGTGGGGTCCACAAGCTATGAGGGCGCGTCCTGTTAGCTTGTGCCCACAGGCAGCCCCTCTCTGGTACTTCTTCGCTCCATAATTCCTCATATATTCCATAAATAATTCACAAAAAGTTTTGTCCAATTCCTAGAACTTTTATTTCTACACAAAAATAACAACACGGTAGATCTGCTGAAAACAGCTTCAATCCAGGTTAGTTCCATTCAAAGCATGCAAATTAGAGGGGAAAACCAGAGCAAAAGTGTTGGGAAAAGTAGATACGTTTGAGACATATCAACTCCCCCAAGCTTAAATAGTTGCTTGTCCTCAAGCAATTCAGTTGATAAACCGAAAGTGATAAAGAAAAATTTTAGAAACTCTTTTGTTCTCATTGCTACATATATACTTAGCTAGTGTTTAGGTTTTGAGCATAAATCACAAATAATCATAACCATGATAACAATTAAACATCATGTTCACTCATGGTAATACATAACCAACTAACAAGCAATAATAAAGTATCTCACCTGCCAACAATTTTTCAAAACAATCATGATATAATATGTTGACATGGTATTTCCCTAGCCCTTTCTGAGACCGCAAAACAAAAATGCAGAGCACCTCTGAGTTTCAAGCAGAGACTAAACATTATATGTCAGGGTAGAAGAGATCCAGTCATCCTCATATCCAAAAACATCTAAGCAGCGACTGGCTGATTAATCCTCTCGTGGTCTCCTGAAGCTTCTAGGGTCCTTTATACTATACAAAAAATTGACGAAAAAATGGCATCCAAAAACAAGCAAAAAGCAGGAACTCGCACTAGACATTAAATTGAAAAGTCAGTCTAGATTTTTTGACCAAATGATATAGAAAGCATAAAAAGTGATAATATAGTAGCATTAATAAATCAAGAATTATAGACATGTTTGAGACATATCAACATCCCCAAGCTTAATTCCTACTCGTCCTGCAGTAGGTAAATGATAACCAGAGATAATTTTTGATGTTAAATTCTACCTAGCACGTCCTTGATCAAATGATGTAATCATGGTATGAATTTGGGATATGAATGATTCTAGGCAATAGTCTATCAGTTTGACAATAACAATAATGATACATAAGCATGCAAGTAAAGAATTATTTCCTTTCAGAATAATGATGTTAAAGAAGGTGATCTATATGCACATAATCATGATAAGTATGGCACGCTTAGTCTTCCTAGCATAATGATATGAAGTCATGAACAACCTGTTGGGGAACGTTGCATGGGAAACAAAAAATTTCCTACACACACGCAGATCTATCCATGGTGATGAACATCTACGAGAGGGAGAGTGGATCTACATACCCTTGTAGATCGCTAAGCGGGAAGCGTTAAGAAACGCGGTTGGTGTAGTTGAACGTCTTCGCGATCAAAATCGCCGTGTGTCCCGCGATCCAATCATGATCCGTCCCGCGATCCGATCATGATCCGTCCCACGAACTTGATCACGATCCTTCCGATCTAGCACCAAACGGACGACACCTCCGTGTTCAGCACACATACAGCTTGATGACAATCTCTATCGTCTTGATCCAGAAAGAAGGAGTGGATAGGAAGAAGAGTTATCCAGCAACCTGATGGCACTCCGGCGATGGTGGTGGAGTAATTTCGGCAGGGCTTTGCCTAAGCACTGTAGAAAACCGATCTAGAGGAGAAACTATGCACTGGAGGAACGGGTAGCACGTGGCTGAAAATCTAGTGCAAAAACCCTAAAACCTCCAGTATATATAAGAGGAGAGGAGGAGAGGCCTTGGCACAATGGCCACGGCCTACTTGCTTCGGCCGAAGGAGAGAGGGAGAGGTGGAGTCCACCTCCAATCCTAGTAGGACTAGGATTCACCCTATTTTGCCTTTTTTCACTTTTTCTCTTAGGACTTTTTTCCTCCAGCCGCATGGGCCTCTTGTGGATGTTCTACCAGCCCACTAAGGGCTGGTTTACACCCTCCTACAGCCCATGTAGCCTCTTGGGTCGAAATACCCCTCCCGATGGCCTCCCGGTACACTACCGGCACTCCCGGTACACTACCGATGAGTCCGAAACTTTTCCGGCGACCAAAACAGGACTTCCTATATATGAATGTTTACCTCCGGACCATTCCGGAGCTCCTCGTGACCTCCGGGATCTCATCCGGGACTCCGAACAAACTTCAGTCACCACCATACATAACTCTGTACTACTGAACCGTCACCAAACCTTAAGTGTGCAGACCCTGCGGGTTCGAGAACTATGTAGACATGACCGAGACACCTCTACGGTCAATAACCAATGGCGGGACCTAGATGTCCACATTGGTTCTTACATATTATACGAAGATCTTTATCGGTCGAACCTCTATGTCAAGGATTCA
This sequence comes from Hordeum marinum, assembly GCA_022496015.1. Lineage (NCBI taxonomy): Eukaryota > Viridiplantae > Streptophyta > Magnoliopsida > Poales > Poaceae > Hordeum > Hordeum marinum. The sequence goes on from CM039674.1 coordinate 82,342,071, forward strand.
GTCAATCCCGTATGATGTTCCCTTTGTTCTTCGGTATGTTACTTGCCCGAGATTCGATCGTCGGTATCTCCATACCTAGTTCAACCTTGTTACTGGCAAGTCTCTTTTACTCGTTCCGTAATACAAGATCCCATAACTAACACTTAGTCACATTGCTTGCAAGGCTTATCGTGATGTTGTATTACCGAGTGGGCCCTGAGATACCTCTCCATCACATGGAGTAACAAATCCCAGTCTTGATCCATGCCAACTCAACAGACACCCTCGGAGACACCTATAGAGCACCTTTATAGTCACCCAGTTACGTTGCAACGTTTTATACACACAAGGTACTCCTACGATATCTGTGAGTTGCATGATCTCATGGTCATAGGAACATATACTTGACATGCAGAAAACAGTAGCAATAAACTGACACGATCATAAGCTACGTTTGTAGTTTGGGTCTTGTCCATAACATCATTCTCCTAATGATGTGATCCCATTGTAAAATGACATCTCATGTCCATGGCTAGGAAACCTTAACCATCTTTCGATCAACGAGCTAGTTCACTAGAGGCATACTAGGGACATTGTGTTTGTCTATGTATCCACACATGTATCCATGTTTCCAATTAATACAATTATAGCATGGATAATAAACGATTATCATGAACAAGGAAATACAATAATAAACACTTTATTTATTGCCTCTAGGGCATATTTCCAACACAACCCAGACGTGAGACCAAGCAATTAAATCATACTTTTCTCGCTTCAGCTTTTTCAACTCACATAATACTTTAGCATGAGCCATGGTCTTAACACTTTGGATGGCATAGAGAATGATGATAATGGTTTAATGGAGAAGACAAAAAGGTACAAGAAAGTCTCACATCCAAGAGGCTTGATCGTTAGGCAATGGAGATGCCTTACAATCGATCTCAATGTGAGGAGTAGGGATTGCCATGCAACTGATGCACTAGAGATATAAGTGTATGAAAGCTCTCTAAGTGGAGCTAAGTGTATGTGTGTCCAACTTACTTGATTATGAAGACCTCGAGCACTTTAAGGAAGCTCGTCATTGTAATATGCAAGTCAAGTTTTAATAATGTAAAAATCACACTAGCATATGAAAGGGAAAATCACGAAAACTTTATATGAAATACATGGTGCTACTTTAAAGCACAAGTGTGGTAAATGATAGTAGTGTGTCCCCTCTCTCTTTTCTCCCATTTCTTCATTTTTTGGTGGGGTCTTTGTGGCCTCTTTTTTTATATCATCAAGGGTAGGGGCACACCCTAATAATGTATCACACTTTATTTTACTTTTAACTAAAAATATGATTACTACATATGAATGCCTATACAAGTATACTAGGATGTTGATATATACAAGTGTAATATGATTGGTAGAAATAGGGGTTTTGCAATTCGAATAAATAAAAACAGTAAAGTAGCAAGTAACAAAAGTAGGTGAAAACAATATTGCAATGCTTGGAAGCAAGGCATAGGGTTCATACTTTCACTTGTGCCAACTCTCAACATCATTAATATAATTGAACATCATGATAATCCGTCAAAGTGTAGCAAAGAATCAATCCAAAGTTTATATTCTATCACGGAAAGAAGGATGAAATCGCATGCGTAGCAAACCACCTCAAAATTGACTTTTCCAATCAATATAACGAACCACCCCAAAGTGCAACAGATAGTCCTAGAGATCATATTACAACAACACCATGCGATAATATCGATCAACCTTTATGCTAAGAGTACCTCAATGTCACATCGGGTATCCGCAAGTTAATTACTAGGCACGCATCATGTAATCTCAAATCCAAAGTATTCAATCCAACATTAAGAAACTTCAAAGAGTGAGACTCAATTAATGACAATAAGGATAGAGGGAGATGAACATCATAAGATCCAACTTTATTAATAAATCTCGTGATACAAGCAAGATCAAATCCATCAAGAACGTAAGAGAAAGAGATTGAACACATAACTACTAGTACATACCCTTAACCTTGAGGATGAAATACTCACACATCACCATGAGAAAAACAAGGTTGATGAAGAGCCCTCCTCCAATGGCTCCCCCTATGACAGAGTTCTGGGAAAGGACTCCAGATGGGATCGCCATGAAATAGGAACTTGCGGTGGCGGAAAAAAAATTGAGGGTCTGATGAAGGGTTTCGGTATTACAGGAATTTGTGGCGTTGGAACCGTTCCAAAAGGTTGCCCAGGGGGGACACATGGACACATGGTGCACCCTCCCCTGGTCGCGCCATGTGTCCATATGGAGCTCTTATGGCATGTCTCGATGTCTCCTGAAGCTTCCAAGGACCTGCTTGGTCCATAGAAAATTGTCAAAAAATAGCATTTTATTTGGACCTTGGTAGATATTGATTTTTTGCGAAACCAAAAACAATTAAAAAACTGGAAATGGCACTGGTCACTATAGTAATAAGTTACTCCATAAAATTCATATAAAAGTGCACCAAAACCATATATAACTGACGTAAATTAGCATGAATACTTCATAAATTGTATATACGTTGGACACATATCAACATCCCCAAGCTTAATTCCTGCTTCTAATGATGTGATCCCGTTATCAAATGACATCTCATGTCCATGGCTAGGAAACCTTAACCATATTTCGATCAACGAGCTAGTTCACTAGAGGCATACTAGGGACATTGTGTTTGTCTATGTATCCACACATGTATCCATGTTTCCAATTAATACAATTATAGCATGGATAATAAACGATTATCATGAACAAGGAAATACAATAATAAACACTTTATTTATTGCCTCTAGGGCATATTTCCAATAGTCTCTCACTTGCACTAGAGTCAATAATCTAGTTCACATCACTATGTGATTTACATTGTAATGAATCGAACACCCATGCAGTTCTGGTGTTGATCATGTTTAGCCCTTGGAAGAGGTTTAGTCAATGGGTCTACAACATTCAGATCTGTGTGCACTTTGCAAATATTTATGTCTTTCTCCATGATGTAATCGCGGATGGAGTTGAAGCGTTGCTTTATGTGTCTGGTCCTCTTGTGAAACCTTGGTTCCTTGGCCAGAGCAATGGCACCAGTGTTCTCACAGAACAGGTTCATTGATTCAGTGCACTAGGCACTACTCCAAGATCTGTCATGAACTGCTTCATCCAGACACCTTCCTTCGCCACCTCCGAGGCTGCGATGTATTCCGCTTCGCACGTTGAATCAGCTACCACGCTTTGCTTGGAACTGCACCAGCTTACCGCTCCCCCGTTAAGAATAAATATGTATCCGGTCTACAACTTAGAGTCGTCCGGATCAGTGTCAAAGCTTGCATCGACGTAACCCTTTACGACAAGCTCTTCATCACCTCCATAAACGAGAAACATTTCCTTAGTCCTTTTCAGGTACTTAAGGATATTCTTGACCGCTTGCCAGTGTTCCATTCCAGGATCACTTTGAAACCTTCCGGCCATACTTATGGCAAGGCTGACATCGGGTCTTGTGCACAGCATTGCATACATGATAGAGCCTATGGCTGAAGCATAGGGGATGACACTCATCTTTTCTCTATCTTCTTCAGTTACTGGGCATTGAGTCTTACTCAACTTTACAACTTGTAACACAGGCAAGAACCCCTTCTTGGACTGTTCCATTTTGAACTTCTTCAAAACTTTATCAAGGTATGTGCTCTGTGAAAGTGCTATTAAGCGTCTCGATCTATCTCTATAGATCTTAATGCCTAATATGAAAGCAGCTTCTCCTAGGTCCTTCATTGAAAAACTCTTGTTCAAATATTCCTTCACGCTTTCCAGCATTTCCATATTGTTTCCAATCAGCAACATGTCATCCACATATAATACTAGAAACGCTATAGAGATCCCACTCACTTTCTTGTAAATACAAGCTTCTCCGTAAACTTGTATAAACTCAAACGCTTTGATCACCTCATCAAAGCGCTTATTCCAACTCCGAGATGCTTGCACCAATCCATAAATGGATCGCTGGAGTTTGCAAACTTTGTCAGCATTCTCTGGATCGACAAAACCTTCGGGTTGCATCATATACAACTCTTCCTCAAGGAAACCGTTGAGGAATGCTGTTTTGACATCCATCTGCCAAATTTCATAGTCAAAATAAGCAGCTATTGCTAACATGATTCTAAAAGACTTAAGCATCGCTACGGATGAGAAAGTCTCATCGTAGTCAACTCCTTGAACTTGTGAAAAAACCTTTGCCACAAGTCGAGCTTTATAGATGGTGACATTAACGTTCGCGTTTGTCTTCTTCCTAAAGATCCATTTGTTCTGAATGGCCTTTCGCCCTTCAGGTAATACTTCCAAAGTCCATACCTTGTTTTCATACATGGATCCCATCTCGGATTTCATGGCCTCCAACCATTTCTCGGAATCCGGGCCCATCACTGCTCCTCCATAGCTCATAGGTTCATTGTTGTCCAACAACATAACCTCCAAGACAGGGTTGTCGTACCACTCAAGGGTAGTACGTGTCCTTGTCGACCTACGAGGTTCAATAGGAGCTTGATCCGAAGCTTCATGATCATCATAATTAACTTCCTATTTAAAGTGAATGCAGTTGTCTCTAATGCATAACCCCAAAATGATAGTGGCAAATCAGCAAGAGACATCATAGAACGTACCATATCTAATAAGGTTCGATTATGATGTTCGGACACACCATTACGTTGTGGTGTTCCGGGCGGTGTCAAATGTGAAACAATTCCACACTGTCTTAAGTGACTGCCAAACTCATAACTCAGATATTCACCTCCTCGATCAGATCGCAGGAACTTAATCTTCTTGTTACGATGATTCTCAACTTCACTCTGAAATTGCTTGAACTTTTCAATAGTTTCAGACTTGTGTTTCATTAAGTAAATATACCCATATCTACTTAAGTCATCAGTGAAGGTGAGAAAATAACGATATCCACCATGCGATGTAACATTCATTGGACCGCACACATCAGTATGTATGATTTCCAATAAGTCACTCGCCCGTTCCATTGTTCGAGAGAACGGCGTTTTAGTCATCTTGCCCATGAGGCATGGTTCACATGTGTCAAGTGATTCAAAATCAAGTGACTCCAAAAGTCCATCAGCATGGAGCTTCCTCATGCGTTTTACACCAATATGACCTAAACGGCAGTGCCACAAGAAAGTGGTATTATCATTATCAACTCTACATCTTTTGGCATCAATGTTATGAACATGTGTGTCATCACTATCAAGATTTAATATGAATAAACCCCTAACATTGGGTGCATGACCATAAAAGATATTACTCATATAAATAGAACAACCTTTATTCTCTGATTTAAATGAGTAACCGTCTCGCAATAAACAAGATCCAGATATAATGTTCATGCTTAACGCAGGCACTAAATAACAATTATTCAGGTTCATCACTAATCCCGATGGTAATCGAAGAGAGAGCGTGCCGACGGCGATCACATAAACCTTGGAACCATTTCCCATGCGCATCGTCACTTCGTCCTTTGCCAGCCTTCGTTTATTCCGTAGTTCCTGCTTTGAGTTGCAAATGTGAGCAACCGAACCGGTATCAAATACCCAGGCACTACAATGAGAGATAGTAAGGTACACATCAATAACATGTATATCATATATACCTTGTTTGTCGTTGGCCGCCTTCTTGTTAGCCAGGTACTTGGGGCAGTTCCGCTTCCAGTGACCAGTTCCCTTGAAATGAAAACACTCAGTATCTGGCTTGGGTCCATGCTTGGGCTTCTTTATAGGAGTAGCAACTTCTTTGCCATCCTTCTTTGTTTTACCCTTCTTACCCTTGCCCTTAACTTTGCCATTTTTCTTGAAACTAGTGGTTTTATTGACCATCAACACTTGATGTTCTTTTTGGATTTCAGACTCAGCGACTTTTAGCATCGCAAACAGCTCGGTGACTGACTTGTTCATCCCGTGCATGTTATAGTTCATCACAAAGCTCTTTTAACTAGGTGACAGTGATTGAAGAACTCTGTCAGTGATTGCCTCTAGCGAAAGGGCAATTCCCAACTCCGCTAGACGAGTTGAATACCCAGACATTCTGAGTATATGTTCACTGATAGACCCGTTATCCTCCATCTTGCAAGCATAGAACTTATCGGAGGTTTCATACCTCTTGATCCGGGCGTTCTTCTGAAAGATAAACTTCAACTCCTGGAACATCTCATATGCTCCATGATGTTCAAAATGTCTTTGAAGTCCCGGTTCTAAGCCATACAATATTGCGCACTGAACTATTGAGTAATCTCCAGTACGTGCCTCCCAAGCGTTCTTAACGTCTTCGGAGGTCATGTCTTCTGGTTGGTCAGCAAGCGGTGCATCAAGGACATATGATTTCTGGGAAGCCATGAGGATAATCCTCAGATTACGGGCCCAGTCAACAAAGTTACTTCCATCATCTTTCAGTTTAGCTTTCTCTAGGAACACATTAAAATTCAGGGGTGCTACTGCGCGAGCCATTGATCTACAACATAAATATGCAAAGTTTACTTAGACTATTGTTCAAGATAATGAGTTTAGTTAATCAAATTACTAAAGCTCCCACTCAAATTGACATCCCTCAGGTCATCTGAGTGTCACATGATCCAAATCCACCAACTCAAGTCCGATCATCACGTGAGTTGAGGTGGCTTCAGTGGCGAACATCATTATGTTGATCATATCTACTATATGACTCATGTTCGACCTTTCGGTCACTTGTGTTCCGAGGCCATGTCTGTACATCCTAGGCTCGTCAAGTTTAACCCGAGTGTTCTGCGCGTGCAACACTGGCTTGCACCCATTGTATGTGAACGTAGAGTCTATCACACCCGATCATCACGTGGTGTCTCAACACGACGAACTTTCGCAACAGTGCACACTCGGGGAGAACACAATTTTATCTTGAAATTTAAGTGAGGGATCACCTTATAATGCTACCATCGTACTAAGAAAAACAAGGTGCATAAAAGGATTAACATCACATGCAATTCATAAGTGACATGATATGGCCATGAACTTGTGCTTTAGATCTCCATCTTGAAAGCACCGGCATGATCTCCATCGTCACCGGCACGACACCATGATCTCCATCATCTTGATCTCCATCAACGTGTCGCCATCGAGGTTGTCACGCCCTGCATGCTTCTACTACTATTTCTATATTTTAGCGATAAAGTAAAGCATTACATAGCGCTTAATGATTGACACGCAGGTCATACAATAATTAAATACAACCCTATGGCTCCTGCCGGTTGCCATACTCAACGACATGCAAGTCGTGAAATTTTATACATCACATGATCATCTCATACATCACATATATCACATCATGTAATTGGCCATATCACATCACAACATACTCTGCAAAAACAAGTTAGACGTCCTCTAATTGTTGTTGCATGTTTTACGTGGCTGCTATGGGTTTCTAGCAAGAACGATTCTCACCTACGCATAAACCACAACGATGATACATAATTTGCTTTTCAACCTTCTCAAGGACCGCCTTTCTAGAATCCGATCCAACTAAAGTAAGAGAAACTGCCACCCGCAAGCCATCTAGGCAACAAGTTGCGTTGAGGGAACCGGTCTCTCATAAGCGTACGAGTAATGTTGGTCCGGGCCGCTTAATCTCACAATACCGCTGAACCAAAATCCGACCAAGGGAGGAAGCAATCTAAGCATGAACGCCCACAAACCTTTCGTGTTCTACTCGAGATCTCATCTACACATAGACCTAGCTTTGATACCATTGTTGGGGAACGTTGCATGGGGAACAAAAAAATTCCTACGCACATGCAGATCTATACATGGTGATGAACATCTACGAGAGGGAGAGTGGATCTACATACCCTTGTAGATCGCTAAGCGGGAAGCGTTAAGAAACGCGGTTGGTGTAGTCGAACGTCTTCGCAATCCAAATCGCCGTGCATTCTGCGATCCAATCACGATCCGTCCCGCGATCCAATCACGATCTGTCCCGCGATCCGTTCACAATCCGTCCCACGAACTTGATCACGATCCATCCCACGAACTTGATCACGATCCGTCCCACGAACTTGATCAGGATCCTTCCGATCTAGCAACGAACGGACGGCACCTCCGTGTTCAGCACACGTACATCTTGATGACGATCTCCACCATCTTGATCTAGCAAGGAGTGGAGAGGAATAAGAGTTCTCCGGCATCATGACGGCGCTCCGGCGATGGTGGTGGAGTAATTCCGGCAGGGCTTCGCCTAAGCACTGAAGAAAACCGATCTAGAGGAGAAACTATGCACTGGAGGAATGGGTAGCACGTGGCTGAAAATCTAGTGCAAAAACCCTTAAACCTCCAGTATATATAAGAGGAGAGGAGGAGAGGCCTTGGCACAACGTCCAAGGCCTCCTTTCTTCGGCCGAAGGAGAGAGGGAGAGGTGGAGTCCACCTCCAATCCTAGTAGGACTAGGATTCACCCTATTTTGCCTTTTTTTCCACTTTTTCTCTTAGGCCTTTTTTCCTCCAGCCGCATGGGCCTCTTGTGGATATTCCACCAGCCCATTAAGGGCTGGTTTACACCCTATTACAGCCCAATGTAGCCTCTTGGGTCGAAATACCCCTCCCGGTACACTACCGGCACTCCCGGTACACTACCGATGAGCCTGAAACTTTTTCGGCGACCAAAACAGGACTTCCTATATATGAATCTTTACCTCCGGACCATTCTGGAGCTCCTCATGACGTCCGGGATCTCATCCGGGACTCCGAACAAACTTCGGTCACCACCATACATAACTCTATACTACCGAAACGTCACCAAACCTTAAGTGTGCAGACCCTGCGGGTTCGAGAACTATGTAGACATGACCGAGACACCTCTACGGTCAATAACCAATGGTGGGACCTGGATGTCCACATTGGTTCCTACATATTCTACGAAGATCTTTATCGGTCGAACCTCTATGTCAAGGATTCAGTCAATCCCGTATGATGTTCCCTTTGTTCTTCGGTATGTTACTTGCACGAGATTCGATCGTCGGTATCTCCATACCTAGTTCAACCTCATTATTGGCAAGTCTCTTTTAATCGTTCCGTAATACAAGATCCCGTAACTAACACTTAGTAACATTGCTTGCAAGGCTTATTGTGATTTTGTATTACCGAGTGGGCCCTGAGATACCTCTCCGTCACACGGAGTAACAAATCCCAGTCTTGATCCATGCCAACTCAACAGACACCCTCGGAGACACCTGTAGAGCACCTTTATAGTCACCCAGTTACGTTGCGACATTTGATACACACAAGGTACTCCTCCGATATCTGTGAGTTGCATGATCTCATGGTCATAGGAACATATACTTGACATGCAGAAAACAGTAGCAATAAACTAACATGATCATATGCTACGTTTGTAGTTTGGGTCTTGTCCATCACATCATTCTACTAATGATGTGATCCCATTATCAAATGACATCACATGTCAATGGCTAGGAAACCTTGACTGTCTTTGATCAACGAGCTAGTTCACTAGAGGCATACTAGGGACATAGTGTTGTCTATTTACCCACACATTTAATGTGTTTCCAATCAATACAATTATAGCATGGATAATAAAAAATTATCATGAACAAGGAAATATAATAATAAAAACTTTATTTATTGCCTCTAGGGCATATTTCCAACATATATTGGAGACATATAGGAACCAAACAAGTATAGACGACGACTAGGTATCCCATTTTGAAGATAACCATCATTCTTATACACTGCTCAATAAATTGCTATTAGAAGAATGAATACACAGTAAGAGTGACCCCCATGCTCAATATGTGGTGTGATGAGAGAGAAAGATGGAATTGACTCAACAAAATAAGTAAATAGATAGGACCTTCACACAGGGAAGCAGAGATTGATATATCCTAGAGCTCATTGGTTTATACACTGCTCAATAAAAGTCTCTGTTTCGCCACGATCTCGTCTGGAGCTCCGTTCTGACACCCTGCCAGAGGGGGGTCGCTCACAGAGGGCCTCTTCATTAACCTTGATGCCCTCATGATGATGTGTGAGTAGTTAACCACAGACTTGTGGGTCCGTAGTTAGTACCTAGATGTCTATCTCTCTCTATTGCAATCTTCAATACAATGATCATTGCATCTTCACTTTAATCTATCTGCTGTATTTCTTTAGTGCGGTGCATTTGTTGGGATCTGATGAATTGTGGGTTTATGTTCAAATTATCCATGAAAAGTATTTGAGACTTCTATGAAATATTGTATTGATTCTTATTGGATGGTCATTATGGCTTTGTAAATATCTCCGGTCTATGGATTTGCATTGGCCAAGTAGATTGCTCTTTCTTCAGCGAGAGGGATGCGTTGTAGTGGGTTCAATCTGACGGGTTTCTATATCCCAATGACAGAAGGGACAAGATACATATTTGTGTTATTGACACTAAGGATAAAACAATGGGTTTTATTCATATTGATTCATATTACTTTGTCTACATCATGTCATCGTTCTCCAAGCATTACTCTACTTGTCATAAACTTAATACGTAGTGACGCAAGCATAGAAGCGCTCTTGAAGTGGAGTACTTGTAATAGGTGCAGGCAGGAGTTGGCCTATTTCTTTTGGACGTCATGCCTATATACACATGATCATTGTCATGAATATCACATAACTATCCGCTTTTCTATCAAATGTCCAACATTAATTTGTTTACCCACTGTATGCTTACTTTCATGAGAGATGTCGCTAGGGAAAACTATGGCCCCGGGTCTATTCCCTTATATATTTACAAAACTTATCTTTACCTTTTGCCATTATTTAACTTTTATTTTATTTTGAAATTTACAATATCTACTATTATCTACACACCCCACTTGCTCGCAAATAACGAGATCAAGGGGATTGACAACCCTCTTGCCCGCGTTGGGTGCAAGTTGTTTGCTCTTTTGTGTGCAGCCGCTGAAGACGGTTGTGGATTGATATTCCTATTAGTTTGATAAACCTTGGTTTCTTAAATAAGGGAAATACTTACCCATATTGTGCTGCAATTAATTGTTCCTCTTCGCGGAAAACCCAACGCGGATCACAAGTATCAGGAAGGATTCCTGGCGCCGTTGACGGGGAATATCATCACCAACCATCAAGTAACTTCACACAAATTATCATTCATGTGTTCTTCTTTTTATTTGATGTTATATTTAGTTTGCTTCTAAAAGTCGAAAATACAAAAATATTTACCGTTTCTTGTTACAAGGTTTCTTGTTTAGGTTGTTTGAAAGTTGCTATCATGTCTGAGTTTGAGAAAGTTATTGTTGAAAGTGCTAGTGAAGATGGTGCTGGTGACTTGGATGAAGAAAGAAAAAATTATTGATTCCACTCATGATCCTCGTAAAAGTCAGGTCCCTACTAGTAACACTCACACTGTCCTAAATTCCAAACTTTATCATGCGGGCAGTGGGAACATTTTTGGAAAGCATGTTATTCTAGATTTTTTTTGAATATTTGATAGCTTCCCCTCTTAATTAAAGGATCCATACTTGATGAACCAAATTCTTATGTGGATGCTATTACCATGCTTACATTGAAATTAGAAAGAAAATTGGTGCATCTCCATCCTATGCTTCAAAAGATATTTTTGGGACTTCCTAGCATACATGATCCTGAGATTAAGAAAATTGTTATCAATATCCTTATGCATGAATTTGATTATATTGTGCGTGAAGCAAAGATATTTTTGCCTTCTATGGAATAACACCCCCCTCTCATAGAAGTGATCCTTCATAATAAAGATGCATGTTGGAAATATGCCCTGGAGGCAATAATAAAGTAGTTATTATCATATTTCCTTGTTCATGATAATCGTTTATTATCCATCCTATAATTGTATTGATTGGAAACTCAAATACATGTGTGGGTACATAGACAACACTGTGTGACGATCGAATCTCGGGCAAGTAACATACCAAAGAACAAAGGGAACAACATACGGGATTAACTGAATACTTGACATAGAGGTTCAACCGATAAAGATCTTCGTAGAATATGTAGGAATCAATATCGGCATCCAGGTCCCCCTATTGGTTATTGACCGTAGAGGTGTCTCAGTCATGTCTGCATAGTTCTCAAACCCGTAGGGCCTACACACTCGCCGTTTGGTGACGATATAAGTGTAGTTGAGTTGTTATGTTGGTGACCGAAAGTTGTTCGGAGTCCCGGATGAGATCCCATACATGACGAGGAGCTCTGGAATAGTCCGGAGGTGAAGATTGATATATGGGATAATAGTGTTTGGTCTCCAGAAGTGTTCTGGAATTCATCGGAAAGAGTTTCGGATGTTTCCCGGAATGTTCAGGGTACAAGAACAATTTATTTGGGCCAAGGGGTAAATCCCACAAGGCTTTAGGAAAGTGCAAAAGGCGTTTTACAGAGGCCAGGGTCCACATGCTAGGGACCCTGATGTCTTGTCCCGGAGTCTGAGAAGGACTCTTGCCTGCGTGCCAAACCGACCTTGAGGAGGATTTTTCTCCAAGTTTCGACCCCATGGCTCAACATATAAGTAAAAGGGCGGGTCTAGCACCCGGAATACATCAAGTTTTCCCAAGCCATCTAGCGGCAACCCTGTCCCTCTAGTTTATCCTCAGTCATAGTTCCCCTTGTGCTTGGCAAAGCCCTACAGAGATTGTTCTTCACCACCACCGTCACCACGCCGTTGTGCTTCCGGAACTCATCTACTACTTTGCCCCTCTGGCTGGATCAAGAAGGCGAGGACGTCATCAAGTTGTACATGTGTTGAACATGGAGGTGCCGTCCGTTCGGTGCTAGATCGGAAGGAACATAATGGGATTGCGGGACGACTTGTGATGAGATCGTGGGATGGCTCGTGATTGGATCGCTAAGATGTTCGACTACATCAACCGTGTTTCTTAACACTTCTGCTTAGCAATCTACGAGAGTATGTAGATCCACTCTCCCTCTCGTAGATGCTCATCACCATGGATAGATCTTGTGTGTTCTTAGGAATTTTTTTGTTTCCCATGCAACGTTCCCCAACAATGCCATGTGTAGGTTGGAATCTAATGACTAGGATTTGATGGGAATATGAGAAGGAATGTTCTTCCCGAAGAATTAACAAAATCCCTATTCCTCCACACTGTGATATATTTGAATGGATTGCTAAAGTAATTAATGAAGTTTTTAGTAAAGATTGGCATGAAAATACTATTAGGGAACCTATTAGTGACGAAATCCATGTTCTTTATGAGGACCCTTATGATGAGGATGATGTTAGTAATGATTTTATAAATCCTTTTGAACGCTTGGACAATTCAACTAGTTTTGAGAAGGGTGATTTATTAAGCCAGATTTTGGAAGATCTATTTTTGAAATACATGAAGGAGTCCAATACTAAAAATTATGCATTATGCCTAGCTAGGGGCATAGAACGATAGCGCTTGTTGGGAGGCAACCCAATAGTTATCTTTATTTTTGCTTTTTGGCTTTACGTTTTGGTGTGATAACATGATATTACCTATGTAATGATTGTTTTATTATGTTTTATTTAGTGTTTGTGCCAAGTAAAGCCTTTGGGGTGACTCACAAGATGGGTAGAATTAATATGGTGCAAAAACAGAAACTTTGACTCACAGTGCAGAATTTCTTTGGTTTTCCTGGACTTATTTTTTATCTGAATTTTTTACACATTATTATTATACAAATTCTTTAGTTTTTCATAATTTTTCATAATTTTTTAAGTTGCAAAAGTATAGGTTTTTTACAGATCATTATAGACTGTTTTGTTTTAGACAGATTGTGTTTTTGCTTGCATAGTTTGCTTGTTTTGATGATGCTATGGATTGTATCGGGGGGGGGTATAAGGCATGGAGACATTATAATACAGTACCTATTATGCAATAAGGATATATGAATCAATTTATAATAGTACCTAAATTATTTCATATGTTACTTATACCAACGGATCTCACGAAGTTTTGTTGAGTTTTGTGTGATTGAAGTTTTGAAGTTTTGGGTGTTATCACGTTGGGAAAAGGAATAAGGAGCAGAAAGAGCCTAAGTCTGGGGAAGTCACCCCAAGGTAATATTCTAGGAATATTCAAGCGTCTAAGCTTTGGGATGCCCCGGAAGGCATCCCCTCTTTCATCTCAAACCATCGGTATGTCACTTGGAGCTATATTTTTATTCATCACATGATATGAGTTTTGCTTGGAGTGTCATTTTCTTTTGTTTCTAGTTTGCCACAATCATCATTTTATGGACACACCTATTTGAGAGAGACACACCTTCATCATAATTTGTTAGAATACTCCATGTGCTTCACCTATATCTTTTGAGCTTGACAGTTGCTCTAGCACTTCACTTATATATTTTTGAGCACGGTGGCATATAGATTGTAGAAATAATTGCACTCTCGTTCTTCACTTATATTTGTTTGAAAGTTAATAAATAGTGACGGTAATTTGCATGGGTCATAAGACTAGTCCGAATATAATAAGTATTCAATGAGTGATAATTAAAACCATCATGTAGCACATAAAAGAGAAATTGTGGGTTAATAATATTGATGTGGTAATATGAAAAAAGTGTGAGTGCATAATTGTTGATTGGTAGAAGTGCCGGTACTAATAGGTGTTAATTTCTTGTTTATCTTAATATTAAAAGGCATGGTGGGGATGTGTGAGCATTTCTATTCTTCGTTTAAATCCTAGTGGTGTTTCGGGTGGGAGGCGCGTGATGATTAACTCCTCCTAACCTCCACCCTCTGGGCATGCGAGTAGTACCTTGATTTGTGATAAAACTAATGAAACTTTGCAATAAGTATATGAGTTCTTCATGACTAATTTGAACCTATGGACATACGCAGTCTCACCACCTCATATTTTGCTAGCCTCTTCGGTAGCGTACATTGCCCATTCTCACCTCGAGGATAGGTGCAAACATAAGCCTTGTTATATCTTCCTCAAAACACCCACCATACCTACCTATTATGGCATTTCCATAGCCATTCCGAGATATATTGCAATGCAAATTCCACCGTTAAGTCATATGGCTAGTTCATTCATCATCATATTGCTTTGCATGATCATATAGAGGTGACATAGTATTTGTGGCAAAGCCATCGTTCATCATATTTTTGATACATGTCACGCTAGATCATTGCACATCCTGGTACACTACCTGAGGCATTCATATTGAGTCTTATTGTTTCATAGTTCATCATATCGAGTTTTCATATTGAGTTGTAAGTACATAAAAGTGTGATGATCATCACTATTGGAGCATTGTCCGAGTGAGGAAAAAATGGGGGAGGCCAAATGAGCCCACCATAAATAGAAAATGCGAGAAAAGAGAGAAGGGACTTTACTACTATCATTTACCATACTTGTGCCTCAAAGTGCCACCTTGTTCTTCATATAGAGAGTCTCATATTATATCATTTCATATGCTAGTGGGAATTACTTTTTCATTATTATAAATTTGGCTTGTATATTCCAATGACGAGCTTCCTCAAATGCCCAAGGTCTTCATGAGAAAGCAAGTTGGATGCACACGCCCACTTAGCTTCAGTTGAGCGTTCATACACTTATAGCTCTAGTGCATCATTTGCATGGCAATCCCTACTCCTTGCATTGACATCTATCGACGGGCATCTCCATAGCCTGTTTATACGCCCAGTTGATGTGAGACTATCTTCTCCACTTTTTACCCCTTTGATATCTCCCACCATATTCTATTCCACCTTTATGATATGTCCATGGTTCACGCTCATGTATTGTGTGAAGAATAAAAGGGTGATGCACATTGAAAAAGCACGATCCAATTGCCTGACTTGGACAATGTGGTGCTTGACATTTGTATTAATGTGATGAAGACAGAGCCATGCCTTGCTAATATGATAAGATGAACGGGGGTAAACATTCTTTTAGGATCGTATACTTTGAAAGATTGATGATTTTGTTGCTTGTGCCTATAAATATTACTATGTTCATGTTTGTTAATTCATCGTTTCTCAATGAGCATACATCAAAAGATTGCATATTGGGTAGCATGTCACATCAAAAATTCTGTTTTTATCATTTATGTACTCGAGGACGAGCAGGAATTAAGCTTGGGAATGTTTATACGTCACCAACGTATCTATAATTTTTGATTGTTCCATGCTATTATATTATCATTCTAGGATACTCTTTGATTACTAATTTACCAATTTATATTATTTTTTAGCACTAACCTATTGACCCAGTGCCCAATGTCAGTTCATGTTTTCTTCGTGTCTTTTTACTTTTCAAGTTTACAGTACCAAACGAAGTACATTTCTCCCGAAACTTTTTTATGATTTTTTCTGGACCCAAAGAATACCTGGAAGCTTCGGGAGAAGACTGGAGGCCGCACGAGGGAGGCACAAGCCAATAGGGCATGGCCAGGGGCGGTCGGCATGCCCTGATGGCTTGTCCTTCCCTGGTGGCCCTTCTACCCCCGTTCTCTGGCCTATATATTCACATATATTCCCAAACCCTAGAGGGAATCCTAAAACACCTTTTCCACACTGCAAGTCTCTATTCTGCCACAATCTCATCTTGAGCTCCATTCTAGCACCCTGTCGCAGGGGGGTCAATCATGGAGGGCCTCTTCATCAATCTTGCTGCCCTCATGCTGATGTGTGAGTAGTTCACCATAGACCTACGGGTCCGTAGTTAGTACCTAGATTGCTATCCCTTTCTCTTTTGATCTTCAATACAATGATCATCGCATCTTTGCTTTTATCTATCCGATGTAATTCTTTTGTGCCGTGCGTTTGTTGGGATCCGATGAATTGTGGGTTTATGTTCAGATTATTCATGAAAAGTATTCGGGTCTTCTCTGAAATATTTTATTGATTCTTATTGCATGATAATTATAGCTTCATAAATCTCTCTGGTCTATTGATTTACTTTGGCCAAGTAGATTGATCTTTCTTCAGTGAGAGGGGTGCGATGTAGTGGGTTCAATCTGACGGGTTTCTATATCCTAGTGACAGAAGAGGACAAGATACGTATTTGTGTTGTTTCCACCAAGGATAAAACAATGGGGTTTATTCATATTAATTGATTTTACTTTGCCTACATCATGTCATCATTCTCCAAGCATTACTCTGTTTGTCATGAACTTAATACGTAGACAGGCAAGCATAGAAGTGCTCTTGAAGTGGAGTAATAGTAATAGGTTCTATTTTGGATGTGATGCCTATATACACATGATCATTTTCGTGAATATCACATAAATTTGCAATTTTCTATCAATTGTCCAACAGTAGTTTGTTTACCCACCCTATGCTTACTTTCATGAGAGATGCCGCTAGGGAAAATTATGGCCCGTGGGTCTATTCACTTATATCAAAAATAATTTTCTACACATGGTGGTGGCTACATACGCCCTCAATTTTTATCTATAATTATTTTGGTAAATTATTTTGAACCACGAAAAACAACTCTATAACGAAATATCATAACTTTGGACCAGCCACGCAAGTGAAAAGGTACGTGTGCCAAAAAAACAAGCAAAAAAACTGACACAAATGAGAAAAGGACCTTTCTACACAACGAAAAGGCACTTGTATAAAAAATGTAAAACAAGTAATGAAAAATGAGAAAAAGTCCTTTCTATGCAACAAAAATGCACTTGTGCCAATGCCATAAGAAACCCAACACCTTATATATAAGAAAAGTATGTCAAAGGTTGTGTAGCTACCACCATGCATATAAGATTGCCTCTCTCACTTATATATTTACAAAACTCATCTTTACCTTGCTGCCATTATTGAACTTTATTTTATTTTGAAATTTACTATTATCTACACACTTCTCTTGCTTGCAAATAAGAGATCAAGGGGATTGACAACCCTCTTGTTGCATTGGGTGCAAGTTGTTTGCTCTTTTGTGTGCAGCCGTTGAAGACGGTTGTGGATTGATATTCCTATTGGTTCGATAAACCTTGGTTTCTTAACTAAGGGAAATACTTACATGTATTGTGCTACAATTACCCGCTGCTCTTCACGAAAAAAACCAACGCACATCACAAGTATTAGGGTGTGCTTTTCCTGCCAACGGTTTAACAACAAAGATTTCCATAATTGTACACCCCTTCACCTAAACAACACAACCATGTCTAGCCGAATTCACGGGTGCATGCCAATCTTTCAAATTTTTCGAAGGAGTATCTTTTTTACCAAAAAATATTTTCCTTTTATTGCGACTGCGCATCACAAGCCTCTCTTATAAATTTGACAAGATGAATAAACTCTCATCATGACCAAATCACATTTATCATGAAATATAATGACTAACCCCCACCGCTCCATGAGCTGTATGGGCACAAAAAAGAATAAGTTTATTTGAAGGTTTAGAGGTGGCACGTGCAAATTTACTTGGAATGGTAGTGAAATACCATGTTTAGGTAGGTATAGTGGACACTTATGACATACACTTTTTTCAAGGATTTTGGATGCACGAGCAGTATTTCTGCTTAGTACAGAGAAAAGCCTAGCAAAAGACTGGGCCCAACCACTTTGTCAAGGACAAAACCACAATCATCCATTCTCTATAGTGACATTATTGAGAAGATATAATCATGATGATAACCTACAAGCCAAAATACCACCAATGCTGAATTTGGAATTTATCAAACGTGTAAACATGTGCCAAGCCAATCATCCATCATTCACTGGGAGATACTTACCAACACAACATGATAGGTTCAACTTAACAAAACTAATGCTCATTGTCATTATAATATAACTCACCTACTTGATTAAATATATGCACTATCATAGTCTCACTTCTACTTTAACGGATTAAATAGAGGATGCATGTTTACTTCTCAATGTACATATAATAAATGAAGCACATGACATTCAATTCATTGATAAATTTCTTACTCTAAATATATTAGTGAAGCAGAGTAAAAAATAAAGTTCTCCAAAAGATATAAGTGAAGAATAAAGAGTGGTTAAGTAAATATGTAGCTATGTATAGACTCTCTCAAAATCAAAAAAATAAGATCTAAGGATTGTATCAAACAAAAACATACGCTCCAAGAATAGCACATATCAGGTGAAGAATGAAAATATATCTCCGAGTGGGACGTACCAATAGTTTTGAAGACGAAAGAGGGGATGTCATCCGGTGCATCCCCAAGCTTATCTGCCTGAATCCTCCTTAGATATTGATGTGGGGTACCTTGGGAATCCTCAAGCTTAGGCCCTTGCCTCTTCTTATCTTCTCATATCGCTATCTCACCCAAAACTGGAAAACTCCATTCACATAAAACTCAATAGAACTCATAAGATAGGTTAATACAAAATAAGTTCAAAACCTTTACATTCTCTACTATAGAAAATAAAATAAAATTGTCATTAAACATTGAATACTAAATGCCTAGACATATTTAACATATCTATTCTCTAGTAGAAATATTAAACAAGTAAACATGAGCAAACAATGCAACTATAACAATAATTTGTCTAAACAAAACAACATGTAAAGAAAGAACAAATTATAAACTTCTGTAACTCAAAAATTTCTACAAACTTAGAAAGGGACAAAAAAATTGTAATTCAATACTAGGTAACAATTTCAATAATTTATTAGGTTCTAATACGAAAAAACTCATCATTTACTGGACGGGGAATTTTCTGTTTCTGCACAAAACCTAACAAATATAAAATTGCAACATATCAAAGGCCAAACTTGGCACTTCATTGAAAGAACAGATATAGAACATGATTACTATAGTAGCATTAATCATGTAAACACTCGAAAACATAAGGATAAAGGTTGACACTCAACAAGCACTTTTCTATATTGCCTTTTAGCTAGGCATGATGAAGTTAACGATGATGCTCACATAAAAGTAGGAATGGAAACATAAAATATATAATCATGAATCATATAGCAAACATGTTTAAGACTCACTCACTTCCTATGTATAGTAATTTTGTAAGCATATAATTTATTGAAGAACACAATAATTAGCATAGGAAGGCAAATTAAGTGCAACTACGAAACTTTCAACATACAGAGAGGAAACTTCATGTTATTGAAATATACATAACCATATGTTCCCCTCACATAATATTTTTCAATGGCATCATAAAAAAATCAAAAATATAACTACCACATAAATCATTCTTTTCATGAGTCACAAGTATAGAAATTTTATTGCTCCTCACATAAGAAAATTTCTTCTCATTAATAATAGTGGAGTATCATATAAAACTTGGATATTATAAATTAATTGCACATTAAAAGAGTAATTTTCAGTAGAATAATTATGAAAGGTTTCATAAGAATAATTATCATCACCATTTATATCATAAGTATCATCACAATAATCATCATAAGTGGTAACTTTGTTCTCATCATGATCAACTGAAACCTCTACCAAAGTAGTAGAATCATCACTAAATAATGTTATGACCTCTCCAAATCCACTTTTATCATTATTCCAATAAGATTCAACACCCTCCAAATAGTGGGATCATTTCTACCTAGAGCTGACACTCCTCCATCCCCACTTTCATCATCATTGTAATCATCATAAATAGGAGGCACATTAGTTTCATAATAAATTTTCTCATAAAAAGTAGGCGGCTAAAAGACCATCTTCATCAAACATATATAACCTCCCCAAGCTTATATATTTCCATATCATTAGAACCATGATACTCATTCAAGGAACTCACACCAAACAATTTGTTAAATTCTTGTTTTAACACTTATAACAATTATGAGATTCGTAGTTTTCAAGATAAACATTATAAAGATAAATTGCACTTGAATTCAATTCCATATATTTGGTAGTTTTATTTTATAAAAAAAAAGTTGTGAATAAACAAGAAAGTAAAAGATTCAATTGCAAGATCTAAAAGATACCTTCAAACACTCACCTCTCCGGCAACGGTGCCAAAAATAGCTTGATGTCTACTACACCTTTCTTCTTGTAGACTGTGTTGGGCCTCCAAGCGTGGGATTTTGTATGACAGTAGTAAATTTCCCTCAAGTGGATGACCTAAGGTTTATCAATCCGTGAGAGGTGTAGGATGAAGGTGGTTCTCTCTCAAATAACCTTGCAATTAATTACATAATCTCGTGTGTCCCCAACACATCCGATACACTTGTCGGTTGTATAGGTGAACTAGTTCGACAAAGAAATGTTCATACAAGTGTAATATGGATAGTAGAAATAGGTTTTTGTAATGTTAATAAATAAAAACAGCAAGGTATCAAGTAACAAAAGTATGTAAAATGGTATTGCAATGCTTGGAAACAAGGCCTAGGGTTCATACTTTCGCTGGTGCCAACTTTCAACATCATTAACATAATTGAACATAAAGATAATCCCTCAAAGTCTAGCAAAGAATTACTCCAAAGTTTCTATTTTATCATAGAAAGTAGGATGAAATCGTGTAGGTAGCAAACCACATCAAAGTTGTCTTTTAAAATCAATATATTGAACCACCCACAAAGTGTCAGGGATAGTCCTACAGATCGTACTACAACAAAACCATATGACACTATCATTCAACTTTTTATGCTAAGACTACCCCAATGTCACCTCAGGTATCCACAAGTTAATTACTAGACAAGCATCATGTAATCTCAAATGTAAAGTATTCAAGCCAACATAAAGAAACTTTAAAGAGCAAGACTCGGTTAACCACAGAAAGGATAGGGGGAGATGAACATCATAAGATCCAACCTTATTAATACAGCTCATGATACAACCAAGATCAAATCCAAACATGAGAGAGAGATTGGACACATAGCTACTAGTACATACCGGCAGCCCCGAGGATGAACTACTCACACATCACCATGAGAACAACAAGGTTGATACGTCTCCATCGTATCCAATTTTCCAAACTTTTTTGCCCTTGTTTTGGACTCTAATTTGCATGATTTGAATGGAACTAACCCGACTGACGTTGTTTTCAGCAGAATTGCCTTGGTGTTATTTTTGTGCAGAAATAAAAGTTCTCGGATTGATCTAAAAATTTACGAAGATTATTTTCGAAATTAATAAAAAATATTAGCGAAAGAATCAACCAGAGGGGAGCCACCCATTGGCCACAAGCCAGGGGCGCGGCCACCCCCCTAGCCACGCCTAGCAGGCTTGTGGGGCCCCTAGAGCTCCACTGACCTCAATTACAACTCCATATGTTCACATCCACGGAGAAAAAATTCAGAGAGAAGAGTTCATCGCGTTTCACGATACGGAGCCGCCGCCACCTCCTGTTCTTCCTCGGGAGGGCAAATCTGGAGTCTGTTTTGGGATCTAGAGAGGGGAAATCAACATCGTCGTCATCACCAACCATCTTTCATCACCAATTTCATGATGCTCTCCGCCGTTCATGAGTAATTCCATCGTAGGCTTGCTGGAAGGTGATAGTTTGGATGAGATTTACCATGTAATCGAGTTAGTTTTGTTAGGGTTTGATCCCTAGTATCCACTATGTTTTGAGATTGATGTTGCTATGACTTTGCTATGCTTAATGCTTGTCACTAGGGCCCGAGTGTCATGATTTAAGATCTGAACCTATTATGTTTTCATGAATATATATGTGTTCTTGATCCTATCTTGCAAGTTGTAGACACCTATTACGAGTTATGATCTACATCCCCCAGGGTGACAATAACTAGGATTCTTTCGGTGATTACCGTAGTTTGAGAAGTTCATGTATTCACTAAGTGCTAATGCTTTGGTCCGGTTCTCTATTAAAAGGAGGCCTTAATATCCCTTAGTTTCCATTAGGACCCCGCTGCCATGGGAGGGTAGGAAAAAAGATGTCATGCAAGTTCTTTTCCATAAGCACGTATGAATATATACGGGATACATGCCTACATTACATTGATGAATTGGAGATAGTTGTGTGTCACCCTATGTTATAACTGTTGCATGACGAATGCCATCCGACAAAATTATCCATCACTGATCCATTGCCTACGAGCTTTTCACATATTGATACTTGCTAAGTTACTTCTCCGTTCTACTGTGACAATCTCCACAAAACTGTTATTGTCACTTTTGCCATCGTTACCGCTACTTCCATACTACTTTGGTACTAAATACTTTGTTGCAAATATTAAGTCTTTTAGGTGTGGTTGAATTGAAAACTTAGCTGCTAATACTCGAGAATATTCTTTGGCTCCCCTTGTGTCGAATCAATAAATTTGGGTTGAATACTCTACCCTCGAAAACTGTTGCGATCCCCTATACTTGTGGGTTATCAGGACCTTTTTTGGCGCCGTTGCCAGGGAGCATAGCTCTATTCTGTGAGTCACTTGGGATTTATATCTGTTGGACACTATGAAGAATCTGAAAGACCCAAAAACCAAGATTTATCCCTCTGCTACGAGGGGAGGTAAGGAACTACAATCTAGCTCTGCACTTGATTCATCTTCTGTTATGAGTAAATTTGCGACACCACCACCTGCTATTGATTCTGATATGTTGAAAGTAATTGGTGATGCCACTTCTTATATGCATGATGAAAAGGATATGTACCTAGGGTAGGGTCCTAGGCAAGGCCCGCATACCCTACCTAAGGACACCACATGGGAGGACTTGAAGATCAAGCATGAACTTCCGAGTGGGTCCCTGGAGACGTTCAAAGTTACTCGACAGTAATCCACTCGGAGACTCCCGCTCTCACTCGGCAGTCTTGTGTCACTCAACGGACCTTGTTTCACTCGACACCAGAAGACCAGGAGCCATCATCAAGAGCCCAACGGGCAGATGCTGGCTTAATGGCCCTTAATAGCTTTTACTACGTACGTTACCTGTAACGGCAGACTTTACACCCCATGACTAGACCCATTGATGCGAGGCCATTATGAGGGCAGCAAACTCTATATAAGCTGCCCCTCCCCTCCTGCACAAGGGTTAAGAAAACTATTGTAATTTCTACATTCCACTTGACATAAAGCTCCCGAGCACTGAGATGTAGGGCTGTTACCTCCACGAGAGGGGCCTGAACTCATACATCTGTGTGTACACCCTCGCCGTAGCTAGGACTCTGCCCTCTCCATTCGTACCCCTACCATCTACTATCAGGCTCGTTCCCACGACATTTGGCGCCCACCGTGGGGCGGGCGTCTAAGCGACTTCCGGCGAGGTTGCATTTTTCTTCCTTCAACATGTCTTCCGGCGGTGTTTTTGCTCTGGGCCACGAGATCCATTTTGGAGCGCTCACTTTCATCGCCGACGATTCGGCATGGCTCCAGGAGGCGCCTCTCGATGTCGAGGCACTCCTGGTCTGCGGGGCCGCGCATTTCCGTGCGAGTCCATGCGGCGTGTTGCTACGTCAGCCGTTGACCCCTTACGAATTGGTTCCTCTCGCCGTTCGTGGTCGCAAGCGGTCCGGCCGCTCATGACTCCAGCGGTGGGTCGAACACGCATCGGCGCGTCAAGCTTCTTCGCAGGTTGCAGCACTCGAACCTGCCGAGTCCCTTCATGGCGTGTTCGAGTCAGATTCCGATCCGTCCAACGTGCCTTCTGAGTGCGAGAGTTGTGATCCTGCTGCGGAGGTATTGATGGCGGGCTCTCATCAGAGCTCACCACCTGGTTTTGGTCATGGCGAGCACGAGGCTGGTGGCCCGTCGGGCGTGCAGTCGCGTCGTGATGAGAAGGTCCTTCATACCCCCATCGTCGGCGCGACCGCTGAGGCCCGAGCTTTGGAGGCCACGCGGGTTCGTCTGGAAGAGCTTCAGGCAGAGATCGACGAGCGCTCCCGTCCATGCCCGCCGCGCCCCAGTCGATGCCAGCGACAGCTGTTCCTGACTGGATCTCACGATGGCGTCGAGGTATACCAAACTCCCGTGCTTAATGTTGTTGCTGCTGCTAGGATAGAAGATTCCATTCAGCCATCCCGGTCAGAGGCTGGTAGAGGGATGTTGCAGATCAGAGCACTGTTAGATGCAGCACAACGCCAGAATTTAGCAGTTTCTCAGTCTCGTCACAAGATACACAACAATTCACCCAAGGCAGAGACCGTTCAGTCGGCCCATAGTCCTGGGTCACCCTTACGTCGTCGAGGCGACGGTTATCGTGAAGGGCAAGACAGATATCAGCACCACCGCGAAGACCACCGTCGAGTGCCCACTCCTCCGCGGAGTGGTCCGTACGCGCCCCGGCGCCAGGACGACAGGCACTCCTTCGGTGACGAGCGGGACGCGGACTTTGATGCCCGTGCATACCTTCTTCAAAAGCGGATCGACAAGAGCAGAGCCTACAGAGAAGGACACGACAGAGATGTCCCGATTGGTAGCTCAGCTGCAGTGTCTGGTCCAGAGTGTTTTAGCAGAGCTATACGTTCTATGGAGATTCCCCCCAACTTCAGATTGGCGGCGGGGATCGGAAAGTTTTCTGGTGAAACAAAACCAGAGACTTGGCTTGATGATTACGGAGTGGCGGTGCAGATTGGTGGCGGGAATGACAATGTCGCAATGAAGCACTTGCCTCTTATGTTGGATGGACCAGCTTGAGCTTGGATGAATCGTTTGGCTCCTTCCAGCATTCAGTGTTGGGAAGATCTTGCCCGAGTGTTTGTCCGGACCTTCGAGGGCACTTGCAAGCGCCCCATAGGTCTGGTCGACTTACAGCACTACGTCCAGAAGCCCCGCAAAACCTTAAGAGACTATATTCAGCGATGGTCCACCCTGCATCATACGGTGGAAAATGTGTCGGAACACCAGGCTGTTTGTGCCTTCAAGGCCGGTGTGAGATACGGAGAGTTATATTTGAAGTTCGGGCGCACTGGTGACATTTCACTCGGCAAGATGATGGAAATTGCCGCTCGCTATGCCAATGGCGAGGAAGAACACCACCTCCATAGCGGCAAAGGAAAAGCGTTTGCCAACAAGTCGAGCGGCGGTAACAATAGGAAACAAAAGAGGAAGGCTGAAGACCCAGTTCCGGCAGAGGCAGCAGCACTAGCGACTCAGTCGAAGAACAAGGGCAAGGCCAAAGCTCAGTATGCCCCCAACAAGGGGAAGGGTCAGTCAGGAAGCGATATCTTGGATCAACCGTGTGTGATTCACACGAAGAAAGATGCAGAAGGCAACCTGATTTTGCCCAAGCACACCACTCGACAGTGTCGAACCCTCATCCAACAGTTCAAGGAGACCAGTCGAGTGGGAAATCTCCTGAAAAAGAAGATGAAGATGAAGAGAAGGAAACATTCCCGGATGTCACTGCTACCCTGGTGATCTTAGCTGATGTCGAGAGCAAGAGTCGTCTGAAAGTCATAAATAGAGATATCAATATGGCTGTGCCAGACACCCCCACCTACCTTAAATGGTCTCAGTATGCTATCACATTCGACCAGACTGACCATCCTGCCCGTGTGGCCACACCCGGTCGACAGGCTCTGGTAGTTGATCCGGTGGTGCAGGGGACTCGACTCATAAAGGTCCGCATGGACGACGGCAACGGCTTGAACATTCTGTATGCGGATACCCTAAAGGGAATGGGCATTCCTATGTTCCGACTCAGCGAAAGCAGCATGCATTTCCATGGGGTCATCCCAGGAAAGAAGGCCAAGTCACTCGGCCAGATAGCATTGATGTGGCATTCAGAGATAACAAAAGTTTCCGAAAAGAAAAGTTGACGTTTGAAGTTGTGGATTTCAAGAGCACTTACCACGCCATTTTCGGTCGACCCGCTTATGCACGTTTCATGGCCCGACCATGTTACGTGTATCTCAAGCTGAAAATGTCGGGCCCTAAGGGCATGATCATGGTCACTGGTAATCGACAGCGGGCCGAAGAGTGTCTCTAGCAAGGGTCCAAGATTGCCGATCAACACATGGCCATGGTCGAGCTGGAGGAGTACAAGAAAACCACTGATCCTGCTGATTTGCTCCGTGCAAAAAAGCCGGCTTCCGAGTCGGCATTTCAGTCGGCAGGTGAAGTGAAGA
This sequence comes from Hordeum marinum, assembly GCA_022496015.1. NCBI lineage: Eukaryota > Viridiplantae > Streptophyta > Magnoliopsida > Poales > Poaceae > Hordeum > Hordeum marinum. The sequence continues at coordinate 82,369,041 of CM039674.1, forward strand.
AGGTGCACATCCACCCGACGGATCCAACCGCTGCCCCGACGAATATCTCGACAACACTCGACAGCAAATAGGAAGCCGAGCTCATACAGTTCCTCCGTGAGAACTGGGATATCTTTGCATGGAAGCCTGCTGACATGCCGGGAATTCCCAGGGAGCTGGCTGAGCACCATCTGCGAGTGGATCCGAAGGCCAAGCCCGTCAGGGAGCATTTGCGTCGATCCGCAGCTGAGAAGTGCAAGGCAATCGGAGAAGAAGTGGCCCGTCTCTTGCAAGCCAAGTTCATTCGGGAGATTTACCACTCCAAGTGGCTCTCGAATGTTGTGATGGTGCCCAAGAAAGATAAGTTGTTGCACATGTGCATTGACTTCAAACATCTTAACAAGGTGTGTCTGAAAGACCATTTTCCCCTCCCCCGCATAGATTAGATTGTTGACTCGATAGCGGGGTGCAAGCGATTATCGTTTTTGGATGCCTATTCTGGGTACCATCAGATCCGTTTGTTTGGCCCAGATGAAATAAAAACAGCCTTCATCACCCCGTTTGGGTCTTTCTGCTACATCACCATGCCTTTTGGTCTCAAGAATGCCGGCGCTACTTTTATGCGCATGATTTAGAAATGTTTACTCGATCAGATCCCTCGAAATGTCGAGGCGTACATGGATGATATAGTGGTCAAGTCCTGCAAAGGTTCCGACCTGTTGGCTGACTTGGCTGAGACATTCGCCAATCTGAGGTGATTCGACATAAAACTGAATCCAGCCAAATGTACCTTCGGTGTCCCTGGCGGCAAGTTACTCGGTTTACCCATATGAAAACTCCCGTGCGAGTGCACGATGTTCAACAGCTCACGGGTTGCTTGGCGGCATTGAGTCGATTCATTTCTCGTCTTGGTGAGAAGGCTCTGCCCTTATATCGGTTGATGAAGAAATCAGACACATTCGACTGGACTCCTGAAGCCGAAGCAGCGTTTGTTGAGCTCAAAGCCCTGCTGTGCACCCAGTCAGTGCTTGCCGCTCCTGCCAGCAAAGAGCCCTTGCTCCTGTACATCGCAGCCACAAATCAGGTCGTCAGTACAGTGCTGACTGTCAAGCGAGAAGAGGAAGGCAAAGCCTATAAGGTTCAGCGGCCAGTCTATTATGTCTCAGAAGTTTTGTCCCCCTCAAAGCAGAGATATCCTCATTATCAGAAGCTGGTGTACGGTATTTATTTATCAGCAAAGAAGGTGGCACATTATTTCCAAGACCATTCGATCTCAGTCATCAGTGATGCACCTTTATTAGAGATTTTCAATAATCGTGATGCATCAGGTCGAGTGGCTAAATGGGAAATTGAGATGGGACACTTTGACATTAGATTCGAGGCCAAGAAGGCAATCAAGTCCCAAGCATTGGCAGATTTCATGGCCGAGTGGATCGAACAGCAACAGCCTATCCAAGTTCACTCGACGCATTCGACAATGTTCTTCGACGGCTCCAAAATGTTGAATGGGTCTGGTGCTGGCGTTGTTCTAATATCCCCCAGAGGCGACAAGCTCAGCTATGTCCTGCAAATTCACTTTGATTCCTCCAACAATGAGGCAGAGTATGAAGCACTTTTGTACGGGTCGGGCATGGCTATCTCGCTCGGTGTCAAGCGCTTGATGGTTTATGGCGACTCAGATTTGGTAGTGAATTAGGTGATGAAAGACTGGGATGTTAGAAACCCTGCTATGACTGGATACTGCAATGCAGTCCAGAAGCTGGAGAAGAAATTTGACGGTCTGGAACTTCACCATGTTCCTCGACTAAAAAATCAGGCAGCTGATGAGCTATCCAAGATTGGTTCCACTCGACGGCCTGTCCCCAGCGGAGTGTTCCTGGAGCATTTGCACACTCCTTCGATTCAAGAGGATCCCTTCACTGAAGAGCCTCCGCAAACCTTAAGCTCCTCTGACTCGACCGAAGTCGATGTTCCTGCTGTGATTGACCTGGTCATGGAGGTGCTAGTTATCATTCCTGACTGGACTGGACCGTACATAGCCTATATCCTCAGACAGGAGCTTCCTGAAGATGAAGCGGAGGCTCGACAGATTGTGCGCAGGTCCAAAGCTTTCACTATGATGGGTGATCAGCTTTTCAGAGAAAGTGTGTCTGGTGTCACCCAGCGCTGCATTTCACCCGAGGAAGGTCGAATGATTCTAGATGAAATCCACTCGGGAACTTGTGGACACCATGCGTCTTCAAGGGCGATCGTCACTAAAGCATACTGAGCGGGTTTTTATTGGCCACGGGCTAATGAAATGGCTAAGGACATTGTTGATCATTGTGAAGGTTGTCAGTTCTATGCAAACTTGTCACACAAGCCAGCGTCTGCTCTGAAGACAATTCCACTCGCCTGGCCGTTTGCGGTTTGGGGGCTCGACATGGTCGGTCCTTTTCAACCCAGAAAAGGAGGATTCACCCACCTGTAGGTAGCAGTCAACAAGTTCACCAAGTGGATCGAAGCCAAGCCCATCAAGAAGCTGAATTCCCGCACGGCGATCACGTTCATGAGGGAGATCATTATCCGGTTCGACATTCCCCACAGCATCATCACGGACAATGGCACTAATTTTGACTCGGAAGAATTCAGGATATTCTGTAAATCCCAAGGCACCCGAGTGGATTACGCTTCCGTTGCACATCCTCAAACCAATGGGCAATTTGAGTGGGCTAACGGTCTCATTCTGCAAGGTTTGAAGCCTCGTCTCATGCGCGATTTGGATCATGCCGCTGGTGCGTGGGTAACTGAGCTGCCGTCTATTTTGTGGGGGTTGAGGACAACACCTAATCGGTCGACTGGACGAACTCCTTTCTTCCTTGTCTATGGCGTTGAAGCTATACTGCCGAGTGACTTGGCCCACAACTCTCCTCGAGTGGAGCTGTACTCTGAGGCTGAAGCTGAGCAGGCCACGCAAGATGGGGTAGATCTTCTGGAAGAAGAGCCTGAGATGGCTCTGATCCGAACCACAGCCTATCAGCAAGACTTGCGACGCTTCCACACAAGGAATGTCAGAAGCCGAGCATTCCATGAAGGAGATTTGGTGCTCCGAGTGAATTAGCACCGACCTCACAAGCTAGCTCCTGCATGGGAAGGCTCTTTTGTAGTCACCAGGGTGCTAAACAATGGAGCCTATCACTTATATAATCTCATGAAGCAGATGGATGAGCCACGATCTTGGAATGGAGACCTGGTTCGACATTTTTACACTTGAGACATTAGCTTTCTGATGTAATAAAAGTTCTTCATCAATGCAATTTGTGTCTCTGCAATTAATACCTCGTCGATTCAAACCGTGCAGTTATTTACTTGGGGATACTCCGAGCGACGAGCAATCCTCGCACTTGGGGACTTAGCTGCGAAACATGTTTCGCCTAAGTTAAAAACCCTATCGGGTGGATAGCAGTCCATTCACTCGACGGCCTATGCGAATCCGTCTTCGTTTAGGTTCAAAAAAAATATAACTCATCGAGACGATGGTAATCCATTCATTCGACAGCTTAGATGCGAATCGACAATCGCCTAAGTTCAAAATACTCCGAGTGATGAGCGATCCTCACGCTTGGGGGCTTAGCTGCGAATACAATTCGCCTAAGTTAAAAAATTCGTCGAGACGATGGTAATCCATTCATTCGACAGCTTAGATGCGAATCGACATTCGCCTAAGTTCAAAATACTCCGAGTGATGAGCGATCCTCACGCTCGGGGGCTTAGCTGCGAATACAATTCGCCTAAGTTAAAAAAAATCGTCGAAACAATGGTAATTCGTTCACTCGACAGCTTAGATGCGAATCGACATTCGCCTAAGTTCAAAAAACTCCGAGTGATGAGCGATCCTCACGCTCGGGGGCTTAGCTGCGAATACAATTCACCTAAGTTAAAAAAATCGTCGAAACGATGGTAATCCATTCATTCGACAGCTTACATGCGAATCGACATTCGCCTAAGTTCAAAATACTCCGATTGATGAGCGATCCTCATGCTCGGGGGCTTAGCTACGAATACAATTCGCCTAAGTTAAAATATTCGTCGAGACGACGGTAATCTATTCACTCGACATCTTAGATGCGAATCGATATTCGCCTAAGTTCAAAATACTCTGAGTGATGAGCGATCCTCACGCTCGGGGGCTTAGCTGCGAATATATTTCGCCAAGTTAAAAACCTCGTCGAGGCGATGGTAATCCATTCACTCGACAGCTTAGATGCGATTCGACATTCGCCTAAGTTCAAAATACTCCGAGTGATGAGCGATCCTCACACTCGGGGGCTGAGCTACGAATACATTTCGCCTAAGTTAAAAAAACTCGTCGAGGCGATGGTAATCCATTCACTCAACAGCTTAGATGCGAATCGACATTCGCCTAAGTTCAAAATACTCCGAGTGGTGAGCGATCCTCATGCTTGGGGGCTTAGTTGCGAATACAATTCGCCAAGTTAAAAAATTTGTCGAGACAATGGTAATCCATTCACTCGACAGCTTAGATGCGAATCGACATTCGCCTAAGTTCAAAATACTCCGAGTGATGAGCAATCCTCACGCTCGGGGGCTTAGCTGCGAATACAATTCGCCTAAGTTAAAAAACTCATCGACTGGATCGTAATCCATCCACTCGACAGCTTAGCTGCGATTCAACATTCGCCTAAGTTCAAAATACTCCGAGTGATGAGCGATCCTCACGCTCGGGGGCTTAGTTGCGAATACAATTCGCCTAAGTTAAGAACCTCGTCGACTGGATAGTAATCCATCCACTCGACAGCTTAGCTGCGATTCGACATTCACCTATGTTCAAAATACTGTCGAGTGATGAGCGATCCTCACGCTCGGGGGCTTAGCTGTGAATACATTTCGCCTAAGTTAAAAACCTCGTCGAGGCGATAGTAATCCATTCACTCGAGAGCTTCGATGCGAATCGACATTCACCTAAGTTCAAAATACTCCGAGTGATGAGCGATCCTCACACTCGGGGGCTTAGCTGCGAATACATTTCACCTAAGTAAAAAAACAAAAGCAGTCGAACAGACGATTGAAAGCCAAAGCGTGAGCAAAATCCAAAGGATAAAACCGCGGATAAACGTCGTGTGCAGAAGCAGATGTGCTTAGGCCTAAGGCCTGAATAAAGTTTTAAGGGATACAGTTTCACTCGGCATACCGAGGCAAATTTAATTGTTTTTTCCAAAGACTCAAGTTTCTAGGCAGGCGACGGACTGGCGGGCTCAACAAAAGTATCCAGGTCGATGTCGTCGATGATTCTGGTGGCCGCCTCGATGAAGGTTTCCATGAAGTCCTCGAACTGGAGTTTCTTCATGTTTACCACTTGGAGCTCCTTCAACTTCTCCTCCCTCACGTCCCTACAATGGACCCTGACCAGAGACAACGCCATGTCGGCCCCGCAACAAGCAGCAGATTTTTTCCAAGCTTGCACTCGACTGGGAAGTTCGTTCAGGCGAGCCATCATGGAGTTGAGGTCGAGTTGAAGAGTGTCCTCAGGCCATAGCTCCTTGTCGATTCTTTCCATGATAGATTTCAGTTGAGCGATATAGGCCTGGGCACCCTGGAGCCGAAAGTTAAGCCGCAGCATGTTCATCGCCACCGCATCAGCAACTGGCGACTTGGTGGGGTCAAGCATGGGCTCAATCTCCTCTATTTCCTTTTCAAAGTCCTGGCAGAATATTGATTAAAGAAGGGGAATCGGTGAACTGCAACCCTCAAAAATTTATTGCAAATGCCAGTCGAGAAGAAATACTCACCGTCGAGTACAAGATACATCTTCCTCGAGAATTCGCCCAGTTGCCTCTCCAGGCCATTGCTCCTCTTGGTTAGTTGCTCGGCCTTCTTGAGAAGATCTGCACGCTCCTGCTTCAGCTTGGTGTTCTCCTCTTCTAGTTTCTGGACGGCAACCAACTTCTGCTCTGCAGCTTCAGTTTTGTCCTTGGCGACTTGTTGGGCGCCAGCAAGTGCTTTGTCCTTCTCCTCCAGTGCCCTCTTCATGGAATCTAAAGAAACAACATTGTTGAGTCGCGCTTGGAGTCGACGGTTTTCATTGCGCACGTCTGTTCGAGCGAGAGCACTCGGTTCAAAACATGAAAAGGGGAAGATGGGAATGCTGACAGTCGGCACTTATTACCTCCCAGAGACTTCAGCTCAGCACATGCTCGTTCCAGGGCGTTGTTGGCAACCGCCAAGTCCACCTGCAATTGGTTCTTCTCCTCCTCCATCTCCTTGTACTGTGTCCCAAGTTTGCAAGCCGTCTGGAACCAACAAAAGACAGGAGTTCAATCAGCAAGGAGTTCTTGGACAATCAACTGAGTTATTAAAACTGGCGAATGCTGTGTTGGAAGAATTCAAACAGAAAGTCCACTCGACACATCGAGTGGCTCTGGCGCTCCGCACGCCGTAAACAAATTCAAACAGAAAGCTATCTCTATTAAGACCCCTGCCGATGCAAGCAATCGATAGCGGTCTTGGGGACTACACCCAGTGGGTGTGCTAAGAGCGCCCCCACTGAGACGGTTAACTCTCGATCCGTCGAGTAACTCGTCAGAAAAAAACTCGACAAGGTCGGCCCTGGCGTGACACTCAACCCGTTAAGCGACACACCTCCCTCACTCTATGAAGTGCAGTCGATCCCTATGCAGCATCATATAATGGTTTCTTGATGATATCCATGAAACCTGCAAGGTATCTATGGAGTGGTGTGATTCCAAGACAAAGTGTATCTTGTATACAATAGACTCTAAGACCCCTGCCGATGCAAGCAATCAACAGGGGTCTCGGGGACTACACCCAGTGGGTGCTCTAAGAGCACCCCCACTGAGACGGTTAACTCTTGATCCGTCGAGTAACTCGTTAGAAAACACACTCGACATGTCGAGCGACAATAGTACTGCGTGTACTACCAATCCGAGTCCTACTCGACTATGATCCAATCTATTCGACTGGAGAAAATTCAAACATTCTACGGAAATCACCCAGTGGGTGTACGGCAGCCAAGAAAAGACAATAATTCAATCGACAATGGACTTACAATCGAACTTACTCGGACATTGGTACGGAGGGCAGTGCTGACGTCAAAAGCCAGTTTGCTGGCCTCGTATGCCTCCTTGGTCCTCAGCATGAGTTGCTCCGCCTGGATCATGGCTTCCTTTGCAGCTCCGGTTTGGTCTTCCGGGGTGCGACGCAGAGAGAAGGCCGTCATAGGTGGAGTCGGCATAGTCACTGGAGCAGCTGGGGCAGCCTGAAGACGTCCAGTCGGAGCCGACGTCACGACGGTCGAGACGGTCGGAGGAGCATGCGACAGAGGCATTGTAGGCTCAACCCTGGGTTGTGTCGAGTCACCTCTCCTCTGGGAAGACTCCCCAGTTGAGCGTTGAGGTGCTTGCGATGATGACGCCCTTTGGGTGCGAGCGCGTGAAGTGTCCAGCAGCCCCTCATCGTCCTCCACTTGAATGACCTCTGCTGCAATTGACAACATCAACATCTGCATGTGTCGAGTCCTATTCGGAAAAACTAACAACTTTATTACCTCTATGAGAAGTGGCAGCGTCAGCGGTATCAATATCCATTGCGTCCTCTTCGTCTCGACGAGGCGAGGTCACGGATGTTGCAGCTCTGATGGATATGACAGCTTTCACTCAGATATAACTCAAGACTTCAGTCGACAGAGCAATTCGGAAATGAACACTTACGTGGAGACTACAGGTACGGCGACCCTCATACGGGGCAGTGCTTTGCGAGGCTTGGAGGTGGCTTGCTTGGGCTGCTTGGCTAGTCTTTCATTCGACTCAATAGTTGAGGGGCGGCTCCGCTTTGGGTTCTTCTCGCTTGGGCCCGGGGCCTTGTCCTCAGCAGCTGTTGAGTCATGGAGAGCCTTAGTGCGGCCTTCGCGACGAGGGGGCGACTCAACTCCTTCCTCTTCGCCGGAATCTTCATATTCATCCTCAGAGTCGGAAAGTCTGTCGCCATCCATGCTGCCGCCCTCGCTCACCACGCCGTCATGCACATGGTTCCCGTTGGGAACGGGCGAGTGCATGTTCGTCCATTCCTGCATAATTCAAACAAGAGTGTCAGACTACAAGTCAATACACCACTCGACGGTATAAATGTATCAGTCGACATCACACGTCTCACCAGGTTCTTCGGTGGGTTTTCAGCCGAGTAAGGCCGGATCCTCTTGGTTCCCGAGGGGTTGTCACAAGTCCCAGTGATGCTCCGAAGCCACTGCTCGACAGTCTCTTGTGTAACTTCTTCTGGTTGCGTCCTAGTCGAGTCCCCCGGGCCTGAGTAGTGCCACATGGTGTGGTCTCTGGCCTGGAGTGGCTGTATACGTCGACCGAGGAACGGTTCAAGCAGATCCATGCCTGTCACCCCGCCCCGGATCAGTTGAACCACGACCTCGACTAGGATACGTACTTGGACATGCTCCTCGTTGGTCACCTTCAGGGACTTGGGGGCAGCGGGTCAGTCAGGTGAAAACGGGGGAAGACCAGTCGACATGTTGGGTGGCGCTACATCTTTGCAGTAGAACCAGGTCGACTGCCAGCCTCGGACAGACTCGGGAAGAGTAATGGCAGGAAAGGAACTATGTTGCCTTTTCTGGACCCCTAAGCCTCCACACAACTAGAGCACGTGGGTCTTCCCATCGGCGGCAAAGATTTTCTTCACAGTCTGGGATCTGACTGTGAAGAGATGCTTAAACAACCCCCAATGGGGAGACCACCCCAGGAAACACTCACACAAGGTGACGAATGCAGACAAGTACGCCATGGTGTTCAGCGGAAAGTGATGCATCTGCGCACCAAAGAAATTCAGAAATCCCCGGAAGAATGGGTGGGGTGGCATGGAGAAACCTCTTTCTACATGGGAGAGGAGAAGAACCCGCTCTCCGTCGCGCGGCTCCGGCTGGCGCTCCTCTCCCGGCAGCCTCCAGGCGCCGTCCGCCACCAGCCCATCGGAGACGAGGCCCTCGAGGTCGACGCGGGTGAAAACAGAGGGGAGAAAATCCCCCTGCATCCACCCCATGGGCGCGGTGAACCGAGCGGTCGAGGGCTTCTTGCCCTTGAGCTTCGACGCCCCCTTCTTTGCGCGCTCCAGCTTCTCCGTCGCGTTCTTCGTCATCGGAGCGGCGGCTCTGGTCGGAGGAGAGCGGTGTGCTGTGTTGGGGAGCAGAGGAGGCGGAGGAAGAGAGGGAGAATCGGCGGAAGGTACTATGCAATCCGCGGCTCAGAATGCTTTATATGCTGCCGAGTGTCTCACTGGCCGGTGGGCCTGTGAGATAACCGCACACGCCAACCGCTGACGGCGTCCAGTGCGTGGCGAGATGACCGGCGCGAGAATCGAGGCGTCATGCCTCCACTTGCCCTGATCGTGCCGTCATCTCCGCGTGTGCGCGCGCTTCCCAAATTTTTGTATCCCGGAGAATCCGGGCCTGTCAGACGGACACTTTTAAGACTGAATGGGTCCAGGCGAGCGGAGAAGAATTCAATCGACGTAAATTTCATTAAAGACCCGAATATCATTCGGAAGATTTTGCGTGTCGATCCTGAATGAACGATAAGGCTCAGATTTCAATCGACGCAAGTTCCATGGAAATCCCAAATATCATTCGGAGGATTTGATATACTAACTCAAGGTCTAGATTGATATCTCCTTCCACCACTCAAACCCCGATCCATTCGGGGGCTAATGACGAGGATATGTACCTAGGGTAGGGTCCTAGGAAAGGCCCGCATACCCTACCTAAGGACACCACATGGGAGGACTTGAAGATCAAGCATGAACTTCCGAGTGGGTCCCTGGAGACGTTCAAAGTCACTCGACAGTAATCCACTCAAAGACTCCCACTCTCACTCGACAGTCTCGTGTCACTCGACGGACCTCGTTTCACTCGACGCCAGAAGACCAGGAGCCATCATCAAGAGCCCAACGGGCAGACGCTGGCTTAATGGCCCTTAATAGCTTTTACTACGTACGTTACCTATAACGGCAGACTTTACACCCCACGACCAGACCCATTGATGCGGGGCCATTATGAGGGGCAGCGAACTCTATATAAGCCACGCCTCCCCTCCTGCACAAGGGTTAAGAAAACTATTGTAATCTCTACATTCCACTCGCATAAAGCTCCCGAGCACTAAGACGTAGGGCTGTTACCTCCACGAGAGGGGCCTGAACTCATACATCTGTGTGTACACCCTCGCCGTAGCTAGGACTCTGCCCTCTCCATTCGTACCCCTACCATGTACTATCAGGCTCATTCCCATGACACATGATGCTTATGATAATACTTTGCTAGATAATATTGTGCCACTGGGTGAATTTCTTGATGAACAAATTGCTAGATTCCATGTTGAAACTAATGATGCTTCTGAAACTGATGAAATTATTGAAACTAAATGCTATGAGACACCTTCTAGAGCTAGCTCTCCTAGATATGAATTGCCTAATATACGTAAGGGTTATGTTATGGAAGGAGAGGTATATAGGGACTTTCTTGCTTGTAAGGATAGAGATGATCTTAAGAAATTGCTATGCAAGTGGAAGGAAAAATCTTTGAATGCTAGAATGCAATATGATCCTAAGTTTGCTGCTTCAACTATCTTTGTTACCGATAAGGATTATGAATTATCTGTCGATCCTGAGTTAATTACTTTGGTTGAATCTGATCCTTTCCATGGGTATGAATCTGAAACTGTTGTGGCACATCTTACTAAATTGAATGATATAGCCACCCTATTTACTCATGAGGAAAAAAATCGTTATTACTATATTCTTAAGTTGTTTCCTTTCTCATTAAAGGGTGATGCTAAGATATAGTTTAATTATCTTGATCCTGGTTGTGTGCGTAGTCCCTCGGATATGATATATTACTTCTCTGAAAAATATTTTCCTATCCATAAGAAACAAGCTGCCTTGCAGGAAATATTTAACTTTGTGCAAATTGAAGAAGAGAGTCTCCCACAAGCCTGGGGGAATGCTTCTCCAATTACTTAATGCTTTGCCTGATCATCCTCTCAAGAAAAACGAAATACTTGATATCTTTTATAATGGACTAACCAAATCTTCAAGGGACCACCTAGATAGTTGTGTTGGTTGTGCTTTCAGGGAACGAACTGTTGAACAAGCTGAACTACTGTTGAATAATATATTGAGCAATGATAATGATTGGACTATTCCCAAACCACCTCCAAATCCCACTCCAAAGAAAAGAGGTACTCTATTTCTCAGTCCTGAAGATATGCAAGAGGCAAAGAAATCTATGAACAAAAAAGGTATTAAAGCTGAAGATGCTAAGAATCTACCACCTATTGAAGAAATACATGGTCTTGATAACCCTACAAAGGTAGTAGAGCTAAATTCTCTCCGTAGATTTGATGAAGGTGATATTCCTTATAATAAGTCTGGTAGCCAATGCTTGGATGAGTTTGATAACTTTGTTGTTAAGCAAGAAAATTTCAATTCTTATGTTAGTAGACAATTGAAACATAATGCTTACATGCTTGATCGCTTAGGTGATTATATGAGTAGAACTATTAATGATCTTAAGCTTATTAGTAAACATACTTCCATGGTAACTACTCAAGTAGAACAAGTACTTAAGTCACAAAATGATTTGCTTAACAAGATGAATGGTAAGAACAATGATCATTCTATTAGAGTTGTGACTAGAGGTGGTAAAATGACTCAGGAACCTTTGTATCCTGAGGGCCATCCTAAGAGAATTGAGCAAGATTCTCAAGGAATTAATACTGATACCCCTAGTCGTTCGAGTAATAAAAGGAAAAAAGAATGATGATAGGACCTTGCATGCTACTAGTGAACATGTTATAGATACACCTGAAAACCCAAATGATATTTCTATTTCTGATGCTAAGACACAATCTGGTAATGAACATGAGCTTAGTGATAATATTAATGATGATGTTCATGTTTATGCTCAACCTAGTAATGATAATTATGTGGAGATTAAACCTGCTATTGATCTTGATAACCCACAACCTAAGAATAAAATATATGACAAAAGAGACTTTGTTGCTAGGAAGCATGGTAAAGAAAAAGAACTGTGGGTTCAGAAACCCATGCCCTTTCCTCCTAAACCATCCAAGAAAAAGGATGATGAGGACTTTGAGCATTTTGCTGAAATGCTTAGACCTGTCTTTTTGCGTATGCGTTTGACTGATATTCTGAAAATGTCTCCTTATGCTAAGTATATGAAAGATATTGTGACAAATAAAAGAAACATACCGGAAGCTGATATTTCCACCATGCTTGCTAATTATACCTTTAAGGGTGGAATACCAAAGAAATTAGGAGATCCAAGAATACCAACTATACCATCCTCCATTAAGAGAAACTATGTTAAAACTGCTTTATGTGATCTTGGAGCTAGTGTTAGTGTTATGCCTTTCTCTTTATATCATAGACTTGATTTGAATAAGCTGACACCTACGAAAATCTCTTTGCAAATGGCTAATAAATCAACTACTTTACCCATCGGTATTTGTGAGGATGTACTTGTCGTAGTTGCAAATGTTACTATCCTAACGGACTTTGTTATTCTTGATATTCTTGAGGACGACAGTATGTCGATCATCCTTGGTAGACCTTTTTTGAATACTGTAGGGGATGTTATTGATTGCAACAAGGTCAATGTCACTTTTCATGTTAATGGTAATGAGCATACGATGCACTTTCCGAAGAAACAACCTCAAGTTCATAGTATCAACTCTATGAAAAAATTCAACGATTATTATTGGAGGTTTTGAATTGCCTCTCCCTACTGTCAAGAAGAAATATTATATACTTATTGTTGGGGATATGCATATCCCCATTGCGGTAACTTAGTGTTATTCCAAAATTCTCCGGTTTCATGATTACTCGAAAGAAATTTGTTAATAAGACTTGATCAACCTTATTAATGAATACCTTTTGATGAGCATGAGATGGATGAATTTAGAAGGCACAACCTTCTGTACCCAACTTTTACTTTCTGTTGTTTAGATTAGACAAAGTAAAAAATGCTATTATTCTTCTGTTTTCTGAGTTATCCGTGCAATAAAAAATGACCTAAAAATAAAAGTTCTCCAAATGCCCTGAAAATGTAGTATGGTTTTTTCCGGAATATTTAAGAATTTCTGGCACTGAGCACATATCAGGGGGCTGCACTAGTGGGTCACAAGCCCACAGGGTGCGGCCACCCCCCTTGTTGTGCCCTGCTGGCTTGTAGTTCCCACGTAGGCCCCCTTCACTTATTCCAGCAACCATCCACTTCGTATTACTCCAAAAAAATCCCACCATTGCTCAAACCCGTGTTCTAGATCATTTTGCTACCATTTTTTATCTCCTTGTGCAAGCTCCAATTGCAAAACTGTTTGGGGGGATTGATCTTTGGTATGTGACTCCTCCAATGGTCCAATTAGTTTTTGTTCTAGTGCTTTATTTATTGCAAATTTTTGCTGCTTTGGTGACCTTGTTATTGAGCTTGCATGTCAAATTTGTATGGTCCCACGTAGTTTTGATGCATGATATAGCCCCTAGGCACTTGTGGGAGTAATTGCTATAAGTTTTGTTGAGTTTTTTTCTCCTTCATTTTGAGTCACTAAAAAATTCCAGAAATTTTTTAGAGAAAGAAATGATGAGGAGATTGTTAAGAGGCTCTTCAAGCCGGGGATCTAAAGAAGATGAAAATGAGGTGAAGAAGAAGTCCAAATACAATCTTCCTCGTGTCGCAGAAGTCCGACCATGTGAATGGCCAAGTAATGCATTCTTGAGGGCGGCCGGAATTTATGAAGATTTCTATTATTTGGCAGAGAATGCAGGCATCACCGACTTCCTCAACGATAAGTGTGACTAGTACCTCTTACTCACTAATATCTTTGTGCAAAACTTTCACTTTTATCCTAAGGAGGATCCTCCCATGGTAGAGTTTTACTTGTATGATGTGCCCAAGAAGATGACACTTTACGCTTTTTGCAATGTTTGCAAAATACCTTATGAGGGCAGCATTAGTGAACAATGTCCTAGAGACATGGAGGACTTTATTGCCGCAACCACTATGGGGGGAAGAGAGAGGGGTGTCAAAGGCAAGAGCAGCTAGTTTACATTTTCTGTTATACGCTATTACTCAGTATTTGCAGGGAGATGTTTAGTTGATCGTGGGGATAGTGGAGGCCTTAGTGCTCCCGACCTTGCCATTATGCGCCACGCTTTACTTGCTGATAGAACTTTTAGTATGGGCGCTATGGTGGCCCAACGGTTGAACTTAAACCATTCAAAGGGGCCCATACTCGGAGGTATCTATGCATCTCGTCTAGCCACACACTTTAAGATACCCATTAGGCTTGACGAGAAAGAGGAAATGATGCTACCTACAAGATATTTAGACTACGACAGTATGGTAACACAGGATTTTATTAGGAATAATAATGATAGGAGGCCGCTTTACAAGTTAGTGTTTAGTCAAGGTACTTGTGAGATTATTACTCTACCTGCTTCTTCTTTGTTCGATATTCATTCAGGCAGGTACACTATTATGCCCGAGGACATCTACAGATATTGGGGTTTGTCGCAACCCCTAGCACCCGAGCCAGCACCAGCCCTTGATCCATATCAGGATCCAGTTTTTCAATGGGAGCCACAGGAGCTCGCCAACCAGTGGAACCCTCAGGACCCTCCAGAGTATCCAGGAGATGGTTATTTTTAGCCATGTCCCAAGACCAACTTAGGACAAAATCCTAAGATTGGGGGAGTATGTATTTCTCACCAACAAGACATTCATGTTCACACACTCATCTTAGTAGTCGGTGTTCATACTTCTTCATTGTACCTTCCATGGTAGTTTATTTCTTCTTTCTTCTTTATTCTTGTTTGCTTAATTAACCTTGAGAACAAAATATTTATAGCTTTACCTTCTAGTCTGTTTAGTTGTATCATTAAAAGAAACCCCAAAAACATTCTCGTTCTTCTTTTGCTTGTTGGGAGCTTTCCCGTGTAAATAGTTTTTCTCATTATTGTTTGAAATTTCTTTCTTTGGGTCATAAGGAGAAGACCACAATGAAAATGTTGAGTGGCTCTCATATGCATTATTGCTTATCCATCAGAGAGCCCATATTACCTTGCCTTCTTCTTTGAGTTATTGTCTGCAGATTCCAGCTTAGTCCAATGCATGTGCACTCTTATAATTATTCACACCGTTCAGTCGTGCAAGTGAAGGCAATAATGACGATATATGATGAAAAGACTGAGATGGAGAAAAGCTGGTACGAGCTCATCTATTTTGCTTTTGTAAATATGATTACCTCATCATTCTGAATTCAGCTCATTATGGGTGAAACATATTTGCAATGACAATTAGAGATTATAGTTACTCATGCCATGCTTAATTAGCTAAAAGTGGATAATGGTTTGTCTTGAGTGCCCACATACATGTTAAAATGGTTGTGATGTAGTATGATAGGATTGTATCCTCCTTTGAATGATTCAAGTGGCTTGACTTGGCACATGTTCATGCATGTAGTTGAAAGAAAAGCAACATAGCCTCCACGATATTTATGTTCATGGTGATCTATATCCTACTCATGCTTGCATTCAATGTTGGTTAATCTCAAAGCATGTTGATAACTGTTGGTCGCTCCCTAGTCTTTTGCTAGCCTTCACTTGTACTAAGCGGGAATACTGCTTGTGCATCCACTTCCTTAAACCCAAAGTTGTTCCATCTGAGTCCACCATACCTACCTATATGTGATATTCACCTGCCGTTCCAAGTAAATTTGCATGTGTCAAACTCTAAACCTTCAAATAATATTCTGTTTTACATGCCCGAATCGCTCATGTAGCAACTGGGGGCGGTCAGTATCTTTCATGCTAGGTGGGTTATTCTCACGATATGTGTTGATTCACTATCATTCACGAGAAAGTGGCTGGTATTCAGCCGAGATGCCTAGTTCCATGCTCAAAATCAAATCAAAATATAATGAAACAAAACTCCCCCAGGACTGTGTTTGTATGGACGGTACCCGTGGATTCAGCTAGCCGTGCAGTGCGTTTCATTGGTGGAGGGGGAGTAAAAACTTTATATTCTGTTTGGGAACCGCCTATAATGTATCTAGCATGGAAGATGGTGAAATCTCTTGGTCGTTATGTCGACAATGAAAGCATACCGCTCAAAATTATTGTTCATCCCTATTTTAAAAGCTTGAGCTCTGGCACCTTTGCAAATCAATGCTTCCCTCTACGAAGGGCTTATCTATTATACTTTACTGTTGAGTCATCCTCCTCTTATAAAAAGCACTAGTTAGAGAGCACCACCGTGATTTGTATGCTTTGCTATTAATTGATATTGAGTATGAGTGTGACTGGATCTCTTTTACCATGAATTACAATGTCCAATCGGTCCTTGCTCTTTAGGGGTGCTCTGCATTTATGTTTTGTAGTCTCGGAAAGAGCTACCGAGATACCATTATATCATATTGTATCATGATTGTTTTGATAAAAGTTTTGTCATCCGAGAGTTATTATTATTGCTTGCTAGTTGATTATGACATTGATATGAGTAAATGTGACACCTAAGTGTTATTGTGAATGTGGTTACTCTATAATCTTTGCTGAAAATTTGAATATCAGTTAGACATATTTACAACAACAAGATCAAACAGAGTTTGCAAAAGTTTTTCTTTATCACTTTCAGTTTATCAACTGAATTGCTTGAGGACAAGCAATTTAAGATTGGGGAAGTTGATACGTCTCCATCGTATTCACTTTTCTAAACTCTTTTGCCCTTGTTTTGGACTCTAATTTGCATGATTTGAATGGAACTAACCTGGACTGGCGTTGTTTTCAGCAGAATTGCCTTGGTGTTATTTTTGTGCGGAAATAAAATTCTCGGATTGACCTGAAAATTTATGGAGATTATTTTTGGAATTAAAAAAAATACTGGCGAAAGAATCAACTTGAGGGGGGCACCCATTGGCCACAAGACAGGGCGCGACCACCCCCCTGGTCGCGCCTAGCAGGCTTGTGTGCCCCCTGGAGCTCCACCGACCTCAATTCCAACTCCATATATTCACATCCACGGAGAAAAAAATCATAGAGAAGAGTTCATCGTGTTTCACGATACGGAGCCGCCGCCACCTCCTGTTCTTCGTCGAGAGGGCAGATCTGGAGTCCGTTTTGGGCTCCGGGGAGGGGAAATCGACATCGCGTCATTACTAGCCATCCTTCATCACCAATTTCATGATGCTCTTTGCCATTCCTGAGTAATTCCATCGTAGGCTTGGTGGATGTTGGTTGGATGAGATTTACCATGTAATCGAGTTAGTTTTGTTAGGGTTTGATCCCTAGTATCCACTATGTTCTGAGATTGATGTTGCTATGACTTTTTTATGCTTAATGCTTGTCACTAGGGCCCGAGTGCCATGATTTCAGATCTGAAACTATTATGCTTTCAAGAATATATATGTGTTCTTGATCCTATCTTGCAAGTTGTAGACATCTATTACGAGTTATGATCCGCATCCCCCAGGGTGACAATAACTGGGATTCTTTCCGGTGATTACCGTAGTTTGAGGAGTTCATGTATTCACTAAGTGCTCATGCTTTGGTCTGGTTCTCTATTAAAAGGAGGCCTTAATATCCCTTAGTTTCCATTAGGACCCTGCTGCCACTGGAGGGTAGGACAAAAGATGTCATGCAAGTTCTTTTCCATAAGCACGTATGACTATATATGGAATACATGCCTACATTACATTAATGAATTGGAGCTAGTTTCCTGTCACCCTATGTTATAACTGTTGCATGATGAATGCCATCCGACATAATTATCCATCACTGATCCATTGCCTACGAGCTTTTCACATATTGATCCTTGCTAAGTTACTTCTCCATTGCTACTATTACAATCACCACAAAACTTCTACTATCACTTTTGCCATCGTTACCGCTACTTCCATACTACTTTGCTACTAAATACTTTGCTGCAGATATTAAGTCTTTCAGGTGTGGTTGAATTGACAACTCAGATGCTAATACTCGAGAATATTCTTTGGCTCCCCTTGTGTCGGATCAATAAATTTGGGTTGAATACTCTACCCTCGAAAACTGTTGTGATCCCCTATAATTGTGGGTTATTAAAGGTTGACGAAGAGGCCTCCTCCAATGGTTTCCCCCTCCGGCAGAGTGGCAAAAAAGGGCTACAGACGGGATCATCTCGTAATAGGAACTTGCGAAAGAGAAAAAATTGTTCTGAAGGTATGACTAAGGGTTTGGGTATTTTTATGAATCTATGGCATTGGAATCACGCCAAAAGCAGCTCAAGGTCCCACATGGATAGGTGGCACGACCACCCCATTCCATGCCATGTGTTCATGTGGAGCCCTCGTGGCTCGTCTCTATGCCTCCCGAAGTGTGCAAGGTCCTCCTTACGGTCTAGAAAAAATGGAAATTTTGGCATCGTATTTGGACCTTCCTAGATATTGATTTTCTATGAAACCAAAAACAAGCAAAACACAGGATCTGGCACTGACACTAGATTAATAAGTTGGTCCATAAAAATAATATAAAGGTGAACCAAAACTATATATAATTGATGTGAATATATCATGAATACTTCATAGATTGTTGATATGTTGGACACGTATCACTTATAATGACGCTTGTGTGTTAGAGAACGTATCATCTCATGGAGTCGGATGCACCAGAGAAATTGCACTGAATCTCAAGGTGAGAGTAGGCAATGCACGACATCGAAGAGGCTAGCAAAATATGGATAGGTGGAAGTGCTTATAGACCATAAAGTCACATTATCCATAAAGAACTCAAGTACTTATTGCAAAAGTTTAGTACCCAACAAAGCAAATCATAACTTGCATGCCCCTAGGGATAGAGGTTGGTAGTAGTTAACCATCATGCACCATCGATTCAAACTTGAGGTTTCTGGAAACAAAATTTTGTCCTGCATAGAAATTGTGCACTACCATCCAAAGATTCCATGTGTGGTACAAGTTTTTAGCATAAGTTTCATTATTTCCCATGATTGCCCAACATGTTCTTGGTCAAGTTGTTTAAACTTCATAATTTGATTCCTCAAAGATATTATTTTAGCGGGAGGAAATATTTATCAATAAAAACATCTTTACACTTGGACCAAGAATCAGTACTGTTTTTGGCAACGAAACCAACCATTCTTTGGTTCTATCTCTCAAAGAAAATGGAAATAAATTCAGTTTTATAATACCATTGTCCACGTATTTAGGTTTTTGCATATAACATAATTCAATAAGTATTAAGATGGGCAGAAGCATCTTCACTTTAATTTCCAAAAAAATGTTTTTTCCTAACAAGATTTAGCAACACCGCTTTAATTTCATAGGACCCCACACTAGTGCCGAGAGGAGCAATAGGAGTACTAATAAAATTATTCTTATTATTACTATATAAATCACATAGCTTGCGATTTTCAGGAGTAGACATAGTGCCAACACAAACAAACGTAGCAACACAAAATTATTATTTTTGGTATTTTGGAAATTTTTAGCAAGAAAAGAAAATGCAAATAAAAGGCAAACGACAACTAGGCTAGAAAATAAAACAAGCAAATAAAAGAGTTTATGTGAAGGCACCTGATGTGGTAGATCAAGACTTCCTAGCAATGGCGCCAGGCATTCTTGTGCTACTTCCGTAGGAGTTCTTGGATTTACCCAAAGAGGAAGAGTGATGTAGCACAATAGAAAAACATATTTCCCTCCGTTAAGAACCAAGATTTAATCAAACTAGGAGAAGTCTACAAGGTAAGAAGATAAGCAGCAAATGCACACAAACAAAATAAATGGTTGCACCCAACTTGGCAAGGGGTTTGTCAGTCCCCTCGTCTTTCTAGTTGCAAGGTTAAAAGCAAATAGTGAGAGATAGTGAGACGGCAAAACGAAAAAATAGTATGAGTAAATAAAAGATCAATTCGAGCAACACAAGTACAAATAGAGAATGGACCCGAGGGTCATAGGTTCACTAGTGGCAACTCTCTCGAAAGTAGGTAATGGCATGGTAAAAAAAATTATAGTTGGGTAATTGACATAAAAAGTAGCATTCATAAATATGATCATTCATGGCATAATCTTGCATAGGCATCACGTCTGTGACAAGTAGATCGTAATCCAACTACATCTACTACTATTACTCCACCCCAAAACTGCAATCCAGCATGCATTACAAGGTATTAAGTTTAACAAAAAAAAGTAATGCAATAAGCAAGATGGTATGATGTAGACAGAAAGAAACCTAGCAATAAGATCAATCACCGTTGTTTTATCCTTAGTAGCAAAAACATGTCACGTGACTTCTCCACACTCTGTCACTGGGATATAGATCACCATGAGGTTGAACCCACCACTATGCACCACTCCCTCCAAAGAATATCCATCTATCTTAGCCAAAGAATACAAATAACTCAGAAATAATACACAACCACTTGATCATACAACAAAGAAACTTCAAAATGTCCAGTTATATTAAATGAACAATCTGATCATAGATCCACAATTCATCGGACCCCAACAAACACACCATAACAATTACATCAGATTGATCTCAGAGGAGAACATTATATGGAATATCCAAGAGCGAGAGAGAGGAAGCCATCTAGCTATTACAATGGACCCGTAGGTCCTGAAAGAACAACACACACATCATCATGGAGGTAGCAAGGTTGATGAAGAGGCCTCTTGTGGTCGCTTTCCTCTCCGGCAGAGCTGCGGAACAAGGCTCCAGATGGGTCACTTTGGAACAGAGGCTTGTGGCGCGATAAAAATTTCCTCTATCTCTCTGGGGGTTTCATAAATTATGAAATTTACAAGCGAAGGTATTAGGTCAAATGGAGCAACCAGGGTTCCACAAACTCATGTAACGCGCCACCCCTGGCCGCGCCACCTGTTCTTGTGGCTAGCTTGTGGGTCCTCTCGTGGTCTCCCGAAGCTTCTAGGGTCCTTTATACTCGAGAAAAATCATCAAAAATTGGCATCATACTTGGATCTTCCTAGATATGGTTTTTTGCGAAACCAAAAACAATCAAAAACAGGAACTGGCACTGGGTACTAAATTAATAAGTTAGTACTGAAAAATAATATAAAATGGTATAGAAAGCATATAAAAGTGATAATATAATAGGATTAATCAATCAAACACAATATATACATTTGAGACATATCATTTTCCATTATTCGTGGCCTTGCTGAATATTGGAACCCACGGTTCCTATGGAAAATTATGACATCTTGCATGATCTTGCATAACATGATCATTGAAGATTAGAGAGGCATGCCCAAAAAATTTAGGTACATCTCCGATGGCAATCCAGTTGAGCCTGAACACGATCCAAATAGGATAGAAATATTCCCCGCAACGCATCGATGTACCAAAAGTCGAGTTGTTTGTACCCAGCTCCAAGACGATCTTGTTGAGAATCACTGGGAACTCTATAGCACTTGATTGTTGCGCCTCTGTCATGTTCTTTACTTCATTTGGATCCTTTCATGTGTTTGAATTTGAATAATTTGATTTGGAAACTTTAAAATTTAACATTCATGAATTGTGTGAACCTTCATTATCAAGTTTGGATTTAATATTTGTGTATATGTGTAGTTGAAATGTAGTACATAAACCATTACTTAGAATAATTGGTGAAGAAAATCTTTTAGGGAGTTAGCTTTTAGGGTTTCGGCTAAGAACCATTTTTATTTAACTCTGCATCTATAAGGAGTAAAGGTTTGAAGGGCTAAATTATAAGGGATCGACTACAATTGCTCTTAGGAAGGGGAATTGCATAAGCAAATTTATGGAGAGAATAGGCGTGGCAAATAGACTTTACTCCCATTCCCTTATTTGGTTTATGATAGAAATTAATCTCGGATGGAGAGCTGCCCACGAATTATCAGGGTCACCATGAGAATAAATCAATGGGAGATAGATCCCTCAACTCTCATTCTCCTTCCACTTATAATTTCATTTAATGAATCAATGGACTTTTAATGGCTTCCCCCTCAACTCTCATTCCCCATTTATGATTCCCATGAACCAAACATGTTCCCAGGAATATATTTTAGTCAATCAAAGTGTAAAGACCTTGATATATTAGCAATTTAGAAAAATATGACTGGCTAGTTGATTATACAAAAATGAGCGAAATCCAAGATTGCACATGCCTAAAGACGCAACATCCCCGACTAAGAAGGCCACCAATGCATGCTTGACACAAACATAATTAAGAAACTTCCTATCATTCCCATTTAGTGGCGTCATCATCACTACCCATTGATCTGGTCTCATGAGACT
Organism: Hordeum marinum; assembly: GCA_022496015.1. Classification (NCBI taxonomy): domain Eukaryota; kingdom Viridiplantae; phylum Streptophyta; class Magnoliopsida; order Poales; family Poaceae; genus Hordeum; species Hordeum marinum. The sequence continues at coordinate 82,391,376 of CM039674.1, forward strand.
TCTCTTTGAGAAAACACCATCACACCGATAACCGCCACAAAAAATCCATGTCGCCCTTCCAAACATTATTCGACTAATGTGCCAACCATAAGACAACTCCAGTTTTTTGACAACAAACCTCGCAAGAGAAACTTGCAAGCCTAGCACCAACCTAGTATGATCTAATAAATGGAGAGTGCTACCGACCAAAATGACCCTTCACGATCTTCATCGACGCCTTGTTGTCCTTGCCACTCAGCTCCTGAAGTGCCACAAAATAACAATGATCTAGCAATACGCAGACACCAAACTAACACATTGGACCGCCCACATCGAAATAAATACTGTTGTCTATATCCGCTCACCAACATCATCATTATCCATAAAAATGCGACATCACCATTGACACAAGGCAGTCTCCACTAGTCCTTCTGGCGAGTGGCATCTCCTAAAACGATGTCCCCGAGGAGGGGTGGCTATATCCGCTCAACAACATTGACATTATTGCATAAAATGTGACATCACCTTTGACACAAGGCAGTCTTCACTAGTTCTTCTGGCCAGTGACATCTCCTAAAATGATGCCCCAAGGAGAGGGTGGTCTATATCTGCTCACCAACATCGACATTATGGCATAAAATGTGACATCACCTTTGACACAAGGCAGTCTTCACTAGTCCTTCTAGATAGAGACATCTCCTAAATGGTGTCATCGAGGAAGGGGTGGTTTATATCCCCTCATCAGCATCGACATTGTCGCAAAAATTGCGACGTCACCTTTGACACAATGCAATCTCCACTAGTCCTTTTGGCTAGTGACATCTTCTAAAACCATGTCCCCAAGGAGGGGCCTATACAGATGTGTTTGACATCCAATCCCGTGATATATTGTTTGCCCCAAAGTTGCTCGAAGCTCATGAACGAAGCATGCATCACCCCCGACAATGCCATAGAGATGGTATTGACAATCCCACGCATGATCAACATCTCATATAGATACAAACCAAACAGAAGGCCTTCACCCCAGCTCCCCATCACATTACTTTGGCATGTGCCACTCAAACCCAAGCCCGGTCAGTCCGCCTATTTGCCACTAGCCTAAACCAGGAACGTTGCAAAATTGTTGTTACTCCTTAAAGTTCCTCATTATGGCCTATAACTCAACCCTTGCAACATGTATAGACCATATCTAGAGCCCACATCCCAACCCATCTTGATGGTCGTGCCTAGTTAGCAACGCTACTCGCATGTCAAAAGGAGTCAAGCTTGCCTAAATTTTCCAACCACGGTCACCTACCGATCAACCCACGAGTAAAGCTACACATACGGGATAAATTTCAGGGTTTTACGGAGTGGATTGATTTAACAGCTTATGATTGGTCATTAGATGAGGGGATGGGCCCACCACCCCTTGAAAATCAGGGGTGGCAAGTATAATTTGCTCGAAAGAGCCCGTAAAGCCAACTCCAGCGCACGACCCCATCCAGTTCGGTCCTGTCCGTTTGGAGCAAAACGGACAAACCCCACGGCCCAGCGCGCGTCGGCCCGGACGCATCTTGTCTGTTTTGTATCCATTCCGTATCATTTCCGACGCAAACATGCGCCCGGTTTGGGTCCTGGCAAACAGCGAGCGGACACGTTCGAGCCTTCCTCTTGTCCGCGTCGGGGATGCGTGGCAGGCGGCCACCTACCTCCCACCGCCTGTATTTACTGCGCATGCCGAGTAGGCCCCACCTGTCATCCATTCAAGTGGATGGTCGCCGTCCTTCTTTAATGGGGAAGCCGTGGAACGTCAGCCCACGCGCCCCACTCCACTCCTTCTGCCTCCTGGGGACCGACACCAAACCTAGCCTTCTCCCCCCCTCCCTCAAGCTCTCCGACCGCCGGCAGCAATGGGGTGGTGGAGCACCGGCCGCAAGGGGAAGGTGGCACACGACCACGAGGTTGGGTCGTCGTCCGGCCGCAGCCACGCCACAAGTGAGTCACGCCGTCCTTCTCCTCCGCCACAGCCTGCTCCAGCCCCCTTCACCATTGCCCCTATGGGCGTCCCGGCGCGCTCCCAGCAGTACATTCATGCGGATGTCTGCCGCCGCTATTGGGAGACAAGGATGCCGCTCCCCTGGAGCGACATGCACTTGCCGAACAACTGGCACTTGTCCGTGGATCGGGTGCCGATCCCGCCGGTGCCGTTGAGCGTCCGTGCCCGCCGCGACGAGATCCAGCGCCGCCGACGTCGCCTCCCCGGCGACCTCTACTACGACCCGAGGTACACCGTTGATTCGCCCCTGTGGGACACATGGTTCCGCGACGAGCACGACGTGCGGTGCGCGTCGTACTTTGCCGGGGACAACGACAACCCACGGCGGGTACATGCAGAGCGCCGGGTGCGCCCTCCGAGCCCTCCCCAGGTGCATGGGCGTACGCGGGTGCGCGGCCTGACGCCGACCCCGTCATCGTCGCCCTCTCCATCACCACCACCACCTCCTCACATGACCGAAGAGGAGGCTCGCCTCATCCAGCGTGTCATGGAAGATTCCATGAACACGCACGATGAGCGCCGGTGGGTGGGGCTGGAGGAGATGATGGCCCTCTCCGCGGCCGGCGACGTGGCCATCCCGGAGCTGGAGATGGCCGACGCCATGGAGGAGCAGCCCGTGGTGGTGAAGGAGGAGGTGCACGATGAGCCACTAATCGCGTTCCACCCGGACCAGGTGGGCCAACGCTGGACGTGGTCGTGCACGGCCACGGAGATGGCCCAGGGAATGGGGGCCGAGCCTTGGTACCCCATGCCGCCGTGGTCACCGGAGCGCGAGCCATCGCCGCGGGAGGAGGTGGTGCAAGCGCCGCCAGCGCCGCCAACCTTCCAGGGGCCGCCGGCCCATCTCTGGACGGTGTCGCCGTACGTCGATCTCACTGGCGACGATGACAACGACGACAGCGCCTAAAGACGACGACGACCACGGCACCAACGTGGCGGCGACGGTTAGCGCGAGTGGGTAGAAGTCCGTATGTCTAGCATTTTGATCAACCCACTGATGGAGCGACATAGATTTTCATCCTGCTAACTTTTCGTTCCGCATGCAAGGAATCCTTCAGAGCAGCAAGGCCCGTGTCCACCACGACCAGAGCGTGTGAGAATGACGAGGTCAAGGTACGAGAGGCATTGGAGGTTGGCTATAGCCTATGGTTTGCCGTGCAAAATGCTTGCATTTTTCGGAATCTTCTTAGCTGTGCATTGGAACCCGTTTTCAAATACGAATTTCCACAGCACCAAAAAATTTGAAATTTTTTCTATACACTCTCATGCATATGTATTATATGTGTGTAAAAATTCATAACCAAATACTTTCATACATGGCGTACAGAAAAAATACAAAAATATGTTTCTAAAATGGGTCGATATTATTTTTTGTTGGGCCATTTCTTTTACAGCCTACAAATTACGAAATATTCAATTATTTTCACAGCCGTTCGTGCGGAAACCATATAAGTTACCATGAATTTTTTTGATTTTTTTAAACTTTGAAATATAAAATTCAGGGTTTTTAAAATACCGAGCTCCCTGTAGCTCGGGCTTCATTGGCATTTTTCGGTCCCTAGTCGCTCTACTGAAGCGACAAGGATCCGTTGTGACTTTTCAAAGTCCACGTCCATGTTTTACTTCCCACATAAATCCTCAAACCAAGAATTCAGTCAACCTGTCTCCCCAAAAGGATGTGAATGATGGTGTTGCTAGCAAATTTCCGGGACCCTCGTTTCCTTTGTCAAAATTACACCGACATTTTTGCACGCATGAAGTGTGGATGGAGAGTTAAAAGATGCAACCGTAGCAAAAGTTTCTCCTCTCTTCATTTTTGACTGAATCACCAAGTGGTACTCGGTCCATGATTCCAGGTCAAGAGGAAGATGCACAAGCACCGCAGGTACAGGAGCGGTGCGCTCTGACCGTCCGTTGTGCAGAGCAGAGTGGCTTTCGGCACTTTCTCCTCGTGACACTCGTCAGCCGGCGGGTGGCCCCCCACCAGCTCGTCCCTTGATTATCCATCCCTTCTGCCCGGCGCCCGCCACCGGCCCCAGCGAATATTCTCCACGAGATTTTCCCTCTTGCCCACACCATAGCTCTACGACTGTAGCGCTACGCCTTTGTGTCTCTCTGCCTCGCAAAAATTTCTCGCTCTCCTTTCCACGGCAATTTTCGCTTTGTTTTTTTTTCCCTAGAGGCCCGAGCCAGCACCACCAACGCGATCTCGATCCTTGATTCGTCCGATCAGAGTTTCTTCAGTTTTCTATCTATAAACCGAGATACCATCAACATGGTGGCTCTGAATCTCGCACGGCCTAGGATGATTCAGAGGAATAGCCGCATCGGTGAGCTCCCAAAACAAAGTTAGTTTTGAGATAGGATGAATGGATGATGATGCGTCGGTGTGTGGTGATTCGTGGCATCAAGCCTGCTTTACAAATTGCGCCCTGAAAAGTTTCACTGCACGTCCTGCGTTCACTTCAATCAAGCCCGCGAGCTGGCTCTTGCGCCGTGCTATGTGATCTCTCGGAAGAAAAGATCGATCTTGGTGCATGCAGGAGAGAGAGCATATTCTGCATTTCTGCGAGCAGTCTAGCCAGTACACACGAGAAGGACGAGAAATTCTCCAGAGAACGGGAATATAAATAGATATGCGATGGGCGCGTGTGTTAGTGAGAGAAATTAGTTCATTATTCCCATGTTATGCACGCGTGGGGGCTGGCCGGGATGGAGGGAGAATATATGTGGAATGGCGGGGATAATTCAGCGCCGCGGAGAAAAGCTGCGCGATTAGGAAAGAGAGAATGAGAATGAGTGTGAGATGCAACGAGAGAAGAGAAAAAGAACGGCCAGTGGTCATTAGGAATCTAACAGCCTGCAGGATGCTAATCCCTGCAGGGGTTAAGGTTCGATGAGGAGTCAAGGACCATCCGACTCGAGTGGGGGGAGAGAGAGAGATCTTGGAAAGAGTTGCTGCAAAATATCATATCTTGCCGTGCCGATTTGGATTGCGTTCTGAATGTTCCTCATATCCTCCCAGCCCCATCGATCATCGTCGACTGACATCCATTCCTCTTTCCATGCAAATGGACCGATGATATTAACTAAAAGCGGGAGAGGGATGTGATTAGGTTTAGATTCGAGCCCCAGGGATTTCGACAAGTGCTGTAGAAAGAAAAAAATGTCCGTCAGAAGTCTGAATACGTTGAAGATTTACTCGGCTTGAATTTCCTATTGCTCAACAGTCAACGCCATGCTAGTAGTAGTTAAATTTGCTTCTTCTTTTCTTCTTCTTCTTCTTTTTTTTTCTTCTTTTCCGATAAATTCTTCTTCTTTGTCTGTATGGTAAAAACTGAAAGATGCTAGTACCTCTGTAACTTTTTATAAGACCAGTATTACCCTTGTCATGAGAATACACTTCATCTATTCAAAAGAAATAAAAAAAATACAGTTCATCTTTTGTGGCATAACCGACAGAGCACGATCATTTGAAAATTCGAACTCGAGCAGTGCAGCACCCCACAAACGGTAGCCGACGCCTTCACTTCGTTCCTCACACACTTCCATGCACGTACAACTCCACCGATCGATTAAGCGAGGGCTTTAAGCCTCGATCCACGGTCGGTTACCTTCGAGAATCGGCCTCTTTTCCTACGTAATGATCCACACTGATTTGCATTGCGTAGCTTCGTCTTTCTTCCGACATGAAGATGCTCCGTACCCTTGCCTAATCAAAGCCATGGATTCTCTCGAGCTACCTTGCTTGTCCGATAAGGCGTCTGGTTCTGCTTCCCTCTGAACTCAAGGGAGCTGCTTACTGTCTGTCTTCTACTGTGACTGAAATCTAGGCATCTAGCTAGAGGGTGGCGAGGCTGGAGTAGACTTTACCGATGGATTCCACCCTACGGCAAGGCGCCATGAACAATCCATCCAATCGTCCAACTCCAATGCATGCATGGGAAGAAGATCGAACTGGGAGTGACATGCCAAGTCACTTCAGGGTTGCCATTTTACAACCGAAAGCAACTCAGCAGTACTAGTTGTATTATCTTCTGTTCTTTGCCACGAAAATCACGCACTGTGGTGGTCTTGGCGGTATCTGTTTCTGGCTCAGCACTTTACAGATCCACAGGAGGGCTGGTAAAAAAAAGGAAAATCTCTGCACTGCACGCCAACAATTCGTCTGAACTCTGAACCCTGTGGCTCTGCAAAACTGCAGTTTTCCCCGAGTGACAGGCCGAGAGTGCGTCGTATTGACTTGAGTGACATGGAAGGGTAAATCTTTCTTCAGACACTTTAACCTTTGCAGCGAAGCATTTCATGTCTTACGTAGTACGTAGTACTCCCGCTTTTTTCTGTGTTCAGACTTACCGCACGTCGCTTTTACCCTACCCCCAAGCAGGTTGCAAGCCACCGATCGCTGGTGGTTGTTGCGTCGCCTCTTGGACCGGAACTGGCCCCCAAGCCAAATCCCAACGACTGGGGGCTGGGCTAGCTGGTCGAGCTGCCAAAGGCCAAAGACACCCGTCTGTCTGAACTCTGAACTCTGAAGCGTGAAGATACATGCTGCCAGCAGCACTGATCGATCACGCGGCTACAGTGGTGACAGCAAGGGACCAAATGGATGGAAAAGAGACACAAGGTGAGAGGGATAAGGTTTGTGAGAGGGAAGGGGTAGGGTATCTATGCTGTATGCCCTTGGGCTTTAAAGGGTTCAAGGGAAGGTGCTCACAGACAGCAAAGACAAGGGCGAAAGGGAAAGGGGATCCCGGGAAAGAAGCATCTTGGAGCGAGGAGAGGGACGTGGGGGAATCCGGCGCGGCGGCCACACACCCATGCCATGCTATGCATACGGTGGATGGAGGGAGAGACAGAGGTTTGCTTTTAGGCGGGTCAAGCAAAGTGCGGGTGCGGCTGCTGCGATGCGAAAGGGGCTTCTCGGAGCAGTCTAGCTCTAGCCGGAGGGACGGGGGTTTGATCCATCCAGATCTTGCAAAGCGATGCTGGCAATTGCGAGGGGGGAGGCTAGCTCTGCTTGCTCAGTGGCAGTGCATGGTGGTGGCATGCACCAAGCACCATGCAACGTAGGGGGAAATTGCCGTGGGGATGCCAATCGCCAACGTGTAGATGCTTGGAAACATATGCCTCTTTTTTGTTTGTGTCCCTTTTCCCCTCATTGCTCTACTTGGTTTTTATATATCTTGGGCGTGTGTCATTTCCTTCGTAGAATGGGTTTAAATTTCTTGCCAGAAAGCATCTTATTATGTGGTCCGTGATTTTGCTGACATGTGTGCAACGTGTCTGGTTTGCTCGGCGTGCCGCTTATATGAAAAAAAAATATAAATTTTAGAGAGAAAGTATATATTTTTTAAGGACCCAAGATTTTTTCTATGGATGTTCTTGGGATTTTTGACTATGTGTCTTCCTGATTTTTTTTCAATAACCCATAGATAATTAAAATCTTTCATAATTTCACTATATATAAAAAAATTCTTTTGGAGGCCGAGCTCCATTGAGGCCTCCATTTGCAAAATTCAAAATACATAGCCCTACGTTTAAAAAAATATAGATATACAAGGAGGCACAATATTCATGTTTGTAAATTTTCAGGACAAAATACGTAGAAATGTGGATTGTGCAAAAAAATCCAGAAGGATAATTAAAATCTTTCATAATTTCAATATATCCAAAAAATTATTTTGGAGGCCGCGCTCCATTGAGGTCTTCATTTGCAAAACTAAAAAAATCATATTTCTTTGTTTCAAAAAAATATCAATATACAAAGAGGCACAATATACATGTGTGTAAATTTTTAGGACAAAATACGTTGAAATGAGGTTTGTGCAAAAAATTCGGGGCTTTTCAGCACATGATACTATTCGTTCTCCAAGTCCATGAATTTGTGTTTTTGTGCATGTCACATATCAACATATTTCATCCTGAATTTGTACAACATATACATTCCATCCTTATATGCTTGCATATTTTTTCAGGATTTTTTGACACACAAAAGTTTCAATTTTGCAATTTTCTAAAACTTCGGGCTCATCCATGGGGCCCGGTCACCAAAATGCCCCCACTCCACTATATCTTCTTATAATTAAAAATCATTTGCGACTCCTTTGATTGAAAGAAGAGTTGACCTTTTTTAAGAACAACTACCCCTTCAACTTTTTTTACGGTGCTACTACTTCAACTGCTGGACATATATCACATAGGGTTTATTTTGACGATATGGCCTCATCACGTGAGCCCACTCGCAGCCACGACTTTGTCAGACGTCGCGGTATTTGTCTCTAGGCCGACCACCGGGGAGCGGCTATGTCACACCTGGGACTCATATAAGGCGCCTTATGCTCCTGCTCGCCTACTGGCGACCATGACGTTTGTTGTGGGCCGGCCCAACAGCACACTAACGCAGTCGTCGACCTCTGCATTAGATTGCACCAACACACTTCGACATCCCTCAAAATAACCCAGCACACTTGACTATTCACTCCGATCCAGGACCATTGACCGGTGACTTTTTTGACCGACGACCGATGACATTAAGCGTTAACCACTAACTTTTAAAAGAACAAACAAAACCTTGAATACAAAACAGTTTATGAAATTGAAAAAAGGTCCATGAATTTCCAAAAGGTTCATGGTCATTTCGAAAAAAAATCACAATTTTTTTGAAGTTCATCAATCTTTGAAGAAAACAAAATTATCAAAAAATATCATTGATCTAAAAAAATCATGATTTCTAGAGAAATTTAAGGATTTATAAAATCATCGATTGTGAATAAAACTTCATCAAATTTGGTAAAAATCACAAAATTGAACAAAAGTATTACAAAAATATTCATCGAACTGGAAAAAGTTCATCAGGTTTTTTAAAAGCTCATAAGTTTGAAAAAGAAATTCATTTTTCTGAATAAAAAGTTTGTGAATTTGAAAAAAAAGGTAAAAATGGACAGAGAAAAAAGCAAAACAGAAAAGAAAAGAAAAGAAAAGAAAATGAAGAAAGAAGAAATGAACGAAAAAACATGTATGTAATCCCACCTTCGTGAGGAGGTGCTCGGATGGTTATCGTGTCTATCACACAACTCTAGTGTCACAGTTTTGAATCACAGCTGATGCTCATTTCTTGAAGTTTAAAAAACATAAATAAAAAAGTGAGACGGTCCATCCCAAATCATGACTAGGGGGTATGCGCCGTTTGGAAATTAGCGAAGGAACGGACGCGAAGGGCCGCTAGCGCTATATCTCGCATTATCTTTGGTCTTGCTGAAGCCTCTTACCAATCGGGTCGGCCCACTAGGGCATAGTGAAATAGATAAAGTAGGAAGAAAATAAGGGTGAGGGAATCCGAATACCTGTTGTTTCGATAGCGTGTAGAGCCATTAGACAGTGCACTATTGTTGATTTCGTGTTTACGTAGGAGGCGCACGCCACTTCAGGTAAAAGGCTGGAGGCATTTAAATGTCTCCATTTTTTCGTTTCTTTGGTTCTTTGTTTGGTTTTCTTATTGTTCTCCGGTTTCCTGTTTTTCATCATTATACTTTTTTAGGTTTTTTAATTTTGTTTATCTTTGGTTTTTCATTGATTATTATCAATTTTCTTTTCTTTCTGATTTTCCATTTTTATCCTTCGTTCTTTATGTTTTCCTTTTTTTTGCTTTGTTTTTTTCGTATTTTTCTTCTACATTTCTTTCATATGTCAACAATATTTTTTCTAATACATGTTCACCATTTTTCCAATACAAATTGAACATCTTTTAATACTAAGCCAATATTTTTAAATGATTGATTACATTTTCAAATACAAGATTAACATTTTTAAATAAAAGATTTTTTTAATGCACAATATAATTTTTTCATATACACAAAAAAAATCAAATGCTTGATAAACATTTTTTAAATACAATACTGGCATTTTCCTAATACATGGTCAACATTTTTTCTATGCATATTTAACAGCTTCGAATGCTTTATCAACATTTTATCAGAGCAAGATTTACACATTTTTTGAATGGATGGTCAAGAAAAAATTCTATACACGCTTAACATTTTAGAAATGATTGATTAATACTTTTGAAATACTATTCAACAAGATTCAAAAGATTTATTAACGTTTTTATATAGAATGATAAAAAGTCATTATTTGTTAATGCATGATCAACATTTTTTATACACATTTAATATTTCCCAATGCTCGGCTAAATTTTTCATAATACTTGTTCAAGAAAAAATCAACATCTTATTAATATTTTTATGACATGATCAGAATATTTCATCATTTTTAATACATGATCAATTTTTTTGTATACACAACCATCATTTTTTGAAGGCATGATTAAAAAAATTCAAAACATTATGTAAAGCATATATTTGGATACATATTTTTAGAATATTTGCAAGCGTAAAAAAAGGTAAAAAATGGAATAAAAAGGAAATAAAAGCATGAAAAAACACACGCAAAAAGAAAATTAGGCAGTTTACTAGCGCGAACTGGGTCGCCCTATATTCTCACGTTTCAGCGAGTCGGAAGCTCGACTCTCTCATTGCGAGTAGGCGCTCCCGCCACGGGAACGTCACACCTTGCGCGTGAATTAACATCCACTTGCCTCTCGGAGTTGGTATATTGGGCCGACCAAGTTTGCTTTGAGTCGTTTTTCCTTTTGTTGGTTGGTTTTTCTTTTTTCTTTTCCATTCTTGTTTATATTTGGTTTTTCGTTTTTTGTTTCTTTTTTAGTCATTACCCTGGGGCCAAAAACAAGTGATGCCAAACAAATTCAGGAGTTTAGACCAGTACGTCTGCTAAATGTTAGCTTTAAAATAATCACTAAAGTTTTGATGAACAGACTTAGTGGAGTGGTGAACCCCATCATTCACCTATTCAGACTGCCTTTATTAGAAGTAAATATATTATGGAGGGGGTTGTAATATTGCATGAAGCTCTGAATACCATACATAAAAAACAAGGGGTTTTATCATTTATGTCACTCGTTGTATATCATTACTCATTTTTGCCATTAGGAATTTCAACTTCTCAAAATGCATTCGCTTCATTACGCGCATGCCCAAAAATGCCACTGGACACCTTACTGCGAGCTCAATTCTTGATTGCCATGTTATAATGACCAAAATACCTATACGCTAACATATCAGCTATCCCTCTATCTTACTGTAATAAAGTATGGGCCTCACTCGATCCCAACAGCATTCTTATTTTCTTCTAAAATTATATGCTTGCTTGCTTCCTGACAAGTGAGGTTCACACTTATCATTGTGAGATAGATAGGCGTACAATGTGGGTATAGGGGTATTTTTTTTCATATAACATGGTCATCGAGTTTGACCTGACAATAATGATGTTAATGGCATTTTTGAGCAAATATCTAATGAACGATGACATTTTTTAGATATCTAATGACATTTTTTAGCAAGCATATCAAGGAACGATGGCATTTTTTACCAGTTGTAACTTCTAATGGCAAAACTGAGTAGCGGGACGCAATTGGTGGCGTAAGTGATAAAAACCCAAACAACAAAGTGATATGTTATTTAAAGTGGATTTTGAGAAAGCATATGATAAAATAAAATGGCCATTTGTGCATAAAATGCTGAAATTCAAAAACTCTCCTCACAAGTGGTGTGACTGGGTCATGCATACTATGATTGGGGGATAGGTTGGGGTCAAGGTTAATGATGAGATTGGCCAATTTTTTAAAAGGACAAATGTCTTAGACAGGGAGATTCCCTCTCACCCCTTTTGTTTGATTTGGCAGTTGATGCCTTAGCAATTATTCTAGATAATGCTAGAAGGGAGGGATTTATTAAAGGGGTTATTGCGGAATATCACTTTGAGGGAGTTCATAGGTTGTAGTATGCAGATGATACTATTTTTCTCCTTCAGGATGATGAAGAAAGTGCTAGAAATTTAAAATTTATTTTAACTGCTTTTGAACAAACGTCTTGCCTCAAAATTAACTCCCATAAAAGTGAGCTTTTCCTAACTTATTTATATCAAGAAATTTTTACTTGTGTTCTTGGTTCTCTCCCTCTATAATATTTAGGACTTCTAGTCTCTAATATCGGAATTAGAAATAAACTTTGGAAGAATATGACTGAGAAAATTGAAAGAGAGACATGCATGCTGGCAGGGTAGGTTAGTGAATATTGCAGGGAGGGCAAGTCTTGTCCAATCTTGCTTGACTAATATACCTATATATATGATGTCTTTCCATCCTCTCCCTCCTGGAGTTAGGAAGAAAGCTGATTTTTTCAAAGCAAGATTGGTGTGGCAGGCTCATATAGACAAAAAGAAATTCACTTAGTAAGTTGGAAAAATTGTTGTATGCCAAAACAGGAAGGAGGCCTAGGGATTATTGCCCTAGAAAACTTTAATAAAGCTCTCCTTGCTAAATGGTTGTGGAAGATGGAAAATGAAGAGAGGCTCCCGCAAGACATTATTAGAGAAAAATACATTAGAGACAAATGCATCTCTTGTGTTACTCATAGAAATGGAGATTCCTAGTTTTGGTCTAGCCTTCTAAAAAATAGAGATATTTTCTATCAGCGTGTTAAGAAAAAACTTGGGGATGGGTCTAACACCAGATTCTGGGAAGATCGGTGGGTAGGAAATAAACCCCTCAAACATTCTTATCCAAACTTATATTTTATTAGTAATGACCATGGCATTTATGTCAAAAATGCTATAGATAAATTGTGGCACAACCCTTCAGGAGAACCCTGCATGGGGAATATATTCCCCTATGGGAGAGTTTGAAAGCAAGATGTGAAGAAGTAGTACTATACGGTGGTAAGGACAAAGCAATGTGGATGCTAACCCCTAACAGAAAATTCACTGTTAAGTCATTATATCTTCATTTGGTTAAGAGTGACAATGGGTTCCCACAGAAATTTCTCTCGAAGATTAAAGTTCCAGCAAAAATCAAATTCTTATTGTGGCTAGTTAACAAGAAAAGCATCCTGACTAGAGACAACTTACTTAAAAGGGGGTGGAAAGCTGATAAGAACTGTGTGTTATGTGGAAAAGAGGAGACTAATGATCATTTGTTTTTCTATTGTTTCGTATCTAGAATGATTTGGAATTTGATCAAATGTGCTTTTGACTTACATTCCATCCCTCTCTATATGAGGGGTTGCTTTGGAAGATGGAGAAAAAGCTTTACAAAAAATGACGAGAAATTGATACTAGTTGGTACCTCTGTTCTAGTTTGGGCTGTGTGGAAATGTAGAAACGGCATCATCTTTAATAGAAAAAGGATCAATGATCCTATGAGTGTGATAAAACTAATTTGCTCTTGGATTGCTGATTGATCTATCTTGCAGACAAAGGACCCAGATGCGAAGCTCCTGGCGTTAGGAGATATATAGAGCAAGTAGCAAGTGAGATATACAGAGCTGCTCAAGGCTGGCGATTTGGGGTGCCCAGATTGACCCGAAGATGAAGCGAAGTTCTAGGGTTTAACTGATGATTGTCATGTTGTGGGTGGATCGGTCTTACCCCCATCCCTCCGGGCTTTGGGGGAGGTGTCCCTATTGAATATTCTAGTCTGGATAGAACGGTCCTAAATTATCGTTGCCTTAACCCCTATAATAGCTAGTTTTTATACTGCCCTGCTTTAGTTTGGTAGTCTGAATGTTGTTCGAACTTGGTTGATTTCTTTATATGAAATCGGAGCCCCCCCCCCTCTTTTGCTCAAAAATACATATACTTCAGAAATTAATTAATTTCAAATTTGTAGAAGTGTTCATCATGCATTTAAAAAAATGTTAACATGGAGTAAACTTATTGTTCACGCGGCTTTAAAAAACTAAGCGTTTCAAGAAATGTTTGTGATTGTTTTTAGAACAATTGTGCATTGTAAGAAAGTTTTAGCATAATTTAAAAAACAAATCATGACATTTAAAAAAAACACTTTTTGAAAGCAATGTTCTTAACATTTTTATAAAATGTTTATATGATGTCCAGAAAAGTTCATGTAGTTTTAGAAAAAGGGTTTGTGCCATTAAAAAATATTCACCATACTAAAAAATGATCATCGTCCATATGAATATCGTACAACATGTACTTAAGAAAGAGACATGTATTAAGGAAAAAAAATAGTGGCAAAGAAATACAGAAAACGGATAGAAGAAAAAGCACCTGAAAGCTTCCTACAAACCGCTTAGCAGGAACCCATATTGGGTTGAACCATCTATGCTAGTCGGAGTCTGCGTTAGGCATGACATTGTAACTCCGGTGGACCAACGGGGGAGGGGGTGGGTAGGAGGACACAAAGCATTTTTCCTATTGGATGGTCATAGTCATGGTTTCATACAGGGGAATGGAGAGGTTGGCTAACCCATACCGGTTACATCAATACTTAGTTTGTTAGCCTTTTGCAGTTTTTAATGTCTGGTTTTTACCAGTTGATAACTAGAAGGTTCTCGAATCATTTTTTGTGTGTTTTTTCATTGCTTTTTTTATCATGTTCTTTTTTAAGAAAATCATAAATTGCAAAAAAATGTTCAATATTTTAAAAATGATTGCCTTCTCATAAACGTCTAGAATTTCAGGAAAAAAATCTTGGTTAAAAAATTGTTCGTGTTTTTAAACATTGTTCAAAATTTTAAAAAGGTCAAAAAAAGAGTATTCAAATAAATGGTTTAGAAAATATTCACGCGGAGAGTGTGTTGCTGCTACGGTCCAATCAAGTCCGACCTTCCCGCGGCACAATGGAATCCCGCCATTCGTTTTGGCCACGGCACATAGGCATGCGCATGAGTTGTTTTTTTTGGGCAATCCTCACCAGATTTTTTATTCAACCATCACCAAGTTTTCGTAGACGAACAAAAATGTTACTATCAGACTGACCTAACCAAACATAACGCAACCCTGAATGATAATGCATACTCAAAGTTTGAGCTCCTAGTGTTCGAGTCGGCATAGCGTTGGGCTCGTGCTCACCACGGATTTCGAACCGGCCGGAAGAAACAAACCATGGATTTTTAAATCCAGCTGAGCTGTGTGGACCGACTGCCGTCCTCATGAAACTCCGCGGCCCCAATGTTTTGTCCTTCGGACACGCACGGATCAATCCATCAATGCCAACTCACCAAAGCATTCCCCACATCAATCCGGGATCATCATCGCCATAATAAATAAGGAGACATAATACGGGTACACAATCTCGTATTGTACTACGTATACTTACCACAGTACGACGTAGAGTAGTAGTACGGCAGTTGTGCACAGTACGCACTCATCGCAAAAAAAAAGATCGGACGAAGAAGCCCCACAAGCCAGCCTCACCCCCTCACTCACCCCCACGTGCCCCTCACGTGCCGAGTTTGAACCAGCCCCAGCCCCAACCCCAACGGCTCTCTCATCCCCCTCCACGTACCCAGCCGCGCCGACCGTTGCGCAGAGAGACTCGCAGGCAAACGCTCCTCCGGCAGGAGAAAAGCCAAAAAAAACAGGTGTATTTCACCGCTCCGCAGCTCGCACACAGCTCGGTCATCACACACCTGATCCCGATTCCCGACACGGCAGTCAATACTGCTCAGTAAACCGTAGTACGAGGTTCGCCGGCGGGGTTCGCGGATCGATGGCGGCGTTCACGGAGGAGGAGAGGGCGGTGGACGACGCGCTGGGCTACCCCAAGGCCTACGCCAGGCTCTGCCGCGCCGGCGCCGGCGCTGGCGGCGCGCTCGGCCTCCCCTACGCCCACGGCCCGCCCGGCGCCTTCCTCCCCTACGTCCTCCAGCCCCACGAGGTATCTGCCTGCTTGCCTTTTCTCCCGCAGATCCGCTCGCCCTTCTCTCCTCCCCTCCCCGCTCCGTGATCTGACGGCGGCGTCCGTGTCCTGATCTGATGCGTGCAGGCGCTGCGGGCCAAGGACCTGAACGAGACGTTCCCGGTGGTGGACGCGGAGGCGGCGCCCACCGCCAACCCGCGCGGCTTCGCCAACCTGCTCTGGAAGCAGCTCGACCACCTCGGCAACGCCGGCTTCGACCCGGCGCTCTTCCGGGTCGACGCCTACGGCAACGTGCTCTACCTCCACGCCGACGCGGCCTCGCCCCTCGCCTGGGACGTCCACCACTGGTTCCCCTGCGCCAGTAAGAACAACTCGTTTACCTGTTCCTCTCGCCTGGGAGCCAGGTCTCTGTTCCGTCTTCTGAACTGAATTCTGACGCAGGAGGGGGGAGGACGGTCCCGAGCAACCTGCGGATCATGCAGCTGCAGGCGTCCAGGAAGAAGCACAACAAGCTGGAGTTCCTCGTGCCGTGGTGGGATCTGCAGCTCGGCATCTCCGTCAACCACTTCCTCTCCGTCTTCGCATCCAAGAACGCCGACTTCAGGAACAGAGCATTCGCGTTCCTCTTCGCCGACGGGGCCAACGAGGAGCTGAGCTCGCTGCAGGCGGTGGACGCGCACGCGTTCCCGCACCATTTCGCCGAGATGAAGAAGAAGGTGGGCCTCGCGCCCGCCGCCATCGTATCTGCCAGGGGCTCCGACAGCTCGGTGCTCAAATCCGTTGACGCCAACAGGCCAGTGAGGTCCAATTACCCCCTGATCGGTATGCAGTTGTCAGAGAATTTCTTGCATTAATTTCCCTCGTTTGTGCAACATCTGCATGTGAGCTATGGATGATTGAGGGACAGTTTTTTTTCTGTAGCTGCAAAGAAGTTCTCCGGCGAAAAGGACGAGAACTTGGCAGCCCACGGCGGCCATGGTGGTAACTCGATGATGAAAGAGAACAATAACCCAGATGTTGACGGCTACATCAGCAATCCTTACCTGTCCATAGCCATGGCTAGGGACTCGCTGAGGCAAAGAGAAGAGGCGAAGAAGAAGCAAGCTGAGCTCACTGAACTGGAGAACGAGTTGTCCGAGATGCAGCAGAAGAACGAGGAGGAGAGGGTGGCCATCCAGGACCTGGAGCCTCAGCTGATCAAGAGGCGTCGGCGAGTAGAGAAGTGCCGTCGCTTGGCAGACGCCCAGGCCAACTACAAGACAGTGCTCGAGAAGATGATCAGAGACGCCATGCACCAGTAAGGATGATCCTACAAAACCAAGAGCTGATAGTTTCTTTGTAGAACCTTGATTTACTGGTGCTAATTTTTCATTGTGGTGCAAAATGCAGGAGTGTTGTGTACAAGGAACAACTCAGGCTGAACCAAGCTGCAACCAGTACTCTCATGGCGAGACTGGAGGCCCAGAGAGCAATGTGTGACTCGTCTGAAACCGAGCTCCGCAAGAAGTACCAGCACAGGGATGATCTGGAGAGGCAGGTGAAGCCTCTCATTGATCAAGCAAGGAAGAGGTACCGGGTCGACGATGAAAACCCAGACCCAGAGGAAAGGCACTGTGAGAGTTTCAGGTACCTGCCAGAAAGAGTATCGAGGAGCAACCCTCTGAAACAGGAGCTGAGGATTTTTCTGGAGGAGGCTCAAAGGACTTCAGATGCATACATTTCCATGGAGGGGGAAGAAATTGGAGAACGGACCTCAACAATGAGTTATATCAACACTGAGCAACCTTCCAAGGTGATAAGCTTCCCAAGAAGGTCCATCTCCACTGATGAAAACACAAGTTACACTGACAGGGGAAGAGCGTCGGTGAGGGAGAAGCTAGAACAATCGGCGATCAGAGAGCGTCATCGTAGCAGGGGAAGAGAAAGAAAGGAAACCATGTCAGCAAGAGGTACACCTATCAAATCAAGAGGTGATAAGGGCAAGGCAGCCATGCTCGAGCCCGAGACTGAAAGGTCTCACCATGCAAGCCAGACGGTCTCGTTCCCGAGGACTCCCTCGGTTCCACCAAGTCCTCCGTATAGAGCGACCGGCGTTTACGGGACGCCGAGGCATCCCACAGAGCAGTCATCACTACCGGTGCAAAAAGATGATGAAATGCTTCATCCTCGACGTGTTGCCAGAGCAGAAGATAATGAAAATATGAACTACAGAGGCAAGGGCAATGTTGATAAGTGGCTCCATATGCTCATGGAGGACCAACAAGAAGGAAATAAAGTGGCATACCGTTCCTCGGAAGATCACAATGCCGCCGAGGAGAACGGCTCGGATGATGAGCAGGAAATCCAAAGCAGAATCGATGACGAAGACGAGAGCTGCAGGAATGAGATCACTGAATGTGTTGACGAGATCGTGGACGTCGGTGGTGAGAGTGCTGCTACTCACCATGGCACCTCAAGATGCAGGGATAGCTTTGACATCAAGGAGGAAAAAGTGGAAAGGAAGACCTGGTTCCCGAGGTCCGATAGCTTGGACATCAAGGAGGAGAAAGTCGAAAGGAAGATCTGGTTCCCGAGGTCCGACAGCGGTAGGGGTTTCCGGTCCCTGCCATCCTCTCCTTCCAAGATCCTGGGAATGAAGAGAGGCTCAGACTGCGCAGGCAGGAAACCGAAGGCGGGTGTCGACGACGATCGCAGATACGGCTATGAGGATTCGGTGTCTACAAGCAGCAGCAAGTTCCTCAGCAAATGCAAGCAGGCGATCAAGAAAGCGGTACACAAATGAGGTCAATAAAGCAGTACAACAAATGAGGTCAATAAAGCAGTACAAATGAGGCAATCTCAGCCCTGTTTTTATTCTTTTCCATGTGGTGTTTGTTACATTTATCTGAAGTGCTATTATTTTTTTCCTGTAGCTGAATAAGTTAGTGATGCATAGCTTGCAGATTACTGTCTGAGGTTCTGCCTGTAAAACATTTGTGGTTAGTTCAGTGATCACCCTTATGTGATCACACTGGTGTTTGTGTGTGTGTGTGTGTACAACTATTTGTTGATCTGTGAAAAAAAGATAGAACCAAATTCTTAAAGTATGTATGTTTCTGTGAGTGAGGTTTAACACTAGTTTGAAAAACTCTGTCAGTAATCTTGGAAACATTTCTAATAAGTAATCACCACCCTTGCAGAATTACACCCCCAACCTTCATTTCATTCTTGATCTGCCGTACCAGGAGATTTACTTGCATACGCAGCAAAATAAACGTAAGGAGAATCCAAATTAGAAACTGTGATAACTATGTGACCAAAGGAGAAACAGAGAGAAAGTAAGGAGAAAAGCGCCGGCTTCAGAATTCAGATTCCTCTCATGACATGGACTTGCGCCACTTGGGGGTCCGCCGCGTCGGCGTGGGCGTCGCCGTGGCCACGCTGGCCCTGCCCTTCTTCCCGCTCGCCGGCGTCCGCCGCTCCATGCCGCTCTCCGAGTCCTCGATCCTCGCGACGTCGCCGCCCATGCCGCCGCCGCCGCCGCCGCCGAACCAGAGCGTGCTCCACTTGAACCCGCCGCCGCCGATGACGCCGCCGCGCCGCCTCCTCTCCGAGCCCAAACTCTCCACCTGCTCCTGCAGCGCGCTGCACTGCACCTGCAGCCCAGACATGTCACCGTGAGCACTTGACAAGAGCTGTCGTCAGAGTTCGAAAATGTCCGACGAACGAACCTGGAGCCTGGCGACGTCCTCGCGCAGGCGGCGCATCTCCTGGTGCTGCGCCATGGCCTCGCGCTTGGAGGGGCAGCGGCCGCTGCCGGAGTGGAGGTCCAGCGCCGCCGGGCTGCAGGGGACCCTGGCGCCGCTGAAGGAGGCGCCCAGGTCGGCCAGGCGGTTGAGCTTGCCGTGCTCCGAGAAGAGCACCTGCATCACGGAGCGCACCGGCAGCCGGTCGTTCTGGACGGCGTGCGCCGCCGCCTCCGCCGACAGCTTCCGCGCGTCGATCAGCCTCCACAGCGACTTGCGCTCCTCTTTCCCGGCTCCTGGATGTGCCTGGTACATCAGTCGAAATTGGAAATTAACAAATTTTTGTGACTAATATTTTTATGTTTTTCTAGGGGGGGCTAATATTTTGATGTATTCATCATTACGGGAGCACAAATAACCAGGGGCGTATCCAGCCCAACGGGCCGCCTCGGGCCCTTTGTATACTGTAGTAGTTGCTGAGTATTATCGCTGGGGCAACTAGTTAGCGAGTACTCCTACGCATCGTTGCTTGTCGTGTTCATAGTCGTCGTCATGTGTCGCGTTTTGAGCATTCCTTTCGGATTTTATTTTTTGCACGCGTTTTCGTCTTTTTGGGTGGTTTTTTCTGATTTTTTTGGGTGTTTCGGTTTTTCATCTGTCTTTCGTAGCTTTTGGATAAATAAAAATTGACACGGAAAAACGTGTTTTCTGGTTTTTTTTGCAAGAGGCACGAATTTTGAATTCACGAGAGGCAATGCGTTTTCTGTTTTTTTGCAAGAGGCATGGTTTTGCCTTCGCGTTTTTTACTTTTTTTCTTACGAGAGGCACGGTTTTGCTTCCGCGAGAGGCACGGTTTTGATATCCAGAGAGGCACAGCCGCGCCTCTCCCGAAAGAAAAAAAATGCGTTTTCTGCTCTCTTTTTTCGCGAGAGTCACGGTTTTGCTTCCGCGAGAGGCACGGTTTTGCCTTCGCAAGAGTCACGACCCGTGCATCTCGGAAAGGGAAAAAACACGTTTTCTGTTTTTCTTTCTATCGCGTGAGGCACGGTTTTTTCGTCCGGTTTTTTTCGTGAAAAAAAGTTCGTCAAAACCTATCAACATGTGATCTAGTTTTGAAGATCTCGACGCGAGAAAGCCAACGGTGAAAATGGTTCCAGATTTGGATGCACGGTTTAGAAGATAAAACGTTTTGAAAATACGAATCTACGAAAAAATGGAAAACTCTCACGTTGCGACAAGAGGCACGCATGTAGTGCGCCACTTGTCGCAACCTGAGAAGATGGGAGTAATCGTTGGAAGGTATACTCGCTAACTAGTGATTTCGATTATCGCTATAATATACAATAGCTTTGGCCTTACGCCCCGAGCCTGCCCCCCTCCCCCGTCTGGGATGTAGAGCCGTCACTGCAGATAACATATTACATTCAGGTCCTTAAACCACATGGGAATGACTACAACCACTAGAATGAAGTGTTGCCGTCGGTACCACTCCATGACTGAAGTCAATAAACCTTCTAGCAAACAAACGTGAAATTGTTGTGCTAAGGTCCCATATGACCAACGCACTAGAATAGAATATGTCACTCACATGTAGACACATGAACGCAAACCAGATCTAAGTGGATCTATCAAAGACCAACATCGACTGAATCACACGTAATCCGTCAGAGACACACCTTCACACACACCCTCGGACGTCTCTAGATGCATCGTTGGGACGAGGGTGCCAAGCAAGGACTATATTCCATCTTTAGGGAATCGGAGCCGCCGCCGCTTCGTATTCCTTTACACGGCACAAACCCTAACCAAACGGGGAAAAAGCATTGAACCCCCCCCCCCCCGTTGACAAGTGTCGGGATGCGTCGCACCTCCATAGCCCCGAAACCATACGAGACGAGGCGAATTGGTAGCAACAACCATCAAAGGCAGGTGCCTTGTCGCATGTTCGCTTCAGGTCACCAATAGTAAGGAGTATATATCGATTTTGTGAGGAAATTTGATAATCTGCCACACTTTTCCTTCACTTTGATAATTTACCTGGAGAAGGATTGATGGGCCCCGGGTACACCTCAATTTACACAAGATAGGGTATATTATCAAACGCCCCAAAAATGTGAATGATCCAAAGGCCCAAGTTTTGCTTGATACACACAAGGAACCGACTATATGTAAGAGCATCTGTAGCCGGACCTTGCAAATCCGACCCTTAAAACGCTCACGGACATGCCCGGGCACTTTCATGGACACTGACCGATCAGGCCCCAAATAAACTCGTCCATATCCGAGTCTCTCATATTTCATCCCCTACTTCCATACAAAAGCATGCAAAGGAAAATGCCTATGTACTACGTATTACTATACTACTCATCGTCGTCGTTGGAGATGGGCCCAGCAGCTTGCGCCGCTCGCGCCGCCTCCATCTGCTGCCGACGAAGCCGTTTGGCCTCCGCAGCTGCCTCCGAGTGGATTTAGTTCAGGATGGCTAGCTTCTCAGGCCACAGATCCACGACCGTCGGCGCTACCTCTCTCCCTCATCAAGCGGCGACGCCTCCTTCACCGGCTCTTGCCAGTCCTCCCCACAGCTCGCGATAGCGCCTTCTTCGTCGGCTCCTGCTGATCCTCCCCCACAGCTAGCGGCGGTGCCTTCTATGCCGGCTCCTGCTCCTCCTCTTCGTCCTCCACCTCCTAGAAATCCTCCTCCGGATCCAGAGGTAGCCCCGCCTCCCTTTGGATCCGGACCTGCTCAAGGAGCTAGAGACGGTGCTGGATTGTGTAGTGCCAGCGGTGTGGGGCATAGCTGACGGGCTCGGGTGGCGGCGGCGTAAGGGAGAAGGTGGATGTGTTAGGACTGGGGGACGTCGGCCGACTTAAATAGCCGGCTATGGATAAAGGCAGGGAGCTGGTGCGGCGTCACGCGGCGTTCACATTGTGGCGCCGGTCGAGGCATCAGTCGGACCATCGGGTTTCTAGGCATCCGCGTGGGGTCACACCGTCAAGCTGACATGGCGGGCATGCCCGGACTCCCCTATACTCGTCCCATATTTGGGCTGGAAATGAGGGGTGTCGGTCAGTCCGGGCGTTTGAGGCCGGTTTGAGAAGCCCGTCTAGATTGGTTTTTGTTACCAGGCAATGATCGGGCGGTTTGCCGGGACGATTGAGGAGGGTACAGAGAGTCCGACTGTAGATGCTTTAAGGTACGAGAAAAATATCATCGTAAGTGGATTTTGTCCTGGTGGGTGGATAGAAATCGAATTGTCGGACACTCTTCTTCCTCCTATAGCCAACCCCTCTGGGGCTTCTTTGGATTGTAGGAATTTGTAAATGTGGAAATAGGAAAAAAATGTAGGATTGAGATGTCATGTCCAATAAAATTCCAACATGGTTTTAACACACTCATGCGATGCGTTATTAGAGTACAAAGAAATAAACCTGACATAATATAAATTCAGAAGGGTCACCAACTAGAGGTGAACTAAGCATCTCTAGTTAGAAGACTAAGGGCATCTACGGACGAACTTGGAGATCTGACCCCTCAAACGCCTCCGGACGCATTCATACGGGTCCGCGGCCATGACCAAACACGCTTTAAATAATGCATTCTATAATCGGACGTCTCAAATTAGAAACCTTAAATCCATAATATTACATGTAACGTAAACCTAATATGAACGTAGCTCGTCCAGCTACGTCGTGTCCATGTACAGCGGCCGGTTGCGCCCCTTATAGTGTCGGTCCGGTCACCGGTGAGGTAGGTAGGACATGGGACACTAGCCGGCTCGCGGGAGTCGAGCTTCTGCCGTCTCTCATGTCCTACTCTTCCTCGTCGGAGACCTTAACCTGGATGGTGCCGGTGGACGTACGATCAATGACGGATCCTTCGTGGGAGGAGATGATGTCCACCATGACGCGGTTGCGGCGCCCGTACCTGCACATTATACGGGGCACCGGAGAGTGTGACTCTCCTTTCCAACGTCCATCACCGCGAGGGCCTCCGCCGCCTCCCGCGCCCGCTGCCTCGCACGACGGGCACACCACGCTATGTTAGTGTTAGAGGACGCCCATGGTGCATCCTCGGCGCGCCAACGAAGATGTTGCACGTCCACCACGACGACCACGCCATGTTAGCATCCGAGGACGCCCATGGTGCGTCCTCGGCGCGCCAACGGAGGTGTTGCACGTCCACCACGACGTTCGGACGTCAGGCAGACCGCACCACCTCCGGTGAGGCAGCGGCGCTGGATCCAAGCACCGGTTGTGCCGATGCAATGGATTCCCAACGTTGCGAGTCCGAGTGTTGGCGTCGGGCGTCCATCTCCCGGGAGGGACGGAGCGCAACCCGGACGACCATCTTCTCCTTGGGGCTACGTAAGATAAGCTCGTGGTCGATGGATCTAGAGGTGAAGGACTCGGATCCGCTGTCCGCCATGCCGGGATCACCGAAGGTGAGCTTGGGTGACGGATGGAGTGGAGTGAAGTGGCTAGGGTTTGGTCTAACCAGCGCATGGAGACGAATATATGTGGGTTCGATGCGGGCCAGCGAGGGGCAGGCCAACGTGGTGGTCATGCCCGAGCACGTCCGGGCTTCCCCATATTCGCCTTATATTTAGACCGGATATGAGGGGTGCCGGTCAGCCCGGGCATTCGAAGATCGTTTGGATCAAAATTTCGTGACCGATCAGTGATCGGACGGCCTGTCCGGACTATTAAGAGGAATATGAAGGGTCCGGCTGAAATCCTCTAAGAGACTATAAAATGCCAACATTGAACTGAACATGCTGCAGTCCAGTAAAAAAAATGATAAATGAACACCTTTATTTTCTCTTATCGTAATTTTGCACGCGAATCCGTCCTTCTACGAGAGACCAGCAATGCACGCCAGCATTTGGGATGGATGATACGATGGGGACAACACAACACTGAAACGCGAAGAACAACGGAGCAGCAGATGGCATCCACTTTGATTTGTCGGGATGCATTTCGATTCGAAGGAGCTCTGCTCTGAACTTGTGATACGCATGCGGCAATGCCCATGAAACTAAAGGATGAATCATGTCTGCCATGGCAGCTATATGGCTGTAAGCAAATATCTACAGAACATGCCCTGGCCGCGTCTGCAAGATCCCCAGCCTGACAGCTTCGTCCGCACATTATGAGATGAATCCGAAGAGGGTATTATTAGTTCTACTGTGAGGGAATGTGAGCACTAAAGTTGCTAAAAGCCAGAAAAGCAAACGAACAAAGAGTGGTGTGGATGAGAACAAAAAGGCACCCGGGCTATAGACAAGAGAGATTAATTAGATATGCGCCTATTCCCCTGCGTGACAACAGGTAATATTTTGTTGTCTTGCAGCCGGAGCTCCCGTGACCAAACACGATAGTAACTCCAGCTGATGATGAGGCATTTTTCAGTTTGGTTTTATGACAAATCTCCTGGCGTGTGCGGCAGACGAGAATGTAAAACAGTGTTTTCAACTGTGCGTACTTGCGCGATCCTCACCTTTCTGGTTTGCTGCTACATGTGGTGTGCGTTTTGCATGCGTATGAATGGTCTTTGGTTATCAGTAAACTATTTTTTTTGCTATACAGCATGGAGAGTAGTATGCTAGTTTACCATGTACTTCTACCACGCTGGTGTGCTGTCCCATGCAAAATGCAGTGGTCAAACGCAAAAACACATGTACGACGCGCCTCGCAAGTTTTCACGCGGTCTTGTGGCGATTGACCGAAAGTACGAAGTGCAGCATCGAGAAAGATAAAAGATGTAAACGGAGTTAATCATTCATGAATGCATGCATGGTCACCTTGAGGTAGGTGTCGACGGCGCGGTAGAGCGCGTCGTCGGCCGCGCGCGCGTGGGCGGGCACGGCGCGGGCGAGCTCCTCGAGCTCGGCGGGCCGCAGCCCGGCCTCCAGCGCGGCCTCCGCCAGGTACGCGTCTACCAGCCTCGCCACCCTCGCGCCGGCGCCGCCGCCGGCGCCCTTGCCGCCCTCCTTGAGGAACCCGCGCACCAGCCGCAGCACCAACGGCACGTCCAGCAGCGTCGACCCGCCCGGCGCGTGCCCGAACGCTGGTATCATCACCGCCGCCAGCGTCGCCTGGTCCAGCCGTCGCGCCACGCGGGACTCCAGCTCCCGCAGCAGCGCCGCGTCCGCGCCCACCATGCTCCCCGCCCGGAGCAGCTTGAGCAGGAAGTCGCACGTGATGCCGTCGGCGGCGGCCACGCTGTTGGGCGGCTCCGGCGGGAGCGCGGCGACGAGGGTCTCCAGGAGCAGGCGCTTCTTGAGCCACGTGGCGGTGGGGCTCTCCGGGGGCAGGAAGCGGCCGGAGGCGGACGTGGCCACGTCCGGGAGCCACTTGGCGGCGTAGTGGGACAGCACGCTCGGGAGCAGGTCGGGGCGGGGCTTGGACTTCACGGCGGCGACGGTGCGCGCGAAGCTCTCCACGTCGTTGACGCACGTGTCGTCGACGCATGAGAGAACCCATGGCTCCGAGGAGGAGCGCGCGTGGTCGGCGCCGTAGGCGGCCGCCGCCGCGGTGCCGCGAGCGCGTGGCGACGGGGTCCTGGGGCTGTGGCTCTGAGACGACGGCTTCATGGCGGTGCGGGGCGGCGCGCGAGCTCGGAGCTCAGCTACTTCAAGTTCACGGCGCGTGCATCGGAGTATGGACAAAAGAACAGGCGAGGCTGTGGGCGCGAGATGGTGACACCCACCTTTGGAGCTGTGTGTCGTACCATGTCATATATGGCTGCCCATGATAAACGGGGGGTGTGTTCTCCGAGTAAAATTCATGGTGGTTGTGGATTGTGCAAAGCTACTGTCCATCAATCTCTGGTCCAGGTCCAACAGTAGCATGTGCGTCATCTGTCCTTGTTGGACATGATGTACTCCTACCTAGGTATATGCATATGTTCATCGCCATTTGTACAGTATTACGCATGTGTAATTAGGTTGGTTGCACGTTGCCTAACTCTTGCAGAGAGTGTCACTTGTAATTTTTCAGAAACGCCGAACACCGATGTACACCATGGACTGTGTTCATCGTATTCAACGCCTCATGAGTATATATATGCAGGCAGTCACACCCATGGACTCAAACAATGTCTATACTAAAAGTCCGAGCCGTGGAGCTTTAAATTTCACGAAATCCCCATAGAACAACAATTCATTTGATATTTAAAACAGTAAATTAGTTCTGTTTCCACTTGAAGTATGCCTATGTCTACCTTTGACCGCTTGAATTCATCAAAATAAGTGGCGGCACGGGGGGAGGGGGGTGCGTTTTGGCTCGTGGGCTCATCTCCACCCAAAAGAACAAAAATAGAAAACAATCAAGCATATTTACTGTTTAGCAACAGACATGTTTTGAATCGTGTGCAAATTTTCATAAGTAAATGAATTTATTGGTGCTCTAAATAAAGTGTGATAAAAAACTATTTATTGAATTTTTTATACGCTGATTTTGTTTTTCAGGGCACCAGGAATGAGAAAGATTTATAGACCACTGATATTTTTATTTTATTTTGTGTAGTGCACCACAAATATTATTTCTTAAAACAGCGCATGAATTAAGAACACATGAACATGTTGGTTGCACGAAAAAACAGTTTTTTATTATTTGTTTACTATTTCTCGATTTCACTGTTCATCCGAGTGCACATGAGTTCGATCTCCAGTTTGAATATCTTGCAGTGTAGAACATTTTGTCACTAAAGCTACTAAGCTAGCATGCATTAGAATTTTTTAAACGATCTTGCGTATTTTGGCCCCACAAAAATACGTATGTGCACCTTTTTACTTATCTCTACAAATAAAGGGGGAATTTATAGCATATCATCAAATTTGGCAATTCTATCACTCCAAGTGAGCGCAACATTTTGATCACGGGTTAATTATAATCATAACCTTTATATTGTGTTCACGCAACATGATGAAATGGGCTGCATGTAGCCAATAACAAGATGTTTTTACATGAAAAGTGGGTACATAATTTATAATGATGTTTCAAATAACTGGAATATCAAACAACAAAGCAAAAAATGTTCAGAGGAAATTTTGTTGTTACGTCTTGTGCTCCAACTGAATATGTCGAGGTTCACTCCTATAATAATGGGTAGTTTGTTCATCACTAGGCAAGCTGACCTAGGGGGCAAGCGTGTTTTATTTTCCAAATTCTACTCATTTGGTTGCGGCCTTCCTTTTAGGAAGAAGCCTCGTCATATGGCCAAGTATATTGAAAGTGCTACAACATGGTTGGGCTTTTACCATGTAGAGACTAGTGAAACAGATGTGATGCATGTGTTGTCTACCAAGAATTGTGGAGTGGTTTATGTAGAGGCTCGTAAGTTGACCATGTAAGTTGACCATGCACAAAAAAAGTCTAAAACGGATGATCCAAAAAAAGTAATCACCCAAAAAAATAGAATAGACAACTGTAAGTTGACCATGCACGAACAAAGTTCAACACCTGAATCTAAACTTGGGCATACTCCGGACTGGGTCAGGCTTTACAAACCCCGAACTAAAAATCCCAAGCCTGAGCCTGGCCCGGCTTGGCAAAATTTTTTTCAATATCCAAGTCCGAGCCCGACCCAAATGAACTAAAAACATGAATTCCAGGCCGGGATGGGACAGGCCTCCGTGTAAAGACCGTTTTCTAAACCCGAACCCGACCCGAATTACTGCCCGGACCTAGTTTGTAACCCCGAACCTGACCCAACATAAAGCTCGGCCCGGTCCGGTCTGAGTTTCTCAGGCCGGGTCACTGGACCGGGCTGTCCATGTCCAGGTTTATCTGGATCTATGCGGTTGAAAGCACCTCTCCACCGTTGCCTTCCAGGGAAATCAAAAAAAAAACCGGTAGGAGTATCTATGATTCATCCCCGACGCATACGAGGCCAGATTAGCACGAGCTAGCCACACATTTGGCCTGTTGCAAATGCGTATGCACACCATCATCTTGGAAAAGTGCACGCAAAGTTGCACAGCGATATGAGTGTATGACCGGTGCCTAGTTTGTTCACTGTGGTTTAACCATGCATGTCACGGGTGGACGCACGCACGCACGCAGGCATGGTCCTCGCCAACTGAGATACTACTCGCTGGTGCTGCTGTTGTTGTATACGCATATGCTCATATTTGGCAGCAACGATCGGATAGAAAAAAAACGGATAGCTGTCGGTGTCAGAGGCCGTTGGCGTGCGAGTGAATTCGCGGAGGCGAAAACCCACTGCACGTTCAAATGCATGCAGCGAAAATATTCCCGGTCTCAGTCTCACTATGAGCCCGTGCGCGAGCAGAGCAGCGGGCACGTGGCTGCCGATCGATAGGGCTGCGTCGAGCCCGGGCACGTACCTGCAAGCAAACCTGCCCAAACGGGCCGTGCCTAACGGGCCGGCCCAGAAGCACGAGGCGTCGGCACGGCATGCGGCCCGGCCCGACACGAGCTAAACGGGCGGTGTCAGGTCCGAGACCCGCCTCGGTCCGTGCCTAGGCCGCCCCCCGGCACGCGGGCCGGCACGACACAGCCCGATTAGCTCGTGCCGGCCCGCGGCACGGCACGACACGACACGGCCCGTTGGGCATGCGCGGCCCGTCGGCCGGCACGCGTCAGGCGCCAGGGAGTCAGGGCAGGGAGCCGTTGCCCGTTGGCGTGCGCGCTATGGCGCTGCGCTCTGCGGCTCTGCGCAGCAGCGCAGGTAGCCGTTGGGGGAGCGGGCGGGGGGGAGGGGGTTAGGGGGGGTTTAGGGGGATTAGGTTTTTTTTTACTATATTGTATAAATTTAAAATTTTGACCGTTAGAGGGTCAAATTAGTAGAAAACAGACCTTTCGTCCCGAGCTTTAGTCCCGGTCTTGTCACGAACCGGTACTAAAGATGGTATTAGTCCCGTTTCGTGCCGGCTACAACGGCTAGGAGCAAGGCGACCTTTAGTACCGGCTCGTGAGGGACCTTTAGTACCGGTTCGTCTCACGAGCCGGTACTAAAGGGGGCGTGGCAGGGTTTTGGTCAGACATGGGCCCCGCTTGCACCTTTAGTACCGGCTGGTGTCACCAGCCAGTACTAAAGGGCAACCTTTAGTACCGGCTGGTGACACCAGCCGGTACTAAAGACTTCCTACATATACATCCGTCCGCAGCCAATCGAAAGAGCTCTGTTTTCTCCCCGGTCAAATTTTTGCTATAAATAGGGCCACCCAGCCCACATATTTATCACACTCAAACATGGATGATCATGCCAATACTAGCTTCCCACTCTCCGATTTCGGTCTTGGGGTTGGGGATATGGATGATTATAGCCTCTTCCCTCCAACCGTTGATCCCACTACCATGCCACCACCCATGCAACATGCCTATACCGAAAATCCCACTCTCGACCCCCCTCCTGAACCCGAATGTCAAACCAATTATAGTAGCGAGACGGGTTCCTCCACCAACCTGGGTGCAAGGAGAGCTCGTCGTAGAACCTCTCCTGCGTGGGAATATTTCGATGAAGAAATATCCATCGTGGACGGTGTACGGAGGGTGACGGTAAGGTGCAAAAGATGCCGGAAGGAACTAACCGGAGAAGCCAAGGCGGGAACCGGCCACCTGAAGAGGCATGCGGACGCCCACGCCAAGGCGGACGCAACAAGCGCGTCGAGCTCGGCAGGGGCAGGTATGCAAACTCAACTCAGGTTCAACCCTGACGGTACGGTAAGCAATTTCGTGTACGATGCTAATGTTGCGCGAGAAGGTTTATTCCGTTTTATTGCTTCTAATGATTTACCACTAGGCATTGGTGAACCTGACGGTTTCCTTGAATATATTCAAACTTGTCATAATCCTAATTATAGACCAGTTTCTAGACAAACTACAAGTAGGGATATTAAAAAGCTATACCTAACTGGTAAAGAGAAAATAAAAGAAGAATTTTCTACGTGGACTTTTTCAGTTTCGTTAACATCTGATATATGGACTGGTCGGACTAAGCAAGACTACATTAGTGTAGTAGCTCATTATGTTAACGAACATTGGCATCTACAAAAAAGAGTCCTAGGATTTGAATTAATAGATGTATCACATAGTGGTCAAAACATTGCTGAAGCTGTACTCAAAGTTGTGAATGATTTTAATCTTGCCGACAAGGTTTTCGCAATAACTTTGGATAATGCTTCAGCAAACACCAGTGTAATGACCATCCTCACTCCTATATTCTCCGTATATGCTGCATCCTTTTTAATGCATCAACGTTGTGCTTGCCATATCATTAATCTTATTTCTAAAAGTGCTTTACATTTATGTGAATCACACGTTGAATGCATACGCACTGCAATATCTTATCTTTCGAATTCAACTCAACGAATTTCAAACTATAAGAGATATTGCATTGCTATAGGCGCAATTCCTCATAAGTTTAATTCAGACATGCCTGTTAGATGGAACTCTACATATTTGATGCTTAAGGCAGTTATTCGAGACAGAGTTGCTTTCAATGGTTTCATTAATGCAAATTATGGGGCTGAACCTCTACTCACCTCTGAGACTTGGAATGTTATTACATCATTGTATGCATTTCTTGAGTTGTTCTATGATGCAACAATAACTTTGTCTGGAGTTTATTATCCCACATCTCCTTTGATGGTGCATACCTTATTAGACATTGCTAGTCATCTGAAAGCATATGAAGGTGATGGATTGTTACTTAATGTTGTTGCCGACATGAAAACCAAGTATTTAAAATATTGGGAACATATTCCACTGTTGTATGCATTTGCATTTATCTTGGATCCCAGAGCTAAACTTGAAGGGTATCGTAGCGCACTCAATGTACTATCTGCATCCCTAAGTTTAGATTATACGGGTGACTTTAACACGGCTCGTGAAAAGCTTTATGATATTTTTGCTAAGTATGAGCAAAAGTATGCCGGAGTCCAAATGCAACGACCTCCACCAGCACCTACTACAGGTAAGAAAAGACGAGCATGGAGCAAGATCTTTGGTTCTTCCTCCTCCTCTACCACCGGAAGCTCTTCCACATCAATATCCGCGATTCAAGGTTCCGGAGAGTTAGCGAAGTACCTCAATAGTGACAAAGTCATGTTCGATTTAGATACCGAGGAAGACTTCAACATACTCCAGTGGTGGCAAGAACACAGACTTACATTTCCGGTGCTTTCGATATTAGCACGTGATGTGTTATCGGTACCCGTCTCTACTGTGTCATCGGAGTCCGCTTTCAGCCTTGCTGGAAGAATAATTGAGGAAAGAAGAACTAGTCTCACTCCTGATATGGTGAGAACACTAATGTCCGTGAAAGATGGGGAGCTATCAAGAAGGAGAGCCCAACACACTGCAGAAAACAAGGAACTGCTGGAAATGTTTGAAGATATGAACTTTGACGAAGATGACACGGCATCGGTAGATTAGTAGTGTAGTCCTTTTTCTGTTTCTTTTGTAATTTTTCTTATCTTTT
The DNA here is from genome assembly GCA_022496015.1 of Hordeum marinum. Classification (NCBI taxonomy): domain Eukaryota; kingdom Viridiplantae; phylum Streptophyta; class Magnoliopsida; order Poales; family Poaceae; genus Hordeum; species Hordeum marinum. The sequence goes on from CM039674.1 coordinate 82,423,304, forward strand.
TGTAATTCTAGAGCATGGCTTTGTACTCTTTTACTTCCCAGGGATGGAAGGTTTTAATGAGGCAGCCACTAATAAAGCTCAAGATTTATCCCACATGATGACACTTCATCTCCATTTATTTTTTTTGTATCTAACGTGCCATTTTTCTACATTTTTTACATTTTTTTGATCTTTTTGCTGTTTTTCCGTGAAAAAACATATATAATAAAGCTCAAGATTTATCCACATGATGACACTTCATCTCCATTTATTTTTTTTGTACCTAACGTGCCATTTTTCTACATTTTTTACATTTTTTGATCTTTTTGCTGTTTTTCCGCAAAAAACATATGTAATTGTCTAAACGGGCCCGGCGTGCCTAATCGGGCTTGGCATGCTGCGGGCCGGCCCATTTAATCGTCGTGTCGTGCCTAGGCCGGCACCCCGGGCACGTGGGCCGACACGGCACGACCCGATTAGTAATCGTGCTGTGGCGGGCCGGGCCGTGCCGGGCCGGCCCGTTTGGCCAGGTATGCCTGCAAGATCAGAGTGATAGCACGCTTTAACACCGAGAACGGGCCGACTCTGACACCAACACAACGGAAGGGAGCAGAATGTTTGTCGCCTACTGGTGGTGAAATTTCGTGTTTTCAACTTTTTATGAAAGTTGATCCACATCTAACCTTAGTTTCCATAGATTTTGAAATCTGGTCTTTTTCTACCACCAAAGAACCTCACGATAGGGTTACACGCTTCACCATAAAACGTTCTTAAGTATCAGACACAATGCGGGTTCGCACCTACTGTCGGGCATCTTGGTGGTAGGGTTGTGTAGGCTACCGCCAACATATTTGGCAGTAGGGCTTTATCATGCTAATGTAGATAAGTTTCCTACTGTTAGGGACCTCGGCGGTTGTCGGGGATATAACCCCCGGGTATACCGAAGCAGATAAGTTAGCGCTTCGAAACATTGGGTCCAACTGGCCCTACTTGGCCGCCTGATCGACCACCGGGCTGCTCTCGCGGGCCGGCTCCCCCGATCCCGAGTCGGTTGGCCAGCGGATGGCTCGCTCGGCCGGCTGTGGCGACGGCCGACGGGTCAACGCTCGTCCCATCCGCCCGTACCAGCATACGAAGACATGACGTGGCCTCCCCGACGAGGCACACATGGCTACATGACCCGTTGACATAGCATGAGTGGCTACAGGACCCCTGACGCAACCGAGGCAAAGCTACAAGGCCGCGGGTACCGCTGACCTTGACCGAGCGGATCGGTCGTGTAGTTAGCATGCGCCTACATCCTCCATGACACCGACGACGTGTGGCTACAGTGGCTCTGGACGATGCCCCTCCCCCGTGACGAGACTCGGTAGTCGGCGGGCCCTACAAGTGAGAAGACCGCACAACCGACGGGCCCCACCGCCGGCCAGAGAGGCCGCCAACCGGGACCCGCTCCCATTACCTTTGTATATTATACACGGGCGGTTGACCTATAAACCCCCTAGCCCTCTCCTAGTTCGCAGGATGAACACTGAGACATTTGGCCGCTCACGATCACACATCCACACACATACACGAGAGGCAGAGAGCAATCTAGCTCATTCTTCCTCCTCCGGAGAACAGCTCAAGGATCACCATTGTATTACCTTCCCCTCATCTACTTGATCCAGCAGAACTAGGGTGTTACCTTCCGCGGAGGGCCCAAACCTGGGTACATCATGTGTCCCGCACCATTTGTTCCCAATCTCGCTTCTAAACCAACCGACGCACTCCGACCCCAACCACACTCGATAAGCTACCCCATCGCATCTGTCATGAACACACCACGACAATTGGTGCTCATCGTGGGGCCGTCCACGGCGTCGTTTGGAGTCATCCTTCGGGCGAGATCCATCACCAACCTCGATGAGCGCATCGCGCCCGGGCTACTCTCCACACCCGCGGCGTCCGGTTCCGCAGGAGATGGTGCAACACGCTGCGCCATCTCCGCCTGCCTGTAGACGGCGCCATCGTCCCCTTCGGCGAGCTACGGGGTGATACGTCTCCAACGTATCTATAATTTATGAAGTATTCATGCCATGTTTACAATAATTCTATATGATTTTGGTATGATTTTATTATAACTAACCCAGACTGATGCTGTTTTTAGCAGAACTACCATGGTGTCGTTTTTGTCCAGAAATAAAAGTTCTTGGAATGGGCTAAAAATTTACGGAGAATATTTTTGGAAAATATAAAAAATACTGGAGCGAAGAGCTGGGCCAGGAAGTGGACGAGGAGGTCACAAGCCTGCTGGGCGCCCCCTCTAGTCCGCGCCCCTGTGGCTTGTGGACTCCTCGAGCACCCCCTTTGTTGGAAATATGCCCTAGAGGCAATAATAAATTAGTTATTATCATATTTCCTTGTTCATGATAATCGTTTATTATCCATGCTATAATTGTGTTGATCGGAAACTCAGATACATGTGTGGATACATAGACAACACCATGTCCCTAGTATGCCTCTAATAGACTAGCTCGTTGATCAAAGATGGCTATGGTTTCCTAGTCATGGACATGAGATGTCATTTGGTAACGGGATCACATCATTAGGAGAATGATGTGATGGACAAGACCCAAACTGTAAACGTAGCATATGATCGTGTCAGTTTATTGCTACTGTTTTCTGCATGTCAAGTATGTGTTCCTATGACCATGAGATCATGCAACTCACTGACATCGGAGGAGTACCTTGTGTGTATCAAACGTCGCAATGTAACTGGGTGACTATAAAGGTGCTCTACAGGTATCTTCGAGGGTGTCTGTTGGGTTGGCATGGATCAAGACTGGGATTTGTTACTCCGTGTGACGGAGAGGTATCTCAGGGCCCACTCGATAATACAACATCACAATAAGCCTTGCAAGCAATGTGACTAAGTGTTAGTCACGAGATCTTGTATTACGGAACGAGTAAAGAGACTTGCCGGTAACAAGGTTGAACTAGGTATGGAGATACCGACGATCGAATCTCGGGCAAGTAACATACCGAAGAACAAAGGGAACATCATACGGGATTAACTAAATCCTTGACATAGAGGTTCGACCGATAAAGATCTTCGTAGAATATGTAGGAACCAATATGGGCATCCAGGTCCCGCTATTGGTTATTGACTGTAGAGGTGTCTCGGTCATGTCTACATAGTTCTCGAACCCGCAGGGTCTGCACACTTAAGGTTTGGTGACGTTTCGGTAGTATAGAGTTATGCATGGTGGTGACCGAAGGTTTTTAGGAGTCCTAGATGAGATCCGGACGTCACGAGGAGCTCCGGAATGGTCCGGAGGTAAAGATTGATATATAGGAAGTCCTATTTTGGTCAGCGGAAAAGTTTCGGGCTCATCGATAGTGTACCGGGAGTGCCAGTAGTGTACCGGGAGACCATCGGGAGGGGTATTTCGACCGAAGAGGCTACATGGGCTGTGGGAGAGTGAATACCAGCCCTTGGTGGGCTGGTTGAAGTCCCACAAAGGGCCCATGCGACTGGGAAGAAAAGCCCAAGGAGAAAAAGATGGAAAAAGGCAAAAAGTCTAAATAAGGAAGGAGTCATAATCCTAATAGGATTGGAGTAGGACTCCTCCACCTCCAATTTCGGCCAGATCTTGAGGCTTTGACGCTGCCTCCTCCCCTCTCTCCCTCCTATATATACTAGAGGATTTAGAGGGAAAAGCTAACCCTAATAGCCACGTGCTACCTTTCCTCTAGATCGCAGTTTCTCCTCTAGATCGGTTTTCAGCGGTGCTTAGGCGAAGCCCTGTTGGAATAGCTCCACCACCATCGCCGCAACGCCGTCGCGCTGCCGGAGAACTCATATACCTCTCCTCTCCCTCTTGCTGGATCAAGAAGGCGGAGATCGTCATCGAGTTGTACGTGTGCTGAACGCGGAGGTGCCGTCCGTTCGGCGCTAGATCGGAAGGACCGTGATCAAGATCGCGAGACATTTCATGATTGGATCACGGGACGGATCGTGATGAGATCGCGGGACGGATCGTGATGAGATCGCGGGACAGATCGTGATGGGATTGCGGGACGCTCGGTGATTTGGATCACGAAGGCGTTCGACTACATCAACCGCGTTTCTTAACGCTTCCCGCTTAGCGATCTACAAGGGTATGTAGATCCACTCTCCCTATCGTAGATGCTCATCACCATAGATAGATATTTCGTGTGCGTAGGAATTTTTTTGTTTCCCATGCAACATTCCCCAATAGTGGTATCAGAGCTAGGTCCATGTGTAGATGAGATCTGGAGTAGAACACAAAGAGTTTGTGGGCATTGATGCTTAGATTGCTTCCTCCCTTGGTCGTGTTTTGGTTCAGCGGTATTGTGGGATGAAGCGGCCCGGACCAACATTACTCGTACGCTTATGAGAGACCGGTTCCATCGATTGACGTGTAACTTCGTTGCACAAAGATGGCTGGCGGGTGTCTGTTTCTCCTACTTTAGTTGGATCGGATTCGACAAAGGTGGTCCTTGAGAAGGTTGAAAAGCAACTAGTGTATCACCGTTGTGGTTTTTGTGTAGATGAGAATTGTTCTTGCTAGATACCCATAGCAGCCACGTAAAACATGCAACAACAATTAGAGGACGTCTAACTTGTTTTTGCAGGGTATGTTGTGATGTGATATGGCCAATTACATGATGTGATATATGTGATGTATGAGATGATCATGTGTTGTATAGAATATCACGACTTGTATGTCGATGAGTACGACAACCGGCAGGAGCCATAGGGTTGTCTTTAATTATTGTATGACCTGCATGTCAATCATTAAGCGCTATGTAATGCTTTACTTTATCGCTAAACGGTAGCAATAGTAGTAGAAGCATGGTGGGCGCAACAACCCAGATGGCGACACGTTGATGGAGATCAAGATGATGGAGATCATGGTGTCATGCCGGTGACGATGGAGATCATGCCGATGCTTTCATGATGGAGATCAAAAGCACAAGTTCATGGCCATATCATGTCACTTATGATTTGCATGTGATGTTAATCCTTTTATGCACCTTGTTTTGCTTAGGATGACGATAGCATTATAAGGTGATCCCTCACTTAATTTCAAGATAAATTGTGTTCTCCCCGAGTGTGCACCGTTGCGAAAGTTCGTCGTGTCGAGACACCACATGATGATCGGGTGTGATAGACTCTACGTTCACATACAATGGGTGCAAACCAGTGTTGCACATGCAAAACACTCGGGTTAAACTTGACGAGCCTAGCATGTACAGACATGGCCTCGGAACACAAGAGACCGAAAGGTCGAACATGAGTCATATAGTAGATATGATCAACATGATGATGTTCACCATTGAAACCATCTCAACTCACGTGATGATCGGACTTGAGTTGGTGAATTTGGATCATGTGTCACTCGAATGACCGGAGGGATGCCAATTTGAGTGGGAGTTCTTAAGTAATATGATTAATTGAACTCATTATCATGAACATAGTCAGTAGTGTCTTTGCAAATTATGTTGTAGATTACTTGCTCGCGTTGTAGTTCCCTTGAATTTTTATATGTTCCTAGAGAAATAAAGTTAAAAGATGATGGTAGCAATATTGCGGACTGGGTCCGTGATCTGAGGATTGTCCTCATTGCTGCACAGAAGGCTTATGTCCTTAATGCACCGCTCGGTGCACTAACCCCTCTAGCGTCGTTTGTAGATGTTGTGAACATCTGACAGGCACGTTCTGATGACTACTTTATAGTTTAGTGCATCATGCATTACGGCTTAGAATTGAGGCTCCGATATGTTTTGAACATCATGGAACATATGAGATGTTCTAAGAGCTGAAATTAGGATCTCAGGCTCTTACCCGTGTTGCGAGATATGAGATCTCCAACAAGATTCTTTGCCTGCAAGATGAAGGAGAATAGCTCAATCGTTGAGCATGTGCTCAGATTGTCTGGGTGCTACAATCGCTTGAATCGAGTGGGAGTTGATCTTCCAGATAAGATAGTGATTGATATAGTTCTCCAAGTCACTGTCACTAAGCTACTAGAACTTGGTGATGAACTATAAAACGGCGTGGATAGAAATATTGATCCCTGAGCTGTTCGCGATGTTTGACACCGCGAAGGTAGAAATCAAGAAGGAGCGTCAAGTATTGATGGTTAGGAAAAACCACTAAATTCGAGAAGGGCAGGAGCAAGGAGGGAAACTTCATGGATATCAAGTCAGTTGCTACTCCAGTGAAGCAACCCAAAGTTGAACCCAAACCCGAGACTAAGTGCTTCGATTATAAGGAGAATGGTCGTTGAAGCGAAACAACCCTAGATACTTGGTAGATAAGAAGGCTGGCAACGTCGACAGAAGTATATTTGATATACGTGTTATTGATATGTACCTTGCTAGTACTCCTAGTAGCACCTGGGTATTGGATACCGGTTCGGTTGCTAAATGTTAGTAACTCGAAATAAAAGCTACGGAATGAACGGAGAACTAGCTAAGGGTGAGGTGACGATGTGTGTTGGAAATATTTCCAAGGTTGATGTGATCAACATCGCACGCTCTCTCTACCTTCGGGATTAGTGACGAACCTAAATAAATGTTATTTGGTGTTTTGCGTTGAGCATGAACGTGATTAGATCGTGTTTGTTGCAACACGGTTATTCATTTAAGTTAGAGAATAATGGTTATTCTGTTTACATGAATAATACCTTCAATGGTCATGCACCCAGTGAGAATGGTTTGTTGAATCTTGATCGTAGTAATACACATGTTCATAACATTGATGCCAAAAGATACAAACTTAATAATGATACTACCACATACTTGTGGCACTACCGCTAAACGTCATATTGGTACAAAGCGCATGAAGAAATTCCATGTTGATGGATCTTTGGACTCATTCGATTTCGAATCGGTTGAGACATGCGAACCATGCCTCTTGGGCAAGATGACTAAGGACCCCGTTTTCTGGATTGATGGAGCGGGCAAGTGATTTATTGGAAATGATACATGTTGATGTATGCAATCCAATGAGTCTTGTAGCGTGCGGTGGATATCATTATTTTCTTAACTTCACTGATGATTTGAGTAGATATAGTGTATATTTACTTAATGAAACACAAGTCTGAATCGTTTGAAAGGTTCAAGCAAATTCAGAGTGAAGTATAAGATCATCGTGACAAGAAGATAAAAATGTCTACGATATGATCGTGGAGGTGAATATCTGAGTTACGAGTTTGGCATACAACTTTAGACAATGTGAAAGTCGTTTCACAACTCATGCCACCTGGAACACCATAGTGTGATGGTGTGTCTGAACGTCATAGTCATGCTCTATTGGATATGGTGCGGGCTATGATGTCTCTTATCGTTTTGCTACTATAATTTTGGGGTTATGCATTAGAGACAACCGCATTCACTTTAAATAGGGCACCATCTAAATCCATTGAGATGACACCGTATGAATTATGGTTTGATAGAAACCTAACTGTCATTTCTTAATGTTTGGGGCTGCGACGCTTGTGTGGAAAAATGTTTTCACCTAATGAGCTCGAACCCAAAGCGGACAAATGCATCTTCATAGATTACCCTAAGAATAGTTGGGTGAACCTTCTATCTCAGATCCAAGCATAAAGTGTTTGTTGCTAAAATGGGTCCTTTCTCGAGAAAGAGTTTCTCTTGAAAGTATTGAGTGGGAGGAAGATAGAACTTGTTGAGGATGTTGAACCTTTGTTTCAACCAGAGAGTAGTGCAGCGCAGAAAGATGTTTCTGTGGAACCTACGTCAGTTGAAGAGGAAGTAAATGATGATGATCATAAAGCTTCAGATCAAGTTACTATCAAACCTCGTAGGTTGACAAGGATGTGTACTGCTCTTGAGCGGTACGACAACCCTGTCTTGGAGGTCATGTTGTTGGACAACGATGAACCTGCGAACTATGGAGAAGCGATGATGGGCCCGGATTCCAACAAATGGTTAGAGGCCATGAAATCCGAGAACGGATCCTTGTATGAAAACCAAGTATAGACTTTGGTGGACTTGCTCGTTGGACGGCAAGTCGTCGAGTACAAATGGACCTTTAAAATGAAGACATGCGCTGATGGTGAATGTCACCATTTATAAAGCTCGACTTGTCGCAAAGAAGTTTCCGACAAGTTCAAGGAGTTGACTACGATGAGACTTTCTCACTCGTAGCGATGCTAAAGTCTATTGGAATTATGTTAGCAGTTGCTGCAGTTTTCAATTATGAAATATGGCAGATGGATGCCAAAACATCGTTTCATTCCTTAAGGAAAGGTTGTATGAGATACAACCAGAAGGTTTTGTCAGCCCTAAGGATACTAAAAGGTGTGCAAGATTTAGTGTTCCTTCTATGAACTGAAGCAAGCATCTCAGAGTTGGAATATACACTTTGATGTGGTGATCAAAGTTTTTGAGTCTATACAAAGTTTATGAGAAACTTGTATTTGCAATAAAGTGAGTGGGAGCACTATAGAGTTTCTGCTAAGTATATGTGGATGACATATTGTTGATCGGAACTAATGTAGAATTTCTAGAAAGCATGAACGGTTGTTTGAAAAGTGATTTTCAAAGGAAGACCTGGATAAAGCTACCTAATTGTTGAGCATCAAGATCTATAGAGATAAATCAAGATGCTTGATGAGACTTTCAATGAGTACATACATTGACAAGATTTTGAAAGAGTTCAAAAATGGATCAGTCAGAGAAAGAGTTCTCGCCTGATTTGTAAGGTGTAAAGTTGAGTGAGACTCAAAGCTCGACAACGACAGAAGAAAGAGAAAGGGCGAACGTCGTCCCCTATGCCTTAGCCATAGGCTCTGTATGGTATGCCATGCTGTGTACCGCACATGTGTGTGCCTTGCCATGAGTCCGTCAAGGGGTACAAGAGTGATCCAGGAGTGGATCACTAGACAGCGGTCAAGATTATCCTTAGTAACTAAAAAAAACTAAGGAGATGTTTCTCGATTATGGAGGTGATAAAGAGTTTGTCATAAAGAGTTACGTCGATGCAAGCTTTAACACCAATTCGGATGACTCGTAGTAGCAATCTGGATACGTATAGTGGAGCAGCCATTTGGAACAGTACCAAGTGCAGTGTGGTAGCAGTGTTTACGGTTTGACATAGAGATTTGCAAAGTACACACGGATCTGAATGTCGCAGACCAGTTGACTATAAGACCTCTCTCACATGCAAAGCATGATCGAGCCCCAGAACTCATTGGGTGTTAGATTCATAACAATGCGAATCACATGGTGATTTGAACTAGATTATTGACTCTAGTGCAAGTGGGAGACTGTTGGAAATATGCCCTAGAGGCAATAATAAATTAGTTATTATCATATTTCCTTGTTCATGCTAATCGTTTATTATCCATGCTATAATTGTGTTGATCGGAAACTCAGATACATGTCTGGATACATAGACAACACCATGTCCCTAGTATGCCTCTAATAGACTAGCTCGTTGATCAAAGATGGCTATGGTTTCCTAGTCATGGACATGAGATGTCATTTGGTAACGGGATCACATCATTAGGAGAATGATGTGATGGACAAGACCCAAACTGTAAACGTAGCATATGATCGTGTCAGTTTATTGCTACTGTTTTCTGCATGTCAAGTATGTGTTCCTATGACCATGAGATCATGCAACTCACTGACATCGGAGGAGTACCTTGTGTGTATCAAACGTCGCAATGTAACTGGGTGACTATAAAGGTGCTCTACAGGTATCTTCGAGGGTGTCTGTTGGGTTGGCATGGATCAAGACTGGGATTTGTTACTCCGTGTGACGGAGAGGTATCTCAGGGCCCACTCGATAATACAACATCACAATAAGCCTTGCAAGCAATGTGACTAAGTGTTAGTCACGAGATCTTGTATTACGGAACGAGTAAAGAGACTTGCCGGTAACAAGGTTGAACTAGGTATGGAGATACCGACGATCGAATCTCGGGCAAGTAACATACCGAAGAACAAAGGGAACATCATACGGGATTAACTAAATCCTTGACATAGAGGTTCGACCGATAAAGATCTTCGTAGAATATGTAGGAACCAATATGGGCATCCAGGTCCCGCTATTGGTTATTGACTGTAGAGGTGTCTCGGTCATGTCTACATAGTTCTCGAACCCGCAGGGTCTGCACACTTAAGGTTTGGTGACGTTTCGGTAGTATAGAGTTATGCATGGTGGTGACCGAAGGTTTTTAGGAGTCCTAGATGAGATCCGGACGTCACGAGGAGCTCCGGAATGGTCCGGAGGTAAAGATTGATATATAGGAAGTCCTATTTTGGTCAGCGGAAAAGTTTCGGGCTCATCGATAGTGTACCGGGAGTGCCAGTAGTGTACCGGGAGACCATCGGGAGGGGTATTTCGACCGAAGAGGCTACATGGGCTGTGGGAGAGTGAATACCAGCCCTTGGTGGGCTGGTTGAAGTCCCACAAAGGGCCCATGCGACTGGGAAGAAAAGCCCAAGGAGAAAAAGATGGAAAAAGGCAAAAAGTCTAAATAAGGAAGGAGTCATAATCCTAATAGGATTGGAGTAGGACTCCTCCACCTCCAATTTCGGCCAGATCTTGAGGGTTTGAGGCTGCCTCCTCCCCTCCCTCCCCCCTATATATACTAGAGGATTTGGAGGGAAAAGGTAACCCTAATAGCCACGTGCTACCTCTCCTCTAGATCGCAGTTTCTCCTCTAGATCGGTTTTCAGTGGTGCTTAGGCGAAGCCCTGCTGGAATAGCTCCACCACCATCGCCGCAACGCCGTCGCGCTGCCGGAGAACTCATCTACCTCTCCGCTCCCTCTTGCTGGATCAAGAAGGCGGAGATAGTCATCGAGATGTACGTGTGCTGAACGCGGAGCTGCCGTTTGTTCGGCGCTAGATCGGAAGGACCGTGATTAAGATCGCGAGACATTTTGTGATTGGATAACGGGACAGATCGTGATGAGATCGCGGGATGGATCGTGATGAGATCGCGGGACGGATCGTGATGGGATTGCGGTATGCTCGGCGATTTGGATCACGAAGGCGTTCGACTACATCAACCGCGTTTCTTAACGCTTCCCGCTTAGCGATCTACAAGGGTATGTAGATACACTCTCCCTCTCGTAGATGCTCATCACCATGGATATATCTTGCGTGTGCATAGGAAATTTTTTGTTTCCCATGCAACGTTCCCCAACACCCTTGACGTGAGACCGACGCCAAAAATTCCTATAAATACTAAAACCTCCAGAAAGAAACCTAGATCGGGAGTTTCGCCGCTGTAAGCCTCCAGAGCCACGAAAAACCAATCGGGAGCCCGTTCCGACACCCTGCCGGGGGGGGGGGAAACCATCATCGGAGGCCATGTTCATCAACTCGGTAGTCTCCATGACGAGGATGGAGTAGTTCACCCTCGGTTAGCTATGTGTTTGATCTCTCTCTCTCTCTCTCTCTCTCTCTCTCTCTCTCTCTTGTTCTTGAGATGAATTGACCTTTGAAGTTTTCCCCTCTCTATTGATATAGACGAATCATATGGAGTTTTCCCCTCTCTATCTTCTTGTGATGAATTGACTTTTCCCTTTGAAGTTTTCTTATCGGATTGAGTCTTTGAGTCTTTGAGAACACTTGATGTATGTCTTGCGATGGGATATCCGTGGTGACAATGGGATGTTCTATTGATCCACTTGATGTATGTTTTGGTGATCAACTTGTGGGTTCCGTGACCTTGGGAATCTATGCATAGGGGTTGGCACATGTTTTCGTCTTGAATCCCTGGTAGAAACTTTGGGGCACTCTTTGAAGTTCTTTGTGTTGGATTGAACATGATGAATCTGAAATTATGTGATGCATATCATATAATCAAGCCCATGGGTACTTGCGGTGACATTGGAGTATCTAGGTGACATTAGGGTTTTGGTTGATGTGTCTTAAGGTGTTATTTTAGTACGAACTCTAGGGCTGTTCGTGACACTTATAGGGATAGCTCCTAAGATTGATCAGAAAACATAACTTTGAGGTGGTTTCGTACCCTACAATAATTTCTTCGTTAGTTCTTCGCTATTTGTGACCTTGGAGTGAACTCTTTATCGCATGAGAGGTATTTACATATGATTCAACTATGTCAGTATTGTTGAGAGAAATTGCACTAGTGAAAGTATGAACCCTAGGCCTTGTTTCTAAGCATTGCAATACCATTTGTGCTCACTTTTATCGTTAGTTACCTTGCTGTTTCTATATTTTCGCCAAACTAGTGCACCTATACAATTTACCATTGTATTGGGTGTGTTGGGGACACAAGAGATTTTTGTATTTGATTGCAGGGTTGTTTGAGAGAGACCATCTTCATCCTACACCTCCCACGGATTGATAAACCTTAGGTCATCCACTTGAGAGAAAATTGCCACTGTCCTACAGAACTCTGTGCTTGGAGGCCCAACACGAGTCTACAAGAAGAAGGTTGTGTAGTAGACATCAAGCTCTTTTATGGCGCCGTTGCCGGGGGGTGAGTGCTTGAAGGTATATCTTTGGATCTTGCAATTGAATCTTTTAGTTTCTCGTTTTTCACTAGTTTGGTTTTATAAAAGAAAAGTACAAAAAATTGGGAGCCCGTTCCAGCACCCTGCCGGAGGGGGAAACCATCATCGTAGGCCATCTTCATCATCCTGGCAGTCTCCATGACGAGGATGGAGTAGTTCACCCTCGGGGATGAGGGTATGTACCAGTAGCTATGTGTTTGATCCCTCTCTCTCTCTCTCTCATGTTCTTGAGATGACACGATCTTGATGTACCACGAGCTTTATTGATATAGATGAATCATATGGAGTTTTCTCCTCTCTATCTTCTTTTGACGAATTGAGTTTTCCCTTTGAAGTTTTCTTATCGGATTGAGTGTTTAAGGATTTGAGAACACTTTATGTATGTCTTGCGATGGGATATCAGTGGTGACAATGTCATGTTCTTTTGATCCACTTGATGTATGTTTTGGTGATCAACTTGCGGGTTCCGTGACCTTGGGAATCTACGCATAGGGTTTGACACACGTTTTTGTCTTGAATCTCCGGTAGAAACTTTGAGGCACTCTTTGAAGTTTTTGTGTTGGATTAAACATGATGAATCTGAAATTATGTGATGCATATTGTATAATCAAGCCCATGGGTACTTGTGGTGACATTGGAGTATCTAGGTGAAATTAGGGTTTTGGTTGATGTGTGTCTTAAGGTATTATTTTAGTACGAACTCTAGGGCTGTTCATGACACTTATAGGGATAGCTCATAAGATTGATCGGAAAAGATAACTTTGAGGTGGTTTCGTACCCTACAATAATTTCTTAGTTAGTTCTCCGCTATTTGTGACTTTGGAGCGAACTCTTTGTCGCATGAGAGGTATTTACATACGATTCAACTATGTCAGTATTATTGAGAGAAATGCACTAGTGAAAGTATGAACCCTAGGCCATGTTTCTAAGGATTGCAATACCATTTGTGCTCACTTTTATCATTAGTTACCTTACTATTTTTATATTTTCAGATTACAAAAACCTATATCTACCATCCATATTACACTTGTATCACCATCTCTTCATCGAACTAGTGCACCTATACAATTTGCCATTGTATTGGGTGTGTTGGGGACACAAGAGATTTCTTGTATTTAATTGCAGGGTTGTTTGAGAGAGACCATCTTCATCCTACACCTCCCATGGATTGATAAACCTTAGGTCATCCACTTGAGGGAAAATTGCCACTGTCCTACAAAACTCTGCGCTTGGAGGCCCAACACGAGTCTACAAGAAAAAGGTTGGGTAGTAGACATCATTGTTGGGGAACGTAGTAGTAAATCAAAATTTTCCTACGACCACCAAGATCAATCTATGGAGAAACCAGAAAACAAGCGAGAGGAGAGTGCATCTTCATACCTTTGAACATCGCTAAGTGGAAGCGTTACTAGAACGCGGTTGGTGGAGTCGTACTCGCAGCGATTCAGATCGCGGTGGATTCCGATCTAAGCGCCGAACAACGGTGCCTCCGCGATCAACACACGTGCAGCCTGGTGATGTCTCCTATGCCTTGATCCATCAAGGAGGAAGGAGAGGTTGAGGGAGAGCTCCGGCAGCACGACGGCGTGGTGACGGTGGAGCTACGTGGCACTCCGGTAGGGTTTCGCCAAGCACTACGGAGAACGAGGAAGAGGAAGGGTAGGGCTGCGCCGAGAGAGAGGAACTCGTGTGTTTGGCAGCCCCCAAACCCCCACTATATATAGTAGTAGGAGGAGGGAGGGTGCATCCCCTAGGGTTCCCACCCTAGGGCCGCCGGCCAGCCCAGATGGCATCTGGTGCGGCGGCCAAAGGGGGAGAGGGGAGGGGAGGCGCCCTAGGTGGGCCTTAGGCCCATCTGGCCCTAGGGTTTGCCCCCTTCCCACCTTGCTGCGCCTTGGGATGGGGTGAGAGGCGCACCAGCCCACCTAGGGGCTGGTTCCCTCCCACTTGTGGCCCATGCAGCCCTCTGGGGCCGGTGGCCCCTCCCGGTGGACCCCCGGAACCCTTCCGATGGTCCCGGTACGTTACCGGTGATGCCCAGAACACTTCCGGTGACCAAATCCTCACTTCCTATATGTGAATCTTTACCTCCAGACCATTCCGGAACTCCTCATGACGTCCGTGATCTCATCCGGGACTCTGAACAACCTTTGGTAACCACGTACACTATTTCCCTATAACCCTAGCGTTATCGACCCTTAAGTGTGTAGACCCTACGGGTTCGGGAGACACGTAGACATGACCGAGACACCTCTCCGGTCAATAACCAACAGCGGGATCTGGATACCCATGTTGGCTCCCACATGCTCCACGATGATCTCATCGGATGAACCACGATGTCGGGGATTCAATCAATCCCGTATATAATTCCCTTTGTCTACCGGTATGATACTTGCCCGAGATTCGATCGTCGGTATCCCTGTACCTTGTTCAATCTCATTACCGGCAAGTCTCTTTACTCGTTCCATAACACATCATCCTGTGGCTAACTCCTTAGTCACATTGAGCTCATTATGATGATGTCTTACCTAGTGGGCCCAGAGATACCTCTCCGTCACACGGAGTGACAAATCCCAGTCTCGATTCGTGCCAACCCAACAGACACTTTCGGAGATACCCGTAGTGGACCTTTATAGCCACCATTTACGTTGTGACATTTGGCACACCCAAAGTATTCCTACAGTATTCGAGAGTTGCACAATCTCATGGTCTAAGGAAACGATACTTGACATTAGAAAAGCTTTAGTAGACGAACTACACAATCTTGTGCTATGCTTAGGATTGGGTCTTGTCCATCACATCATTCTCCTAATGATATGTTCCCATTATCAACGACATCCAATGTCCATGGTCATGAAACCGTGACCATCTATTGATCAACGAGCTAGCCAACTAGAGGCTTGCTAGGGACACGTTGTGGCCTATGTATTCACACATGCATTACGGTTTCTAGTTAATACAATTACAGCATGAACAATAGACAATTATCATGAACAAGGAAATACAATAATAACCATTTTATTATTGCCTCTAGGGCATATTTCCAACAGTCCCCCACTTGCACTAGAGTCAATAATCCAGTTACATTGTGATGAATCGAATACCCATAGAGTTCTGGTGTTGATCATGTTTTGCTCGTGAGAGAGGTTTAGTCAACGGATCTGCGACATTCGAATCCGTATGTACTTTACAAATATCTATATCTCCTTCCTGAATGTAATCACGAATGGAGTTGAAGCGGCGCTTGATGTGTCTTGTCTTCTTGTGAAACCCGGGCTCCTTCGCAAGGGCAATAGCTCCAGTGTTGTCACAGAATAGAGTCATCGGGCCTGATGCGCTGGGAATCACTCCTAGGTCAGTGATGAACTCCTTCATCTAGACTCCTTCCTTTGCTACTTCCGAAGCAGCTATGTACTCCGCTTCACATGTAGATGCCGCCACGACGCTTTGCTTGCTGCTGCACCAGCTCACTGCCCCTCCGTTCAAAATATACACGTATCCGGTTTGCGACTTGGAGTCATCCGGATCTGTCTCGAAGCTAGCATCAACGCAACCCTTTATGACGAGCTCTTTGGCACCTCCATATACGAGAAACATGTCCTTGGTCCTTTTCAGGTACTTCAGGATATTCTTGACCGTTGTCCAGTGTTCCGCTCCGAGATCACTTTGGTACCTCCCTACCAAACTTATGGCAAGGTTCACATCAGGTTTGGTACACAGCATGGCATACATGATAGAGCCTATGGCTGAAGCATAGGGGATGACACTCATCTTTTCTCTATCCTCTGCCGTGGTCGGGCATTGAGTCGTACTCAATCTCACACCCTGTAACACAGGAAAGAACCCCTTCTTGGACTGATCCATATTGAACTTCTTCAATATCTTGTCAAGGTATGTGCTTCGTGAAAGACCTATGAGGCGTCTCGATCTATCTCTATAGATTTTGATGCCTAATATGTAAGCAGCTTCTCCAAGGTCCTTCATTGAAAAACTCTTGTTCAAGGAGGCCTTTATGCTTTCCAAAAGTTCTATATCATTTCCCATCAATAATATGTCATCCACATATAATATGAGAAATGCTACAGAGCTCCCACTCACTTTCTTGTAAATACAGGGTTCTCCATAAACCTGTATAAATCCAAACGCTTTAATCACCTCATTAAAGCTAATGTTCCAACTCCGAGATGCTTGCACCAACCCATAGATGGAGCGCTG
Organism: Hordeum marinum; assembly: GCA_022496015.1. Taxonomy (NCBI): domain Eukaryota; kingdom Viridiplantae; phylum Streptophyta; class Magnoliopsida; order Poales; family Poaceae; genus Hordeum; species Hordeum marinum. The sequence goes on from CM039674.1 coordinate 82,440,034, forward strand.
GAGCTTGCATACTTTGTTAGCGCCCTTAGGATCGACAAAACCTTCCGGCTGCATCATATACAGTTCTTCCTTAAGGAAGCCATTAAGGAATGCCGTTTTGACGTCCATTTGCCAGATCTCATAATCATAAAATGCGACAATTGCTAACATGATTCGGACGGACTTCAGCATCGCTATGGGTGAGAAAGTCTCATCATAGTCAACTCCTTGAACTTGTCGATAACCCTTAGCGACAAGCCGAGCCTTATAGATGGTCCCATTACCGTTTGCGTCAGTATTCTTCTTAAAGATCCATTTATTTTCTATGGCTCGCCAATCATCGGGCAAGTCCACCAAATTCCATACTTTGTTCTCATACATGGATCCTATCTCGGATTTCATGGCTTCAAGCCATTTGTTGGAATCCGGGCCCGCCATCGCTTCTTCATAGTTCGAAGGTTCACTGTTGTCCAACAACATGATCTCCAGGATAGGGTTACCGTACCACTCTGGTGCGGAACGTGTCCTTGTGGACCTTCGAGGTTCAATAGCACCTTCATCTGAAGTTTCATGATCATCATCATTAACTTCCTCTCCAGCCGGTGGAGGCTCCATAGAAACAACTTCCTGTGTTACGCTACTCTCCGGTTCGAGTGGAGGCACAATTACCTCATCAAGTTCTATTTTCCTCCCACTTACTTCTTTCGAGAGGAACTATTTCTCTAGAAAGGATCCATTCTTGGCAACAAAGACTTTGACTTCGGATCTTAGGTAGAAGGTATACCCAACTATTTCTTTGGGGTATCCTATGAAGACGCACTTTTCTGCTTTGGGTTCGAGCTTTTCTGGTTGAAGTTTCTTCACATAAGCATCGCATCCCCAAACTTTTAGAAATGACAGCTTAGGTTTCTTTCCAAACCATAATTCATACAGTGTCGTCTCAACGGACTTTGACGGTGCCCTATTTAAAGTGAATGTGGCAGTCTCTAATGCATATGCCCAAAATGACAGCGGTAAGTCGGTAAGAGACATCATAGATCGCACCATATCCAATAGAGTGCGATTACGACGTTCAGACACACCATTTCGCTGAGGTGTGCCAGGCGGCATGAGTTGTGAAACAATTCCACATTTCCTTAGGTGCGTGCCAAACTCGTGACTCAAATATTCTCCACCACGATCAGATCGTAGGCACTTTATTTTCCTGTCACGTTGATTCTCTACCTCACTCTGAAATTCCTTGAACTTTTTAAAGGTTCCAGACTTGTGTTTCATTAAGTAGACATACCCATATCTGCTCAAGTCATCAGTGAGGGTGAGAACATAACGGTAGCCACTGCAAGCCTCGACGCTCATTGGAACGCATACATCGGTATGTATTATCTCCAATAAGTCAGTCGCTCGCTCCACTATTTCGGAGAACGGAGCCTTGGTCATCTTGCCCATGAGGCATGGTTCGCACGTGTCAAATGATTCAAAATCAAGAGACTCCAAAAGTCCATCAACATGGAGCTTATTCATGCGTTTGAGACCAATATGACCAAGGCGGCAGTGCCACATGTAAGTGGGACTATCATTATCAACCTTACATTTTTGGTACTCACACTATGGACATGTGTAATATCACGTTCGAGATTCATCAAAAATAAACCATTGACCAGCAGGGCATGACCATAAAACATTTCTCTCATATAAATAGAATAACCATTATTCTCGGATTTAAATGAGTAGCCATCTCGCATCAAGCGAGATCCAGATACAATGTTCATGCTCAAAGCCGGTACTAAATAACAATTATTAAGGTTTAAAACTAATATTGAAGGTAGATGTAGTGTTAGCGTGCCGACGGCGATCACATTGACCTTGGAAGCATTCCCGACGCGCATCGTCACCTTGTCCTTTGCCAGTCTCCGCTTATTCCGCAGCTCTTGCTTGGAGTTACAAATGTGAGCATCTGCACCGGTATCAAATACCCAGGAGCTACTACGAGTGCTGGTTAGGTACACATCAATAACAAGTATATCACCTATACCTTTAACGTTGCCGACCTTCTTATTCGCTAAGTACTTGGGGTAGTTCCGCTTCCACTGACCGGTACCCTTGCAATAAAAGCACTCACTCTCAGGCTTGGGACCATTGTTGTTCTTCTTCCCGGCAACTTGCTTACCGGGCACGGCAATAGCTTTGCCGTCCTTCTTGAAGTTCTTCTTACCCTTTCCTTTCTTGAAACTAGTGGTCTTCTTTACCATCAACACTTGATGCTCCTTTTTGATCTCGACCTCCACTGATTTCAGCATCGAGTAGAACTCAGGAATGGACTTCTCCATACCCTGCATGTTGTAGTTCAGCACAAAGCTCTTGTATCTAGGTGGAAGCGACTGGAGGATTCTGTCAATGACCAAGTCATCTGGGAGATTAGCTCCTAGCTGAGTCAAGCGGTTTTGCAACCCAGACATTTTGAGTATGTGCTCACTGACAGAACAATTTTCCTCCATCTTACAACTGAAGAACTTGTCAGAGCCATCGTATCTCTCGACCCGGGCATGAGCTTGAAAAACCAGTTTCAGCTCTTGGAACATCTCATATGCTCTGTGTTGCTCAAAACGCTATTGGAGCCCCGGTTCTAAACTGTAAAGCATGCCGCACTGAACCAGGGAGTAATCATCACAGCGCGTCTGCCAAGCATTCATCACGTCTTGTTCCACTGGGAGAATGGGTGCGTCACCTAGCGGTGCATCAAGGACATACAATCTTTTGGAAGCTATGAGGATGATCCTCAAGCTACGGACCCAGTCCGCATAGTTGCTTCCATCATCTTTCAGCTTGGTTTTTGCTCGGAACGCGTTGAAGTTGAGGGTGACATTAGCGTTGGCCATTGGATCTACAATATAGTTTGTAAAGACAATTTTAGACTAAGTTCATGATAATTAAGTTCACATAATCAAATTATTTAATGAACTCCCACTTAGATAGACATATCTCTAGTCATCCAAGTGACACATGATCCACGTCAACTAGCCCGTGTCCGATCATCACATGAGACGGACTAGTCATCCGTGGTGAAACTCTCCATGTTGATCGTATCTCCTATACAACTCATGTTCGACTTTTCGGTCTTCCGTGTTCCGAGGCCATGTCTGTACATGCTAGGCTCGTCAAGTCAACCTAAGTGTATCGCGTGTGTAAATCTGGCTTACACCCATTGTATGCGAACGTTAGAACCAATCACACCCGATCATCACGTGGTGCTTCGGAACAACGATCCTTAGCAATGGTGCACAATTAGGGTGAACACATTTCTTGAAATTTTATTGAGAGATCATCTTATTTAGCTACCGTCGTTCTAAGCAAATAAGATGTAAACATGATAAACATCACATGCAATCAATATAGTGACATGATATGGCCAATATCATCTTACTCCTTTGATCTCCATCTTCGGGGCACCATGATCATCACTGTCACCGGGACGACACCATGATCTCCATCATCGTGTCTTCATGAAGTTGTCTTGCCAACTATTACTACTACTATGTCTAATGTTTAGCAATAAAGTAAAGTAATTACATGGCGATCTTGATTGACATGCAGGTCATACAATAAATTAAGACAACTCCTATGGCTCCTGCCGGTTGTCATACTCATCGACATGCAAGTCGTGAATACTATTACAAGAACATGATCAATCTCATACATCACAATGCATCACATCACATTCTTTGTCCATATCACATCACACGACATATGCTGCAAAAACAAGTTAGACATCCTCTAATTTGTTGTTGCAAGTTTTTACGTGGCTGCTATAGGTTTCTAGCAAGAACATTTCTTACCTACGCCAAAACCACAATGTGATATGCCAATTGCTATTTACCCTTCATAAGGACCCTTTTCATCGAATCCGATCCGACTAAGGTGGGAGAGACAGAACGCTAGCCACCTTATGCAACAAGTGCATGTCAGGCGGCGGAACCGGTGTCACGTAAGCGTACGTGTAAAGTTGGTCCGGGCCGCTTCATCCCACAATACCGCCGAATCAAGATAAGACTAGTAACGGCAAGCAAATTAACAAGATCGACATCCACAACAACTTGTGTTCTACTCGTGCATAGATTCTACGCATAGACCTAGCTCATGATGCCACTTTTGGGGAACGTAGTAGTAAATCAAAAATTTCCTACAACCACCAAGATCAATCTATGGAGAAACCAACAAACGAGCAAGGGGAGAGTGCATCTTCATACCTTTGAAGATCGCTAAGCGGAAGCGTTACTAGAACGCGGTTGGTGAGTCGTACTTGCAACGATTCAGATCGCGGTGGATTCCGATCTAAGCGCCGAACAACGACGCCTCCGCGTTCAACACACGTGCAGCCCGGTGACGTCTCCCACGCCTTGATCCAGCAAGGAGGAAGGAGAGGTTGATGGAGAGCTCTGGCAGCACGACGACATGGTGACGGTGGAGCTATGTGGCACTCCGATAGGGCTTTGCCAAGCACTACGAAGAACGAGGAAGAGGAAGGGTAGGGCTGCGCCGAGAGAGAGGAACTCGTGTGTTTGGCAGCCCCCAAACCCCCACTATATATAGGAGCAGGAGGAGGGAGGGTGCAGCCCCTAGGGTTCCCACCCTAGGGCCACTGGCCAGCCCAGATGGCATCTGGTGCGGCTGCCAGAGGGGGAGAGGGGAGGGGCGGCGCCCTAGGTGGGCCTTAGGCCCATCCGGCCCTCGAGTTTGCCCCCTTCCCACCTTGCTGCGCCTTGGGCTGGGGTGGGAGGCGCACTAGCCCACCTAGGGGCTGGTTCCCTCCCACTTGTGGCCCATGCAGCCCTCTGGGGCCGGTGGCCCCTCCCGGTGGACCCCCAGAACCCTTCCGGTGGTCCCGGTACATTACCAGTGATGCCCAGAACACTTCTGGTGACCAAATCCTCACTTCCTATATATGAATATTTACCTCCGGACCATTCCGGAACTCCTCGTGATGTCCGGGATCTCACCCGGGACTCCAAACAACCTTCAGTAACCACGCACACTATTTCCCTATAACCCTAGCGTCATCGAACCTTAAGTGTGTAGACCCTACGGGTTCGGGAGACACGTAGACATGACCGAGACACCTCTCCGGTCAATAACCAACAACGGGATCTGGATACCCATGTTGGATCCCACATGCTCCACGATGATCTCATCGGATGAACCACGATGTCGGGGATTCAATCAATCCCATATACAATTCCCTTTGTCTACCGGTATGATACTTGCGTGAGATTCGATCGTCGGTATCCCTATACCTTGTTCAATCTTGTTACCGGAAAGTCTCTTTACTCGTTCCGTAACACATCATCCCGTGGCTAACTCCTTAGTCACATTGAGCTCATTATGATGATGTCTTACCAAGTGGGCCCAGATATACCTCTCCATCACACGGAGTGACAAATCCCAGTCTTGATTTGTGCCAACCCAACAGACACTTTCGGAGATACCCGTAGTGCACCTTTATAGCCACCCAGTTACGTTGTGACATTTGGCACACCCAAAGCATTCCTACGGTATCCGGGATTTGCACAATCTCATGGTCTAAGGAAACGATACTTGACATTATAAAAGCTTTAGCAGACGAACTACACGATCTTGTGCTATGCTTAGGATTGGGTCTTGTCCATCACATGATTGTCCTAATGATGTGATCCCGTTATCAACGACATCCAGTCTCCATGGTCATGAAACCGTGACCATCTATTGATCAACGAGCTAGCCAACTAGAGGCTCGCTAGGGACACGTTGTGGTCTATGTATTCACACATGCAATACGGTTTCTGGTTAATACAATTACAACATGAACAATAGACAATTATCATAAACAAGGAAATACAATAATAACCATTTTATTATTGCCTCTAGGGCATATTTCCAACAATCACGGGGTAGCATCGCACTCACCCCCGACAAGTATCCTAGCGAGGTGCGCACTGTCTTCGACCTGCTGCCATCCGCCACCGGCGTGGCCCCCAATGACATCGATGACCTCTGCGCTCTCTTCGGCGAGCTGCGCATCAGCACCGCTCCTGTTCCCGACAAGTACCACAATGAGGTGCTTGTCTTCCCAGACCCATTGTCGTTAGTTGGTAGTGGCGCTCTCGACGATGCCAACGCCTCTGCGTTCGCGTCGAGGTGCTGACCACCAATTCAACCACCAGCACTGCACGCGGCAGGGCGGAGGCTGTGGTCCGTGCCAGCCAGTTCGACCCCTTGTGCGCCACCATGGAAGGCATGCGTAGCCATGTCCCATCGGCAACCAACCCGACTGCCATCATGACAGAGCTTGAGGTGGCCTACAAGAAGCTTTTTGTGGAGGCCACTACGCTCGACACCATGCGGCGTCAGATGGAGTCTGTGCAATGCGAGTACAACACCGTCTACGATCTCACCTCGGCCAGAACCGAGCCCTACTGGCATAATGAGGTGTGCCACCGCGACCGTGTGATCATCGACCTCCTCAATGGGAACATGCTGACCTTTGACACCCCTGCGGCTAACATGAGGGCTGCCCAGGTGGCCATGGCCGACCTCACGGGTTTGGAAGGCGAGAAATGTGAGCTACATGAGCAACGCGTCCGCGAGCTCATCGCTACAACCAACATGCTACAAGCCCAGTTTGAACCAGCCTTGGATGGCTTGGCATCCCCCCACCCTCAGGGCGACGGACAATTTTCGGCTGGAGGACACCGACGGATGCAGCAGGCCTCCTCCCCGTCTGGCTCCAGCCATCAGGCCGGTCGGAGCCACGGTGGTCGCTCCGACATCACGATGACCAACCGATTGTTACTAGTGGGCGAGATGCCCAACAGGAAGACGGCCGCCTACAAACGGCCGCACGCGCCCCACCTTCGCAACATGACCAGGCAGTCTTAGTCGGGCCGAGTATTCGCCCAGGGCTCGCCGCCAGATACTCGTAATCTGCGTTGGGTTTTCTGTGAAGAGGAACGGGTTATCGCAGCACAAAGTGGTATGCAGTTCCCTCAGTTATGAAACCAAGGTTTATGGAACCAATAGGAATACCAATCCTCAACCGTGTTCAGCGGCTGCACACGAAAGGCCAAACAACTTGCACCCAAAACCGGCAAGAGGGTTGTGAATCCCCTTGATCTCGTTTTTGCAAGCAAATGAGTTGTGTAGATAATTGTAAATTGTAAAATAAAATAAAATAAAAGCAAGGTAATAAAAGTGTTTGTGAATATATAAGTGAATAAACCAGGGGGTCATAGAGTTCTCTAGTGGCTTCTCTCATAGAAATAGCATATGATGGGAAACAAATTACTGTTGGGCAATTGATAGAAAAGCGAATAGTTGTGTGATTTTTATGTAAAGGACCATGTGTATATAGTCATCACGTCCATAAGCAAATAGGCCGACTCCTGCATGCACCTATTACTATCACTCCACTCATCGACCGCTATCCAGCATGCATCTAGAGTATTAAGTAAAACAGAGTAATGCTTGGAGAACAACGACATGATGTAGACAAAAATCAATCAATATGAATAAACCCCATCGTTTTATCCTTAGTAGCAGCAAAACAAAGGTGCAACTTGTCCCCTTATGTCACTGGGATATAAAAACTCACCAGGTTGAACCTACTACAACACACCACTCCCACCGAAGAAATATCAATCTACTTGGCCAGACTATCTCAAGATCGAAGAGCATTACGAAGCTATTATGATCATGCAAATAAGAATCTTAGTATTCAGGTTTGACTCAAATACTTTTCATGAATATTCTGAACATAAACTCACAATTCATTGGATCCCAACAAACACAGCACACAAAGGGATTACATCAGATAGATCAAGGCAAAGATGCGATGAACATTGTAACGAAGATCGAGAGAGAGAGATTTCCATCTAGGTACTACCTACGGACCCGTAGGTCTGTGATGAACTAACCACACATCATGTTGAGGGCAACAAGGTTGATGAGGAGGCCCTCCCTGATTGATCTCCCCTTCGACAGGGTGCCGGAACAAAGGTGTAGACGGCCTGCCGTCGGAATAAAGACTTGCGACGGTGGAAAAAGTGTTTCGAGAGCACTTCTAGGGTTTTTGGAATATATGTCAGTTTATAGGCCAGAGAGGGGCCTCGAGAGGCGCCCGAGGGAGGCACAAGCCATCAGGGTGCCCCCTGGTAGCGCGCCCTGTTATCTTGTGGGCCCCTCATGGCTCTCCCATCCTCCCCCCGAACCTTCCAAGTCTTCTTTTGGTCCAGAAAAATCATCAAAAAGTTTCAAGACAATTCGACATCGTTTGGTACTGTAAAACTGAAAAGTCAAAAACATGCAGAAAACACAACTCGCACTAGGCACTGGGTCAATAGGTTAGTGCTCAAAAGTATTAATACAAAGTCTAACCATAGCATTAAACATGTGGACCCAAATCAGCCCCTTACAAAGTAGCGCATAAACTAGGGTTTAAGCTTCTGCCACTCTAGCAACCCATCATCTAATAACTAATCCACAATGCATTCCCTCAGGCCCAAGGATGGTTAAGTGTCATGCAGTCGATGTTCACGTGACACCACTAAGGGAATCACAACATACATATCAACAAAATATCAAACACATATCAAATTAACATGATTACTTGCAACATGACTTCTCCCGTGACCTCCAGAACAAAGGTAACTGCTCACAAATAATATGCATGCTCAAGATGAGAGGTGTATTGAATAGCATAATGGATCTGGACATATACTCTTTCACCAAATAAACCATATAGACAACTAAGTGATAGCAAGATATATAACAAGAAACAATATGGCTATCACAAAGTAAAATGCATAAGTAAAGGGCTCGGGTAAGAGGTAGCCGAGGAGCATGGAGATGATGATGTATCCCGAAGTTCACACCCTTGCGGATGCTAATCTCTGTTTGGAGCGGTGTGGAGGCACAATGCTCCCCAAGAAGCCGCTAGGGCCACAGTAATCTCCTCACGCCCTCGCACAATGCAAGATGTCGTCATTCCACTAAGGGACCCTCGAGGGCGGTCACCAAACCAGTACAAACAAGGTTGGGGCAAACTCCACAACTTAATTGGAGGCTCCTAACAACACCATGAAGCTTCACCACAATATGGGCTAAGAAAAATCTAAAACACCTAAGAATTAAATTTCAAATTCATTTTCTCTCTTCTCCTTAAGAAGTGTTTATGTGATAAGGGATCCTTGATATTTCTCCCCCTTTATAAGAGAAGGTTACACTTCTTTTCATGATCATCTCTCCCCCTTAGATATTCTTTCCTTTAGTATTGCATCTCCCCCTTTGGTATGAATACCCCCCCTTTAAGAATATCTCCCCCTTTAGTATGAGTATAAGCTTTGATGCTTTGATATTTCTCCCCCTTTGGCATTACTTTCCAAAAAGGTCATACAAGGGACACATAAAAGGGATCATTGATTGGGAAGGGATCCTAGAGATATAGTGTCATTGAGAGTATTGAGACAAGGGTTCCTTGAAAACAAATTTTCTCCCCCTTAAGATTTGAAAACCTTAAAAAATTTCTCCTCCTTTGATGTAGGGATCCTTGATTATTTGAGATTATATCTCTTGATATTTCTCCCCTACATATTTGGAATCATTGAGTTGATTGTAAAACAGAGCATACAAAGTGCATAGAGGTCGGTGGTTCCGAGGCACAATATTTGGTGACACTGATATATGTTTCTGTAGTAGAACTGCAATATTGGTAAGACCGAGAAAAATTGATCGGAGGCTCCGAGCTGGAAAACAGAAACTTGGCAACTTTGTCAAAAGGAATTTATCAGAATGTCTCCAACATGTCTCACAGGTTGGCAATGAATTTATAGAAAGATTTGCAAATAAATTTTTTAGAAAGATTTGCAAAGATTTTTTTAGAAAGATTTGCAAAGAATTTTTTATCTAGGGTAGAGTTGAATGAAAATGTCAAAGAGCAACACATGAAGGGTTTTCAATTCTTACAACTAGATGATGGGTGGTGACTAGGTCACCTATGTTAGAGTATATTGACTTAAGGAGTCAAGCAAGAATACTTGATCATAGGTCATACTCATCGTTAAGCTCAAGATGGGGTTACCATTTTTCTATTAAGCATTTTAATGTCTTCATTTCGCGTGAGTTGCTTTATCTCATGACTTGGAGTAAAGCTATATCAAGGATATGAGTACATACCTTTGAGTGATGTTGATGACGTAGCTTGTAGGTGAACTTGATGAGGATGCTCGAAGTTGATGAGGTTCATCTTGAGTTGGGAGCGATCCTCTTTGTTTTCCTTCACTTTCCACCTACATAGGTTAGTCATGCAAGTAAGAACATTATATATTCAAATGACATGATACCAATTGTGAGTTGATATAAAATGAGAAAAATATGTCAATGATATGTTTTGTTGTATTCTTCCTTCCATCATCAAAAAGGGGTTGTGGATACTTGGTCATGACAAGATTTCTTAAGATATGAGTTGTTTGCAATCTTGTGGAGTGTTGTTTTTCCAAGTACCTACAAAAGGGATATATGCAAGACAAGGGAGCATAGAATTCCAAGATATGTGACATTCATGTTAATAATAGCATGGGATGGTTAAGAAAGCTCATCCCCTTGCATGCATCCGAGTGAGCTTAGCTCAGGTCTGAAGTATCAATGATGTTAAACTCAGTCCTCAAATGACAAAACTATTTTTCATCAAGTGGATTCATAAAGATATTGACCAATTGTTTGTTAGTACGAACATGCTTAAGATTAATATCTCCTTTGGCAACATGATCACGAATGAAATGATGTCGAACTTGAATATGCTTAGTTCGAGAATGTTGCATGGGGTTATGACCAATCTTAATAGCACTTTCATTGTCACCATGTAATGGGACCTTTTTCACATGTATTCCATAATCCTTAAGCGTTTGTTTCATCCATAGCAATTGTGCACAACATGATCTGGTAGCAATATATTCAGCTTCGGTGCTAGATAGAGATACCGAGTTTTGTTTCTTGGAGGGCCAAGACACAAGAGATCTACCAAGAAATTGACATGTACCCGAGGTGGATTTTCTATCAACCTTGTCACCGACATAGTCCAAGTCGGAGTAGCCAACAAGATTAAAAGAAGATCCCTTGGGATACCAAATGCCAAAGTTCGATGTATGTATCAAGTATCTCACAATGCGTTTCACAACCTTAAGATGACATTCTTTAGGTGCAGCTTGATATCGGGCATACATGCACACACTAAGCATAATATCTGGACGAGAGGCACATAGATATAGCAATGAACCAATCATTAATCGATAAACCTTTTGATCAACCGGTTTGCCTTCCTTAGTGAGATCATCGTGTATGCTAGTGGGCATGGGAGTTTTCATACCTTTGCACTCTTGCATGTTAAACTTCTTCATCAAGTCCTTGGTGTACTTTGTTTGAGAGAAGAATGTATATTCTCTAGTTTGCTTGATTTGTAGACCAAGAAAGAATTTTAGCTCACACATCATAGACATCTCATACTTCTCTGACATCAACCTTCGAAATTTCGCACTAAATTGTGGGTTAGTAGATCCAAAGATAATATCATCCACATAAATTTGGCAGACAAATAATTCTCCATTAACTCTCTTTGTGAATAAGGTTGCGTCAATTTTACCAATTTCAAAACCTTTTTCAATAAGAAACTTCGTTAGGCATTTATACCAAGCACGAGGAGCTTACATAAGACATATAAAGCTTTACGAAGTTTGTAAACGTGGTTAGGTTTCTTAGGATTTACAAATCCGGGAGGTTGTTTAACATAGACTTCCTCCTCTATTTCTCCATTTAAAAAGGCACTTTTAATATCCATTTGGTAAAGAGTGATGTCATGGTGATTGGCATAAGCAAGAAGAATTCGAATAGCTTTAAGTCTAGCAATAGGGGCACATGTCTCATCGTAGTCCATACCTTAGACTTGCGTGAATCCCTAGGCTATGAGACACGCCTTGTTGCGTACAACTTGACCGTCTTCATCTTGCTTGTTCCGAAACACCTGTTTCATGTCGATGATGTTTTGCTCGTCCTTGGGCTTCTCCACGAGTGTCCACGCTTAGTTCCTTTCGAAGTTGTGAAGCTCTTCACGCATAGCATTCACCCAATCTGCATCTTCAAGAGCTTGTTCAACCTTCAAGGGTTCAATGCTAGCGATGAAAGAATAATGCTCACAAAAGTTAGCTAGGCAAGTTTTAGAGCGAGTGATCCTTCGTGTTTGTATGTCACCAAAGATTTGGTTTAGGGGGTTGTTCTTGGTCACTTGTTCTCGAACTCGGGGTAGCTTTGGCTTGTTGGATGGTGGAGATTCTTCTTCATCGTCTCCTTCATCTTTGTTGTTGTCGAAGTTGTCATTTTCTTGAGGTGGTGGTGAAGGAGGTGGTGGTGGATCTTCATGATGTACTTCCTCCTCCTCTTCATCTTGTCGTGTACCGCTTGTGGATGCTTCCATGTAGTTTTGTCGGTAGCCTTGATCCGGAGTAGGAGCTTACACTTGGGTTGATGAAGTACTTATCTTCACCTCCATGGGATGAATCTTGCCGATAGGCAAGTCTTGGATATATTTTGAAGGATCTTTATCTTCTACATCATTTGGCAATTGTTTTGCTTGTGAACCATTAGTTTCATAAAAATTCACATGTACTATCTCTTCAACTTTTTGAGTGAAGTTGTTGTAGACACGGTAGGTGTGAGAGTTCGATCCGTAACCAAGTTGGAAACCTTCATGAGATTTGGGAGCAAATTTAGCAGGACGATGCTCATCAAGAGTGTAGCACTTAGAGCTAAATACCCAAAAGTATCCAACTTGGGGTTTGTTGCCAGTGAGTAGCTCGTATGCCATTTTACTAAGAAGCTTGTGCAAGTATAGTTGGTTTGTGACATGGCATGCTGTTTCCACGACATCTGCCCAAAAGTGTCTTGGCGTCTTGTATTCGTCAAGCATCGTTCTTGCCATCTGAATGAGGGTTCGGTTCTTCCTCTCAACAACTCAATTTTGTTGAGGCATGTAGGTCGCCGAGAACTCATGTGAAATGCCTTCTGTTGGAAATATGCCCTAGAGGCAATAATAAAATGGTTATTATTGTATTTCCTTGTTCATGATAATTGTCTATTGTTCATGCTATAATTGTGTTAACCGGAAACCGTAATACATGTGTGAATACATAGACCACAACATGTCCCTAGTAAGCCTCTAGTTGGCTAGCTCGTTGATCAATAGATGGTCTCGGTTTCATGACCATGGACATTGGATGTCGTTGATAACGGGATCACATCATTAGGAGAATGATGTGATGGACAAGACCCAATCCTAAGCATAGCACAAAGATCGTGTAGTTCGTTTGCTAAAGCTTTTCAATGTCAAGTGTCATTTCCTTAGACCATGAGATTGTGTAACTCCCGGATATCGTAGGAATACTTTGGGTGTGCCAAACGTCACAACGTAACTGGGTGGCTATAAAGGTACGCTACGGGTATCTCCGAAAGTGTCTGTTGGGTTGACACGAATCGAGACTGGGATTTGTCACTCCGTGTGACGGAGAGGTATCTCTGGGCCCACTCGGTAAGACATCATCATAATGAGCTCAATGTGACTAAGGAGTTAGCCACGGGATGATGTATTACGGAACGAGTAAAGAGACTTGCCAGTAACGAGATTGAACAAGGTATGGGGATACCGACGATCGAATCTCGGGCAAGTACCATACCGATAGACAAAGGGAATTGTATACGGGATTAATTGAATCCCCGACATCGTGGTTCATTCGATGAGATCATCGTGGAGTACGTGGGAGCCAACATGGGTATCCAGATCCCGCTGTTGGTTATTGGCCGGAGAAGTGTCTCGGTCATGTCTACGTGTCTCCCGAACCCGTAGGGTCTACACACTTAAGGTTCGATGACGCTAGGGTTATAGGGAAATGGTATACGTGATTACCGAAGGTTGTTTGGAGTCCCGGATGAGATCCCGGATGTCACGAGGAGCTCCGGAATGGTCCGGAGGTAAAGATTGATATATAGGAAGTCCAGTTTTGGTCACCGGAAAGTTTTCGGGCTCATCGGTAGTGTACCGGGAGTGCCGGGAGGGTGCCGGAGGACCCCCGAGAGGGGTGTGACGACCAAAGGACCTCATGGGCCCTTAGAGGAGGTGTGCCAGCCCATATTGGGTCGGTCAAGACCATCTATGTGGGCCCATGTGGCTGGAGATAAGGAGATAAGGCAAAAAGGATTTAAAAGGAGGAGATCCACCTCCCTTGTGGGAGGTGGACTCTCCCTTTAATTCGGCCGACCCTCTCCTCTTTGGAGTAGAGGCCAAGCCAGCCCTCCACGTCCCTCCTCCTATATATACTTGAGGTTTTGGATGTTTTGAGAAAAGATTTGATCTCTCTCTCTCACGGCAAAGCCCTACCTCTCTTCTTCCTCCTCCGCAGCGCTTAGGCGAAGCCCTGTTGGATTACCTTGCTACTCCACCACCACCACGCCGTCGTGCTGCTGTTGGAGCCCTTCCCCAACCTCTCCTTCCTCCTTGCTGGATCAAGGTGTTGGAGACGTCACCGGGCTGCACGTGTGTTGAACGCGGAGGTGCCGTCCGTTCGGCACTTGATCGGATCTACCACGATCTGAATCGCTGCGAGTACGACTCCATCAACCGCGTTCTTGTAACGCTTCCGCTTAGCGATCTTCAAAGGTATGAAGATCCACTCTCCCCTTGCTCGTTGCTGGTTTCTCCATATATGGATCTTGGTGAACGCGTAGGAAATTTTTTGATTTACTACTACGTCTCCCAACAGTGGCATCATGAGCTAGGTCTATGCGTAGAATCTATGCACGAGTAGAACACAAAGCAGTTGTGGGCGTCGATTTTGTTAATATGCTTGCCGTTACTAGTCTTATCTTGATTCGATGGTATTGTGGGATGAAGCGGCCCGGACCAACCTTACATGTACGCTTACGTGAGACCGGTTCCACCGCCTGACATGCACTAGTTGCATAAGGTGGCTAGCGGGTGTCTGTCTCTCCCACCTTAGTCGGATTGGATTCGATGAAAAGGGTCCTTATGAAGGGTAAATAGCAATTGGCATATCACGTTGTGGTTTTGACGTAGGTAAGAAACGTTCTTGCTAGAAACCTATAGCAACCACGTAAAAACTTGCAACTACAAATTAGAGGACGTCTAACTTGTTTTTGCAGCATATGCCGTGTGATGTGATATGGCCAAAAGGATGTGATGTGATGCATTGTGATGTATGATATTGATCATGTTCTTGTAATAGGGTTCACGACTTGCATGTCGATGACTATGACAACCGGCAGGAGCCATAGGAGTTGTCTTATTTATTGTATGACCTGCGAGTCAATCATAAACGCCATGTAATTACTTTACTTTATTGCTAAACGTTAGCTGTAGTAGTAGAAGTAATATTTGGCGAGACAACTTCATGAAGACACAATGATGGAGATCATGATGATGGAGATCATGGTGTCGTGCCGGTGACAGTGATGATCATGGTGCCCCGAAGATGGAGATCAAAGGAGCAAGATGATATTGGCCATATCATGTCACTATATTGATTGCATGTGATGTTTATCATGTTTACATCTTATTTGCATAGAACGACGGTAGTAAATAAGATGATCTCTCAATAAAATTTCAAGAAAGGTGTTCACCCTAACTGTGCACCGTTGCTAAGGATCGTCGTTCCGAAGCACCACGTGATGATCGGGTGTGATAGGTTCTAACGTTCGCATACAACGGGTGTAAGCCAGATTTACACATGCGAAACACTTAGGTTGACTTGACGAGCCTAGCATGTACAGACATGGCCTCGGAACACGGAGGACCGAAAGGTCGAACATGAGTCGTATAGAAGATACGATCAACATAGAGATGTTCACCATGGATGACTAGTCCGTCTCACGTGATGATCGGACACGGGCTAGTTGACATGGATCATGTATCACTTGGAAGACTAGAGAGATGTCTATCTAAGTGGGAGTTCATTAATAATTTGATTAAATGAACTTAATTATCATGAACTTAGTCTAAAAATGTCCTTGCAAATTATGTCGTAGATAGCTCACGCTGTAGCTCCCCAGTTTTATTGATACAATCCTAGAGAAAAGTAAGTTGAAAGTTGATGGTAGCAATAATGCGGACTGGGTCCGTGATCTGAGGATTGTCCTCATTGTTACATAGAAAGCTTATGTTTTTTATGTACCGCTAACTGCATCACTCCCTCAAGCGTTGTCTGTAGATGTTGTGAACATATGACAGGCACTTTTTGGTGACTACGTGATAGTTCAATGCGTCATGCATTACGGCTTAGAATTGAGGCTCCAAAACGTTTTGAACGTCACGGAACATATGAGATGTTCTAGGAGCTGAGATTGTGATCTCAGGCTCGTGCCTATGTTGAGAGGTATGAGACCTCCAACAAGATTCTTTGTCTGCAAGATAAAGGAGAATAGCTCAATCGCTGAGCATGTGCTCAGATTGTCTGGGTGCTACAATCACTTGAATCAAGTGGGAGTTAATCTTCCAGATGAGATAGTGATTAATGCAGTTCTCCAAGTCACTGCCACCAAGCTACTAGAGCTTCGTGATGAACTATAACATGCCAGGGATGGATAAGATGATCCCTGAGTTGTTCGTGATGTTTGACACCACGAAGGTAGAAATCAAGAAGGAGCATCAAGTGTTGATGGTTAAGTGAAACCACTAGTTTCAAAAGGGGCAAGGGCAAGAACGGAAAACTTTAGGAATGGCAAGCTAGTTGTTGCTCTAGTGAAGAAACCCAAGGTTGAGCCCGAACCCGAGACTAAGTGCTTCTGTTATGAGGAGAATGTTCGCTGAAGCGGAAAACCCCTAGATGCTTGGTAGATAAGAAGGCTGGTAATGTCAATGGAAGTATATTTGATATACGTGTTAGTGATGTGTACCTTGCTGGTACTCCTAGTAGCACCTGGGTATTGGATACCGGTTCGGTTGCTAAGTGTTAGCAACTCGAAATAAAAGCTACGGAGTAAATGGAAACTAGCTAGGTGAAAGGTGACGATGTGTGTTGGAAGTATTTCCAAGATTGATGTGATCACCATCGCACGCTCTCTCTACCTTCAGGATTTGTGATAAACCTAAATAAATGTTATTTGGTGTTTGCGTTGAGCATGAACGTGATTAGATCATGATTAGTGCGATACGATTATTCATATAAGTTAGAGAATAATGGTTATTCTGTTTACATGGATAATGCCTTCAATGGTCATGCACCCACTCGAAATGGTTTATCGAATCATGATCGTAGTAGTACACATATTCATAACATTGGTACCAAAAGATACAAAGTTAATAATGATAGTACCACATGCTTGTGGCACTGCCACGTAATGTCATATTGGTATAAATCGCATGAAGAAATTCCATGATGATGGATTTTTTTTTTGACTCACTCGATTTCGAATCGGTTGAGACATGTGAGCCATGCCTCTTGGGCAAGATGACTAAGACCCCATCATCCAATATGATGGAGCGGGCAAGTGGCTTATTGGAATTAATACATGTTGATGTATGTGGTCCAATGAGTGTTGAAACACACAGTGGATATCGTTGTTTTTCTTTACCTTCACTGATGATTTGAGTAAATATGGGGATATTTACTTAATTAAATACGAGTCTGAAATGTTTGAAAGGTTCAAGGAGTTTCACAGTGAAGATAAAGATCATCGTGACAAGAAGATGAAATGTCTACGATATGATCGTGGAGGTGAATATCTAAGTTACGAGTTTGGTATGCAATTTTAGACAATGTGGAAATTGTTTCACAGCTCACGCCTCCTGGAACACCATAGTGTGATGGTGTGTTCGAACGTCGTAGTCGTGCTCTATTGGATATAGTGAGTACTATGATGTCTCTTATCATTTTGCCACTATCGTTATGGGGTTATGCATTAAAGACAAATCCATTCACTTTAATAGGGCACCATCTAAGTCTGCTGAGATGACACCGTGATAATTATGGTTTGACAGAAGCCTAAGCTGTCATTTCTTAATGTTTGGGGCTGCGACGCTTATGTGAAAATGGGTTTTTCACCTAGCGAGCTCGAACTCAAAGCAGACAAATGCATCTTCATAGAATACCCTAATGAGACATTGGGTATACCTTCTATCTCAGATCCATGCGCAAAAGGTGTTTGTTGCTAAGAACGGGTCCTTTCTTGAGAAAGAGTTTCTCTCGAAAGAATTGAGTGGGAGGAAGATAGAACTTGATGAGGTTGTTGAACCTTTGCTTCAACCAGAGAATAGCGCAACACAGAAAGATGTTTCTGTAGAGCCTACTTAGTTGAAAAGGAAGTTAATGATGATGATCATGAAGCTTCGGATCAAGTCACTATCGAACCTCGTAGGTCGACAAGGACGCGTACTGCTCCTGAGTAGTACGACAACCCTGTCTTGGAAATCGTGTTGTTGGACAACGATGAACCTACGAACTATGGAGAAGCGATGGTGGGCCCGGATTCCAACAAATGGCTAGGAGCCATGAAATCCGAGAAAGGATCCATGTATGAAAACCAAGTATGGACTTTGGTAGACTTGCCTGTTGAATGGCGGGTCATTGAGTACAAATGGACTTTTGAAATAAACATAGACGCTAATGGTGAAATGTCACCGTTTATAAAGCTCGACTTGTCACAAAGAAGTTTCCGCCAAGTTCAAGGAGTTGACTGCAATGAGATTGTCTCATCTGTAGCGATGCTAAAAGTCTATTAAAATTTTGTTAGCAGTTGCTGCATTTTTCGATTATGAAATCTGGCAGATGGATGACAAAACAAGGTTTCCGTAATGGTTTCTGTGAGGAAGAGTTGTATGTGATACAACCAGAAGGTTTTGTCAATCCTAAGGATGCTAATAATATGCAAACTCCAGCGATCCTTCTATGGACTGGAGCAAGAATCTCGGAGTTGGAATATATGCTTTGATGAGGTGATCAAAGTGTTTAAGTTTATACAAAGTTTATGAGAAACTTGTATTTGCAAGAAAGTGAGTGGGAGCACTATAGAATTTCTTATAAGAATATGTAGTTGACATATTATTGATCGGAAATGATGTAGAATTTCTAGAAGAGCATGCAGGGTTGTTTGAAAAGAGTTTTTTCAAAGGAAGACCCAGATAAAGCTACTATTTTATTGAGCATCAAGATCTATAGGGATAGATCAATTCGCTTGATAAGTTTTTTCGACAAAGACATACCTTGACAAGTTTTTGAAGGAGTTCAAAATAGATGGGTCAAAGAAGGAGTTCTTGACTGTATTGTAAGGTGTGAAATTGAGTAAGACTCAATACCCGACCACGGCAGAAGATAAAGAAGAGATGAGTGTCATCTCCTATGCTTTAGCCATAGGCTCTATATAGTATGCCGTGCTGTGTACCGCACCTGTGTGTGCCTTGCCATGAGTCTGTCAAGGGGTACAAGAGTAATCCAAGAGTGGATCACTAGACAGCGGTCAAAGTTAGCCTTAGTAACTTGAGAACTAAGGAAATATTTCTCGATTATGGAGGTGATAAAGAGTTCATCGTAAAGTGTTACGATGATGCAAGCTTTAAAACCAATCCGGATGACTCTTAGTAGAAATCCAGCTACGTATAGTGGAGCAGCCATTTGGAATAGCTCCAAGTGGAGCGTGGGAGCAGTATCTACAACTATGACATGGAAAGTTTGCAAGGTACACACGGATGTGAATGTCGCAGACCCGTTGACTAAAAACCTCTTCCACAAGCAGAACATGAAGAAACCCCAGAACTTATTGGGTGTTAATCACATGATGATATGATCACATGGTGATGTAAGTGTTAATCACATGGTGATGTGAACTAGATTATTGACTCTAGTGCAAGTGGGAGACTGTTGGAAATATGCCCTAGAGGCAATAATAAAATGGTTATTATTGTATTTCCTTGTTCATGATAATTGTCTATTGTTCATGCTATAATTGTGTTAACCGGAAACCGTAATACATGTGTGAATACATAGACCACAACATGTCCCTAGTAAGCCTCTAGTTGGCTAGCTCGTTGATCAATAGATGGTCTCGGTTTCATGACCATGGACATTGGATGTCGTTGATAACGGGATCACATCATTAGGAGAATGATGTGATGGACAAGACCCAATCCTAAGCATAGCACAAAGATCGTGTAGTTCGTTTGCTAAAGCTTTTCAATGTCAAGTGTCATTTCCTTAGACCATGAGATTGTGTAACTCCCGGATACCGTAGGAATACTTTGGGTGTGCCAAACGTCACAACGTAACTGGGTGGCTATAAAGGTACGCTACGGGTATCTCCGAAAGTGTCTGTTGGGTTGACACGAATCGAGACTGGGATTTGTCACTCCGTGTGACGGAGAGGTATCTCTGGGCCCACTCGGTAAGACATCATCATAATGAGCTCAATGTGACTAAGGAGTTAGCCACGGGATGATGTATTACGGAACGAGTAAAGAGACTTGCCAGTAACGAGATTGAACAAGGTATGGGGATACCGACGATCGAATCTCGGGCAAGTACCATACCGATAGACAAAGGGAATTGTATACGGGATTAATTGAATCCCCGACATCGTGGTTCATTCGATGAGATCATCGTGGAGTACGTGGGAGCCAACATGGGTATCCAGATCCCGCTGTTGGTTATTGGCCGGAGAAGTGTCTCGGTCATGTCTACGTGTCTCCCGAACCCGTAGGGTCTACACACTTAAGGTTCGATGACGCTAGGGTTATAGGGAAATGGTATACGTGATTACCGAAGGTTGTTCGGAGTCCCGGATGAGATCCCGGATGTCACGAGGAGCTCCGGAATGGTCCGGAGGTAAAGATTGATATATAGGAAGTCCAATTTTGGTCACCGGAAAGTTTTCGGGCTCATCGGTAGTGTACCGGGAGTGCCGGGAGGGTGCCGGAGGACCCCCGAGAGGGGTGTGACGACCAAAGGACCTCATGGGCCCTTAGAGGAGGTGTGCCAGCCCATATTGGGTCGGTCAAGACCATCTATGTGGGCCCATGTGGCTGGAGATAAGGAGATAAGGCAAAAAGGATTTAAAAGGAGGAGATCCACCTCCCTTGTGGGAGGTGGACTCTCCCTTTAATTCGGCCGACCCTCTCCTCTTTGGAGTAGAGGCCAAGCCAGCCCTCCACGTCCCTCCTCCTATATATACTTGAGGTTTTGGATGTTTTGAGACAAGATTTGATCTCTCTCTCTCACGGCAAAGCCCTACCTCTCTTCTTCCTCCTCCGCAGCGCTTAGGCGAAGCCCTGTCGGATTACCTTGCTACTCCACCACCACCACGCCGTCGTGCTGCTGTTGGAGCCCTTCCCCAACCTCTCCTTCCTCCTTGCTGGATCAAGGTGTTGGAGACGTCACCGGGCTGCACGTGTGTTGAACGCGGAGGTGCCGTCCGTTCGGCACTTGATCGGATCTACCACGATCTGAATCGCTGCGAGTACGACTCCATCAACCGCGTTCTTGTAACGCTTCCGCTTAGCGATCTTCAAAGGTATGAAGATCCACTCTCCCCTTGCTCGTTGCTGGTTTCTCCATAGATGGATCTTGGTGAACGCGTAGGAAAATTTTTGATTTACTACTACGTCTCCCAACACCTTCTTCGTCAAGAAAGGTATCTACATGGGTGTTCTTGAACTCTGATCTGTTATCGCTTTGAACCTTCTTGATCTTCACTTCAAATTGATTTTGCGCTTTGCATGCAAAGTGCTTGAAGATCTTTTGTACCTGCGACTTATCATCAAGAACGAATACCCATGTAAATTTGGAAAAGTCATCAACTATAACTAGACCATAAGAGTTTCCACCGAGACTCTTGTAAGCATTGGTACCAAAAAGATCCATATGAAGTAACTCAAGTGGTCTCCTAGTAGTCATAATGTTTTTGACCGGATGACTTCCACCTACTTGCTTTCCTTCTTGACAAGTGCTACATAGCCTATCTTTGTCAATGATAACATCTTTAACACCAAGAATGTGATCGCCCTTGATAAGCTTATCTAGATTGCGCATGCCTACATGTCCTAGCCTTCTATGCCATAGCCAACCTTTAGATGATTTGCAATGAGACAAGTACGAGGTTGGGCATTCTAACCTTCTTAGTGTAGTCGACAATGTATAGATCACCTCTATTAATACCGGTAAAGGCAAGTTTATGATTATCATGACGAAACACTTGGCAATCTACTTTAGTAAATAGCACATTGAAACCGAAGTCCGCTAGTCTAGATACGGAAAGAAGATTGTAGCCAAGGGATTCAACAAGCATGACATTTTGAATAGAGCTATCATGAGATATGGCCACCTTACCAAGGCCAAGTACCTTACCCTTAGAGTTGTCTCCAAAGGTTACGTACTTCTGAGGTCCTTGATTAAGTGTGATCTCTTGGAGCATGTCTTTATCACCGATCATATGATCGGTGCATCCACTATCGAGAATCCACTGTTTTCCACTAGACATGTCATCCTTGGAGTTTGCCATGAGACTTAGGCACTTCATCGTCTTGGCACATTCGATGTCAAACACCTCATCATCATTGTAGTAGCCATGTCCTTCATTGTCATCATTAGGTAGAATATCCTCGTCATAGAACCAAGAGATTCATTAGAGTTTTTACTAAGACAATATTCAAGATTATGTATGTGAATGGCTTCTACAACAATGTTTATAATGGTAGTGACATCTCCTTTAGCATGCATAAGATCACGAATCTCAAATAAGCATTTATCAAATTTTGGATCACTAGGCTTCATTCCATGAAAAGCAATAGTTTTATGAAGAATTTTATCAAGATTACTCAATGAATAATTTGGATATCATTTATCCAAATCATTCCACGGAGTATAAGCACATGCATAATTCTCCAATTGAGTCAGCACAAATCTTGGTAAAACTCTAATGATAAGATTGACAGTCCTAAGGTTACCAAGCATGTCAATTTCCTCTTCGTAGGTGGGATGTAATTCATCGATGGGGAACACATAAGGATTTTCAACATACTTTCTCAAATGGAATTTGTCAAATAGATCAATCATAGCATATTTCCATTGACTATAGTACTCTCCATCAAGAATGGGCACTCTCCAACTCAAACTCTGCAAACTAGACATATCCATCTTCCTCATAAGGTGATTAAACCAAGGTTATGGAGACCTTGCTCTAATACCAACTATGGCATCACTAGAAGAGTATGTGTAGAGGGGGGTAAATAGGCTACTAGCACAACACATGGTGAAAAGTTAAGTGTTGGTGGATTTTAGCAATTATAGCAAGATTAGCACACTCTACACATGCAAGTCATCAAGTATAGCAGTGGAAAGTAAAGACATTGCACATGGAAGTAAGGAGTTGAGATAGGGAGATCAAACGCATGAGGGACATGAAGATTTTTCCCGTGGTTCCGATAGGTGGTGCTATCGTATGTCCACGTTTATGGAGTCTTCAACCCACAGAGGGCAACAGTTTTGAGAGTCCACGGAGGGCTCCACCCACGAAGGGTCCACGAAGTAGCAACTTTGACTATTCCATAATGGCTTCCGTCCACGAAGGACTAGCCTCACTATGGGTAGATCTTCACGAAGTAGGCGATCTCCTTGCCCTTACAAACTTCTTGGTTCAACTCCACAACACGAAGTAGGAGGCTCCCAAGCGACACCTAACCAATCTAGGAGGCACCACCCTCCAAAAGGTAATAGGCTCGATAGTGTCGATGAACTCCTTGATCTTGTGCTTCAAGATGATAGACTCCTCAACACTCAATCACTCTCTCATAGATTTGGCTTTGGTGGAAGAGATTGATTGGGTGGAAAGCAACTTGGGGAGGCTAGAGATCAAGATTCATATGGTAGGAATGGAATGGCATGATCTGAACACATGAGTAGGTGTCTCTCTCTCAGAAAATCAGATGGGATAAGTGGGGATCTGTTCTGGGTGCTTCTCTTTCGAGTGAGTGGTGGTGGAGGGGTATATATAGACATCTCCAAAAATCCAACCGTTACTCCTTAAGTGACCAACTCGGTGACACTGATGTGTGAATATTGGTGGTACCAAAGTGATCCAATGGTGACAACTTTTGAATCTCAGTGAGACCGATATAGAATTCTCGGTGACACCAAAAGACGAGGAACGGTCAGATCACATAACTCCGAGGGGCCGATGCTACAATGTAGCGATCCGACTCAAAACGAGTCAAGCCTCTATGTGTTCTGTGCCATCCCTGGATCAGTATGCTAGCACACACAGTACATCAATGTATATATCAAAGTGCAATCACATGGAATTAACATAAAACTGATATATACCTTAAAGTCTCAACGGAAGCAGTCAACGGGAGTGGAGTCCCAATAAACACCAACGGCAGGTAGTATAGACCATAACCCTGAATCGTACTCTTACTCGTCAAAGAAGAGTATCTGCAACATAACACGTTGCAGCCATGTAGGTCAATATTTTGAATATGCCGGCAAGTCAAAAAAAGAGGGGGTGAAAATAATCATCTATACTATATGCATATATGACAGGTGGGGCTATAAGTTTAAGTTTTGCATAAAGCAAATTTTTCCTACAACAAGAGAGGGGAAATGCAGAAATTATTACTACAAAGTTGGTTGATTAATGAGATGGTTCCACCAACCAATTCTCATACCCAAGTTAATAATAATACCCTCATCAATATAATTATTTGTGTTGAGATATGGTTCCACATTCTCTTCACCTCTAGTCACTTATCCAAACTCCTTAACAAGAATGGTACTTTCTTTATTCATTGGTCCCTGTGGTTACTACCACACTTAAAATGAAATGTACACATGCCTGCATAGACCATATTTTCTCATATCCTCGAAAATGGTCAGAGATCTTTGTTCATAGAGTAACCACTCATATAATTCAACATAGGAGAATCATGACACCATAAATTCCATTGACTCATAATTTATTACAAACTCTAAGACTTCTGTTACATAACTTCAAAATGATAAGAGTGCTACCTATTACATTTATTACTTCAAAATCCAAAACTCAAACTACTCATGTTTAGCCTTCTTCTCCGAGCAGGTATAGGAGTAGTGTCCTGTCTTGTTGCACTGATGACAAGTGATGTGGATCAGATCCTTCCGTGTAGAAAACCATGGAGTCTTCTTCTTCTTCTTGAGTTGGGTTCCTTTCCTGAAGCTTGTCTCATACCTCTTGCAAAAACAGTGTGGCCTCTCCAAGCTACAATGCAAACATCTGATGCCTCCGCTTACTTGGCCTTTCTTCTTGTCTAGGTTGATCATTTCTTCTATCTCCTGAGGATCATATTGCACTTCTTCTGTTGGGAAGTCTCCTAGATACTCATTCGGACAATCCTGAGAGATATGTCCTTCTTCTCCACACGAATAACATGACTTGGTATCAATGTTTGGGTCTGGTATATCTCTCATCATCATGGGTTCTTCTAACTTTTTCTCGAGAAATTCTTTCATTGCTTCCTTCTGCTGCTTCATGACTTCTTGTACCTTGGGGTAGAGTTGACATTGTGTCGGGTAGTGAGTGGTTCCTTCACACAAGAAACATGTCACCTGCCCTATTGGGCATTCCTCAGCAGGGTGATTTTATTCACAATGAGGTCATCCTTCCTTGTGTTCTTCCTGGGTGTGTCCTATCTCTCCACATATCTTGCATGCGCAAATCTTCTTCACATCTTTGCAACGGGGCTTCTGGGTGTTGGTGACAACATGAGATTTTTGCAGAGTCATCTTGAATTCCTCCCAAGTGATTGATGCTTGCCTATCATGGATATCTTCATGCATCTTCCACCAATTTGTAGCACCTTTTGCAAAGTACCGAAGAGCATACTGGACCATCTCGTTCCTTGCAGCATGGTTACTCCTTAGATGATCCTCCATGTTCTGAATCCATTCTTCGGTCTCTAACCGAGTCATCGATCCAGAATACACGAGTCCAGCTTCATTCGTCATCTATTGGGTTCAAGGTTTTGGGGATGAGATGGGTAAGAGAGAGAGAGAGAGAGAGAGAGAGAGAGAGAGAGAGAGACAAGGGATACACACAACTCAAAGACACAAAACATCAAACTCAAGTCCACACATTCATAAAGTTCAATCAACTATAGTATCACCACCCACATAAGGTTGGTGTGGTCGATCACTCAAATCGTAAGAACGTTTATCCTTTATTCTCTCATGGTGGGGCTACTACTAAGCTAGTCTATATCATGTCTTCGTCTTCAGTGCACTTCTTCTGGTCATGCTTGATATTCTCAAGTTCTTCCACCAGATTTTCCCTGTTGATGCGGAGTTTCCGGTGTTGTCCCTATAGTTCCAGGAGTTGGTTCTTGAGCTTCTGAATTTCAACGTCTCCAGCATGAGCCATGGCCTGACTATTCTTCAAGTATTGACGAAGCTTCTGAATCTCGGGATCATGTTTCTTCAGATTGACTACCTTCAGCTTCTCGTTCTTGAGGCTCTCACGAAGTGCTTCGTTCTCAAATAAATTTGAGAGAAGGTCCATTTGAAGGTTCTTGATGTAGTGCTCTAGTTCTTGATTGTACACAAGTATGGGTGAAATCTTCATCTTCTGTTCGTCGGTTAGGTCGATGAGTGCTCCATCAGGCTTCTACCATCCAAGCCTTCCAAAGTAGTGGTTGCACAACTCAGTATGATGACGATAGCTCAAACGTGCGATGGCATCATGGAAAGCAGTGTTCATGCCCATCTCACATTCATGGCTCAACATGCCATAGTTGATGTCTTCAGTCTTGGGGTCTTCTTCACGTCCAAAAACTTTAGTTTTGATGCCCCAGAATCCAGACTTCCTGTTAGTCGTCTTGATCTCAGGTATCGGCAGCATCACCATCTACACTAGCTCCATGAGGAAATGAGCCTCCGAGGACATCTTCGCAGTCCTCTCTTTTGTTTAGGGTGTAGTTCTCCATCTATAGTTTGAAACAGGGAGGGTTCAGTAAAAGAATTTAGAAGTTACGAGAGTAGTGAAAACAAAAGTTGTTCCTATCAAGGTCTTCATATTTCTAATCCATTTCCTAGGGTCACGTCCTACAGTCAACATGTGCTCTGATACCATTTCTGTAGTGACCCGACTCAAAACGAGTCAAGCCTCTATGTGTTCTGTGCCATCCCTGGATCAGTATGCTGGCACACACAGTACATCAATGTATATATCAAAGTGCAATCACATGTAATTAACGTAAAACTGATATATACCTTAAAATCTCAGCAGAAGCCATCAACGGGAGTGGAGTCCCAATAAACACCAATGACATGTTGAGTATAGACCGTAACCCTGAATCGTACTCTTACTCGTCAAAGAAGAGTATCTGCAACATAAGAACGTTGCAGCCATGTAGGTCAGCATTTTGAATATGTCGGCAAGTCACAAAAAGAGGGGGTGAAAATAATCATCTCTACTATATGCATATATGACAGGTGGGGCTATAAGTTTAGGTTTTGCGTAAAGCAAAATTTTCCTACAACAAGAGAGGGGAAATGCAGAAATTATTACTACAAAGTTGGTTGATTAATGAGATGGTTCCCCCAACCAATTCTCATACCCAAGTTAATAATAATACCCTCATCAATATAATTATTTCTGTTGAGAGTTCCAGATAGTTTCAGTTCCTTTGGCTCAAGTTGTCCATGACCATGGACACGGCTAATCGATTAGGTTTGAGTACTCTGCAGAGTTTTGCACATGTTCCCCACAAGATTTGATCGGCTCCGTTGGATTCCTCGCACTTCAGGGTGTTTGAGGAACGGATGATCAAAACATGGTCTTCTAAGGGGTTCCTCTGAGACTCTGTCGGTGCCCATCCTTTCCTACCGTTCTTCTACATCTTGTAGCACCGCTTGTCCAGGGTCACCACAATATCCAACCAAGCCAGAGCCCATAATGGCTTGTGGCTGTGCAGGTAAGCCTTGGGTCTTGAAGCATCCATCCATCTCTTTGTTCCTGGGTGGACCTTTCCGAGTGAATACCGACACTTCTCTAGCAACACCTAGGCTAACCTCTGGCTTCTCCACGGCACCGTTCAACCATCATCCACCCAGAGGTATGTTGAAAACTTGGAATCTTGAAGTCTTGATCATCATGTAGGTCTTGTAATTATTATCTCACAACTGTCATGAATCACACAACCAACCCCGTCTACTAATAGCATAGCAAAAATTAAATCAATGTTTCCCGGGGCCAAAGTGTCAAAGGGTTGACGGGTTCCTACCACATGATACTACTTCAAGTAACCAAATTTCCAAATTTACCTACTTTGCATGCAAATGGGGAGATGGTAGAACTAATGCAATAAAAACATGGGTAAACATGATCAAGGTGACTTGCCTGATATTACTTGATGAAGATATTCACTCTCACAATCTGGATAATTCTACTCATCACACTCCGAGAAATCTATCGTAAGCAAATAACATTCAATAAACATTCATGCCAAAACAAAGAACCGAAAAACGCAAGAACAAAACATGTCTTGGTGCGAAAATAACAACATACTAAGGTTAAATAAGAAAAGATAGGTTCTAGCTGTGTTGTAAACTGAAAGTGGAGGAATCAACTCAAAAGAGTTAATGGATGATGAACTATTGCTATATAAGCTTAGGTTGGAGAGACTACGAAAGACAATCCAAAGTATGGGAGAACAACATGAACGTTGTTTGACAGATAGTATAAGACATAGGAATTTATTTGTAGAAAGAATTTAATTGAAAAGGTCAAAAGAAGTTGAACTATAAATTCATGTATGAATTGAATTTGAATTCACAAAGGTCAAAAGAAGTTGAGCCTAAGTAAGATGGTTATGAATAGAAATATATGACACGAGTATTTAGGGGCAAAAGGAATCAATTGAAAAGGTGTTACAGTTTGCAAGATATGATCAACTGAAGGTTCAGATTCAAATTGAATCGCTCAAATTTGAAAGGTTAAAAGATTGAAACTAATGATGTTACTATATATGGGAAGTCAATATGAACGTGTATAAAAAAAGAATTACTAGGTTCAAAATGACTAATCAAAAGTTATAAGCAATTCAATATGGTATTGAGTTAGCTTACTACGGTGTGTGAACACATTTTGGGGACTAATAGAGAAGTATGAGCAAGATCAAAATTATATGTTGAAGCGATAACAATAATGATACGAATGGAAAGATTACTTCGATACGAATCTGACGCAATTGGATTCGTTGGAAACAGAGCTATGGATAAAAAGATATGATCAAAAGAAGTTTGAATATGAATATGAACAAATTTAGAAAATTTGAAAATTTGAAAAAAAATATGACTTGATATTCACTGTATAGATGGGATCAAGACGAAACTGTAGGCGTTGGTTTCATCTAGTTCTGATAAATGAGTAGAAAGTTATGGCTATTTGAAAAATCTGGGCCAAGCTGTTTTACGGAAGAAAAATGCTATGTCTAAAAGAATTGTAATATTAATGTGTAAATATAGAGACTAATTAATAATCTAATTACTCTACCGTATACTCGAATACGAATACTAATCTAGCGATAATAAACTACGGGAGTATAAAAGAAAAATACGAAAAGAATACCTTTAGAATGCAGAGTAAGAAATAATTCCAACGTGGAGACGACTTCCAGAAATCCCGCTGGAGAGAAGAAAATATTTTTTTAATAAACCTAGTCAAACCAAAAGATTCAATTCAACTTGAAGAGGATGATTTTTGGGTTCACCTATGGGTCTATATTTATAGGTAGAAGGGAGGTTCAAAGGTCTAAAGCTAACCGAGGTGAGACTAAATGAATAGACTAGAAGTGGATTGAAAGAAAAGAGGGAGGGCACCGCATGGGCTGGTTCCGGCGGCACACATGGGCGCTGCCCAGTTTCTTTTTTCTCGGATGAACAGTGTTTTGATGTGAATATTGTTTTGTGTTTTAAAAAAACGAACAAAAGCAATTAAACAAAAATAGAAAAACATTTTATATACACATATTATATATCAAATTTTTTAGGAAAATAAACTCTAAGACATGAACATATTTTTAAGAATTTTTGGAATACTAAAAAAATCATTATTTTATTATTAACTCCAAAATGAAAAGGAATTTGAATTTCAAATAAATGGCAAATAGTTTTTATTTTAAAATTTGAGTCAAAACATTGTATCTGATTTTTGAGTGTCATTTACCTCCTCTCATTTGATTTTTTTATAAGATGGTTTTGAAAATATTCAAACTCAAAATTGAATAGGGATTTGAAATAGAAAATTTTGGGAAAGTCATTTTATTCCCTCTCATTAAAATTTTAAAAGTTTCAAAATTCCACTCAATTTCATACAATCAATCACACAACATTCAAGCAAACAATCCTACTTATTTATTTAATATAACATTCCAAAATTTAGAATTTTGGGATGTTACATACAAACTCAGTGGTACCAAATTGATGCAATCAATCAACAAAAAGTTTGCCAACTAAACTCGGTTCCACCGACTCGGGATCGATTGCACTGAAAAGGTAGGGTTTGGCTGGCTCTGTCTTGGGATGGAAATCGGTAGGGCTGAATGGAAAACTTGGTGGCACCGATTTTGATGTTTGGGTTAGACATAATTTTGTGGAAGAGTTTGTGGGTGTTTTTGGTGACTATCACTTGTGCACGTTTGAGCATCTTGTTCACCAACAGTACCTTACCCCCTTTTAATAGTATTGGCTTTGCTATGGACTCAAAGCGATTCTCACAAAGTAAAATGTAGGGTCCTCTTTGCTTGAAGTTTTCCAATGCTTTTCCTTCTCCTTCTTCTTAGGGATTCTCTCCACACTCTTTAGCCAACCTTCTCTATGGACTTTATCTGAAATACACTAGATAAAAGTATTAGGCCAAGAGACAATGTATGTTGTCATGAATTATCAAAACCACCAAGGGAGCAAATGTGCTTTCAATGGCCTCCCCAAGATGAGAGGGTCCTTGGTGGTGATGATGGCTTCGATTTCCCCCTCCGAGAGGGAAGTTCCCCCAACGGAATTGCTCCGCTGGAGGGCAAAAGCGTTCCTGCCCAAGTTCCGCCTCGAGGCAGAGATGCTTCGTCCCGAAAGTCCTCCTCCTATTTTTTAGGTTTTTGGGGAATTTATACTAGAAGATGGGCTCTGGAGGTGGGCCAGGATGGGCACCCTCCACCAGGGCGCGGTTAGGGAGCATGGTGCGTCCTGGTGGAGGGTGGCCACCTGGTGGCCCCCCTCTGGTAGTTTTTAGCTCCGGTATTTCTTGTTTATTGTATAAAAAATCTCCGTAAATTTTCAGCTTCATTGGAGATGTGCAGAATAGGTATCTCTGACATGCTTTATTCAGATACTGAATTCTAGTTGTCGGCAGTCTCTCTCTTGGTGTAAACCTTGCAAATTATGAGAGAAAAGGCATTATAATTACTCCCCAAAGCATTATAATGCATAAAAGTATTATAAATAACGGTTGGAAAACATGATGCAAAATGGATGTATCAACTCTCCCAAGCTTAGACCTTGCTTGTCCTCAAGCAAAAGCCGATATTGAAGAACATGTCCACATGGTTTGAGAGTGTGGTATCGATAAAAAAATACGAACATAGTAGCGTCATGCTTATTATTATAACAGCAACAAAAATTAACATCAAACTTTCTCATAAATCTTTTATTTCATAACGACATCATATAACTTCTTATGAGCAAGTAACAATTCATCACAACATGGAAGTATAAAGCATAAACCTTATTGGAAACCAACAAACTATGTTCTCAATCAACTTTGCTACTACAGTTCATCATAATTTTCAGGAAGGGTCTCAGGTAAGAGCCTTTTGGCAAGTCCACATACTCAACCATCATTTAGTCTTCTACGATTGCTAATACTTACAGCAAACCCGTGGACAAAAAGTTTCAACCAGGCACATAGAAAGATAGGGGCTTATAGTTTGCCTCCCAACGTGTTCACCTCAAGGGTGTTAACTCATGCTCACTCCCATCCAACCGGATATATGTGCCTAGATCTTTCCTCACCACATGATGCTTTCCAAAGAGAAAAATAAAAATAATAATAGAGAAGAATACTTTGAATCTTGCATGAAAGTAAATACATAAAAGTAAAAGATAGTCCCTTCGTAGAGGGAAGTAGAGGTTGTCATGTGCTTTTTAGTTTGTATGCCAAATACTTTAGCACAAAAGAACGTCACGTTGCATTGCCTCTTGTGATGGCAACCATTATTATGAAGTCCATCGTTTTTATTACTTTTTCATCACAAGTTCGTGCAACACTCAATTTTCTCTTACACTAATTGATCCAACACTTTCAGAAGCAATTTTATTGACTTGATGCATCGATGAAAGCTTACTTGAAGGATCTTATTCAATCCATAGGTAGGTATGTTGGACTCTCAAACATGAGTTTGGGTTTTGGGTTTTTGGATGCACATGTAGTATCTCTACTTCGTGCGGAATTTTTGGCTAGCAAAGATATTTGACAAGCACCACATGTTGAAGGTTCTGTGACAATATAACTTCTATGTGAATATGAACAAGCAGAAATCATTACGTTGTCATCCTTGTCCAACGTCAACACTTTTGGCATATAATATTTAATGGGGGCTCACAATCATAAAACATGTCCATGATAGTATATTTGCATGTGAATATTCTCTTCCCTAATTTATTCTTTCATGAATTGCATCATTGGCTAATGATATGTTTGCCAATCATCAATAAATTTTACCACTTATACTTTTCTTTATTGTGATGTCATTACTCACCATAAGATTAGCATATGATATCTTCTCATTTATTTTCTTTTATTAAGATTGCAACAAGAAAGTAAAGGGGCATAAGCTCAGACTAAACTTTATTATATAACTCTCACTCGATTACATAGATAGATGGATCACGAAACTAGCACTCAAAAATAGATCATACTAAACTTTTATTCAACTAAATCATGAAAAGCCTAGGGATACAAATAAAAACCAAAGGTAAAAAGTGATGGTGATATGATACCGGGGCACCTCCCCAAAGCTTGGCTCAAGCGAAGGGGAGTGCCCATACCCGTGTACTCAAGTCTCCTTTGGTGGTGAAGATGATGAAGGTGGTGGTGATGAGGCATTATTCTTCTTCTCCAATTTACGCTTGAGGATGAAGTTTTCTTCCCTTAAATCATCATTCTCTTGTTCAAGTTTCAATATCCTCTTGCATAGATGTGCCTTGCTCTCCTGCAGAAAACAAGAAGGGATAAAAGGAGTATTGGGTTAATCCTACCATTAGGAAGGCTTGACTTCTTGAACTCAACGTGCATATCTCCAAGTTGAGGCAATGGAGGTTCATCTTCATCTGAGCGAGCATCCAGTCCAACGTCTTCTATTTCCTCACAATTGGTGTCTTCTTGTTCCTCCGAAGTCCACAAGTAGGGGTAAATTCCCCCCAAAGATCTTTGGATCAACAACATAAATGGACACATAGCTCTCTCCCTCAGAATCATGAGACAAAATATTTTTAGATCTGTCGGGAAAACAACACAAAACAAGAATAGAAGAAAATCTCATGATGCGGTGGTGAAAACTGTCGGGGGTATATATAGAGAATTTTTATTCTTGGAAATCAAACAAACGGAAGGAAAATGGCGACGGGAAGGTTCGCGAGGTGGGCACCCTCCACCAAGGCACGCCAGGGATGGCAACCGTGCCCTCCTCGGTTGCCTTAGGTTTATTTTTTATTTCCTAAAATTCTTAAATATTTCAACACTGATAAAAAATATTTTTGTGGATTTTTCAGAAACTATTTACTTATTGTATCATGTACCTCTTAATTTTCACGATTCTGGGGTGTTCCGAAAGGTTTCTTTTATGTGTTCCTCTGGTGTCATGGTTTGGATAACATTATTTTCAACATTAATAGGCATACCTGAGATATAGTGTTTAATTCTTTGTCCATCGACCACCTTTGGGTTAGTACATTCGGCATTATGAATCTTAATAGCTCTAGAGCGATAAACTTCCTCGATAGCATAGGGTCCTTACCATTTGGAGAGAAGGTTTCCTGCAAAAAAATTTGAAACAAGAATTGTACAAAAGAACATATTCTCCAACTTTGAATTCTCGCTTTTGGATTCTTTTGTCATGCCATGTTCTAACCTTTTCTTTGAATAACTTGGCATATTCATAAGCTTGGGTTCTCCATTCATCTAGTGAGCTAACATCAAATAATCTCTTTTCACCGGCAAGTGAAGTCATAATTTATCTATTTAATTGCCGACAATTCTTTATGTTCTAATTCTAGAGGCAAATGGCAAGCTTTCCCATATACCATCTTATATGGAGACAGACTGATACATCTCCAACGTATCTATATTTTTGATGATGGCATACTATTATATTATCTTTTTGGATGTTTTATATGCATTAATGTGTATTTTATATTATTTTTGGGAATAACCTATTAATCTAGAGCCTAGTGTCAGTTTCTATTTTTTTCTTGTTTTTGAGTTTTGTAGATATGGAATATTAAACGGAGTCCAAACGGAATAAAACCTTCGGAAGGAATTTTTTTGGAAGGAAACAAGTCATCCAAGCTTGGAGTGCACGGGAGGGGAGGTGCCAGGGAGCCATGAGCCTGCTAGGCGCGGGTCCCCCTACTCGCGCCTAGCAAGCTTGTCGCCTCCCGGTAGGTCTCCTAACCCTAATTCTTGGCCTATAAATTCCCAAATACTCCCCCAACACTGAAGAGAGCCACGCAAGTACTTTTCCGCCACCGAAAGCCTCCGTTCCTGAGAGATCCAATCTTGAAGCCTTTTTCGGTAATCTGCTGAAGGAGGTTTCGATCACGGAGGGCATCTACATTAACTCCATTGCCCTTCTGATGATGCATGAGTAGTCCATCATAGTCCTACGGTTCCATAGCTAGTAGCTAGATGGCTTCTTCTCTCTCTCTTTGATCTTCAATATCACGTTCTTCATGATCTTCATGGAGATCTATCCGATGTAACCCTCTTTTGTGGTGTGTTTGTCAAGATCCGATGAATTGTGAGTTTATGTTCAGATTATCCATGAATCTTATTTGAATATCCTCTGAATTCTTATTTGCATGATTTCATATCCTTGCAAGTCTCTTTGAGTTATTGGTTTGGTTTGGCCAACTAGATTGATAATTCTAGCAATGGGAGAAGTGCTTGGTTTTGGGTTCAATCTTGCGGTGTCCTCATCCAGTGACATAGTAGGGGTAGCGAGGCACGTACTGTATTGTTGCCATCAAGGGTAACAAGATGGGGTTTTCATCATATTTCTTGAGTTTATCCCTCTACATCATGTCATCTTTCTTAATGCATTACTCCGTTCTTCATGAACTTAATACTCTAGATGCAGGCAGGAGTCGGTTGATGTGTGGAGTAATAGTAGTAGATGCCGAATCATTTCGGTCTACTTGACATGGACGTGATGCCTATATGCATGATTATTGCCTTGGATAACTACTTGATTATTCGCTTTTCTATCAATTGCTTGACAGTAATTTGTTTACCCACCATGATATTTTCCTTCGAGAGAGAAGCCTCTAGTGAAACCTATGCCCCCCGGGTCTACTTTCCATAATATACTTTCAGATCTATAAACCAAAAATAGCAAAAATACTTTGCTGCAATTTATTTACATTTTACTTTCTGTTCTTGTTTACTTCTATATATATCGGATCAAATCCTTGCAAATAATTGTGAAGGGATTGACAACCCCTTTATAGCTTTGGGTGCAAGAGTTTGATTGTTTGTGTAGGTGCATCCATTGGTGACTTGCTTGTTCCTCCTACTGGATTGATACCTTGGTTCTCAACAATTGAGGTAAATACTTATCTACTTCCGTGCATCACCCTTTCCTCTTCATGGGAAAACCAACGCGCGGTCAAGTGGTAGCACATACCCATAGGATTTTTATAAGCGGTTCTATAGGCCCAAAGTGCATCATCTAATTTCTTAGACCCATTCTTTCGAGACCTATTGACAATTTTTTGTAATATCAATTTTATTTCTCTATTGCTAAGTTCAACTTGGCCACTAGATGGAGGGTGATAGGGTGATGCAATTCTATGGTTAATATCATATTTAGCAAGCAGTTTACGGAAAGCACCATGAATAAAGTGTGAACCACCATCAGTCATTAGATACCTAGGGACTCCAAACCTTGGGAAAATAACTTCTTTAAGCATTTTAATGGAACTGTGATGATCATGACTACGTTGGAATAGCTTCTACCCACTTAGTGACATAATCAACAACAACCAAAATATGAGTGTACCCATTAGAGGAAGGAAAAGGTCCCATATAATCAAAATCCGAAACATCAAATGGTTCAACAACAAGTGAACAATTCATAGAAATTTCCTGATGCTTATCGATATTACCAATTCTTTGAAATTCATCACAAGACAAGACAAACTTACGGACATCCTTGAAGAGAGTAGGCCAATAAAAACCAGATTGTGATACCTTATGAGCAGTTCTATCTCTAACATGATGTCCTCCATAAGCTTCGGAATGATATTTCCATGGGATTTGTTCCTGTTCATGCTCAGGTACATAACGTCTAATAATACCATCTACTCCTTCTTTATAAAGATGCGGGCCATCCCAAAAGTAATGTCTTAAATCATAGAAGATTTTTTCTTTTGTTGGTATGTGAAACTAGGTGGAATATATTTAGCAACAATGTAATTAGCATAATCAGCATACCATGGAATGTTTTGGAAAATTTTTATTGTAGCTAGTTGTTCATTAGGGATACTATCATCAATAGGTAGTGGGTCATCAAGAATATTTTCTAACCTAGACAAGTTATTAGCTATGGGGTTCTCAGCTCCCTTCCTATCAGCGATATGTAAATCAAATTCCTGAAGCAAGAGAACCCACCTAATGAGTCTAGGTTTAGCATCTTTCTTTTTCATAAGATATTTAATAGTAGCATGATTAGTGTGAACAATAACTTTGGAACCGACAATGTAAGATCTGAATTTATCATAAGCAAACACGACTGCTAAAAATTCTTTTTTAGTAGTAGCATAATTTCTTTGGGAATTGTCTAGAGTTTTGCTAGCATAATGGATAACATTTAATTTCTTATCAACTATTTGTCCTAGAATAGCACCAAGATCATAATCACTAGCATGACACATAATTTCAGAAGGCAAGTTCCAATCTCGTGGTTGAACAATAGGTGCGGTGGTTAAGGCTTTCTTAAGTGTTTGAAAGGCTTCCACACAATCATCATAAAAAACTAAGGGGTATCCTTTTGTAAAATATTAGTAAGAGGCCCAGAAATTTTTGAGAAGTCTTTAATAAACCTCCTATTAAAACCAGCGTGACCAAGGAAACTTCGAATACCTTTACTATCTTTAGGACATGGCATTTTCTCAATTGCATCAACTTTAGCTTGATCGACCTCAATACCTTGTTCGGAGATCTTATGCCCCAATACAATACCTTCATTAACCATAAAGTGTAACTTCTCCCAATTCAAGACAAGATTAGTTTGTTCACATCTCAGCAAAACTTGATCAAGGTTGCTTAAGCAATCATCAAAAGAAGTTCCGTAAACGGAAAAATCATCCATGAAAACCTCCACAATCTTTTCACAAAAATCAGAGAATATGGCCGTCATACATCTTTGAAAGGTAGTAGGTGCATTGCATAAACCACAATGCATACGTCTATAGGCATAGGTTCCAAAAGGACAGGTAAAGGTAGTTTTCTCTTGATCAGATTGTGTCACAGGTATTTGAGAGAAACCAGAATATCCATCAAAGAAACAAAAGTGGGTGTGCTTAGATAATATTTCAAGCATTTGATCAATAAAATGCAAGGGGTAATGCTCT
Source organism: Hordeum marinum (assembly GCA_022496015.1). Lineage (NCBI taxonomy): Eukaryota > Viridiplantae > Streptophyta > Magnoliopsida > Poales > Poaceae > Hordeum > Hordeum marinum. Next base: position 82,477,956 of record CM039674.1, read on the forward strand.
TTTCTAGTAGCTTTATTTAAATTTCTAAAATCAATTACCATCCTATAGCCAGTAACAATTCTCTGTGGAATAAGCTCATTTTTATCCTTAGGAACAACAGTAATACCTCCTTTCTTAAGGACATAATGAACGGGACTCACCCATCTACTATAAGCTATGGCATAGATTATACCTGCTTCCAGAAGATTTAATATTTTAGTTCTTACCACTTCTTGCATCTTGGGATTCAATCGTCGTTGGTGATCAACAACAGGTTTAGCATCAGGTTCCATATTGATCTTGTGCTCACATAGAGTGGGACTAATGCCCTTAGGATCATCAATAGTATATCCAATAGCAGCTCGATGCTTCCTCAGAATTTTTAATATTCTTTCTTCTTCATGTTATAAAGGTTAGCACTAATAATAATAGGATATATTTGTTTCTCATCGAGATAAGCATACTTCAAAGTGTCAGGCAATTGTTTTAGTTCAAACACAGGATCACCTTTAGATGGAGGAGGACCTCCAGAGTTTCAATAGGCAAATTGTGTTTCAATAGAGGTTGTTGTTCAAAGAAAATTCTATCTACTTCATTTCTTTCACGCAAGTGCATATCATTTTCATGGTCTAGCAAATATTGTTCTAGTGGGTCGGTAGGAGGAACGAAAATAGAAGCAAGACCAACTATTTCATCCTTACTAGGTAATTCTCTATCACGAGGTTGTCTACTAAACTTGGAAAAATTAAACTCATGAGACACATCACCAAACTCAACACTGATGGTTTCTTTTTGACAATCTATCTTAGCATTAACAGTGTTCAAGAAAGGTCTACCAAAGAAAATGGGACAAAAATCATCTTGTGGGGAACCAAGAACTAGAAAATCAGTAGGATATTTTATTTTCCCACACAAGACTTCAACATCTCTAACAATCCCAAGTGGTGCGATGATGTCTCTATTAGCAAGTTTAATAGTAACATCAATATCTTCTATTTCAGCACGTACTATGTCATTCATAATTTCTTGGTATAAAGTAAAAGGAATAGCACTCACACTAGCACCCAAATCACATAAGCCATGGTACCAATGATCTCCTACTTTGACTGAGACAATAGGAAAGCCAACTACGGGTCAATGTTTGTCTTTTTCATCGGGTTTAGCAATTCTAGCAGATTCATCACAAAACTGAATGACATGCCCATCAATATTTTATACCAAGAGATCTTTAACCATAACAACACTAGGTTCTACTTTAATTTGTTAAGAAGGCTTAGGTGTTCTAATATTACTTTTGTGAACCACATTTGATACCTTAGAATGTTCCTTCATCCTAACAGGGAAAGGTGGTTTCTCAATGTAAGCAGTAGGCACAACTGGATCAACATTGTAAACAATAGTTTCTTATTTAGCTATTACCAGTTCTTTAATTTTTTTAATAGGGGGATGATATTTAAACCACTTCTCTTTAGGGAGATCAACATGAGCAACAAATGATTCATAGAAAGAGGCTACTATCTCACATTCAAGTCCATATTTAGTGCTAAACTTGTAAAAAGCATTGGTATTCATAAATGATTTAACACAATCAAATTCAAGCTTAATACCTCACTCAACACCTTTGTTGAGTTCCCAATCTTTAGAGTTGCGTTTAATTCTTTCCAAGAGATCCCACTTCAATTCAATAATCTTCTTCATAAAAGAACAAGTATAAGAAATATTGAGCATGGTTTGATCATTATGAGAAAGTCGAGCATAAAAATTATGAATAATAACTTATCTTAGGATGTCATGATTGGGGCATGAATATAACAATGACTTAAGCCTCCCCCAAGCTAGAGCGATACTTTCTCCTTCATGATGCCAAAAATTATATATATAATTCTGATCACGATGAACTAGATGCATATGATAAAATTTTTGGTGGAATTGATATTCCAAACGATTCCAGTTCCATGATCCAATATAATCACATAGCCTACACCATGTCAATGATTTTCCCTTAAAAGATAAAGGTAAAACCTTCTTCTTAACTTCATCTCCGGATAAACCTGCAAGCTCAAAATAGTCCACAAATTTCTTCCACATGTATTAGGTGCATATCAGGATGTTCAGTTCCATCTCCTGCATAAGGACTAGCTAGCAGTTGTTCTAACTTAGTCGAAGGAATTTCATAACCAATATTTTCAGTAGGTGTTGTAGGTTGAGGGGCAACTAATTGTGGTTCTGGTCAAGGTGAAGATACCGCGAACAAACCCCTGAAAGGATTACTTTCCATAGTAACAAGTGACCGTAAATTTCAGTACGTAGTATAAGTTTTTTCCTTACCGATTTCCACCTACCAAGAGCGCTTCACTCCCTAGCAACGGCGCCATAAAATATTCTTGATGACCCACGAGTATAAGGGATTAATCGTTGTCCTTTTGATAAGTAAGTGTGTCGAACCGAACAAGGAGCATAAGGAAATGATAAGTGGTTTTCAGCAAGGTAATTTCTGCAAGCACTGAAATTGTAAGTAGCAAGTGTTTTGATAGCAAGGTAATTTGTAATGAGAAAGTAAGGGTAACAATAGGTAAGGTGCAACAAGGTATCCCAATCCTTATATGGCAAAGGACAGGCCAAAACTATCTCTTATGATGAGCAAAGCGTTCTTGAGGGTACACTGGAATTTCATCTAGTCACTTCCATCATGTTGGTTTGATTCGTGTTCACTACTTGATAATTTGATATGTGGGTGGACCGGTGCTAAGGTGTTGTTCCTACTTGAACTAACAACCTACTTATTATTAACTCGCTCGCAAGCATCCGTAACTACGAGAAAAGTATTAAGACAAAGTCTAACCATAGCATTAAACATGTGGACCCAAATCAACCCCTTATGAAGTAGTGCATAAACTAGGGTTTAAGCTTCTATCACTCTAGCAACCCATCATCTAATAAATAATCCACAATGCATTCCCTTATGCCCAAGGATGGTGAAGTTTCATGTAGTCGACGTTCACATGATACCACTAAGGGTATCACAACATACATATCATCAAAAATATCGAACACATATCAAATTCACATGATTACTTGCAACATGACTTCTCCTGTGACCACAAGAACAAAGGTAACTACTCACAAATAATATGCATGCTCAAGAAGATAGGTGTATTGGATAGCATAATGAATCTGAACATATAATCTTCCACCAAATAAACCATATAGCAATCAACTACACAAGGTAATCAATACTACTAGTCACCCACATGTACCAATCTGAGGTTTCGGTACAAAGATTGAACACAAGAGATGTACAAGGGTTTGAGAGGATATGGTGTTGTTGAATATTTTTATGAAGAATGGCCTCCCCAAGGTGAGAGGTCTGTTGGTGATGACGATGGCTTCAATTTCCCACGCCGGTAGGGAAGTTCCCCCGGCGGAATCGCTCCGCCGGAGGTCAAAAGTGCTCCTGCCCAAGTTCTGCCTCGAGACGGCGGCGCTTCATCCCAAAAGTCATCCTCCTAATTTTTTAGGTTTTTTGGGAATTTATACCAGAAGATGGGCTCCGGAGGTGGGTCAGGATGGGCATCCTCCACGAGGGCGCAGTTAGGGGGCTTAGCGCGCCCTCGAGGAGGGTGGCCACCTGGTGTCCCCCTCGAGTAGTTTTCAGCTCCAATATTTCTTATTTATTGTATAAAAAATCTTCGTCAATTTTTAGCTTCGTTGGAGATGTGCAGAATAGGTATCTCTGATGTGCTTTTTTCATGTACTTAATTCCAGTTGCCGGCATTCTCCCTCTTGGTGTAAACCTTGCAAATTATGAGAGAAAAGGCATTGGAATTACTCCCCAAAGCATTATAATGCATAAAAAAATTATAAATAACAATAGGAAAATATGATGCAAAATGGGCATATCAATCCACAACGACAAAAACGGAATCATGGCCATGTTTTGTCCATGGAAAACCAAGCACAAAGTCCATACTAATGTCTTCCCAATGTTGATGTGGTATAGGGAGAGGCATGTAAAGACCATGGGATTGAGATTTTGACTTAGCTTTGCGACATGTAGAGCATGTGTTGGTGAAGCGTACCACATCACGTAACATCTTTGGTTAAAAATACTTGTTGGAGAGGGTGGCATATGTCTTGCCACGTCCAAAGTGACCCGTTAGTCCTCCACCGTGAGCTTCTTGCAAAATTTACAAACAAAGAGAAGACTCGGGTCTACAAAGTTTTTCAGCACACATAAGATAACCATATTTCATGTAATAGGATTCCCAACAAGGTTTCACTTGGAACTTGGCATATGGAGTACCAAAGGAAACATCATGCTCATACAAGTCTTTTATATGCTCAAAACCAATAACATTCAATTCAAGTTGAGTAACGAGCATGCATTTGCGGGAAAGAGGATTCGCCACAACATTTTCTTTACCCTCAATGTATTTGATGACATAAGGAAAAGATTCAATGAAGTCACTACATTTAGCATCTCCTTTGTTCAACTTAGTTTGACCCTTAAGATACTTGAGAGTTTCATGGTCGGTATGAATAAAAAATTCATGTGGGCGGAGGTAATGCTCCCAAACATGTAACACTCTCACCAAAGCATACAATTCTTTGTCATAGATGGGGTAACAAAGTTGAGCATCGGAAAGTTTCTCACTAAAATACACAATGGGGGACTTTTCTTGCATTAGTACACCACCTATGGCATTACCGCTAGCGTCACAATGCACTTCAAAAGTTTTATCAAAGTTGGGTAATGCAAGATAAGTTGCATGAGTAAGAAAAAATTTAAGCTCAAGGAATGCGGTGTCTTGCATTGGTCCCCAAATGAAAGGTGCATTTTTCTTGATCAAAGCATGTAGAGGAGATGCAATAGTGCTAAAATCCTTAACAAAGCGACAGTAGAAACTGGCTAGTCCTAGGAAGCTACACACTTGTTGCAAGTTGGTGGGTGTGGGGAAAGTTTTCATTGCATTAATTTTAGTTTCATCCAAATGGACACCCTTAGAAGAAACCAGAAATCCTAGGAAAACAACCTTGTCAACACCAAAAGTGCATTTTTCCATGTTAGCATACAATTGTTCCTTCCTAAGAACTTGCAATACTTTCCTAATGGGTTTAGCATTCTCCTTGAGTGATTTGCTAAAAACAAGAATGTCATCAAAGTATACCACAACGCAATATCCAATGAATGTGCGTAAGACATGATGCATGATACGCATAAATGTACCCAGTGCTTCGGATAAGCCCATGGACATCACTAGCCATTCATATAGACGAAAGTTTGTTTTGAAAGCCGATTTCCACTCATCACCCTCTTGTATGCGTATTTGATAGTAACCATTTTTCAAGTCAATCTTGGAAAATATAGTAGCACCACTAAGTTCATCTAGCATATCATCTATGCAAGGAATAGGGTGGCGATATCTAATCATTATAGCATTGATAAGGCGGCAATCTGAACACATGCACATACTAAAAGAACCGCACAAGGACTTAAACTCTCGCGTACATGCACTTTATCTAGGAGTTTTTGGACTTGACTTTGGATCTCCTTAGTTTCTTTGGGGTTTACGCGATAGAGTGCCTTGTTGGGGAACAGTGCACCGGGTATTAGGTCAATGCGGTATTCGATCCCACGTTTTGGTGGTAGTCCCAAAGGTATCTCATCAGGAGATATGTCTTGAAATTCTTGCAATACTTGAGATAACACAAGTCAAAGATGTTGTGAATGGTTAGGACGTACGACATCATCCTTGCGCATAAGCACCTAGTCAATAATGGTTGATGGGATCTCACTCGCATCCCTCAAATCTCTTTTGGTCGCTAATAGCACTAGATCTCTCATGTCCCTTATCGTGGAGTCCCACATTTTTGGATTGTGACACTCACTCTCTTTGAGGTGGATCACTCTCTCACTTTCATATCCACGTTGGGATGAAGCTTGCTTGTCGGTGGTCACTTGACTTGGTTGGTCAAAGCACATATTCCATGCCCTTCATTTTGAAGCTATAGTGATTGGTCCGACCATTGTGGATGACGCCATGGTCTAATTGCCAAGGTCTCCCAAGGAGTAGATGGAAAATAGACATGGGAACCACATCACACTCCAAGGTGTCTTCATAAGCGCCTATCTTGAAGGAAACTTGCATGGTATGATCAACTTGGATAGTGCAGGAGTCACTAAGACATTCGACCTTGTAGGGGTGAGGTTGCTTCTTCTTGACCAATTGGAGCTTGGAGCAAAGGTCTTCACTTGCCAAATTGTGGCAACTTCCTCCATCTATTGTGACCTTGACGGATACCTGCCTTGGTGTGGAAGATGTGGCAACGTTGGTCCTCATCTTGTTGTTATTGAAGAGTCAAAACCTTGGAAACAACTAGAGCGGGGATCGAATTATTGTCACAAAAGATTTGTGAATCTTCGTCTTCATTGACTTGTTGGTGCATGGCGACGTGCTACAATGCTTACATTCCGTCGTCGCTCATAGAGTCATAGGTGCCATCATCTTGAACAATCATGGTCCATCTTGTTGGACACTCGTAAGTCTTGTGGCCGCGGCCTTGGCACGTGAAACACTTGATGGAGCTTGATTTAGTGGTGTCATCCGGTGTTGGTGTAGAGGATGAAGCTTTTGGCTTGTAGTTGTGATACGTCTCCAACATATGTATAATTTTGATGATGTCATGCTATTATATTATCTGTTTTGGATGTTTTATATGCATTAATATGGTATTTTATATATTTTTGGAACTAACCAATTAATCTAGAGCCTAGTGCCAGTTTCTGTTTTTTCCTTGTTTTTAAGTATTGCAGATATGGAATATTAAATGGAGTCCAATCGGAATAAAATCTTTGGAATGATTTTTTCTGGAAAGAAAGAGATCTACCAGACTTGGAGTGCATGGCAGGGCATCTGCCAGGAGGTCACAAGCCCAGGGGGCAGCCACCCCCACCTCGTCGTGCATGGCTGGCTTGCCACCTCCTGGCGGGTCTCCTAGACCTAATCTTCATCCTATAAATACTCAAATATTCCCCCAATACCAAAGGGAGCCACGAAAATACTTTTCCGCAGCCAGAAGCCTCCGTTCCCGAGAGATCCAATCTTGGAGCCTTTTCCAGTAATCTATCGGAGGGGGATCCAATCACGGAGGTCATCTACATCAACTCCATTGCCCCTCCGATGATGCGTGAGTAGTCCAACACAGACCTACAGGTCCATATCTAGTAGCTATATGGCTTCTTCTCTCTCTTTGTGCTTTAATACCATGTTCTTCATGATCTTCATGGAGATCTATCTGATGTTATACTCTTTTGTGGTGTGTTTGTCGAGATCCGATGAATTGTGGGTTTATGTTCAGATTATCCATGAATATTATTTGAGTCTTTTCTGAATTCTTATATGCATGATTTCATATCTTTGCAAGTCTCTTCGAGTTATTGGCTTGGTTTGGCTAACTAGATTGATAATTCTTGCAATGGGAGAAATGCTTAGTTTTGGGTTCAATCTTGCGGTGTACTCACCCAGTGACAAAGTAGGGGTAGCGAGACATGTATTGTATTGTTGCCATCAAGGGTAAAGAGATGGGGTTTTCATCATATTGCTTGAGTTTATCCCTCTACATCATGTCGTCTTACCTAATGCATTACTCTATTCTTCATGAACTTAATACTCTAGATGCAGGCAGGAGTCGGTGGATGTGTGGAGTAATAGTAGTAGATGCAGAATCGTTTTGGTCTACTTGACACGGACATGATGCCTATATGCATAATCATTGCCTTGGATATCTTCATAATTATTAGCTTTTCTATCAATTGATAGACAGTAATTTGTTCACCCATTGTGATACTTTCCTTCAAGAGAGAAGCCTCTAGTGAAACCTATGGCCCCAGTGTCTACTTTCCATAATATATTTTCAGATCTATAAACAAAAAAATACCAAAAATTACCTTGTTGCAGTTTATTTACCTTTTACTTTCCGCAATCCTTTACATCTATCTCTATCAGATCTAATCCTTGCAAATAACCGTGAAAGGATTGACAACCCCTTTATAGCATTGGGTGCAAGAGTTTGATTGTTTGTGTAGGTGCATCCATTGGTGACTTTCTTGTTCCTCCTACTAGATTGATACCTTGGTTCTCAACAACTGAGGGAAATACTTATTTACTTCGCTGCATCACCCTTTCCTCTTCAAGGGAAAACCAATGCATGCTCAAGAGGTAGCAAGAAGGATTTCTAGCGCCGTTGCCGGGGAGGATACACATCAAGCCTACCAATTACCCATCACAAACTCATCTCTTTCATTTACATTATTTGCCATTTTCCTCTCATTTTCCTCTCCCCCACTTCTAAAACATTTTGAAAAAAGATTTCCCTTTTTATTCGCCTTTCTTCCGTTCGCCTTTTCATTTGCCTTTTGTTTGCTTGTGTGTAAGATCATTTTCTCGTCTTTATGGCTCAACCCAAAAGTTTTGATCCTTATCTTAGGAAGCTGGAAGATATTGAGGATCATGCTAAGATTTTCATGTCACTCCAATTTGACGACCATAATTATTTCTTTAGAAACGAGCTTAAAGAATAAAAGGGTATGCTTGAATACATGAACAAAGAGCTTGATGATATGTCTAAGGAGTTTTTGTTGGAAATATGCACTAGAGGCAATAATAAGATGGTTATTATTATATTTCCTTGTTCATGATAATTGTTTATTATCCAAGCTATAATTGTATTGACTAGAAACACATTGCATGTGTGGATACATAGACAACACTTTGTACCTAGTATGCCTCTAGTAAATTAGCTCGTTGATGAAAGATGGTCAAGGTTTCCTAGCCATTGACATGATATGTCATTTGATAATGGGATCACATCATTGGGAGAATGATGTGAAGGACCCAAACTACAAACATAGCATATGATCGTGTCAGTTTATTCCTGTAGTTTTCTACATGTCAAGTATATGTTCCTATGACCATGAGATCATGCAACTCACTAACACTGGAGTATTGCCTTGTTTGTATCAAACATCGCAACATAACTTGGTGACTATAAAGGTGCTCTATAGGTATCTCCAAGAGTGTCTGTTGAGTGGGTATGTATGAAGACTGGGATTTGTTACTCCGTGTGATGAAGAGGTATCTCAGGGCCCACTCGGTAATACAACATCTCAAGAAGCCTTGCAAGCAATGTGACTAAAGTGTTAGCCATAGGATTTTGTATTATAGAGCGAGTAAAGAGACTTGCCGGTAACGTGATTGAACTAGGTATAGAGATACCAATGATCAAATCTCGGGCAAGTAACATACCGAAGAACAAAGGGAACAACGTACGGGATTAACTAAATCCTTGACATAGAGGTTCAACCGATAAACATATTCGTATAATATGAAGGAACCTATATGGGTATCTAGGTCCCTCTATTGGTTATTGACAGTAGAGGTGTCTCGGTCATGTCTACAAAATTCTCAAACTCGCAGGGTCAACACACTTGAGGTTCGGTGACGTTTCAGTAGTATAGAGTTATGTATGATGGTGACCTAAGGTTGTTCGGAATCCTGGATGAGATCCCGGACGTCACGAGGAGGTCCGTAATGGTCCGGAGTTAAGATTGATATATAGGAAGTCCTGTTTTGGTCACCAGAAAAGTTCTGGGCTCATCGATAGTGTACCGGGAGTGTCGGGAGAGTACCGGGGGACCATCGGGAGGGGTTGTCTCGACCCAAGGGGCCACATGGGCTATGGGAGGAGGTAAACCATCCCCTAGTGGGCTGGCTAAAGCCCCATTAAAGGCCCATGCGACTGGGGTGGGAAAAACCCAAGGTGGAAAGAGTTTCCAAGTCTGAAGGAGGAGTCCTAATCCTACTAGGATTGGAGGAGGACTCCTCCTCTCCTCCTTGCGGCCGAGGCAAAGGGGCCAACGCTAGGGCATAGGCCTCTTCCCTCCCTCCTCCTATATATACTAGATGTTTTGAGGGTTTTGAGACATAGAAATCAGCCACGTGCTACCCTCTTCTCTAGATCGTAGTTTCTCCTCTAGATCGTTCCGACGGTGCTTGGCGAAGCCCTGCCGGAATAGTTCCACCACCATCACCACCCCGTCGTCGCGTTGCCGGAGAACTCATCTACCCTCCTCACCCTCTTTCCGGATCAAGAAGGCAAAGGTCGTCATAGAGATGTACGTGTGCTAAACGCGAAGGTGCCATCTATTCAGTGCTAGATCGGGATGGATTGTGATTAGATCGCGGGATGCTCGGTGATTTGGATCGCGAAGACGTTCGACTACATCAACCGCATTTCTTAATGCTTTCCACTTAGCAATCTACAAGGGTAGGTAGATCCACTCTCCCTCTCGTAGATGCTCATCACCATGGATAGATCTTGCGTGTGCGTAGGAAATTTTTTGTTTCCCATGCAACGTTCCCCAATGGTTTTATGGTTTGAAATCTCAGTTTGCTCATCTTGAGGATTTAGTAGGCCAAATTTCTGATAAACAAGCTACCTTAGTCAATAAAATGACCGCTATGCCAGAATCTTTTAATAATGATGAAGATCTTAAAGTGATTGATGTGACTCCTATTGAATCTTTTATTTCCAATGTGAATCTTGATAAGGATGGGACTGGAGATAAGTCAACTTTAGTTAAAAGTCATCCAAATGATTCGGAGTTTATAGATCTTAATGCTAAGATTCATAAAAGTGGGATTGAAGAGGTCAAAACTTTTAAAAGCAATGAACCCACTCTTTTGGATCACAAGTACTTTAATTATGATAGCTGCTCTTTGATTGATTGTATTTCCTTGTTGCAATCCATGTTGAATTCTCCGCATGCTTAAAATCAAAATAAGGCTTTTACTAAACATATCGTTAATGCTATGATGAAATATTTTGAAGAAAAACTTGAGTTGGAAGTTTCTATCCCTAGAAAGCTTCATGATGAGCGGGAACCTACTATTAATATTCAAATTAAAGATTATGAGTGCCATGCTTTGTGTCATTTGGGTGCTAGCATATCCACTATTCCAAAAACTTTATGTGATGTGCTAGGTTACCATGATCTTAATGATTGCTCTTAAATTTGCATCTTGCGGATTCCACTATTAAGAAACCTATGGGAAGGATTGATGATCTTCTTATTGTTGCAACTATGAATTATGTGCCCGTGGATTGCATTGTTCTTGATATAGATTGCAATCCTACATGTCCTATTATTCTAGGTAGACCTTTCCTTAGAATGATTGGTGCAATTATTGGCATGAAAGAAGGAAACATTAGATTCCAAATTCTATTAAGGAACGGCATGGAACACTTTCCTAGAAAGAAAATAAGATTTCCTTATGAATCTATTATGAGAGCAACTTTAGGATTGCATACCAAATATGACACTACCAAGATCTATTGCGTTTTGCCTACCTAGGGTTGTTAAACAATAGCGCTTGTTGGGAGGCAACCCAATTTTATTTTTATGTTTGGTTTTTTCTTATGTTTTTGAGTGTTTCCCACATTATTAATTCTGTAGTAATTGTTGTTTTGGTGTTTTAATCAGTGTTTGAGCCAAGTAAGACCTTTGGGATGGTCTATGGTGGTTGTTGATTTAATCTTGGTGAAAAACAGAAACTTTTGCGCTCAGTCCAGGAATTTTATAAGTCTTTCAGAGAGTCTAATGAGTCTGAAATGTTTACACAAGATTGATATACAAATTTCCCAGGACGTCCTAATTTGTCAGAATATTTTGAGTTACATAAGTATATGAAGTTTTCATATTGCTACATATTGTTCTTTTTTTTGACAGATTCTGGTTTCTTTGAGTTGTTTACCTATTTTGATGTATCTATGGGTTGTATTGGGGGTATGAACCATGGAGAAGTTAGAATACCGTAGGTATTAAACATATATAAAGAAAGAATGAGTTCACAATAGTACCTAAAGTGGTGATTTATTTTCTTATACTAACGGATCTCACGAGTTTTCTGTTGAGTTTTGTGTTGTATCGTTTTCAAGGTTTGGGTAAAGATTTGATGGACTATGGAGTAAGGAGTGGAAAGAGCCTAAGCTTGGTATGCCCGGGGCACCCCAAGTTATATTCAAGATGACAAAGAGCCTAATCTTGGGGATGCCTCGGAAGGCATCCCCTCTTTCGTCTTCAATCCATCGGTAAATTTACTTGAGGATACATTTTTATTCACCACATGATATGTGTTTTGCTTGGAGCGTCTTGTATGATATGAGTCTTTGCTTTTTAGTTTGCCACAATCATCCTTGCTTCACACATATTTTGAGAGAGACATGCTGAATCGTGAATTTATTAGAATACTCTATGTGCTTCACTTATACCTTTTGAGATAGGCAATTTTGCTCTAGTGCTTCACTTATACCTTTTTAGATCATGGCGGTGTTTGGTTTTATCAGAAATTATTGAACTCTCGTACCTCACTTATATTATTTTGAGAGTCTTTAGACAGCATGGTAATTTGTTAGGTTATGAATTTTGTCCTAATATAATAGGCATCCAAGAGGGATATAATAAAAACTTTCATATAAAGTGCATTAAATATTATGAGAAGTTTGATTCCTTGCATATAGTTTTGAGATATAAGGATGGTGATATTAGAGTCATGCTAGTAAGTAATTGTGGAATGGTATAAATACTGGTGTTGAAGTTTGTGATTCCCGTAGCATGCACGTATGGTGAACCGTTATGTAACGAAGTCGGAGCATGATTTGTTTATTGATTGTCATCCTTTGTGTGAGGGTCGGGAGCGCACGATGGTTAACTCCTACCAACCTCTCCCCTAGGAGCATGCATCTAATACTTTGATTCCATAACTAATAGACATTCGCAATACGTATGTGAGTTCTTTATGATTAGTGTGAGTCCATGGATTATACGCACTCTCACCCTTCAACCTTTGATAGCCTCTCTAGTACCGCACAACTTTTGCCGGTGCATTAAACCCACCTTCCTCAAAACAGCCACCACATTCCCTTCCTCAAAACAGCCACCATACCTACCTATTATGGCATTTCCATAGCCATTCCGAGATATATTGCCATGCAACTTCCACCGTTCCGCTTTTTATGACACGTGCCATCATTTTCATATTGCTTTTTCATATAGAGTCATATTTGGTTCTAGGTTTCGAGTTGCAATTTTCGATTTGTAAGTAAATAAAAGTGTGATGATCATCATTATTAGAGCATTGTCCCGTGAGAGAAAAGGATGTTGGAAGCTATGATTCCCTCATAAGTTGGGATGAGACTCCGGACTTTATTAAAAATAAAAGAGGCCACCGAAGCCCAAATAAAAAAAAGAAAAGAGGCCTTAGATGCCCACCAAAATAAAAAATGAGAGAAAGAGAGAAGGGACAATGTTACTATATTTTTCCACACTTGTGTGTCAAAGTAGCACCTTGGTCTTCATTGTAAAGAGTCTCATATTTTGTCACTTTCATATAACTAATGGAATTTTTGTAGTGCACACCCACTTAGTTTCTTTTTGAGCTCTCATACACTTATAACTGTAGTGCACCCGTTGCATGGCAATCCCTACTCACTCACATTGATATCTATTGATGGGCATCTCCATAGCCCGTTAATAAACCTAGTTGCTGTGAGACTATCTTCTCGTTTTCTTCCCAATCTCCACCATATTTCTATTCCACCTATAGTGTTATATCCATGCCTCACGCTCATGTATTGCGTGAGAGTTGAAAAGGTTTGAGAACATAAAAAGTGTGAAACAATTGCTTGGCTTGTCATCGGGGTTGTGCATGATTTAAACACTTTGTGTGGGGAATATGGAGCATAGCCAGACCATATGATTTTGTAAGGATAACTTTCTTAGGCCATGTTATTTCAAAAGGACACGATTGCATTCTTAGTATGCTTGTCGTATTATTGTTTTTATGTCAATGTTAAACTTTTTTTTGAATCTTACGGATCTGAATATTCATGCCACAGTAAAGAATATTACATGGATAAATATGTTAGGTAGCATTCCACATCAAAAATCCTGTTTTTATCATTTACCTACTCAAGGATGAGTAGGAATTAAGCTTGGGGATGCTGATACGTCTCCAACATATCTATAATTTTTGATGATGTCATGGTATTATATTATCTGTTTTGGATGTTTTATATGCATTAATATGCTATTTTATATTATTTTTGGGACTAACCTATTAATCTAGAGCCCAGTGCCAGTTTCTGTTTTTCCTTGTTTTTGAGTATTGCAGATATGAAATATTAAATGGAGTCCAAACGGAATAAAATCTTCAGAACGATTTTTTCTGAAGGAAAGAGATCTACCAGACTCTAACTGCACGACAGGGTATCTGCCAGGAGGTCACAAGCCAGGGGGCGCGGCCACCCCCCTGGCCGTGTCTGGCAGGCTTGCCACCTCCTAGAAGGTCTCCTAGCCCTAAACTTTGTCCTATAAATACTCAAATATTCCCCCAATACCAAAGGGAGCCACGAAAATACTTTCCGCCGCAAGAAGCCTCCGTTCCCGCGAGATCCAATCTTGGAGCCTTTTTCGGTAATCTGTCGGAGGGGGATCCGATCACGGAGGACATCTACATCAACTCCATTGTCCCTCCGATCATGCGTGACTAGTCCACCACAGACCTATGGGTCCATAGCTAGTAGCTAGATGTCTTATTCTCTCTCTTTGTGCTTCAATACCATGTTCTTCATGATCTTCGTGGAGATCTATCCGATGTAATACTCTTTTGCAGTGTGTTTGTTGAGATCCGATGAATTGTGGGTTTATGTTCAGATTATCCATGAATATTATTTGAGTCTTTTATGAATTCTTATATGCATGATTTCATATCTTTGCAAGTCTCTTCGAGTTATTGGTTTGGTTTGGCCAACTAGATTGGTAATTCTTGCAATGGGAGAAGTGCTTAGTTTTGGGATCAATCTTGCGATGTCCTCACCCAGTGATAAAGTGGGGGGTAGCGAGGCAAGTATTGTATTGTTTCCATCAAGGGTAACAAGATGGGGTTTTCATCATATTGCTTGAGTTTATGCCTCCACATCATGTCATCTTACCTAATGTGTTACATTGTTCTTCATGGACTTAATACTCTAGATGCAGCCAGGAGTCGGTTGATGTGTGGAGTAATAGTAGTAGATGTAGAATCGTTTCGGTCTACTTGACACAGACGTGATCCCTATATGCATAATCATTGGCTTGGATATCTTCATAATTATTCGGTTTTCTATCAACTGCTCGATAGTAATTTGTTCACCCACCGTGATACTTACTTTCAAGAGAGAAACCTCTAGTGAAACCTATGGCCCCCAGGTCTACTTTCAATAATATATTTTCAGATCTATAAACCACAAATACCAAAAATACCTTGTTGCAATTTATTTACCTTTTAGTTTCCGCAATCATTTACATCTATCTCTATCAGATCTAATCCTTGCAAATAACCATGAAGGAATTGACAACCCCTTTATAGCGTTGGGTGCAAGAGTTTGATTGTTTGTGTAGGTGCATCCATTGGTGACTTGCTTGTTCCTCCTACTGGATTGATACCTTGGTTCTCAACAACTGAGGGAAATACTTATCTACTTTTCTGCATCACACTTTCATCTTCAAGGGAAAAGTAACGCATGCTCAAGAGGTATCATGTTGCTTGAAGTAGTATGACAGCTTCACAAAGTCAACTTTTCCTTGGAACTTGACTTGTCTTCGGTGGGCGTTATAGATTTTGTAGTCAAAGGTGTCATCGTCGTAGAAGTTTGAGCACTTGAGTCGTAGATCTTGGAAGAGAACTTGGAGTAATTGTAGTCATCTTGCACTTGACGTTCCGCCATGCTTTCTTGATGAACTAGCTCAAGTAAGTTGGAGTATGGTTGGAAGTCTGCGATTTTCTTGACTTGGTATTTGAGGCCATTCAAGAAGCACGCCATTGTTTGCTCGTTGTCTTCCTTGACATTGGCTCGTGGCAATTTCCATTTCTTGATAGTATTGTTCTACGGACTTTGTGCCTTGCTTGAGTAGTTGGAGTTTCTTGAAGAGATTTTGGTTGTAGTGTGTAGGCACAAAACAAGCTCTCATGAGATCCTTCATTTGAGCCCAAGTGGTGATAGGAGGTTCACCTCTTTGTTTTCTTTGCTCAATCACTTGTTCCCACCAAATGAGAACATAGTCTTGGAACTCAAGAGAGGCCAGGGCAATCTTCATCTCTTCCTCAAAGTTGTGCAAACGGAATATCTTGTCAACTTTGAGTGCCCATGAAAGGCAGTCTTTGGGATTGTTGCTTCCGGATAACTTAGGCATTGTGAACTTGAGCTTCCTGAAGCGTTGTTCATCATTGTAGTTGTTTTGGCGATGCCCTTGGCGAGGAGTAGGTGTGTCAATGTTGTTGTCGAGTTGACATTGTGGTTGCCTTGTGATAACCCACAAGTATAGGGGATCGCAATAATTTTCAAGGGTAGAGTATTCAAACCAAATTTATTGATTCGACAAAAGGGGAGCCAAAGAATATTCTTGAGTATTAGCTGCTGAGTTGTCAATTCAACCACACTTGAAAGACTTAATATCTGCAACAAAGTATTTAGTAGCAAAGTAGTATGGAAGTAGCGGTAACGATGGCAAAATTGACAGTAGCAGTTTTGTAGTGATTGTAACAGTAGCAACGGAAAAGTAACTTAGCAAAGATCAATATGTGAAAAGCTCGTAGGCAATGGATCTGTGATGGATAATTATGTCAGATAGCATTCATCATGCAACAGTTATAACATAGGGTGACACAGTACTATCTCCAATTCATGAATGTAATGCGGGCATGTATTCCATATATAGTCATACGTGCTTATGGAAAAGAACTTGTTTGACATCATTTGTCCTACCCTCCCGTGGTAGCGGGGTCCTAATGGAAACTACGGGATATTAAGGCTTCCTTTTAATAGAGAATCGGACCAAAGCATTAGCACTTAGTGAATACATGAACTCCTCAAACTATGATAATCACCGGAAAGAATCCTAGTTATTGTCACACTCGGGGATGCGGATCATAACTCGTAATAGGTGTCTACAAATTGCAATATAGGATCAAGAACACATATATATTCATGAAAACATAATAGGTTCAGATCTGAAATTATGGCACTCAGGCCCTAGTGACAAGCATTAAGCATAGCAAAGTCATAGCAACATCAATCTCAGAACATAGTGGATACTAGGGATCAAACCCTAACAAAACTAACTCGATTACATGATAAATCACATCCAAACCATCACCATCCAACAAGCCTACGATGGAATTACTCACACACGGTGAAGAGCATCATGGAAATAGTGATGATGGATGGTTGGTGATGACGACAGTGTCGATTTCCCCTCTCCGGAGCCCAAAATGAACTCCAGATCTGGCCTCCCGAGGATGAACAAGAGGTGGCGGCGGCTTCGTATCGTGAAACGCGATAAACTCTTATCTCTGGTTTTTTCTCCACGGATGTGAATATATGGAGTTGGAATTGAGGTTGGTGGAGCTCTAGGGGGCCCACAAGCCTGCTAGGCATGGCCATGGGGGTGGCCGCGCCCCTTGGCTTGCGGCAAATGGGTGGCCTCCCTACGGTTGATTCTTTCGCCAGTATTTTTTATTAGTTCCAAAAATAATCTCCTTAAATTTTCAGGTCAATATGAGAACTTTTATTTCTACAAAAAAATAACACCAAGGCAATTCTGCTGAAAACAACGTCAGTACGGGTTAGTTAGATTCAAATCATGCAAATTAGAGTCCAACACAAGGGCAAAATAGTTTGGAAAAGTGGATACGATGGATACGTATCAACTCCCCCAAGATTAACCCATTGCTTGTCCTCAAGCAATTAAGTTGATAAACTTAAAGTGATAAAGAAAAACTTTTGCAAACTTTGTTTGATCTTGTTGTTGTAAATATGTCTAACCGATGTTCAGATTTTCATCAAATATTATAGACTAACCACGTTCACAATAACACTTAGGTCTCACATTTACTCATATCAATGGCATAATCAACTAGCAAGCAATAATTATAACACTCGGATGACAACACTTTTATCAAGACAATCATGATACACTATGATATAATGGTATCTCGCTAGCCCTTTCTGAGACCGCAAAACATAAATGCAGAGCACCTTTGAAGAACAAGGACTAATTGGACATTGTAATTCATGGTAACAGAGATCCAGTCACACTCATACTCAATGTCAATTAATAGCAAGGCATACAAATGATGATGGTGCTCTCTAACTGGTGCTTTTTATAAGAGGAGGATGACTCAATAGTAAAGTAAAATAGATAAGCCCTTCGCGGAGGGAAGCATTGGTTTGCAGAGGTGCTAGAGCTCGAGCTTTTTAAAACATGGATGAATAACAATTTTGAGCGGTATGCTTTCATTGTCATCATAATGACCAAGAGATTTCACCATCTTCCATGCTAGATACGTTATAGGCGGTTCCCAAACGGAATGATAAAGTTTTTACTCCCCCTCCACCAATCAAACACACTCCATGGGTATCTGAATCCACGGGTACCGTCCATACAAGCACAGTCATGGGGGAGTTTTGTTTTGTTATATTTTGATTTGATTTTGAGCATGGAACTGGGCATCCCGAATACCAGCCACTTTCTCGTGAATGATAGTGAATCAACACATATCATGAGAATAACCCACCCAGCATGGAGGATACTGACCGCCCCCAGTTGCTACATGAGCGATCCGGGCATACAAAACAGAATATTATTTGAAGGTTTAGAGTTTGGCACATGCAAATTTAATTTGAACGGAAGGTAAATACCGCATATAGGTAGTTATGGTGGACTCAGATGGAACAACTTTGGGTTTGAGGAATTGGATGCACAAGCAGTATACCCACTTAGTACAAGTGAAGGCTAGCAAAAGACTAGGAAGCGACCAACTAGAGAGCGACAACCGTCATCAACATGCATTGAGATTAACCAACATTGAATGCAAGCATGAGTAGGATATAAATCACCATGAACATAAATATCGTGGAGGCTATGTTGATTTTGTTTCGACTACATGCATGAACATGTGCCAAGTCAAGCCACTTGAATCATTCAAAGGAGGATACCATTCGATCATACTACATCACAACCATTTTAATATGTATGTGGGCACTCAAGACAAACCATTATCCACTCTTAGCTTATTAAGCATGGCATGAGTAACTATAATCTCTAATTGTCTTGCAAATATGTTTCATCCATAATGAGCTGAATTTAGAACGATGAGCTAATCATATTTACAAAAGCAAAATAGGTTGAGTTCATACCAGCTTTTCGCCATGTTCATTATTTCCTTTCACTTGCATGATCGAACGTTGTGCATAATAATAAGAGTGCACGTGCATTGGACTAAGCTAGAATCTGCATACAATAACTCAAGGGAGAAGGCAAGGTAATATGGGCTCTCTAATAGATAAGCAATAATGCATATGAGAGCCACTCAACATTTTCATTGTGGTCTTCTCCTTATGACCCAAATAAAGAAAATTCAAAACAAGAACGAGAAATACTATTTATATGGGAATGCTCCCAACAAGCAAAGGAAGAACGAGAAATCTTTTTGGGTTTTCTTTTAATGCTACAACTAGACAGGGTAGAAGGTAAAGCTGGAACTAATTTGTTTATTTTCTCAAGGTTAATTAAGCAAACAAGAAGAAAGCAGAAAGAAGAAATAAACTACCGTGGTTGGTACATTGAAAAAGTATGAGCACCGACTACTAAGATGAGTGTGTGAACATGAATGTAATGTCGGAGAGAAATATGTACTCCCCCAAGCTTAGGCTTTTGTCCTAAGTTGGTCTAAGGCCATGGCTGGACCGAATAGTATCCAAAGTCACAGTTGGGGTTGTACTGGGTTGTGGCGGCTACCGCTTGAACTGCTGCAGCGTGGAGGTGAGCGGCCTCTGCCTTTCTCTCATACTCATTTGCCTCCTCTCTGGTTATAAAATGTCTTCAGTTTTCCTGAAAGTTAAAGAAGGGAGGAGCAGGAAGGGTAATATGGACAGCATGATGTCTATAAAAAATTAGTCCGTATAGGTGGGACTGATCGTTCCTCTCAAGAAACTGGTAGCGCATCATAGCCTCATAATCAAGAAAAGCAGGTGGTAATTCAATATCATTCGCCCTTATGGGTACCCCGAGATAATTAGCTACATGAGTGGCATAAATCCCGCTAATGAAATTTTCATCCTTAGCATTATTATGTAGCCTCCTAGCAATAATAGCCCCCAAGTTATATCTATCACCCATTACCGCACTCTTAAGAATACTAAGATCAGGTACACAAAGGTGGCTATGATCAGTTTTACTCTTAATAGATCTACCTATGACAAGAGAAAAATAATGTATAGCAGGAAAGTGAAATATTTCTAGTTTCTCCCACAGTGATGCTAGAAAGAAAATCATTATATTCAGTTTTGTGAGGATCACTTTGGCTGCCCCATTGTGGAATTTTGCATGCACAGTTAAAATCTTCTAGGTCCATAGTATAAGATTCATCATAAAGATTTAATAAAACAGAATGCTTATTACACCTGGATGAAAATTCAAACCTCAGCACGAAAGAAGTAGTGAGTTGATAATATTGCTTGCATTGGTCTGAAATGGATTTTTCAAGGCTAGCATTTCGTGTGTACGCGTAAAATTCTACCTTGAAACCGGCATCAACCATGAATTGATCCGATGGCCATTCACAAGGCCGCAGTTGTGCTTCCCTTGGTGGTTCAATGTCGGGCTCACGTATCGCGAGTCTTGGGGCCTTCTTGCTCGAGGAACCCCCTTGGTATATTCGCCTCAACATTTTTCTTTCTCTGAAATTTTTCTGAAATTTTTAGTGACTCAAAATAAAGATGAACAAAACTCAACAAAAACTTGTAGAAACTACTCCCACAAGTGCCTAGAGGCTATACCATGCATCAAAACTACTTGGGACCATACAAATTTGACATGCAAGCTCAAGAACAAGGTCACCACAGCAGCAAAAATTTGCAATAAATAAAGCACTAGAACAAAAACTAATTGGACCATTGGAGGAGTCACGTACCGAAGATCACCCCCCTAATACAGTTTTGCAATTGGAGCTTTGCACAAGGAGATCGAAAATGGCAGCAAAATGAGCTAGAACACGGGTCTGAGCAATGGTGGGAATTTTTCTTGAGGAAGACGAAGTGGATGGGTGCTGGAATAAGTGAAGGGGGCCTACGTGGAACCCGCAAGTCACGTGGGCGCGGTCAGGGGTGGCGGCGCCCTGTGGGCTTGTGACCCACTGGTCCAGCCCCTTGGTATGTACTCAGTGCCAGATATTCTTAAATATTCCAGAAAAAATCATACTACATTTTCTGGGCATTTGGAGGAATTTTATTTTCAGGTCATTTATTATTGCACGTAAAACTTGGAAATAGAAAAATAATAGCATTTTTACTTTATTTACTCTAACTAACAGAAAGTAAAGTTGAGTACAGAAAAATCTGCTTTATAAATTCATCCATCTCATGCTCATCAAAAGGAATTCATTAACAAGGTTGATCAAGTCTTACTAACAAACTTCTTTCGAGTAAAATGAAACCGGAGAATTTTCAAATAACACTAAGTTACCTCAATGGGTATATGCATATCCCCAACAATAATTATATCTTATTTCTTCTTGACGGTAGGGAGAGGGAATTCAAAATATCCAATAATAATCGTTGAAATTTTTTCAATGGAGTTGATACTATGAACTTGAGGTGTTTTCTTGGAAAGTGTACCATATGCTCATTACCATTAACATGAAAAGTGACATTGCCCTTTTTGCAATCAATAATAGCCCCTGCGGTATTCAAAAAAGGTCTACCAAGGATGATGGACATATTGTCGTCCTCGGTAATATCAACAATAACAAAGTCCATTAGGATAGTAACATTTGCAACTACAACATGCACATCCTAACAAATACCGATGGGTAAAGCAGTTGGTTTGTCAGTCATTTGCAAAGATATTTCAGTAGTTCTCAACTTATTCAAATCAAGTCTACTATATAAATAGAAAGGCATAACACTAACACCATCTCCAATATCACATAAAGCGGTTTTAACATAGTTTCTCTTAATGGAGCATGGAATAGTTGGTATTATTGGATCTCCTAATTTCTTTGGTAATCCATCCTTAAAAGTATAATTAGCAAGCATGGTGGAAATCTCAGCTTCCGGTATCTTTCTTTTATTTGTCACCATATCTTTCATATACTTATCATAAGGAGACATTTTCAGAATATCAGTCAAGCGCATACGCGAAAAGACAGGTCTAAGCATTTCAGCAAAATGCTCAAAGTCCTCATCGTACTTTTTCTTGGATGGTTTAGGAGGAAAGGGCATGGGTTTTTTGACCCATGGTTCTCTTTCTTTACCATGCTTCCTAGCAACAAAGTCTCTTTTGTCATACCTTTGATTCTTAGGTTGTGGGTTATCAAGATCAACATCAGGTTCAATCTCCACATCATTATCATTACTAGGTTGAGAATCAACATGAACATCATCATTAATATTATGATTAGGCTCATGCTCATCACCAGATTGTGTCTCAGCATTAGAAGCAGGAATATCATTTGGGTTTTCTGGTGTATCTATAACAGGTTCACTAGCAGCATGCAAGGTCCTATCATCATTCTTTTTCCTTTTATTAATGGGATGACTAGGTGTATCGGTATTAATCAACTGAGAATCTTGCTCAATTCTCTTAGGATGGCCCTCAGGATACAAAGGTTCCTGAGTCATTTTACCACCTCTAGTCACAACTCTAACAGAATGATCATTGTTCTTGCCATTCATCTCATTAAGAAAATTATTTTGTGCCTTAAGTACTTGTTCTACTTGAGTAGTTACCATGGAAGCATGTTTACTAATAAGCTTAAGATCATTAATAGTTCTACTCATATAATCACCTAAGCAATCAAGCATGTAAGCATTATGTTTCAATTGTCTACTAACATAAGCATTGAAATTTTCTTGCTTAACAACAAAGTTATCAAACACATCCAAGCATTGGCTAGCAGACTTATTATAAGAAATATCACCTTCATCAAATCTACGCAGAGAATTTACTTCTACTACCTGTGTCGGGTTATCAGGACCATGTATTTCCTCAATAGTTGGTAGATTCTTAACATCTTCAGCTTTAATACATTTTTCTTTCATAGAATTCTTTGCCTCTTGCATATCTTCAGGACTGAGAAATAGAATACCTCTTTTCTTCGGAGTGGGCTTTGGCGGTGGTTCGAGAATAGTCCAATCATTATCATTGCTCAGTATATTATTCAATAGTAGTTCAGCTAGTTCAATAGTTCGTTCCTTGAAAAACACAACCAGTACAACTATCTAGGTGGTCCCTAGAAGCATCGGTTAGTCCATTATAAAAGATATCAAGTATTTTGTTTTTTTGAGAGGATGATCATGCAAAGCATTAAGTAATTGGAGAAGCCTCCCCCAAGCTTGTGGGAGACTCTCTTCTTCAATTTGCACAAAGTTAACTATTTCCTGGAAGGCAACTTGTTTCTTATGGGTAGGAAAATATTTTTCAGAGAGGTAATATATCATATCCTGGGGACTACGCACACAACTAGGAGCAAGAGAATTAAACCATATCTTAGCATCACCCTTTAATGAGAAAGGAAACAACTTAGGAATATAGTAATAACGTTTTTTTCCTCATGAGTTAATAGGGTGGCTATATATTTCAATTTAGTAAGATGTGCCACAATAGTTTTAGATTCATAACTATAGAAAGGATCAGATTCAACCAAAGTAATTAACTCAGGATCGACAGAGAATTCATAATCCTTATCAGTAACAAAGATAGGTGAAGTAGCAAACTTAGGATTATATTGCATTCTAGCATTAAAAGATTTTTCCTTCCACTTGCATAGCAATTTCTTAAGATCATCTCTATCCTTACAAGGAAGAAAGTCCCTAGCTACCTCACCTTCCATAACATAACCCTTAAGTATATTAGGGAATTCATATCTAGGAGAGATAGGTCTAGCAGGTGTCTCATAGTGTTCAGTTTCAATAGTTTCATCAGTTTTAGAAGTACCATTAGTTTCGGCATTGAATCTAGCAATATGTTCATCAAGATATTCACCTAGTGGCACAGTATTATCAACCAAAGTATTATCATAAGCATCATGCATAGCAGAAGTGGCATCATCAATTACTTGCGACATATCGGAATCAATAGCAGGTGGTGTTGTCGCAAATTTACTCATAACAGAAGGTGAATAAAGTGCAGAGCTAGATGGCAGTTCCTTACCTCCCCTCGTAGTAGAGGGATAGATCTTGGTTTTGGGGTCTTTCAGATTCTTCATAGTGATCAACAGATATAAATCCCAAGTGAATCAGAGAATAGAGCTATGCTCCCCGGCAACGGCGCCAGAAAAAGGTCTTGATAACCCACAAGTATAGGGGATCGCAACAATTTTCGAGGGTAGAGTATTCAACCCAAATTTATTGGTTCCACACAAGGGGAGCCAAAGGATATTCTCGAGTATTAGCAGTTGAGTTATCAATTCAACCACACCTGAAAGACTTAATATCTACAACAAAGTATTTAGTAGCAAAGTAATATGGAAGTAGCGGTAATGATGGCAAAAGTGATAGTAGCAGTTTTGTAGTGATTGTAACAGTAGCAACGGAAAATTAACTTAGGAAAGATCAATATGTGAAAACCTCATAGGCAATGGATCAGTGATGGATAATTATGTCGGATAGCATTCATCATGCAACAGTTATAACATAGGGTGACACAGAACTAGCTCCAATTCATGAATGTAATGTAGGCATGTATTCCATATATAGTCATATGTGCTTATGGAAAAGAACTTGCATGAGATCTTTTGCCCTACCCTCCCGTGGCAGCGGGGTCCTAATGGAAACTAAGGTATATTAAGGCCTCCTTTTAATAGACAACCGGACCAAAGCATTAGCACTTGGTGAATACATGAACTCCTCAAACGACGATAATCATCGGAAAGAATCCCAGTTATTGTCACACTGGGGGATGTGGATCATAACTCGTAATAGGTGTCTACAACTTGCAAGATAGGATCAAGAATACATATATATTCATGAAAACATAATAGGTTCAGGTCTGAATTCATGGCACTCAGGCCTTACTGACAAGCATTAAGCATAGCAAAGTCATAGCAACATCAATCTCAGAACATAGTGGATACTAGGGATCAAACCCCAATAAAACTAACTCGATTACATGATAAATCTCGTCCAACCCATCACCATCCAGCAAACCTACGACGGAATTACTCACGAACGGCGGAGAGCATCATGGAATTGATGATGAAGGATGGTTGGTGATGACGATGGCGTCGATTTCCCCTCTTCGGAGCCCTAAACAGACTCCAGATTTGGCCTCCCGAGGAAGAACAGGGGGTGGCAGCGGCTCCGTATCGTGAAACACGATGAACTCTTCTCTCTGATTTCTTTTCTATGTGGATGTGAATATATGGAGTTGGAATTGAGGTCGGTGGAGCTCCAGGGGTCCACAAGCCTACTAGGCGTGACTAGGGGGGTGTCGCGCCCCCTGGCTTGTGGACAATGGGTGCCCCCCCCTCCGGTTGATTGTTTCGCCAGTATTTTTTATTAATTCCAAAAATAATCTCTGTAAATTTTCAGGTCAATCCGAGAACTTTTATTTCTGCACAAAGATAACACCAAGGCAATTCTGCTGAAAACAATGTTAGTCGAGGTTAGTTCCATTCAAATCATGCAAATTAGAGTCCAAAACAAGGGAAAAAGAGTTTGGAAAAGTGGATACGATGGAAACGTATTACCTTGGGGCGTCGTGGGAACGAGTTTGACAATAGAAGATAGGGGTATGAAAGGAGAAGGCAGAGCCCTAGCTAGGGTGTGGGTTTACACACGAATGTATGAGTCCAGGCCCCTCTCGTGGAGGTAACAGCCCTACGTCTCAGTGCTCGGGAGATCTTGTCATGTGGAAAGTATGTGTTACACGAGGTGCGAAACCTTGTGTCAGAAGGGACGGGCGGCATATATAGAGTGCGCTACCCCTCATGAATGTCACGCAACCAAGAGTTCGATCGTGGGAATAAAGCCATATGTTACTGATAACGTATGCAATAAATGCTACTAATGACGACTGGTCGAACGCCTACCGGTTGGCCTCCCTGGGTGCCTTCTGATCTTTTGTCATCGACTGGCCTTTAGGTCCGTTCGAGTGAATGGTGACTGTCGAGTGGGGGGAGAAGCCTCCGAGTGGATTAATTGTCGAGTGACTTGAGCGCCATGGTGAATCTAGTCAGAAACTCTCTTGTAATCTTCAAATCCTCCAATATAGTGTCCTTAGGTAGGATATGTAGGTCAGGCCTAGGACCCTACCCTAGGTACGTATCCTCATCATTAGCCCCCGAATGGATCGGGGTTCGAGTGAAAAAAGGGGAGTCCATGCCAGTTCTAATTAGGCACCGAAATTCCGAATCTACTTCGGAGCTTCAAGGAAATCTGCGTCGACTGGAATCTTTGTCGTTTGCCCTGATTGATTCTGCCTTGAAAAACGTTTGAGTGAATTTGAGCACAAAATATGTTCTGAGTGACTCAAGGGGATCTTTGGATGCAACAGGTCGCTCCGTCAGACCCAGATTTCACGTGATTCAAAAATTTGGGAAGCACGCGCCTCGTGAAGATGACGCCACGGTTGGGGGAAGTGGGAGCACGACGCCTCGATTTATGTGCCGCCCAGTGCGCCACGTATTGTGCACTGTCTGTGGTGGAGATACCCGGAGATCTAGCGGGCCCGCGGGTCAGTGACTCACTCGGCTGATATAAGACCTTACCATGCTACGGACCACACAGTACTATTGCCCCAAATCCTCTCTTTTCCTCTGTCTCCTCTGCTCCAAAGGCGCCGCTCAACTCCACCCCGACGACCACCGCCGCGATGACGACGGGAAAGACCGAGAAGCTTGAGCGCACCAAGAAGGGAGCCGTCAAGGGGAAGGCCAAGAAGTCGTCCAGCGCCTGATTCACGACACCGCCAGGGTGAATCCAGGGAGATTTCCTCCTGTCAACGGTTACGACGAGGGATGTGGAGAACCTCGTCGTCGACGGGATCATAGTCGACGAAGCGTGGAGGATGTCGGAGGGGGAGATCAAGTCGGGGCCGCGTGAGGGGGGTGAGTCCTTCTCACCCATGTTGAGCGAGGTTTTTCTATGCCTCCTGATCCTTTCTTCCGAGGGTTTCTGAACTTCTTTGAATCACAACTCCACCATTTTCCTCCGAATGCCATCTCTTACCTTGGTGCTTTCATTACTTTATGCGAGTGCTTCTTGGGATGTCATCGACGTTGGTGTCTGTTTAAGCATATCTTTACAGTCCGATCCTAGTCGGTCAAAAAGGCCAACCCTGAGGATGGTAGGACCCATGTCATCCAATTATATGGTGGCTTAGGGATCCAAAAGAGGATTAGGAGTTCCTTTCCATCTATGACCTTTCCTGAATCTGTTCGGGGTTGGCAGTCGACTTGGTTTTACTACAAGGATGTTGTATCTCCCAACATGTCGACTCGTCTTTCCCCTTTCACACTAGAATGACCCACTGCCCCCAAATTCTTGTCAGTGCTAGAGGGGGAGAAAGTCCAAGTGGAAATCTTAGTGGATGCCGTAGTGACCCTTGTTTGTGGTGGGGTGACTGGCATGGATCTGCTGGAGACATTTCTCAGTCGACGGATCCAGTCCCTTCAATCGAGGGGCCATGCCATGTGGCACTACTCAGGCCCGGAGGACACCACTCGGACGTTCCCAGAAGAAGTCTCGGAGAAAACTGTTGCACAGTGGCTTCAGAGCATCACTAGAGCCTGTCACAATCCTCTGGGAGCCAAGCGGATCAAGACTTTCTCTGCTGAGAACCCACCACCAAATCTGGTAAGTACACCTTTGTCGAATGCTTCGACATTTTGTCGTGTGATTGGTTGCATCGGTCGACTAACTTTACTATTTGAATTTGGCAGGAGCTGACGAACATGCACTTGCGTGTGTCGAATGGAAATCAGCCCGAAGATGGAGGGGAGAGCAAGGGTGGCAGCATGGATTTTGATTTTGCTGACGATAGTGAGGACAAATACGAGGACTTGGGCGAGGACAAAGAAGAAGTCAAGTGTCCTCCACACACTGAGCATCACTCCAAGCAGCGTCAAGACCCCGTGGGTGCCCCAAGCAAGACCTTGGCGTCGAGTAGCGGGAACCCGAAGCGGGACCGAGCCTTGATGGTTGAGTCGAGTGAACGGGGCGCCAAGCAGCCCAAGTGTGACGCGCCGAAACCTCAGAAGGCGTTGCCCCGTATGAAGATTTTTGTACCTATTGTCTCAACGTGAGTGTTCGCTTTCTTTTTCGTTTGCTGCTGTGGAACTTCCAATCTTTGTTGACCGAGTGGGATTTATCCGCCAGAGCTGCTACCTCAGTGACATCACCTCGACGGGACGAAGGAGAGCCCATGGATATAGATACCGCTGACGCGGCCACCTCTCAACGCGATATAAGGAACTTTCACTCTGTTTGTTTTTTTGATAATGACTCAACGATCAACTAATCCATGTTGTCGATTGTAAATTGTACAAATTATCCAGCTGGATGACGACAATGGGCCATCGAGGTATGCGCTCGGAGAACACCATCGGGGCAGACGCCTCGTAAGTCGACCGAAGCAACATCCCAAGAGCTCGGCGATTTGTCCCGAGCTAGAGCTGAACTTGCAACTCCACTATCGAGTGCCCCACCAGTTGCTTCGACCATTGTGGCTTCTGCGCCAATCGGGCAGCCTCAAGCAACTTTGGCTGCACCAACCACAGCATCGACTCCCCCGACGACTGCCTTTCCTAAGCATCGCGTCCCAGAGGACCAGACTGGAGCTAGAAAGGAAGCCTTGATCTAGGCTAAGCAGATGCTACTACGCACAAAGGAGGCATAAGAGGTCAGCAAGTTGGCATATGATGCCAGCTCGTCGCTTCGCTCCAACGTCCGAGTAAGTGCTATTGTAAGTTCATTTCTGATTTAATTCCAGTCATTTTTGATTGCACACCCAGTGGGTGTTTTCCTTTTGAAGCAAAGTTGGTTGTTTTCCTCTTGAGTAGATCAGGTCTTAGTCGAGATGAAATAGGTCCAGTGGGGTCACGCTGAGTGCACCCACTGGGTGTAGTCTCCGAGATTGTTGTCGAATGGTGTTGACATCGGCAGGGGTCTTAGGATTTTTTTGACAATCGCTCCACCGATCGAGTGATAGCAAGTCCAGTGGGGGCACGATGAGTGCACCCACTGGGTGTAGTCCCCGAGACCACCGTCGAGTGCTTGCACTGGCGGGGTCTGTTAGGAACAAATTTTTGCTCGGTCAGGTCGGACCTGGTCGACTGGTTTGATATCCAGTGCAGGCACGCTGAGTGCACCCACTGGGTGTAGTCCCCGAGACTACTGTTGATTGCTGGTGATGAGCAGTAGTCTTAAGAACATGGAGTCAGGGTCCTTTGTCGTACATGGAGTACGCTTATCATTTGGTTTGTCGAGTGTGTTTTTAGCTTTAGTACTTCCACCTCCGAATGCTTACCCTATGGATAGAGAGGTCAGAACCTACCCTGCAAGTTTCATGGCTATCATTTCCATCAACCATGATATGACACTGGTTTCATGGACATAATTTCCATCAACCATGATATGACACTTTTCAGGGGTGTGGGGTGGGCGTCGGGCCGCTAACCATTCGATTGTGCTTGATCCTTTCCACTCGGAAGCGAAGAAAATTTCATGTCGGCTAAATTACTTTTTGTTGATTTCAGAGAGCTTGTGAACTTGGCACCTAGTACAAAGACCTAGAGAAGGAGAGGAACTGGATTAAAGTGGATCTAGCAGTCTCCAAGAACAACCTGGAGCATGCATAGACTGAGTTGAGGACCCTGGGAGGTAATTTCCATCGACCATCTGCACTACTACTTTCGTCTTCCATCCTTTGAATCAAGTGTGTTCACTCGAACAGACATGCGTGATGAGAATCGTCGACTCCAAGCGCGTCTCAACAATGTTGTTTCTTTAGATACCATGAAGAATGCTCTGGAGGACAAGGACAAGGCACTCGCCGAAGCTCAAAAGGTGGCAAGGGAGAAGACTGAAGCTACTGAGAAGAAACTTGCCGCAGCCAGGAAGCTAGAGGAAGAAAACTCCAAAGTGAAGCAGGAACGGCCCGACTGGAACAATAAGGCCGAGTCAATGATGACCCGCCTCAATGAAATTCCTGGCCGAGTGCAAGCATGGAAGAAGTCAGCTGCTCGTTGTGGGGCTGACGTGGCGCTTTCGCTTGTCAGGGTCCATTGCAAGGAAGCGAGAGAGGACAAGTTGAAGGCTCTCCGGGTGATTAACACGAAGAAACTTCAGTTCGAGGACTTCATGGAGACCTTCATTGACGTAGCCACTCAGATCGCTGACGATATCGACTTGGACACCTTTGTCGAGCTATCAAGTCCCACCGGTGCTTAAAAAACTTTGCTTGCAGTTAAAAAACTTTATTCGCCTCCGAATGCCGAGAGGAGATGTAACCGCTTTAAAACTTCATTCATGCCTTAAGCCTGAGTACCTTTGTTTGCGCATACAACCTTTATTCACGCTGGAACCTTTAGATTTATCTGCACTTTGCTTTCAATCATTTGTTTGACTGAATTTGTTTTACTCCTGAATGGAGTGATTTGTCTGGCCAAGTCCCCGAGTGAGAAGAATATTCATCACATGGGTAGAGATTTTAACTTAGGCGAAAGCTGGTTCGGAGCTAAGCCCCCGAGTGAGAGGATCGCTCGTCACTTGGAGAAATTTTTGAACTTAGACGAATACTGGTTCGTAGCTAAGTTTTCGAGTGAATGGACTACTGTCCACACAAAAAGATCTCTAACTTAGGCGAAAACTGGTTCGCAGCTAAGCCCCCGAGTGAGAGGACTGCTCGTCACTCGGAGAAGTTTTTGAACTTAGACGAAGGCTAGTTTATAGATAAGTCTCCGAGTGAATGGACTGCCATCCACTCGGAAAGGTTTTTAACTTAGGAAAAATCTGGTTCGCAGCTAAGCCCCCGAGTGAGAGGATCGCTCGTCACTTGGAGAAGTTTTTGAACTTAGACAAAGGCTGGTTCGTAGCTAAGTCTCCGAGTGAATGGACTGCTATCCACTCGGAAATGTTTTTAACTTAGGCGAAAGTTGGTTCACAGCTATGCCCCAGAGTGAGAGGATCGCTCGTCACTCAGAGAAGTTTTTAAACTTAGATGAAGGTTGGTTCGTAGCTAAGTCTCTGAGTGAATGGACTGCTATCCACTCAGAAAGGTTTTTAACTTAGGCGAAAGCTGGTTCGCCGCTAAGCCCCGAGTGTGAGGATCGCTCATCACTCGGAGAAGTTTTTGAACTTAGACAAAGGCTGGTTTGTAACTAAGTCTCCGAGTGAATGGACTGCTATCCACTCGGAAAGGTTTTTACCTTAGGTGAAAACTGGTTCGCGGCTAAGACCCCGAGTGAGAGGATTGCTCGTCACTCGGAGTGTGCCCAAATGTAGGATTGTGCGATCGGAATTGGCAAAAGACTGAGGAAGTCAATACTTGCATAAATGACATTGTTTGGAATACTTTTATTACATCAAAACAGCTCAGTCTTCAAGTATAGAAGCATCAAAGTAGATTTGCATTCTAGGCTCGTGGCTCGTCGATTTTCTTCTTGAGGTTGTAGAGGTGCTAGGCTCCATTCTTCAATACTTTGGTGATGACGAAGGGACCTTCCCATGCTGGCGTGAACTTGTGAGGTCGCTTAAGATCCACCCGGAGCACCAGATCTCCTTCATGAAACGACCAACTCTTGACATGTTTTGCATGAAAGTGACGCAAGTCTTGCTGATACACAGTTGACCGAATCAAAGTCATCTCGCGCTCCTCTTCCAAGAGATCCACGCCATGCTGATGTGTTTGTTTCGCTTTAGCCTCGGAGTAGAGATCTACCCAAGGGGAATTGTGCAGGAGATCACTCGGCAAAATGGCTTCAGCTCCATACACCAAGAAGAAAGGACTGTGTCCAGTCGACCGATTGGGAGTTGTTGTCAAGCCCCATAGAACAGATGGCAACTCAGACGCCCAGGCTCCAGCTGCATGTTCCAGATCTCGCATGAGTCAAGGCTTCAGCCCTTGAAGGATGAGGCCATTAGCTGGCTGAGCTTGGCCGTTAGTTTGAGGGTGTGCAACAGATGCATAATCCACCCGAGTGCCTTGGGAGAAGCAGAAGTGTCTCAACTCTTCCGAGTCAAAGTTTGAGCCATTGTCTGTGATAATACTGTGGGGAACTCCATACCGTAAAATTATCTCTCTCATGAATTTAATCACGGTGCGAGAGTTCAGTTTCTTTATGGGTTTGGCCTCAATCCACTTTGTAAACTTGTCGACTGCAACAAGCAAATGAGTAAATCCACTCTGGCCTGTCCGAAAGGGACAAACCATATCCAAACCCGAGACACCAAACGGCCAGACGAGTGGAATAGTCTTCGAGGCAGACACGGGCTTGTGTGACAAGTTTCAGTAGAACTAGCACCCTTCGCAGTGATCAACAATGTCCTTGGCCATCTCATTAGCATGCAGCTAGAAGAAACCAGCTTGGTATGCTTTGGCGACAATCGCCCGGGAGGACGCATGATGACCGCAAGTCCCCGAGTGGATCTCTTCCAAGATCATTCGACCTTCCTCGGGAGAGATGCACCACTGTGTCACACCAGTTACACTTTCTCTGGAAAGTTGTTCATCCATCATAGTGAAAGCCTTGGATCTGCGAAGTATCTGTCGAGCTCCAGCTTTGTCCTCTGGGAGTTCTTGCCTCAGGATATACACAATACAAGGCACAGTCCAGTCGGGCGTGATGACTAGAATCTCCATGAAAAGATCTATGACTGCCGGGACATCAACTTTAGTTGGATTAGAGGCGCTTATAGCTTGCGGGGGCTCTTTAGTGAAGGGATCTTCCTACACTGAAGGGGAATGTAAGTGTTCTAGAAACACATTGCTCGGGACAGGCTTCCGAGTGGATCCAATCTTTGCTAGCTCATTAGCTGCCTGATTCTTCACTCAGGGAACATGGTGGAGTTCCAAACCTTCAAACTTCTTCTCTAGCTTTCTAACAGCATTGCGGTATGGTCATCACGGGGTTTCTGACATCCCACTCTTTCATCACTTCATTGACCACCAAATCAGAGTCACCGTGTACCATCAGGCGCTTGACGCCGAGTGAGATGGTCATACGCAACCCATACAGGAGTGCTTTGTATTCTGCTTCGTTGTTGGAGGAATCAAAGTGAATTTGCAGGACATAACTGAGTTTGTCACCTTTTGGGGATACCAAAACTACGCCAGCACCGGACCCATTCAGCATTTTCGAGCCATCAAAGAACATGGTCCAGTGCGCCGAGTGGATTTGGATTGGTAGCTACTGTTCAAACCACTCGGCCAAGAAATCAACAAGTGCCTGTTGATCGCCTTTTTAGCTTCGAACTTGATGTCAAAGTAGAGGAGCTCAATAGCCCATTTGGCCCTCGACCAGTCGCATCTCGATTGTTGAGAATCTCAGACAATGGAGCATCGCTGACGACTGAAATTGAGTGATTCTGAAAGTAGTGCGCCACCTTCTTTGCTGACAGATAAATACCATAGACAAGCTTCTGGTAATCCGGGTACCTTTGCTTTGAAGGGGACAAAACTTCATAAATGTAGTAGACTGGACGTTGGACCTTGTAAGCCTTGCCTTCTTCTTCCCTCTCGAGAGTGATAGTTGTACTAACGACCTGATTAGTGGCCACAATGTACAGGAGAAGGGGCTCTTTTCTGTGCAGAGCAGCAAGCACCGGCTGGGTGGAAAGCAGGGCTTTGAGCTCGAAAAACGCTAATTCGGCTTCTGGAGTCCACTCAAATGTATCGGACTTCTTCATCAATCGGTATAAAGGCAATTCCTTCTCACTAAGACGATAAATGAATCGACTCAATGCCGCCAGGCAACCTATGAGCTTCTAAACATCATGCACACACATAGGACTTTTCATTCGGGTAATGGCACTGATCTTCTCAGGATTGACGTTGATTCCTTGTTCAGAAATGGGAAAACCGAAAGTGCACTTACACGGATTCAACTTGATATCATACCTCCTCAGATTGGAGAATGTCTCAGCCAAGTCAGTCAACAGGCCGGAACCTTTGCGAGACTTGATGACAATATCGTCCATGTAAGCTTCAACATTCCGAGGGATCTGATCAAGCAGGCATTTTTGAATCATGCACATGAAAGTAGCGGAAGCATTCTTCAAACCAAAATGCATGGTGATATAGCAGAAACACCCGAAAGGGGTGATGAAGGTTGTCTTTATTTCATCTGGACCAGACAGACGGATCTGATGGTAGCCGAAGTATGCATCAAGAAAAGATAAATGCTCACACCCCACAGTCGAGTCAACAATCTGATTGATGCGGGGGGGAGGGAAATGATCTTTTGGACATAGCCGATTGATATGTTTGAAGTCAATACACATGCGGAGTGACTTGTCCTTCTTGGGGACCATGACTACATTCGAGAGCCACTCGGAGTGGTAAATCTCGCGGATGAACTTAGCCTCCAAGAGGCAAGCAACCTCCTCGCTGATTGCCTCCCGCTTGAATACTGTCGACCGACGCAAATGCTCTTTCACAGGCTTGGCCTTTGGGACCACTCTCAGTCGGTGCTCATCCAGCTCCCTAGGAACCCTCGGCATGTCAGCAAGCTTCCATGCGAAGATGTCCCAATTCTCACGGAGGAACTGGATGATCTCGGCTTCCTATTTGCTGCCGAGTGGAATCAATATGTTGGTCGGGGCAGCAGTAGGATCTGTCGGGTGAATGTGCACCTTTTTCACTTCGCCTGCCGACTAGAATGCTGACTCAGAAGCAGGCTTCTTATAACGCAGCGAATTAGCAGGGTCAGTGCTCTTCTTGTACTCTTCCAACTCGACCATAGCCATCTGATGATCGGCAATTTTGGAGCCCTGCTGAAGGCAATCCTCAGCCCTCTGTCGATTGCCAATGACTATGATCACACCCTTGGGCCCACGCATCTTCAATTTGAGATACACGTAACATGGACGGGCCATGAAATGGGCATAAGCTAGTTGACCCAGGATGGCATGGTACGCGCTCTGGAAGTCCATGATTTCAAACATCAATTTTTCTTTACGAAAATTCTTATCAGTGCCGAACACCACAGTCAACGCAATCTGGCCAAGTGAGCTGGCCTTCTTCCCTGGGATGACTTTGTGGAACTGCATGTTGCTCTCGTTGAGTTGGGACATCAGACTGCCCATCCCCTTGAGGGTATCTGCATAAAGAATTTTCAAACCGCTCCCTCCATCCATGAGGACCTTATGGAGCCGAGTGCCTCCCACAACAGGATCCACCACGAGAGCCTGCCGACCAGGGGTGAGATGTGCAGGGTGATCCGACTGGTCGAACGTGATTGCAGTCTGAGACCACTTGAGATATGTGGGGTTTGCAGGAACATCCATGTTGACTTCCCTGTTGATTACTTTCGATCGACTCTTGCTTTCAACATCAGCAAAAATCATTCGAGTGGCACTGACTTCGGGAAAGGTTTCTTTGTCTTCATCATCCTCTTTATCAGGAGTTTTGTCACTCGACTGACCCTCCTTGAACTGCTGGATCAGTAGGCGGCACTGCCGAGTGGTATGTTTAGGCAATATCAAACTGCCTTTTTCGTCTTTCTTCATGTGGATTGCACATGTTAAATCCATAATATTAGTTCCTGACTGATTCTTTCCTTTCTTAGGGATGAACTGTCCCTTGGACTTCCCCTTATTTTTTCGGTGTACCGCCAGAGTGGCCACCTTTACCTGAATAGGACCATCAACCTTCCGCTTTTGCTTCCGACTAGAATTGCCGCCGGCATCATTGTCGAGTGCTTTTCCTTTGCCGCTGTGGAGGCGGTCTTCTTCTTTGCCGTTAGTGTATCAAGTGGAAATTTCCATCATCTTACTCAGTGAAATATCACATGTTCGCCCGAACTTCAAGTAAAGCTCTTTGTACTTCACTTCGGCATTGAAATCACAAACAACCTGATGCTCGGAAACATTCTCCAATGTATGATGCAAAGTGGACCAACGCTGAATGTAATATATCAAGGACTCATTGGGCTTCTGAACACAATGCTGCAAATCAATCAAGCCAGCAAGACGCTTACAGGTGCCCTCAAACATTCTGATGAACTCTCGGGCAAGATCCTCACGGCAATGGATGCTAGAAGGAGCCAAACCATTCAGCCACGCTTGAGCCGAACTATCTAACATCAAGGACAAATGCTTCATTGCTATGTTGTCATTACTATTGGGGAACGTTGCATGGGAAACAAAAATTTTCCTACGCACACACAAACCTATCCATGGTGATGAGCATCTACGAGAGGGAGAGTGGATCTACGTACCCTTGTAGATCGCTAAGCGGGAAGCGTTAAGAAACGCGGTTGGTGTAGTCGAACATCTTCGCGATCCAAATCGCCGAGCGTCCCATGATCTCATCACGATCCGTCCTGTGATCCAATCATGATCCGTCCCGCGAACACATCATGATCCATCCCGCGAACTCATCATGATCCGTCTCAAAATCTTGATCATGATCTGTCCCGCGAACTCATCATGATCCGTTCTGTGATCTCATCACGAACCGCCTCGCGATCTCGATCACGGTCCTTCCGATCTAGCGCCGAACGGACGGCACCTCCGTGTTCAGCACACGTGCATCTTGATGATGATCTCCACCATATCGATCTAGCAAGAGGAGGTGGAGAGGAGAGAGTGTTCACCGGCAGCATGACAGCGCTCCGGTGATGGTGGTGGAGCAATACCGACAGGGCTTCGCCTAAGCGCTGCAGAAAACCGATCTAGAGGAGCACCGGTGAAACGGGTAGCACGTGGCCGTAAACTGTGTCCAAACAGCACCCAATCCACCAATATATAAAGGAGGGAGAGAGAGGAGGGCTGGCACAAGGAGAAACCCCAATAGGGGTCGGCCAAACTAGAGGGGGAGGAGTACTACTCCTCCTCCACTCCTAGTAGGAGTAGGACTCTTCCTTTTTAGCCTTTTTTCCACCTTTTCCTTTAGGACTTTTGCCTCCTTTGCCATGGGCCTTGGTGTGGCTGTTTTTCAAGCCCACTAAGGGCTGGTTATTATTCTCCCACAGCCCATGGACCTCTTGGGGTCGAAATACCCCTCCCGGAGGTCCCCCGGTACACTACCGGCACTCCCGGTACCCTACCGATGAGCCCGAAACTTTTCCGGCGACCAAACTGGGACTTCCTATATATGAATCTTTACCTTCGGACCATTCCGGAGCTCCTCGTGACGTCCGGGATCTCATCCGGGACTCCGAACAACCTTCGGTCACCACCATACATAACTCTACACTACCGAAACGTCACCGAACCTTAAGTGTGCAGACCCTTCGGGTTCGAGAACTATGTAGACATGACCGAGACACCTCTACGGTCAATAACCAATGGCGGGACATGGACTTCCACATTGGTTCCTACATATTCTACGAAGATCTTTATCGGTCGAACCTCTATGTCAAGGATTCAGTTAATCCCGTATAACGTTCCCTTTGTTCTTCGGTATGTTACTTGCCCGAGATTCGATCGTCGGAATCTCCATACCTAGTTCAACCTCGTTACTGACAAGTCCCTTTACTCGTTCCGTAATACAAGATCTCGTAACTAACAATTAGTCACATTGCTTGCAAGGCTCATTGTGATGTTGTATTACCGAGTGGGCCCTGAGATACCTCTCCGTCACACTGAGTAACAAATCCCAGTCTCGATCCATGCCAACTCAACAGACACCATCGGAGATACCTGTAGAGCACCTTTATAGATACCCAGTTACGTTGCGAGGTTTGATACACACAAGGCACTCCTCCGACATCCGTGAGTTGCATGATCTCATGGTCATAGGAACATATACTTGACATGCAGAAAACAGTAGCAATAAACTGACACGATCCTATGCTACGGTTTTAGTTTGGGTCTTGTCCATCACATCATTCTCCTAATGATGTGATCCCATTATCAAATGACATCTCATGTCCATGGTTAGGAAACCTTAACCATCCTTTGATCAACGAGCTAGTCTATTAGAGGCATACTAGGGACATGGTTTGTCTATGTATCCACACATGCATTTAAGTCTCCGATCAATACAATTATAGCATGGATAATAAACGATTATCATGAACAAGGAAATATGATAATAACTTAATTTATTATTGCCTCTAGGGCATATTTCCAACAGTCTCCCACTTGCACTAGAGTCAATAATCTAGTTCACATCACCATGTGATTCGCATTGTTATGAATCTAACACCCAACGAGTTTTGGGGCTCGATCATGCTTTGCATGTGAGAGAGGTCTTATAGTCAACGGGTCTGTGATATTCAGATCCGTGTGTACTTTGCAAATCTCTAAGTCAAACCGTAAACACTGCTACCACACTGCACTTGGTACTAATTCCAAATGGTTGCTCCACTATACGTATCCAGATTGCTACTACGAGTCATCCGAATTAGTGTTAAAGCTTGCATCGACGTAACTCCTTACGACGAACCCTTTATCACCCCCATAATCGAGCAAAAATTCCTTTAGTCTTTTAGTCACTAAGGATAATGTTGACCGCTGACCAGTGATCCACTCCTGGATCACTCTTGTAACCCTTGACGGACTCATGGCAAGGCACACACAAGTACGGTACACAGCATGACATACTATATAGAGCCTATGGCTAGAGCATAGGGGACGATGTTCGTACTTTTTCTTTCTTCTGCCGTGGTCGAGCTTTGAGTCTTACTCAACTTCATACCCTACAAATCAGGTGAGAACTCTTTCTCCGACTGATCCATTTTGAACTCTTTCAAAATCTTTGTCAAGGTATGTACTTATTGAAAGTCTCATCAAGTCATCTTTGATCTATCTCTATAGACCTAGATGCTCAATAGGTAGTTTTATCCAGGTTTTACTTTGAAAATCACTTTCCAAATAACTGCTTATGCTTTCCAGAAATTCTACATTATTTCCGATCAACAATATGTCATCCACATATACTTATCAGAAATTCTATAGTGTTCCCACTCACTTTATTGCAAATACAAGTTTCTCGTAAACTTTGTATAGACTCAAAAACTTTGATCACCTCATCAAAGTGTATATTCCAACTCCGAGATGCTTTCTTTAGTCCATGGAAGGATCACCGAAGCTTGCACACCTTTTAGCATCCTTAGGACTGACAAAACCTTCTGGTTGTATCACATACAACCTTTCCTCAAGTAAACCGTTAAGGAAACGATGTTTTGTCATTCATCTGCCAGATTTCATAATTGAAAATGCAGCAACTGCTAACATAATTCCAACAGACTTTAGCATCGCTACGAGTGAGAAAGTCTCATCGCAGTCAACTCCTTGAACTTGTCACAAACAACTTTGCAACAAGTCAAGCTTTACAAATGGTAACATTTACCATCAGTGTCTGTCTTCATTTTAAAGATCCATTTGTACTCAACGACCTGCCGTCCAACGAGCAAGTCTACCCAAGTCTATACTTGGTTTTCATACATGGATCCTATCTCAGATTTCATGGCCTCCAACCATTTGTCGGAATCCAGGCCCATCATCGCTTCTCCATAGCTCGTAGGTTCATCGTTGTCCAACAACATGATCTCCAAGACAGAGTTGTCGTACCACTTAGCAGCAGTACACATCCTTGTCGACCTACGAAGTTCGAAAGTAACTTGATCCTGAAGCTTCATGATCATCATCATTAACTTCCTCTTCAACTAATGTAGGCTTCACAGAAACATCTTTCTGCGTTGCGCTACTCTCTGTTTGAACAAAGGTTTAACAACCTCATCAAGTTCTATCTGCCTCCCACTCAATTCTTTCGAGAGAAACATTTCCTCGAGAAAGGATCCGTTTAAGCAACAACACTTTGCACTAGGATCTGAGATTGAAGGTTCACCCAACTGATCTTAGGGTATTTTATGAAGATGCATTTGTCCGCCTTGGGTTCGACCTCATTAGGTGAAAACATTTTGCACACAAGTGTCACAGCCCCAAATATTGAGAAATGATAGCTTAGGTTTCTATCAAATCATAATTCACACGGTGTCATCTCAACGGATTTAGATGATGCCCTATTTAAAGTGAATGTAGTTGTCTCTAATGCATAACCCCAAAAATTATAGTAGTAAAACGATAAGAGACATCACAGTATGCACTATATCAATAGAGCATGACTATGATGTTCGGACATACCATCACACCATGGTGTTCCAGGTGGCGTTAGTTGTGAAACAAATTTCACATTGTCTTAAGTTGTATGCCAAACTCGTAACTTAGATATTCACCTCCACGATCATATCACGGTCATTTTTATCTTCTTGTCACGATGATCTTTAAACTTCACTCTGAATTTGCTTGAACCTTTCAAACGATTCAGACTTGTGTTTCATTAAGTAAATTTAGACTATATCTACTCAAATCATCAGTGGAGGTAAGAAAATAACGATATCCACTGCATGCTACAAGACTCACTAGATTGCATACATCAACATGTATCATTTCCAATGAATCACTTGCCCGCTCCATCCAACGGGGTCCTTTAGTCATCTTGCCCAAGAGGCATGGTTCGCATGTCTCAACCGATTCGAAATCAAATGAGTCCAAATATCCATCAGCATGGAGTTTCTTCATGCGCTTTATACCAATATGACATTTAGCGGCAGTGCCACAAGTATGTGGTACTATCATTATTAACTTTGTACCTTTTGACATCAATGTTATGAACATGTGTACTACTACGATCAAGATTTCAATAAACCATTCTCACTGGGTGCATGACCATTGAAGGTATTATTCATGTAAACAGAATAACCATTATTCTCTAACTTAAATGAATAACCGTATTGCAATAAACATGATCTAATCATGTTCATGCTCAACGCAAAACACCAAATAACATTTATTTAGGTTCGTCACTAATCCTGAAGGTAGAGAGAGCGTGCGATGTTGATCACATCAACCTTGGAAACACTTCCAACACATATCGTCACCTCACCCTTAGCTAGTTCTCCGTTTATTCTGTAGCTTTTATTTCGAGTTACTAACATTTAGCAACCGAACCGGTATCCAATACCCAGGTGCTACTAAGAGTACTAGCAAGGTACACATTAATAACTCGTATATCAAATATACTTCTATCAATGTTTCCAGCCTTCTTATCTACCAAGTATCTAGGGTTGTTCTGCTTCAGCGACCGCTCACCTCATAACAGAAGCACTTAGTCTCGGGTTTGAGTTCAACTTTGGGTTGCATCACTGGAGCAGCAACTGACTTGCTATGCATGAAGTTTCCCTCCTTGCTCTTGCCCTTCTCGAAACTAGTGGTTTGATTAACCATCAACACTTGACGCTCCTTCTTGATTTCTACCTTCGCGTTGTCAAACATCGCGAACAGCTCAGGGATCAACATTTCTTTCCCTGGCATTTTATAGTTCATCACCAAGTTCTAGTAGCTCAGTGACAGTGACTTGGAGAACTACATCAATCACTATCTTATCTGGAAGATCAACTCCCACTCGATTCAAGCGATTGTAGTACCCAGACAGTCTGAGCACATGCTCAACGATTGAGCTATTCTCATTCATCTTGCAGGCAAAGAATCTCGTTGGAGATCTTATATCTCGCAACTCGGGCACGAGCCTGAGATCACAATCTCAGCTCTTAGAACATCTCATATGTTCCATGACATTCAAAATGTTTCGGAGCCTCAATTCTAAGCCGTAATGCATGACGCACTAAACTATCAAGTAGTCATCGAAACGTGCCTGTCAGATGTTCACAACATCTACAGACGACGCTAGATGGGGTGGCGCACCGAGCGGTGCATTAAGGACATAAGCCTTCTGTGTAGCAATGAGGACAATCCTCATATCACGGACCCAGTCCGCAATTTTGCTACCAACATCTTTCAATTCTATTTCTCTAGGAACATATAAAAAATACAAGGGAGCTACAGCGCGAGCTAGTAATCTACAACATAATTTGCAAAGACACTTTGACTATGTTCATGATAATGAGTTCAATTAATCATATTACTTAAGAACTCCCACTCAAATTGACATCCCTCCGATCATTCGAGTGATACATGATCCAAATTCACCAACTCAAGTCCGATCATCACGTGAGTTGAGGTGGCTGCAATGGTGAACATAATCATGCTGATCATATCTACTATATGACTCATGTTCGACCTTTCGGTCTCTTGTGTTCCGAGGCCATGTCTGTACATGCTAGGCTCTTCAAGTTTAACCCGAGTGTTCTGCATGTGCAACACTGGCTTGCACCCGTTGTATGTGAACGTAGAGTCTATCACACCCGATCATCACGTGGTGTCTCAACACGACGAACTTTTGCAAAGGTGCACACTCGGGGAGAACACAATTTATCTTGAAATTAAGTGAGGGATCACCTTATAATGCTACCATCGTCCTAAGCAAAACAAGGTGCATAAAAAGGATTAACATCACATGCAAATCATAAGTGACATGATATGGCCGTGAACTTGTGCTTTTGATCTCCATCTAGAAAGCACCGGCATGATCTCCATCGTCACCGGCATGACACCATGATCTCCATCATCTTGATCTCCATCAACGTGTCGCCATCGGGGTTGTCACGCCCTGCATGCTTCTACTACTATTGCTACCGTTTAGCGATAAAGTAAAGCATTACATAGCGCTTAACGATTGACACGCAGGTCATACAATAATTAAAGACAACCCTATGGCTCCTGCCGGTTGCCGTATTCATCGACATGTTAGTCATGATAATCTATACATCACATGATCATCTCATACATCACATATATCACATCATGTAATTGGCCATATCATATCACAACATACCCTGCAAAAACAAGTTAGACGTCCTCTAATTGTTGTTGCATGTTTTACGT
Source organism: Hordeum marinum (assembly GCA_022496015.1). Taxonomy (NCBI): domain Eukaryota; kingdom Viridiplantae; phylum Streptophyta; class Magnoliopsida; order Poales; family Poaceae; genus Hordeum; species Hordeum marinum. The sequence continues at coordinate 82,521,045 of CM039674.1, forward strand.
GGCTGCTATGGATATCTAGCAAGAACAATTCTCACCTACGCATAAACCACAATGGTGATACACTTGTTTGCTTTTCAACCTTCTCAAGGTCCGCCTTTGTCGAATCCGATCCAACTAAAGTGAGAGAAACTGTCACCCGCAAGCCATCTAGGCAACAAGTTGCGTCGAGGGAACCGGTCTCTCGTAAGCGTACGAGTAATGTTGGTCCGGGCCGCTTCATCTCACAATCCCGCTGAACCAAAATACGACCAAGGGAGGAAGCAATCTAAGCATCAACGCCCACAAACCTTTTGTGTTCTACTCGAGATCTCATCGAACCATCAACCTAGCTCATGATGCCACTGTTGGGGAACGTCGCATGGGAAACAAAAAAATTCCTACGCACACGCAAACCTATCCCTGGTGATGAGCATCTACGAGAGGGAGAGTGGATCTACGTACCCTTGTAGATTGCTAAGCGGGAAGCGTTAAGAAACGCGGTTGGTGTAGTCGAACATCTTCGCGATCCAAATCGTCGAGCGTCCCGCGATCTCATCACGATCCGTCCCGTGATCCAATCACGATCCGTCCCGTGAACACATCATGATCCGTCCCGCGAACTCATCCCGATCCGTCTCACGATCTTGATCACGATCTGTCCTGCGAACTCATCATGATCCGTTCCGTGATCTCATCACGAACCGTCTCGCAATCTCGATCACGGTCCTTCCGATCTAGCGCCGAACGGACGGCACCTCCGCGTTCAGCACACGCGCAGCTTGATGACGATCTCCACCGTCTCGATCCAGCAAGAGGAGTTGGAGAGGAGAGAGAGTTCACCGGCAGCGTGACGGTGCTCCGATGATGGTGGTGGAGCAATTCCGACAGGGCTTCGCCTAAGCGCTGCAGAAAACCGATCTAGAGGAGCACCGGTGAAACGGGTAGCACGTGGTCGTAAACTGTGTCCAAACAGCACCCAATCCACCAGTATATAAAGGAGGGAGAGAGAGGAGGGCTGGCGCAAGGATAAACCCCAATAGGGCTCGGCCAAACTAGAGGGGGAGGAGTCCTACTCCTCCTCCACTCCTAGTAGGAGTAGGACTCTTCCTTTTTAGCCTTTTTTCCACCTTTTCCTTTAGGACTTTTGCCTCCTGCGCCATGGGCCTTGATGTGGCTGTTTTTCCAGCCCACTAAGGGCTGGTTATTATTCTCCCACAGCCCATGGACCTCTTGGGGTCGAAATACCCCTCCCGGAGGTCCCCCGGTACACTACCGGCACTCCCGGTACACTACCGATGAGCCCGAAACTTTTTCGGCGACCAAACTGGGACTTCCTATATATGAATCTTTACCTATGGACCATTATGGAGCTCCTCGTGACGTCCGGGTTCTCATCCGGGACTCCGAACAACCTTCGGTCACCACCATACATAACTCTACATTATCGAAACGTCACCGAACCTTAAGTGTGCAGACCCTGCGGGTTCGAGAACTTTGTAGACATGACCGAGACACCTCTATGGCCAATAACCAATGGTGGGACCTGGACGTCCACATTGGTTCCTACATATTCTACGAAGATCTTTATCGGTCGAACCTCTATGTCAAGGATTCATTTAATCCCGTATAACGTTCCCTTTGTTCTTCGGTATGTTACTTGCCCGAGATTCGATCGTCAGTATCTCCATACCTAGTTCAACCTCGTTACTGGCAAGTCCCTTTAATCTTTCCATAATACAAGATCCCGTAACTAACAATTAGTCACATTGCTTGCAAGGCTCATTGTGATGTTGTATTACCGAGTGGGCCCTGAGATACCTCTCCGTCACATGGAGTAACAAATCCCAGTCTCAATCCATGCCAACTCAACAGACACCATCGGAGATACCTGTAGAGCACCTTTATAGTCACCCAGTTATGTTGCGACGTTTGATACACACAAGGCACTCCTCCGACATCCGTGAGTTGCATGATCTCATGGTCATAGGAACATATACTTGACATGCAGAAAATAGTAGCAATAAACTGACACGATCATATGCTATGTTTGTAGTTTGGGTCTTGTCCATCACATCATTCTCCTAATGATGTGATCCCGTTATCAAATGACATCTCATGTCCATGGCTAGGAAACCTTAACCATCCTTTGATCAACGAGCTAGTCTATTAGAGGCATACTAGGGACATGGTTTTGTCTATATATCCACACATGCATTTAAGTCTCCGATCAATACAATTATAGGATGGATAATAAACGATTATCATGAATAAGGAAATATGATAATAACTTAATTTATTATTGCCTCTAGGGCATATTTCCACCAATTACCTCCACCAATCTAGATAGCCACTCGGTAGTCATCCAACCACGTTTCCGGCTTTGACTTGCCAGAAAACTTGCTTATCCCAACTGCCAACCTAAAGTTGGGGGGAATCTTTGCAGAACGAATGGCTCTGCTAAAACACTCGAGACCAGAAATAACGGCACTGCTGCCACTCGGATAATCACTGTCATAACCATCTCTATGGGCTCTGCCTCTGTCGATCCACCTCTGGTGAGGACGTCTCTTGCATCAAACCCTGGGTTCCACTCATCACCAAACTGGCGCCTATCGTCATGGTGCCGGGGCATGTACAAACCATCCTATGGAGGGGTAAGCACTTGTCGGTGGTCATCACGGTGAAACTGATCTCGCCCCTGATCCCGGTACTGATCTTCATGGTAACCTCCACCTCTGCGATGCAAAGGTGACCCAGGACTATGTGCCGACTGAACCATGTCCACCTTTGGTGAAATGTTGTGCAATCTATTGCACGACTGAGAAACAACTGAGTTCTGGCGTTGTGCTGCATCAAGCAACGCTCAAATCTGCAGCAAAATTCTACCAGCCTCTGAACGTGACGGGTGAATGGATTCTGCGATCCTAAACGCTGCTGCAAAATTTAAAACTGGAGTACGGTATACCTCAACGTTGTTCTGAGAACCACTTGGAAACATCTGTTGCTGACATCGACCGGGAAGCGGTGGATGCTGGCGAGCGCGCTCGTCGAGTTCCTTCTGAAGCTCTTCGAGCTGAATGCGCGTGGCCTCCAAGGCATGGGCCTCGGCAGTCGCATTGATGATGGGAGTTTGGAGGATCTCCTCATCCCAGTGTTGCTGGTCATTCAACGCTCCACCAGCCTCACGCCTTCTGCAGCCGAAGCCAGGAGGCGGGCGCTCATGTGAACCGGACATAAGAACCTCCGTCGCGGGATCACATCTCACACACTCGAAGGGAACGTCAAACTGATCTGACTCCGAGTCGAACACATTGTGAAGTGACTCGGCGGGCTCGATTGTCACAATCTACGGAGATGAAACTTGGCGAGCTGCTGCATGCCTAACCCAGTGCTAGAGCCGTGAGCGACCGGATCGCTTGAGGCGGCAAACAGCAGGGAGGGCCGTAGAGTACGCTCTCGACGGCCGCCATAGAAGAACACCACAGGAGCTCGCGCGCAAGTGTGCCGCCCCACGGATCGGGAGCGCCTCAACATCTAGAGGTGCCTCCTGAAGCCATGCAGAATCATCGGCGATGAAGGTGAGCGCTCCGAGATGGATCTCGTGGTCCAAGAACAAACCATTGCCGGAAGACATGACGAAGGGGAAAACATGCAACCTCGCTAGAAGTCGCTTAGGCGCCTGCCCCAAGGTGGGCGCCAACTATCGTGGGAACGAGTCTAACAGTAGAAGATAGGGGTACGAAAGGAGAGGGCAGAGTCCTAGCTATGGCGAGGGTGTACACACAGATGTATGAGTTCAGGCCCCTCTCGTGGAGGTAACAGCCCTACGTCTCAGTGCTCGAGAGCTCTTGTCATGTGGAAAGTATGTGTTATGGGAGGTGCAAACCCTTGTGCGAGAAGGGAGGGGCGGCTTATATAGAGTGCACTACCCCTCATGAATGTTAGGCAATCAAGGGTTCGATCATGGGGATAAAGACATACGTTACTGGTAACATATGCAATAAATGTTACTAATGACGACTGGTCGAACGCCTGTCGGTTGGCCTCCCTCGGGTGCCTTCTGGTCTTCTACCGTCGACTGGCGTTTAGGTCCTTCCAAGTGAACAGTGACTGTCGAGTGGGGGGAGAAGACTCCGGGTGGATTAATTCTTGAGTGACTTGAGCGCCATGGTGAATCTAGTCGGAAACTCTCTTGTAATCTTGAAGTCCTCCAATATAGTGTCCTTAGGTAGGGTATGTAGGTCAGGCCTAGGACCCTACCCTAGGTACGTATCCTCATCAGTCGTCATTGTGATCAACGTGATGTGCTTGAGGTCGTGGGTGAGGTCCTCGTGCACGGTTTTGTCGTTCTCGTTGCCCCTCTTGGCGAGCGGCTTCTTCTTGTCATTCGTGTAGTTCCACTTGACGAGCGGTTTCTTCTTGTTGTTCTCGTCGGAGTGCTTCTCGGTCACGGTGAGCTTGGTGGTTGCGCTCCTCCAAGGCGCGAGTAGCGTTTATTAGGGAACGTTGCATGGGAAACAAAAAAATTCCTAAGCACACGCAAGATCTATCCATGGTGATGAGCATCTACGAGAGGGAGAGTGGATCTACATACCCTTGTAGATCGCTAAGCGGGAAGCATTAAGAAACGTGGTTGATGTAGTCGAACGTCTTCGCGATCCAAATCACCGAGCGTCCCGCGATCCCACCATGATCCATCTCACGATCCAATCATGATCTGTCCTGCGATCCCATCACGATATGTCCCGTGATCTCATCATGATCCATCCCGCGATCCAATCGTGAATCGTCTTGGGATCTTGATCACGGTCCTTCCGATCTAGCACCGAACGGATGGCATCTCCGCGTTCAGCACACGTATAGCTCGATGACGATCTCCACCTTCTTGATCCAGCAAGAGGGAGTGGAGAGGTAGAAGCGTTCTCCAGCAGGGCGACGGTGTTGCGGTGATGGTGGTGGAGCTATTCCAGCAGGGCTTTGCCTAAGCACCGCTAAAACCGATCTAGAGGAGAAACTACGATCGAGAGGAGAGACATCAGTGGCTGTTTTTCTGTGTCTCAAACCCTCGAAACCTCTAGTGTATATAGGATGAGAGAGGGAGAAGCCTTGGCGCACAAGGGTCCAGCCCTTTGCCCTTGGCGCAAGGAGGAGAGGAGGAATCCTCCTCCAATCCTGGTAGGACTAGGATTCCTCCTTTCCTACTTGAAAACTCTTTCCACCTTGCGTTTTTTCCTCTCAACCCACTCCAGCCACATGGGCCTTTAGAGGTGACTTCGTCCAGCCCACCAAGGGCTGGTTTACCTCCTCTCATAGCCCATGTAGCCTCTTGGGTCGAGACACCCCTCCTGATGGTCCCCGGTACCCTCCCGGCACTCTCGATACACTACCGATGAGCCCAAAACTTTTCCGACGACCAAAACAGGACTTCCTATATATTAATATTTACCTCCGGAGCTCCTCGTGATGTACGGGATCTCATCTGGGACTCTGAACAACCTTCGGTCACCACCATACATAACTCTATACTACTGAAATGTCACTGAACCTTAAGTGTGCAGACCCTGCGGGTTCGAGAACTATGTAGACATGATCGAGACACCTCTATGGTCAATAACCAATAGTGGGACCTGGATGCCCATATTGGTTCCTACATATTCTACGAAGATCTTAATCGGTTGAACCTCTATGTCAAGGATTCAGTTAATCCCGTATGTTGTTCCCTTTGTTCTTCGGTATGTTACTTGCCCGAGATTCAATTGTTGGCATATCCATACCTAGTTCAATATCGTTACCGGCAAGTCTCTTTACTCATTCCATAATACAAGATCCCGTGGCTAACACTTAGTCACATTGCTTGCAAGGCTCATTGTGATGTTGTATTACCGAGTGGGCCCTAAGATACCTCTCCGTCACACAGAGTAACAAATCCCAGTCTTGATCCATGCCAAGTCAACAGACACCCTCAAAGATACCTGTAGAGCACCTTTATAGTCACCCAGTTACGTTGCGACGTTTGATACACACAAGGTACTCCTCCGGTGTCAGTGAGTTGCATGATCTCATGGTCATAGGAACAGATACTTGACACGCAGAAAACTGTAGCAATAAACTAACACGATCATATGCTACGTTTATAGTTTGGGTCTTGTCCATCACATCATTCTCCTAATGATGTGATCCCGTTGTCAAATGACATCTCATGTCCACGGCTAGAAAACCATAACCATATTTGATCAACAAGCTAGTCCATCAGAGGCATACTAGGGACATGGTGTTGTCTATGTATCCACACATGTATCTGATTTTCCGATCAATACAATTCTAGCATGGATTATAAACGATTATCATGAACAAGGAAATATGATAATAACTAATTTATTATTACCTCCAGGGCATATTTCCAACAGTCTCCCACTTGCACTAGAGTCAATAATCTAGTTCACATCACCATGTGATTCGCATTGTTATGAATCTAACACCCAATGAGTTCTAGGGCTCAATCATGCTTTGCATGTGAGAGAGGTCTTGTAGTCAATGGGTCTGCGATATTCAGATTCGTGTGTACTTTGCAAATCTCTATGTCATACTGTAAATACTGCCACCACACTACACTTGGAACTATTCCAAATGGCTACTCCACTATACGTATCCACATTGCTACTAAGAGTCATCCAGATTGGTGTTTCAACTTGCATTGACGTAACTCTTTACGACGAACTCTTTATCACCTCCATAATCGAGAAACATCTCCTTAGTCCTCTGGTTACTAAGGATAATTTTGACCGCTATCCAGTGATCCACTCCTGGATCACTCTTGTACCCCTTGACAGACTCATAGAAAGGCACAAACAGGTGTGGTACACAGCATGGCATATTATATAGAGCCTATGGATAAGGCATAGGGGGCGGCGTTCGTCCTTTTCTCTTTCTTCTGTCATGGTAGAGCTTTGAGTCTCACTCAACTTCACACCATACAAATCAAGCAAGAACTCCTTCTTTGACTGATCCATTTTGAACTCTTTAAAAATCTTGTCAAGGTATGTACTCATTGAAAGTCTTATCAGACGTCTTGATCTATCTCTACAGATCTCGATACCCGAAAATTAAGTAGCTTTATCCAGGTCTTCCTTTGAAAAACTCTTTTCAAACAACCCTTTATGCTTTCCAAAAAATTTACATCATTTCTGATCAACAATATGTCAACCACATATACTTATCAGAAATTCTATAGTGCCCCCACTCACTTTCTTGTAAATACAAGTTTCTCGTAAACTTTGTATAAACCCAAAAAATTTGATCAGCTCATCAAAGCGTATATTCCAACTCCGAGATGCTTGCTCCAGCCCATAGAAGGATTGCTGGAGCTTGCACACCTTTTAGCATCCTTAGGACTGACAAAACCTTCTGGTTGTATCTCATACAACCTTTCCTCAAGGAAGGAAACGATGTTTTGACATCCATCTGCCAGATTTCATAATTGAAAAAACGCAGCAACTGCTAACATAATTCCAACAGACTTTAGCATCACTACGAGTGAGAAAGTCTCATCGTAGTAAACTCCTTGAACTTGTCGGAAACTTCTTTGCGACAAGTCGAGCTTTATAAATGGTGACATTCACCATCAGCGTCTGTCTTCATCTTAAAGGTCCATTTGTACTCAACGACCTATCGTCCAACGAGCAAGTCTACCAAAGTCTATACTTGGTTTTCATACATAGATCCTTTCTCGGATTTCATGGCCTCTAACCATTTGTCAGAATCCGGGCCCATCATCGCTTCTCCATAGTTTGTAGGTTCATCGTTGTCCAACAACATGACCTCTAAGACAGGGTTGTCGTACCACTTAGGAGTAGTACGCGTCCTTGTCGACCTACGAGGTTCGATAGTAACTTGATCCGAAGCTTCATTATCATCATCATTAACTTCCTCTTGAACTGACGTAGGCTCTACAGAAACATCTTTCTGTGCTGCGCTACTCTATGGCTGAAACAAAGGTTCAACAACCTCATCGAGTTCTATCTTCCTCCCACTCAATTCTTTCGAGAGATACTCTTTCTTGAGAAAGGACCCGTTTTAGCAACAAACACTTTGTGCTCGGATATGAGATAGAAGGTATACCCAACTATTCTTAGGGTATTCTATGAAGATGCATTTTTCCGCTTTGGGTTTGAACTTTATCAGACATAAGTGTCGCATGCCCAAACTCTAAGAAATGACAACTTAGGTTTCTACAAAACCATATGGTGTCATCTCAACGGATTTAGATGGTGCCCCTTTTAAAGTGAATGTAGTTGTCTCTAATGCATAACCCCAAAACCGATAGTGGCAAAAAAATAAGAGACATCATAGTTCGCACCATATCCAATAGAGCATGACTATGACATTCGAACACACCATCACACTATGGTGTTTCAAGTGGCATGAGTTGTGAAAAAACTTTCACATTGTCTAAAGTTGTATGCCAAACTCATAACTCAGATATTCACCTCCACGATCATATCATAGACATTTTATCTTCTCGTCACGATGATCTCAAACTTCACTCTAATTTTGCACAAGGGGCCAGCCCTTTGCCCTTGGTGCAAGGAGGACAGGAGGAATCCTCCTCCAATCCTAGTAGGACTAGGATCCCTCCTTTCCTACTTGGAAACTCTTTCCATCTTGTGTTTTTTCCTCTCAACCCACTCCAATTGCATAGGCCTTTAGAGGTGGCTTTAGCCAGCCCACCAAGGGCTGGTTTACCTCCTCCCATAGCCCATGTAGCCTTTTGGGTTGAGACACCCCTCCCGATGGTCCCCGGTACCCTCCCGGCACTCCCGATACACTACCGATGAGCCCAAAACTTTTCCGGTGACCAAAACAGGACTTGCTATGTATCAATCTTTATCTCCGGAGATCCTCGTGATGTCCGGGATCTCATCCGGGACTCTGAACAACCTTCGGTCACTACCATACATAACTCTATACTACCGAAACGTCACTGAACCTTAATTATGCAGACCCTGCAGGTTCGAGAACTATGTAGACATGACCGAGACACCTCTACGGTCAATAGTGAATAGCGGGACCCGGATTCCCATATTGGTTCCTACATATTCTACGAAGACCTTGATGTTTTCAACCTTGATGTTGTCAACCTTGATGTTTTTGGTAGCTTGACGTTGTCAACCTTGATGTGAGCTAGGACCGGAGCATTCGTCTTGGTGATGAACACGTGCTCGCGGAGGACTTGCTTCGGAAGAATACTCCGACGAGTGTAGACTTGAGCGTCGTCTTGACGTATTTGAAGTAGAGGGAGCACGGTTGACCATCAAGGACCAAAATTCCTCCATTTGGCTTGATAGCTTGGTGTCGAGGTAGTCCTGTGTGAGCACCTCGGATTCGCGCAAATCGATGGCGAGTTGTTCGATGCGGTCATTCAAGACATCTTGAGCATGAGTAATTGCATTGTTTGCATCGAAGAAGGGACACTTGGTGACGTGGGTGTTCACATCGTCGTTGTCGGTGTCAAAACCGGCGGATCTCAGGTAGGGGCTCCCGAACTGTGAGGCTAGAATCGATGGTAATAGGAGACAAAGGGGACACAGATTTACCCAGGTTCGGGCCCGCCTATGGAGGTAATACACTACGTCCTGCTTGATTGTATTGATGGTATAGGGGTTTAAAGAGTTGATCTACCTCGAGATCGAATAGCTAACCCTAGATGAGTTGTCCCTATACCCTAAAACCCTTCGGCTTATATAGACGCCGAGGGTGCCCTGAGTTTACACATGGTCGGTTACATGCCGAAGAGATAAACATGCCTAACTACGAATAAATAACTTGGAGAGTACGTCATGGATCCTCGAAGCTTCCATCTGGCTCCGGTGGTCTTTAATTGTCCGATGCTCCCTTTACGGCCCACACAGTCCGGCCCATAAAGAATAGGTCGGCTATCCGAGGACCCCCTAATCCAAGACTCCCTTAGTAGACCCCGGACTAGCCTTCAACGCTGATACATATCCGATCAATCTCCTCATGCCGTCATCTTTGGCTTGCGAGGCGAGTCCTTCATCTCTCCTTATCCGGCAACCGACCAGTCTTCGGTAAGATCCCAAGCGTCGCGGGCGCAGGTTCGTTATAATAAGTGCGTGTGTTCCTCGATTTTTGTGCGTCGTGGGGAGGCGAGTGGTCAGTGATTTTTACAATCCTACCCCTCTGTGAAAGAGGCACCACCCATTTAATCAAACAAAATCATGGCTCAGACTACATTCTGTTCCTCCTCGTCGAAAGAATTTCCCAACGGAAGCTCCATGCAAAACATGGCTAATGTCCCCAGCTCCTCCGCATACTCCTACGGCTCACGCCCAGTGGACTGGATTAGTTGTTCTGTCACACTCCTGCGGCTCCGCAACCTGGAGACCTAGGGATATCTTCCTCCTTCAGATCCGATGGTGACCTACGCAGGTCTGCTTTCCTATGGCGACGAGGTTTTCAACGAGCGTTTCCCCAATCCTAACAAGGGGGAGCACGTATACTTCGTCCCCTTCCTCCTCCAGGGCCTTGGGTTTCCAATCCATCCGTTCCTGAGGGGGCTACTGGAGTTCTACGGGATCCAACTCCACCACCTTACTCTAGAGTCCATTTTACACATCTCGGGCTTCGTCGCTCTCTGCGAGATGTTCTTAGGGTGCGAAGCACATTTCGATTTGTGAAGGAAATACTTTTGTCTTGTCCCCCAAACTCGAGACAAGACAATCTTGGAGGTCAGCAGAGCCGAAGTATGGCGTATAGCGGGGACGGGGTATCCAGTGCACACACCGACGAAATCCAAAGCATGGACTTTGGAATGGTTTTATATTGAAGACATACCCCTGTTCGATCCAACTCGAACAGGTCTTCCTGAATACTCCGACATCCTCCCGAAGAAGTGGTACAGCTGGCGACCTAGGAGCTCGTCCCTGGAGGAAAGCGCCGAAGTGTAGCATCTAGCCACGTAGGTGCGGATGCTCGCCCACCATCGACTGATCATGATCGATGTCATGGCCGCCGCCATCTCCCGGGGTGTGCAGCCCCTCCAACAGAGGGTGCACCCCTTACAGCAATACAACGGGACAAGCGACACCACGTGCTCCCGAAAACAAGGGCCCGCCGATCCAACGGCGTTGGCCGCTGCACTTGCCGACCTATATAAAGGAGAGCAAGAAGACTTTGTTCATCGCGCAACCAAGGAAGGATATTTGGCCCACACTCCTATCGAATGGGTAATCCTTTCTCTTTCAAATATGAAAATAGTTCGGGGTTTTAGTTCTGCATTTTATCTTACCGAAGCCCGGCGTGAACAGGAATGGAGGAGTTTCGTCGAGACAGTCAATTATCCGGCTCCTCAGCCCGAGAACCGTTCTCGCGACAACGATCCGGGTTTCAACGAGGACCCGGATCTTCCACTTGATTTTGGAGATGGAGTCTATTTCCAGGACAGCATCGTCCAATCCCTAGTGGCTATCATAGTCGATTACCCCGGGTCATTCTCCCTCCCTGTAGCGGGCAAGAAGAAAAATTCCTCCTGTAAGAGGCCAGCCACCAAGAGTGCCTCAGACGCACCGGTCCCGACTCCCAAACATCGTCGATCCACGCGCCATACACCATCAGTCGAAGCTGCGGCCGAGTCGGAGGCCAACAAAGATCATGTGAAGGAACCGGTTATGAGGGAGAATCCACTTGCCCGCTCATCCCGAAGGTACATTGTTTGGTCATCCGCTTATAGTTGCGATCAATAGAGTCTTACAACAGTTTGTTTCATTTGAAATATTTAGGTGAAATGCCCAACCCTATCCTACTGAGGGGGTTACCCGGGTGTCTGAAGACGCCCAAAGTCCCCGAGCCTCGGCCCATGCGGCTTCTGCTACAGAAGCCCTCATGGCTAATCCAATGTCCGCCGAATCTAGTGATGGTGTATCCGTCACCAAATCGGAGGTGGAGAGTGCCATGCATCATCGGCAATGATGGGAAGCCATGCGGCATCCAATTTTCTCCGAACAGGAGTTCGACGCCCTACGCTCGGCGGATGCGCACCTAGGTGCCGCCCGAGCTGGGTTCGGCTGAGCTATGAAGTTGATAGCAACCAGCATACAAGTAAGTGATCGGTTTAGAATCCAAACATTTGTGTAAGACCAGTAGCCCCGAGCCTTGATTTGGTTTGAAGCGTCGAATTAAGGATCTCCACACTGTTTGACTGCCAACGCAGGCCTCAAAGCAACAGTTTGAGCAAGTGGCCAAGGAGCTCGAGAAGAGCCGCACGGAAGTACAATCTGTGAAGGCCGACTGGCACAACTACAGAATTTCACGCGGGAGGCCCATGGTGAGTGTACATTTATTGCTAATCTTAATGTGTCATCGTGCCTGACACACGGATTTTGTATAGCAGCCGAATCAATAGGGCACATGGAAAGGCAGTTGGAAGAAGCTCGAGATTCTTAGAGGTATGCTGAGTCCCAGCACCAAGCTAGTTGCCTTGTTGTGCAAAAGCAGGCCGAAGAAGTTATGAGTTTGAAGATTCAATTGGCCCAAGCTCAAGAAGAAAACCGAAAACTTCAGAGGGGCATGTTCGGTAAGTACAATTCTATTATCAGCAAATATATCTGATGTAGTCAATAATAGTAAGCACGTTGTTGCCTTATGTACATGCCTCCTGTCCGGGCATCCTAAAGAGGAGATCGAATCATACCAGTGGGACCCGTTGAAGGAGCTGACCTCTCTCCATGGGCGCGTGAGGAAGGCAATGAAAGGAATGGGGAAGGCGCTATGGCCTACCGAATAGTTGCCTCAAGGGCTAGCCGCACTCGTTGATCAATTCAAGGGAGCTTGAAATAGGTTCAAACTGTGGAAGACCTCGGCTTTCCATGAGAGAGCATGGGAAGCATGGGCAATGATCAAGACCCATGTCACCGAACTTAACCCCGAGCATATGGCACGAGTTGGTCTTGTGGGATCGGATGGCAAAGAAGTACCACTCCACCTGGTGTACGACCAGATGATTCTTGTCGCCCATCTTTCGCAAGCACACTGCCCCCTTGAAACCATAATCGATAATATCGATTAGCAGCCACACATGTAATTTATATGTACATGTGTATTGACAATCTGTGTCGTAAACTCTGTCTTAACCGACCATCAGCTTCTCCCCCCCCCCCCCCCCCGTGCAAAGAGCTCGGGAGTGTTCCTCCTTATGTGTCCCTCTAAAAGAACGAACTATATTCGGGGAACCAGGTAATCTGGCCATGTGGTGCGAACAGACAGAAAGCACATAGAAAGATATGTTATATTACTACTAAGCGTAAGAAAAATCTTCCAAGGAAAATAGTATCTCTATCAATACCTTTCGTCGGGGCTCTATGAATATCGTAGATGGAAGTCCGCATACTTTCAGTATGCGGCTAAATGTTCTTTGGGAAGATAAGTCCCGAACAACGGTGATAACGACAGAAGCCGTACAAGGTGTTTCCGTCATAGCCGACCAATTGTCTACATAAGATAGCTAGATTTTGGCTTCACCTGTCTGAGGTACGTGTCCGGATGACTCCTTCGTAACAATCACAGAGGTCCTCCCTTTACTTTCTAGTCAAACAATCAGGAACGTAGAAAGTAATCATAGGAGCGAGGCAACCTAGCTTGGCAAAGTCTTAGTTCGAATTGATGCATATGATGGCTAAAACATGACAAAACAAACATGTGCGCACGGTAAGTGTGAGCAAACTACTTGTAAAATAAACAAGGTTGGCTACTAGAAGAAGCCCCCACGTGTTGTGTTCGGATTTAACACTTTATGGTGTATGCCGATAATCCTTAGTACAAGATTGGTCCAGCCGAACATAGGGTAGGAAAAGAAATTGGCCCTGTCAAACAGCAAAATGGGAAGGAAGGAAGAAGAAAAATACAAAAAATAACAAGGACAGAGGGAAAATGTGGGGGTGAGACGACATCGGTTTATCCGTAGAAGCGCCGAAGACGAGTTGCGTTCCATGGGTTTGCTTCAAGGTGGTTATTAGATGAACTCCGCAAACGATAGGCACCTCCCACGAGTACTTCGTCGATGATAAAAGGACCCTCCCAATTGGGGTTGAGTTTATGCTTCTGCTTCTCCAGGAGTCATAAGACGAGTTCGCCTACCTTGTATGATTTTGCCCTGACCTCCCTACTTTGGTAACGTCGAGCTTGCCGTTGGTAAAGAGTGGAGCGAGCCAGGTCACGCTCTCCCTCCAAGGCATCTAAGTCGTCCCGCCGATCCAACTCGGCCTCCTTTTCCTCGTACATGCGCACTCTTGGCGCGTCATGGATAATATCACAAGGGAGGACTGCCTCTGCCCCGTAGACCATAAAGAACGGTGTATAACCCGTTGATCTCTTCGGGATGGTACGCAGGCCCCATAGAACGGAGTCAAGTTCCTCCACCGAATGACAGTCGGATTTGTGAAGAGATCGTACCAAATGTGGCTTAATGCCGCTCATAATGAGACCGTTTGCTCGCTCAACCTATCCGTTGGTCTACGGATGATAGACTGATTCATAATCAAGCTTTATGCACATTTTTCCGCACCAGTTATTGACCTCTTGGGCCATGAAGTTGGATCCATTATCCGTTATTATACTATGCGGGACACTATAACAGTGTACTACACTGGATATAAAGTCGATCACTGGTCCGGATTTAGCCGACTTGACGGGCTTTACATCTATCCATTTGGTGAATTTGTCAACCGTGACCAGGAGATACTTATTTTTCTTGGTTCCCCCTTTAAGGGGTCCGACCATGTCCAGCCCCCAGACCACGAAAGGCCAGGTGATCGGAATAGTTCGAAGAGCTGTTGGGGGCATGTGACTTTGATTTGCGAAGAGTTGACACCCTACGCAATGTTGAACAAGTGACTAGGCATGCGTCCGAGCTGTAGGCCAAAATAAACTAGCTCAGAAGGCCTTGCTAACAAGGGATCTTGCCGTGGCATGATGCCCGCCCATGCCTGCGTGGATTTCGGCGAGGAGCTCATGTCCTTCTTCCTCAGATATGCACCGCCATAATATTCCGGTTGTGCTTTTCTTGTATAACTCACCCTCGTGTACTTTGTAGGTCTTTGATCGCTGAACTATGCGTCGTGCCTCGGTTTGATTGTCGGGGAGTTCCTTGTGAAGAAGGTAAGCGAGGAAGGGCTCTGTCCATGGTGCTATTACTGCCATTACCTCATGAGCCGAGGGCGTTTCATTCATCACGGAGCCACCGATAATTCCATCGTCTGGCTCGTTTATGGGGGGAACAACTTTGCCCGCCGTATTCGGACCAGTGCCATTGTCGTCGTCCTGCCACACTACGGAGGGCTTAAAAAACTGCTCCAGGAAGGTGTTTTTCGGGACGAGATCGCGCTTGGCTCCCAAACGGGCCAGTATGTCGGTGGCTTGGTTATTGTCGCGAGCGACATGGTGGAATTACAACCCCTCGAACCGAGCAGAAATCTTGAGGAAGGCATTTCTATATTCCATCATCTTCGGATTTTTGGCATCGAACTCGCCGTTAATTTGGGATATGGCCAAGTTTGAGTCTCCCCGTACCTCTATCCGTCGTATGCCCATTGATACCGCCATCCGAAGCCCGTGAAGGAGAGCTTCGTATTCAGCTGCATTGTTGGAGTCAGCATACATGATTTGCAACACGTATCGCATGTTGTCGCCTGTGGGGGATGTGAGGATAACTCCAGCCCCTAGTCCAGCCAAATTCTTGGATCCATCAAAGTACATTGTCCAATGGGAGTATGCACTGTATTCCTTGGGGAGCTCAGCCTCTGTCCATTCAGCCAGGAAGTCCGCTAGTACCTCAGATTTAATGGCACGGCATGGCTTGTAGGTTATTTTGAAGGGAAGGAGCTCAATGGCCCATTTGGCTATGCGGACAGTGGCATCCCTGTTGATGATTATATCATTCAGGGGGACCTCATATGCCATTGTTACCGCACACTCTTGGAATAGTGTCTGAGTTCCTCGACGCCATGAACACTGTATAGGCTATCTTTTGGTAATGTGGGTATCTGGACTTGCACTGCGTTAGCACTTCTGACACATAATATACCGGCTTCTGAGTCCGGAATTTATGTCCCTCCTCTTCTCATTCAATGACGAGCACCACGTTGACAACTTTGTTGGTGGCCGATATGTATAATAACATGGGCTCACCGGCACCTGGTGCCACGAGTATGGGATTGGTTGCCAGTAGTGTTTTGATTTCTTCGAACACAGCCACTGCCTCATCGGTCCATTCAAACTTGTTGGTCCGCTTCAGCAGCTTATAGAGCAGCAAAGCCTTTTCTCCCAGGCGGGAGATAAAGCGGCCTAATGCCGCTACGCACCCAGCTAGCCTCTGGACATGCTTTAGCTCTGTTGGAATTGCAAGTTCTGATAGAGCATAGATTTTAGCTGGATTTTCCTCTGTTCCTCTATGGGAAATGATGAATCCAAGCATCTTACCAGAGGGAACTTCGAATACATATTTTTTCGGATTGTGCCGTATATCATATTCGCGTAGACTAGCAAAGGTTTGTCGTAGGTCGTCAATCAAATGTTCAATGTGTTTGGTTTTGATTACCACATCATCCACGTATGCCTCGACAGTCTTACCGACCTATGCTGCGAGACAGGTTTGGATCATGCACTGGTATGTGACCCCGACATTTTTAGCCCGAAAGGCATCATGTTGAAGCATAATGGCTCGTATGGGGTGATGAATGCGGTAGCCGTCTGATCGGATTCCTTCATTTTAATTTGATGGTATCCGGAGTAGGCGTCAAGGAAACACAACGAATCATGTCCGACTGTGGCGTCAATGATCTGGTCTATGCATGGTGGGGAAAGGGTCCTTGGGGCAGGCATTGTTGAGGTCTTTGAAGTTGACACAAAGCCGCCATGACTTTTCTTTCTTAGGTACCATCACCTGGTTTGCCAGCCACTCGGGGTTTTTAATATCCCAAATAAATCCGGCCTCGAGCAGTTTAGCTAATTCTTCACCCATGCCTGCCGTTTGGGCTCGGAGAAGTGGCACGGAGTCTATTTCACGGGCTTAAAGCCTGGGATAATATTTAAGCTGTGTTCGGCGAGCCGACCTGGGATTCCAGGCATATTGGAAGGATGCCAGGCAAAAATGTCCCAATTTTCGCAAAGGAAATTCCGCAGTACCTCATCCACGAGGGGATCGAGCTGGGCTCCGATGGACGCTATCTTATTGGGGTCCGTCGGATGTACTTGAAAGTTAATGATTTCCTCTGCGTTTTTGAAGGACGTGGACTTGGGCCTTTTGCTAAGGATCACATCGTCCTTATTAACTGTTGACCGTAAGGCGGTCAACTCTTTGGTAGCAAAAGCTTCTGCTAATGCCTCGAGGACGAGTGGTGTCATTTTGTTTTCGGGCTGAAGGGCTATGTTCGGATCACTGGCGATCGTGATCACTCTGTTTGGTCCTAGCATTTTGAGTTTCATGTACCCGTAATGTGGTATAGCCTGGAACTTTGTAAAGGTGTCACGTCCCAGTAGGGCGAGATAACAACTGGGAAGGGGATGGTGTGTAAGAGAAGTTCTTCGGATCGATAGTTTTTGGGCGTGCCGAACACCACGTCCAGGATGATACATCCGGAACAACGTGCCTCTTTCCCTGGGATAATTCCCTGGAAGTTTGTGTTGCTATGTTCGATGCGGGATTGGTCGAACTGCATTTTTTCTAGGGTGGCCTCATATATAAGGTTGAGACCACTCCCGCCATCCATTAGCAATTTATGTAGCCTATATCCATCGATGATGGGGTTCAAAACTAGTGCGGCCGGTGAGTGACCAAGAAGAATGGTCGGCTGGTCAGTGTCCCCGAAAGTAATTGGTATGTCTGCCCATGGGCTAGTGGTTGCCACATGGTACACTTGCTCGAGCTCCCTAGGGGCTCTTTTATGCATGTTCCTCAAGGGGAAGGTCTCATAGATCGTCAGGACTTCGGCATAGAATCGGGGCGGCGAAGGAGAGCGCCTTCTCGACGGAGGCACCTCGAGGATGGCCTTGCCGCTTTTTGCAACTTGCCTAACGACCCACCAAGCTCTAAGGCTGTGAGTTTGGTTCATGTTTAACAACATAGAATGTGTGGCGCAAGGTTTATCCAATAGTCCATCGAGGATAGTGTCGGTCCCTGAAAAGGGCTTGTTTCTATGGGTTCGTACCTGGCTGGCCGCTTTGGAGGTATCCTCTTTTTCCGATCTCCTCTAGGGTGTTCAGAGAAAATTGGTTCCGAGAACAACTATTCGGATTGCCAGACGCTCTCCATGGCACAATACTTATGTACTAAATCGGATAACTCCGAAAAGTCACTTATGCATCGGCGGGCCAGGGCATTACGAATCCCTTCATCATGGCAATTACTAATGAAAATTGCCATTATGTCTTGGTCGCTAAGACCTTTTACTCTGCTCCTAGCGAGTAGGAGTCTGGCCCAAAAGTGGTGGACTGATTCTCCTTGTGGTTGCTTGATGTCCCCAAAGTCCGAAGACACTGGCTTTGGTGCGATACTTGGATGGTCGTCTTGGGCGGTGGGTGGGAAAAAATTGATTCCATGCCGCTACGAGTGTTCAGAACTACAGTTTCTGAATCGTGCGAATGATTCCAGACCGGCGACGGTCCGATTTTAGAATGATTCCCCGCCTTAGGTTCACCGATAGAGTCTAGGTGATCGAGGACTGGAGTATAGACAGTTTTCAAGTCAGGCTGTCGGGCAGGATCCAAAGTTGGACACTCGATGGTAGCAACAAGGTGGGTGACTGGAGGGACATGAATCTCCCTGTCATCGGGTCTAATCCCGAGCCGATCATAGATCGGGACGTGGTCATTTGATATACGCATTGCCTCGATCCGATCGAAGAACTCGTTTAAGAACAAGGCGATGGCAGGATGTGTGTCGCTGATATGAGTGGATTCATCGAGCGGCATGACGGTTCCAGAACTATGCCGAAGCGGATCTGTGTTCCATCCAACCATGGGACCTGATGTCTTTGGCGTCAAAGCGTCTAGACTCATAGGTTTTCCTTTGAATTTTGAGGGTTCCATTAGACCAGAGTTCCCCATGAATCAGCCATGAACTCTAGGGTTCTGAACTTGATGCTTTGGTTGGGGGGGAAGCTTCCAATCCGGCTATGACAGCTAATCGGGCTGGCATGCGACAAGATGTCGTTACCGGTGAGAATCTGATCGGGGCGAGAGTCCCATCGATGAAGATCTTGCTACTTGTGACGAGGTGAGTCATCAATTCCTTAGGTTCTCACAGAGGAACTCTCAATGAAAGCACCAATGTCGGTGTCTAAACCGGCGGATCTCGGGTAGGGGGTCCCAAACTATGAGGCTAGAATCAACGGTAACAGGAGACGAAGGGGACATAGATTTACCCAGGTTCGGGCCCTCCTATGGGGATAATACCCTATGTCCTGCTTGATTGTATTGATGGTACGGGGGGTTACAGAGTTGATCTACCTCGAGATCGAATAGCTAACCCTAGATGAGTTGTCCCTATACCCTAAAATGCTTCGGCTTATATAGATGCCAAGGGTGCCTCGAGTTTACACATGGTCGGTTACATGCCGAAGAGATAAACATGCCTAACTACAACTAATAACTTGGAGAGTACGGCATGGCTCCTCGAAGCTTCCATCTAGCTCCGGTGGTCTTTAATCGTCTGATGCCTTTGTTGGAACGTAGTAGTAAATCAAAAAAATTCCTACGACCACCAAGATCAATCTATGGAGAACCAGTAAACGAGCAAGGGGAGAGTGCATCGTCATACCTTTGAAAATCGCAAGCGTAAGCACTTCAAGAACGCGGTTGGTGGAGTCGTACTCGTAGCGATTCAGATCGTGGTGGATTCCGATCTAAGCGCCGAACAACGGCGCCTCCGCGTTCAACACACGTGTATCCCGGTGACGTCTCCTAGGCCTTGATCCAGCAAGGAGGAAGGAGAGGTTGAGGGAGAGCTCCGGCAGCATGACGGCATGGTGACGGTGGAGCTATGTGGCACTCCGGTAGGGCTTCGCCAAGCACTATGGAGGACGAGGAGAGGGAGGAGTAGGGCTGCGTCGAGAGAGAGGGAAACTCCTATGTCGACAGCCCCAAAACCCACCACTATATATAGGAGGAGGGGAGGAGGGTGCCCACCCCTAGGGTTCCCACCCTAGGTGGTGAGGCAGCACCTAGATGGGGTGGGGTGGTGGCAAGAGAGGGGGAGAGGGAGGGCGGCGCCCTAGGTGGGCCTAAGGCCCATCTAGACCTAGGGTTTGCCCCCTCTCCTCCCTTTTTCTATGCATTGCGCCCTTGTGGGGGCGCACCAGCCCACCTAGGGGCTGGTTCCCTCCCACTTGTGGCCCATGCAGCCCTCTGGGGCCGGTGGCCCCTCCCGGTGGAGCCCCAGAACCCTTCCGGTGGTCCCGGTACATTACCGGTGATGCCCGGAACACTTCCGGTGACCAAATCCTCACTTCCCATATATGAATCTTTACCTCCGGACCATTTCGGAACTCCTCATGATGTCTGGGATCTCATCTAGGACTCCGAACAACCTTCGGTGACCATGTACACTATTTCCCTATAACCCTAGCGTCATCGAACCTTAAGTGTGTAGACCCTACGGGTTCGGGAGGCACGTAGACATGACCAAGACACCTCTCCGGTCAATAACTAACAGCGGGATCTGGATACCTATGTTATCTCCCACATGCTCCACGAGGATCTCATCGGATGAACCATGATGTCGGGGATTCAATCAATCCCGTATACAATTCCCTTTGTCTACGGTATGATACTTGCCCGAGATTCGATCGTCGGTATCCCTATACCTTGTTCAATCTTGTTACTGGCAAGTCTCTTTACTCGTTCCATAACACATCATCCCGTGGCTAATTCCTTAGTCACATTGAGCTTATTATGATGATGTCTCACTGAGGGGGCCCAGAGATACCTCTCCGTCACGCGGAGTGACAAATCCCAGTCTTGATTCGTGCCAACGCAACAAACACTTTCGGAGATACCCATAGTGCATCTTTAAAGCCACCCAGTTACGTTGTGATGTTTGGCACACCCAAAGCATTCATACGGTATCTGGGAGTTGCACAATCTCATGGTCTAAGGAAACGATACTAGACATTAGAAAAGCTTTAGTAGACGAACTACACGATCTTGTGCTATGCTTAGGATTGGGTCTTGTCCATCACATCATTCTCCTAATGATGTGATCCCGTTATCAATGACATCCAATGTCCATGGCCATGAAATCGTGACCATCTGTTGATTGACGAGCTAGCCAACTAGAGGCTCGCTAGGGACATGTTGTGGTCTATGTATTCACACATGCATTACAGTTTCCGGTTAATACAATTATAGCATGAACAATAGACAATTATCATGAACGAGGAAATACAATAATAACCATTTTATTATTGCCTCTAGGGCATATTTCCAACAGTCTCCCACTTGCACTAGAGTCAATAATCTAGTTACATTGTGATGAATCGAACACCCATAGAGATCTCGTGTTGATCATGTTTTGCTCGTGAGAGAGGTTTAGTCAACGGATCTGTGACATTTGAGTCTGTATGTACTTTACAAATATCTATATCTCCTTCATGAATGTAATCACGAATGGAGTTGAAGTGGCGCTTGATGTGTCTTGTCTTCTTGTGAAACCTGGGCTCCTTCGCAAGGGCAATAGCTCCAGTGTTGTCATAGAATAGAGTCATCGGGCCTGACGCGCTAGGAATCACTCCTAGGTCGGTGATGAACTCCTTCATCCAGACTCCTTCCTTTGGTGCTTCCGAAGCAGCTATGTACTCCGCTTCACATGTAGATGCGGCCACAACGCTTTGCTTGTTGCTGCACCAGTTGACTGCCCCTCCGTTCAAAATATACACGTATCCGGTTTGCGACTTGGAGTCATCCAGATCTGTCTCGAAGCTAGCATCGATGTAACCCTTTACGACAAGCTCTTCGGCACCTCCATATACGAGAAACATGTCCTTGGTCCTTTTCAGGTACTTCAGGATATTCTTGACCGATGTCCAGTGTTTCGCTCCGGGATCACTTTGGTACCTCCGTACCAAACTTATGGCAAGGTTCACATCAAGTCTAGTACACAGCATGGCATACATAAAAGAGCCTATGGCTGAAGCATAGGGGATGACACTCATCTTTTCTCTATCCTCTGCCGTGGTCAGGCATTGAGTCGTACTCAATCTCACACCCTGCAACACAGGCAAGAACCCATTCTTGGTCTGATCCATATTGAACTTCTGCAAAAGACCAATGAGGCGTTTTGATCTATCTCTATAGATCTTAATGCCTAATATGTAAGAAGCTTCTCTAAGGTCCTTCATTGAAAAACTCGTATTCAAGTAGGCCTTTATGCTTTCCAAAGGTTCTATATCATTTCCCATCAACAATATGTCATCCACATATAATATGAGAAATGCTACAGAGCTCTCACTCACTTTCTTGTAAATACAGGGTTCTCCATAAACGTGTATAAATCCAAACACTTTAATCACCTCATTAAAGCGAATGTTCCAACTCCGAGATGCTTGCACCAGCCCATAGATGGAGCGCTAGAGCTTGCATACTTTGTTAGCGCCCTTAGGATCGAGAAAACCTTCCGGTTGCATCATATACGGTTCTTCCTTAAGGAAGCCATTAAGGAATGCCATTTTGACGTCCATTTGCCAGATCTCATAATCATAAAATGTGGCAATTGCTAACATGATTCGGACGGACTTCAACATCGCTACGGCTGAGAAAGTCTCATCATAGTCAACTCCTTGAACTTGTCGATAACCCTTAGCGACAAGCCGAGCCTTATAGACGGTCACATTACCATCCGTGTTAGTCTTATTCTTAAAGATCCATTTATTTTCTATGGCTCGCCGATCATCGGGAAAGTCCACCAAAGTCCATATTTTGTTCTCATACATGGATCCTATCTTGGATTTCATGGCTTCAAGCCATTTGTTGGAGTCTGGGCCCACCATTTCTTCTTCATAGTTCGAAGGTTCACTGTTGTCCAACAACATGATCTCCAGGACATGGTTGTCATACCACTCTGGAGCGAAACGTGTCCTTGTGGACCTTCGAGTTTCAACAGCAACTTGATCTGAAGTTTCATGATCATCATCATTAACTTCCTCTCCAGCCGGTGTAGGCTCCACAGAAACAACTTCCTGTGTTGCGCTACTCTCCGGTTCGAGTGGAGGTACAATTACCTCATCAAGCTCTATTTTCCTCCCACTTACTTCTTTCGAGAGAAACTCTTTCTCTAGAAAGGATCCATTCTTGGCAACAAAGATTTTGCCTTCGGATCTGAGGTAGAAAGTATACCCAACAGTTTCTTTGGGTATCCTATGAATACGCACTTTTTCGCTTTGGGTTCGAGCTTCTCAGGTTGAAGTTTCTTCACATAAGCATCGCATCCCGAAACTTTTAGAAACGACAGGTTAGGTTTTTTCCAAACCATAATTCATACGGTGTCGTCTCAACGGACTTTGACGGTGCCCTATTTAAAGTGAATGCGGCGGTCTCTAATGCATATCCCCAAAATGATAGCGGTAAGTCGGTAAGAGACATCATAGATCGCACCATATCCAATAGAGCGCGATTACGACATTCAGACACACCATTTCGCTGAGGTGTGCCAGGCGGCGTGAGTTGTGAAACAATTCCACATTTCCTTAGGTGCGTGCCAAACTCGTGACTCAAATATTCTCTGCCAAGATCAGATCGTAGGCACTTTATTTTCCTGTCACGTTGATTCACTACCTCACTCTGAAATTCCTTGAACTTTTCAAAGGTTTCAGACTTGTGTTTCATTAAGTAGACATATCCATATCTTCTCAAGTCATCAGTGAGAGTGAGAACATAACGGTAGCCACCGCGAGCCTCGATGCTCATTGGACCACACACATCGGTATGTATTATCTCCAGTAAGTCGGTCGCTTGCTCCATTGTTCCGGAGAATGGAGTCTTGGTCATCTTGCCCATGAGGCATGGTTCGCATGTGTCAAATGATTCAAAATCAAGAGACTCCAAAAGTCCATCAGCATGGAGCTTCTTCATGCGTTTGACACCAATATGACCAAGGCGGCAGTGCCACATGTAAGTGGGACTATCGTTATCAACCTTACATCTTTTGGTACTCACACTATGGACATGTGTAACATCATGTTCGAGATTCATCAAAAATAAACCATTGACCAGCGGGGCATGACCATAAAACATTTCTCTCATATAAATAGAACAACCATTATTCTCAGATTTAAATGAGTAGCCATCTCGCATCAAGCGAGATCCAGATACAATGTTCATGCTCAAAGCTGGTACTAAATAACAATTATTGAGGTTTAAAACTAATCCCGAAGGTAGATGTAGAGGTAGCGTGCCGACGGCGATCACATCGACCTTGGAACCATTCCCGACGTGCATCGTCACCTCGTCCTTTACCAATCTCCGCTTATTCCGCAGCTCCTGCTTGGAGTTACAAATGTGAGCAAATGCACCGGTATCGAATACCCAGGAGCTACTATGAGTGCTGGTTAGGTACACATCAATAACAAGTATATCACATATACCTTTAACGTTGACGGCCTTCTTATCCGCTAAGTACTTGGGGCAATTCCGCTTCCAGTGATCGGTACCCTTGCAATAAAAGCACTCAGTCTCAGGCTTGGGTCCATTCTTGTTCTTCTTCCCGGCAACTTGCTTACCGGACACGGCAACGGCTTTGCCATCCTTCTTGAAGTTCTTCTTACCCTTGCCCCTTTTGAAACTAGTGGTCTTATTCACCATCAACACTTGATGCTCCTTTTTGATCTCGACCTCCGCTGATTTCAGCATCGAGTAAAACTCAGGAATGGACTTCTCCATACCCTGCATGTTGTAGTTCAACACAAAGCTCTTGTAGCTAGGTGGAAGCGACTGGAGGATTTTGTCAATGATCGAGTCATCCGGGAGATTAACTCCTAGCTGAGTCAAGCGGTTGTGCAACCCACACATTTTGAGTATGTGCTCGCTGACATAACTATTTTCCTCCATCTTACAACTGAAGAACTTGTCGGAGACATCATATCTCTCGACACGGGCATGAGCTTGGACAACCAGTTTCAGCTCTTGGAACATCTCATATGCTCCGTGTTGCTCAAAACGCTTTTGGAGCCCCGGTTCTAAACTATAAAGCATGCCGCACTGAACCAGGGAGTAATCATCATAGCGTGTCTGCCAAGCGTTCATAACGTCTTGTTCCATTGGGAGAATGGGTGCGTCACCTAGCGGTGCATCAAGGACATACAATCTTTTGGAAGCTTTGAGGATGATCCTCAAGCTACAGACCCAGTCCGCATAGTTGCTTCCATCATCTTTCAGCTTGGTTTTCTCTAGGAACGCGTTGAAGTTGAGGGTGGCATTAGCGTTGGCCATTGGATCTACAATATAGTTTGTATAGACAATTTCAGACTAAGTTCATGATAATTAAGTTCACATAATCAAATTATTTAATGAACTCCCACTTAGATAGACATCTCTCTAGTCATCCAAGTGACACATGATCCACGTCAACTAGCCCACATCCGATCATCACGTGAGACAGACTAGTCATCCATGGTGAACATCTCCATGTTGATTCTATCTTCTATACGACTCATGTTTGACCTTTCGGTCTTCCGTGTTCCGAGGCCATGTCTGTACATGCTAGGCTTGTCAAGTCAACCTAAGTGTATCGCGTGTGTAAATCTGGCTTACACCCGTTGTATGCGAACGTTAGAACCTATCACACCCGATCATCACGTGGTGCTTCGGAACAATGATCGTTAGCAACGGTGCACAGTTAGGGTGAACACATTTCTTGAAATTTTATTGAGAGAACATCTTATTTAGCTACCGTCGTTCTAAGCAAATAAGATGTAAACATGATAAACATCACATGCAATCAATATAGTGACATGATATGGCCAATATCATTTTGCTCCTTTGATCTCCATCTTCGGGGCACCATGATCATCACTATCACCGGCATGACACCATGATCTCCATCATTGTGTCTTCATGAAGTTGTCTTGCCAACTATTACTACTACTATGGCTAACGTTTAGCAATAAAGTAAAGTAATTACATGGCGATCTTGATTGACACGCATGTCATACAATAAATTAAGACAACTCCTATGGCTCCTGCCGGTTGTCATACTCATCGACATGCAAGTCGTGAATCCTAGTACAAGAACATGATCAATCTCATACATCACAATGCATCACATCACATCCTTTGGCCATATCACATCACAAGGCATATGCTGCGAAAACAAGTTAGACGTCCTCTAATTTGTTGTTGCAAGTTTTTATGTGGCTGCTATAGATTTCTAGCAAGAACGTTTCTTACCTACGCCAAAACCACAACGTGATATGCCAATTGTTATTTACCCTTCATAAGGACCCTTTTCATCAAATCCAATCCGACTAAGGTGGGAGAGACACACACCCCCTAGCCACCTTATGCAACAAGTGCATGTCAGGCGGTGGAACCGGTCTCACGTAAGCGTACGTGTAAAGTTGGTCTGGGCCGCTTCATCCCACAATACCACCGAATCAAGATAAGACTAGTAACGGCAAGCAAATTAACAAGATCGATGCCCACAACAAGTTGTGTTCTACTCGTGCATAGATTATACGCATAGACCTAGCTGATGATGCCACTGTTGGGGAACGTAGTAGTAAATCAAAAAAATTCCTACCACCACCAAGATCAATCTATGGAGAAACCAGCAAACGAGCAAGGGGAGAGTGCATCTTCATACCTTTGAAGATCGCTAAGCATAAACGTTGCAAGAACGCGGTTGGTGGAGTCGTACTCGCAGTGATTCAGATCGCGGTGGATTCCGATCTAAGCGGCGAACAACGGCGCCTCAGCGTTCAACACACGTGCAGCCCGGTGATGTCTCCTAGGCCTTGATCCAGCAAGGAGGAAGGAGAGGTCGAGGGAGAGCTCCGGGAGCACAACGGCGTGGTTACGGTGGAGCTACGTGGCACTCCGGCAGGGCTTCACCAAGCACTACGGAGGATGAGCAGAGGGAGGAGTAGGGCTGTGCCGAGAGAGAGGGAAACACCTATGTCGACAGCCCCCAAACCCACCACTATATATAGGAGGAGGGGAGGAGGGCTCCCACCCCTAGGGTTCCCACCCTAGGTGGTGCAGCAGCACCTAGATGGGGTGGGGCGGCGGCCAAAGAGGGGGAGAGGGAGGGCGGCGCCCTAGGTGGGCCTAAGGCCCATCTGGACCTAGGGTTTGCCCCCTCTCCTCCCTTTGCTACGCCTTGAGCCATTGTGGGGGCATACCAGCCCACCTAGGGGCTGGTTCCCTCCCACTTGTGGCCCATGCAGCCCTCTAGGGCCGGTGGCCCCTCCTGGTGGACCCCCGGAACCCTTCCGGTGGTCCCGGTACATTACCGGTGATGCCTGAAACACCTCTAGTGACCAAATCCTCACTTCCCATATATGAATCTTTACCTCCGGACCATTCTAGAACTCCTCGTGACAACTGGGATCTCATCCAGGACTCCGAACAACCTTCGGTGACCACATACACTATTTCCCTACAACCCTAGCATCATCGAACCTTAAGTGTGTAGACCCTACGGGTTTGGGAGTCACGTAGACATGACCGAGACACCTCTATGGTCAATAACCAATAGCGGGATCTGGATACCCATGTTAGCTCCCACATGCCCCATGATGATCTCATCGGATGAACCACGATGTCGGGGATTCAATCAATCCCGTATACAATTCCCTTTGTCTACCGGTATGATACTTGCTCGAGATTCGATCGTCGATATCCCTATACCTTGTTCAATCTCGTTACCGGCAAGTCTCTTTACTCGTTCCATAACACATCATCCCATGGCTAACTCCTTAGTCACATTGAGCTCATTATGATGATGTCTCACCGAGTGGGCCCAGAGATACCTCTCCGTCACACGGAGTGACAAATCCTAGTCTCGATTCGTGCCAACCCAACAGACACTTTCGAAGATACCCGTAGTGCACCTTTATAGCCACCCAGTTACGTTGTGACATTTGGCACACACAAAGCATTCCTACGGTATCCGGGAGTTGCACAATCTCATGGTCTAAGGAAATGATACTTGACATTAGAAAAGCTTTAGCAAACGAACTACACGATCTTGTGCTATGCTTAGGATTGGGTCTTGTCCATCACATAATTCTCCTAATGATGTGATCCCGTTATCAATGGCATCCAATGTCCATGGCCATGAAACCGTGACAATCTATTGATCAACGAGCTAGCCAACTAAAGGCTCGCTAGGGACATGTTGTGGTCTATGTATTCACACATGCATTACGATTTCCGGTTAATTCAATTATAGCATGAACAATAGAAAATTATCATGAACAAGGAAATACAATAATAACCATTTTATTATTGCCTCTAGGGCATATTTCCAACAGCCTCATAAATAACAGGCCAGCTATCCGAGGTTCCCCCTAATTCGGGACTCCCTCGGTCGTCGTGCTCCTCGAATGTCGGGTTCGAAATGATGTTCCTATCCATAGAACTCCAGAAGATATAAGTGGAAGAATGAGAAGACAATATGAATTACCATTCCAAAAGTTGAAAGTGGATTAAGATCACTCAATGTGCATGTATGGTAATAGTAGAATTGGTATCGAAGATCGTCCCTCTCACACCTACACAACTAATGCTTATGGAGTATCTTTGTTAGGATGGTGGCACAAAATTCAAGCAATTCGAGAATATGATTCAATAAAGTTGAAAGATATTCGCAAATTTTCAAGTAAGACAATGTAGATCAATAGCAATGAGTGAACACGGAAACACACACACGAATAGATAAGTGGGGTCATGCAACCAAGGAATGAGCACAAAATGTGAAATACACGGAAAACGCTCGTGTTGCACAACACTAGAGAGACGTTAGCATGATTGCTCAAATGGGCATGATACGAACTTGTGCACAACCTATAAGAAACAAAACGTGTTGTCTTCCTATTCCCGACTTGCTATGTATGTATGAGGCACGAGTCACTCGCTCAAGTGATCCAAGATGATCAAGTATGATATGCAAATTTGGACATGCTATTGCTTTTGTTCTTTTGTCCTTGCTTAAAAGCTTTGCTTCTCTTTATTTTAGCAATTCTATTTGGATTGTCACTATGTGGAACCTGCACACCAAGATAGCAATTATGTATGCAGGTACTGTGTAACACAAAAGATGATACTGGGATGTATATGCATGCAATTGTAGCTATGCAGGGTATGTATCACTAATGTGCACAAGTAGCGTAGCCCGGCAATACTCAATGGCTAGTCTTGAGAGGCAAGTAACGCAAATAGGTTCGGGGGAACAACGCAATGGCAAGGGTATGTCAAGAGTGTCATCGCGGTTACCATCCTTGCTTACGGTTGATGTCACTGAAGAGGTGGTTGGCGATGATCTGGGGCGATGATGAGCGGCGATGTCGATGAAGAACCACTCCTAATTACCCTAAACACCTTAGGAAGTGGCGAATCTCGCGACTCAAAATCTCAAATGCAAAGGGTTGCGGCAGAAAATGGTGGAGGTTGGCCAAAAATCTGTGGTGGGAAAAACCCAGAAAATGGAAAATTGCGGAAGGGAAACTTTCTGTAAAGGCCGAAAGGTCCGGGCTGGCCGGAGGTTCCGGGGGCCGAAAAATCCGTGGTAGCCGGAGGGTCCGGGGGGCAGAAGGTCCGGGTGGGGCCAAAGGTTCCGGGGTCGGGAAAATTAGGACAAACCCTAATTTACAGATCTTTGACTTGGGCGGAAAATCGTGAAGAAAAAACCAAATCTCATGGGGAAAATAAAAAATGTTGAGGATTGGATGGATGGAAAGCTAGATCCACACGTCCACAACCAAATCCACGGATCCAAATCAACAAAATCTCCTCAAATCCAACGAATCCAAGAAAATTTGGTATGGCTATTTTTGTGGGGATTTTCGAAATTAGGTCAAATCAAAGCAAAATTTGGCTAGAAAGTGGAGGGTGGAACTCTAAGGTGTGAATCAATGTGTCTCATGATACCAATATGATATGGGGCAAGCCCAGTAGCATGGATCTTTTCACACTTGGAGGGGGGAAAGGGAGAAAACCAAAGAGAAATCACAAGCTCATGGACGAACTCCGGTCACACATCCACTAGTAACACACGAACAAACAAGATACAAAGATCCTCGATCAACAAAAGGATACACGATAGCCGATAGTTCTCCTCACTCCAAAGGAGGAGGCCTTGAATCCCGTAGGATATTCCCTCTAGAGGGGCCTTGGCATCACTTCGGATCTTCTCACGTAGAGGAGTATCAATCCACGAGGGAAGGAAGTAATGGAGCTAGGATCAACAAAGATATTCACTGAACACAAGCTAACCCTAACTCGAGGTGCAAGAGAAGTATATATAGTCTAGGGCGACATAGGAGCAAAGGGGTACATGGGCCCTTAGGCTGAGTAACTGCGCGCAGGCAGGCAGGAAGTTCCGGGTCAAGCCGGAAGGTCCGGGCGCCGGAAGTTCTGGGCAGGGTCCGGACAGGGTCCGGGATGGACAGAGTGTTGGCGCAGCCTTCGGAGGCTCGACTGATGAAGGGCCGGAAGTTCCGGGCCAGCCGGAACTTTCGAGGGCCAGAGGTTCCGCGCTAGGGTCCGGCCAGATTCTGGGGTAGATAGAAAGTCTGCACGCCCGGAGTCGGTCCTAGGTTGCTGGGAGGCCGGAGGTTCTAGGCTGGCCGGAAGGTCTGGGCTACCCAGAGTTTTTCCCTTGGTGTTGGCTCCTTCTCCTTCTTGGCATTGGTCTTGGGGGTGCTTCCTCGATCCTTTGTGGTCGTCTTCCTTGCACCTGAGGATGCACAAGGTTTCATTGTGAGGTAGCATCCAAGTCTGTGATAGCCCAAGTGTTGTCCCTACCTTATTTGGCATGTTCCCCATGTATGAACCTTGTGTCATGAGCCTAATGTATGATTTGCACCTTGTCATCCATGTGTTGTTTGTATTCATGCATCATAGCATCCATCTTACCATGCTTGCTTTCATGTGTCTGGAATGGTGTGATGGTTGTGAGTGTGGTTTGTGTGAGTGTGTGTGAGGTGTTGAGTGTGGTGGATCCATGGGTGCAACTCCTCCTTCTTCCCTCTCTTTTGTTTTCATCACTAAACCTCACCATAATGCCTTTCTTTTTCTTTTCTTTTTCACATCAGAATTAACTTGCTTTTAAAAATGTTTAAAAATGTTAAAGAGATAGCCCTACTCATGTTAATAATTTAGAGTGTGGCTCTTCTGAGATTTGGGGTTTGTTTGCTTTTGTGATTTAATTTACAAGGGGCTGGTATTTTCACAAATATTAAAATTATTTGTTCCATAATTCAACTTAATATTTTTATTAAAAGGAGCACATTATTTTCTTTCCAAATATATTTTTGTTTTGCACTGAAGTCTTTTATTTGTCTCTGGGGGTTTATTTGAGTGTGGCTGCATTTTAAAAATTAGAAAACCCTTTTTCCTGTTTTGTTTGCTGAGAGAGATGAGCAGGTGGGCTTCCCCCTCCAGCCGGCCCAGCCCGAGCGTAACGCTCACCTGCCCCGTCTTCCTCCTCCGTCAGGCAACGCGCAAGAGAGAGCAGAGTGCAGAGAGAGAGAGAGAGCGCCGACATCGTCGCCATTAGGGGCTCACGGACGTCGAGGCCGCCCTTTAAATGGGCGCAGATCCCTATGGTTTCTCCCTTCCCCTCGCCGCCGCCGCTTCCCTCTCCTCCTCCCTCTTCCTTCTTCCTCCCCTTCTCTATCAGCGAGAGACCAGGTAAGTAGCAGAGTTTTAGTGAGAGAACAGAGTCCGCTGGGGCCGTCGTCGTCGTCGCCTCCGGCGGTGTCCGTCGTCGTCTAGATGGCGTGCACATCCCCGGTGCCGTCTGTGTTCCATCCCGAGCACTAAGGGGGGTGAGGAGCACCTCCCCGCGGCGCTGCTTTGCCGTCCCCGTCGTCCGCGAGGGTGTTGTGAGTCGTCGGCGTCTTCTTCCTCTTCTTCTCGCCATCGCCCGCGTCCCCGCGTATCCGAGAAGCCCTCGGTGAGCGCCTCGTCCCTGCTGTCCCCTCTCCTCGCCGTAGCTTGTAGCCTCGTCATCGTGGTGCTCATCGCCGCCGCCCGGAAAGGCGAAGCCTTGGGCTTGCCCCCGTCCTCCTCGTCGCAAGACGAGTAGGGGAATGGAAACCCTGTAGATCCCCGCGTCGATCCTGCCCGTTCGCGCTGCCGGAGAGCTTGTGTGGTCGCCGGAGTTGTCACGCCGTTTTCCATCGCCGTCGCTGCTCCATCAGGGTTCAGTTTCGTCAGATAGTTGTGCATGTGTGTATTAGTGGTGCAGAGAGCCCCCTCTATTAGCGATCGTTGCCATAGCAGAGTGGTAGCGCTAGGGGAAACAACCACCAGGTCGTGGGTTCGAACCCCTTCCCCCATTTTTTGTGTGTTCTTTTCTTCCTTTGTTTTTTTGTTTTTTCTTCTTTCTTTTGTTTCATTCTTTTGTATGTGATGTATAGGTGAGAGCTTTTTTTCACATATGGTGTGTGTGTGCAAGTGAGTATGCCCATGTGTATGTGTATATATGTGGTAGTGTGTGTGCTTTTGCACATACATACATATGGGTGTGTGGTGCACCATGTATGTATATGTAAGTTATGTGTGTGTGAGTATTGGTATGTGTGTGTAAGCTTTGCATACACACTTGTGTGGGGTGTGTAGGTGTAGGTGCATGTGTTCATGCACTTATGCATGTTTGTATGTGCTTGTGTGTGTATGTGCCACATGGTGTGGTGCATACATATGCATGTGTAAGTGCATATGAGTTTGTTCATGTGGGTGTGTGGTGCACTTTCTTGTGTTGATGTATGTGAGTAGTGCATGAGAATGCACTTGTCCTTGTGGATGTATGTGTGTTGAATAAAGTGCCTTGTGCACTTGTGTGTGTAGGGGCTAGTGGGTTCTACCATTTGACATACCCTCTTTGTTGATATATGCTTGTCATGTATGATTTGTCATCTCATTTCCATTCCCATCTAAGTTGCTAACATGATCATGCCATTTAGTTACATTTTTTTTTATCTAGAGTAGTGATGCCATGATTAGAAGGGGGTAGATTGTTGTTGTTTGTTGCCTTGACGTTTCACATGGACATATGAGTATGACCCATGGTTTTAGGGTAGGAAGAGCCAATGAACTCATTGGAACTCTCAGATTTCACTTTTGAGCAAGTTCATAAATCTGTCATTTAGCTGAGATGCCTTTTTGTCATTTTTGCCTGAATTAATCCATGTTTGCTTTGGGAGATGTGTCAACTAGGAAGTGCTAGTGTTTTGTATCTAGTATGTCATGGTATTTTGGTTTAATATGAGAATCACCCATATAAGTGGGGAACATGCTGTTAAGTTGCCTACTTAATGTTTCTGTTTCAGCATGCTAAAAACTACCAAGTCTGGGAATCTGTTGTTATTTTTATGCCATGAAGAGTGGGTGGTATCTAGTGATGTGTTTGGTATTTGCTCATGCTCAGTGTTAAGTTATTTGTATTAGACATTTCCTTCTACAATCCTATTAATTTTCATGCCAATAGGAGCTCTCTAGCATATTTAATTACTGCTGTCAATTTGCTACTTTATAATCGCAGATTCCAGAAAACTGGAATTTTCACTAAGTCCCAGAAAACTGTTTCATCATGTCAACTTGATTGCTTCATGCTTATTGATGTGTGCCTCCTTTGCTGATTGTGTAGTTGGATAAGTTTATGTGGGTGTTGAGTAGGTTCTGTCCATATATTGTTTGTGGTTGTAGGGTTCCTGTAGCTCAAGTTGTGAGCTGTAGAAGTTGCTATGTTGTTGTTTTGTGGCAGATTGTGGGTTTTATTGTTTTGTGACTTGTGGGAGAGGATATTGTGATTTATTTTTCATCACCTATCCAGAGGCTACCTTGGAATGCCAAGAATTAGCCCAGGTCTTGGATGACTTGTGTTTTGCCTCTGTACCTTGTCGAGAGCGTATCGTGAGAACCGTAGCTCTGTTTCTTGCGATCTTTATATGCATTTCTATCGATTTTGCATGATGCATCCAGATTTTCCATGCTCATGCATGTTTAAATAACTTAACATGAGGTTCTGTCAAGATTCATTAATAAACGAACTTTGCATCTGATAACATGACTAGTTTTGGATTGCCATGTTGAATTCTTCATAAATGAATCATGCATCATATCGTTGTGCATTGCATCTTGGTTGGATGTTTATTGTTGCTGTTTCTCTTGGGTAGACGCGAGTGTCGATACTGAGTACGAGGACCCAGGAGAGTACCACTACGAGGATCTCGCTACTTGTTCCGTTGAAGAACCAACAGGCAAGATGATCGTACCTGGATCCCGATACTATTTTGCTTGCTAGTTTCTCGCTCTTATCGTTAAAATTGTGCTACCTACCACTTGATATCAGCCTCCTATTTGCCATGACAGTCTCTAACCTCCACATCCTAGCAAACCTTTGATTGGCTAAGTTACCGCTGCTCAGCCCCTCGTATAGCGTTCTTAGTTGCAGGTGCAGGTGGTTCCATGTGATAACATGGATTTGGATATCACAATAAATTCTGTTATTTAATTTAATGCACATATATATCTTGGTATTGGTGGAAGACTTGGCCTTTTGCTAAGTGATTTGTTCCGCTGTTACCGCCATAGTTCCTTGTTACCGGTGTTATGTTTTCCATATTTTGTGCTCCTAACATGCTCGGGGTTGTTATGGGGACCCCCTGGTTTATTCGATTGAGATTAAAACTTGTCCGGCAAGACCCAACATTGGTACTACATTTGCTTAAAACTTAATAAAATTTTCATAGGGTCTTGCAAACCCGTGGATAATTAATCAACCCTCGGGCCAGTGCTCCTCATGAGTGTTGGTCCAAACTAGAGCACTATGCGGGGACAACCTATGGCAACTTGGGAGATTTCTATCAGGCCTCCGTACACGTAACTTATCAGTCGTGTCCTGAGAACGAGATACGCGGCTCTTATCGGGTTCGTTGACATGTCGGGTGGTCTTGCTAGATTTGTTTTACCTTTATCAAATGTCTTGCGTGTGGAGTCTGACTTTCTTCGGGTTTCCTCGGGGTATTGGAATTCCTTTGTAATTACCTATGATGACCGCGAGAACCGTGGTCGATGCTATTCCCGCGGAGTGTGGCTAATTTGTGAGGGATTAGTTGGAGCACCCCTGCAGGGTTAAATCTTTCGGAAAGCCGTGCCCGCGGTTATGTGGCAACTTGGATATTTGTTTAACACCCGGTTATAGTTAACTTGAAGTAAACTCTAATTAAAATGCACCAACTGTGTGAGTAACCATGATCATCTCTGCTCGTGAACATGATCCGAGAGAGAACACGGTGGGGTTATGATTGATGTAAGTAAGTGTTCAGGATCTCATAGGGATCATACTAGATTCAATCGTTCATCGTAGGCCACTCATATTTATTTTCATGTTGCGTAAGTTAGCCACCATAAATGCTTAGTGATGTTGCAAACTAAACACTTACCCCATCCCAACCTTTAAGCTGGAATAGTCTCGGTACCCAGGCACATGATAGCTGAGTCCTCTGTGGCTCACAGTTTACTACAACAACTACAAGTACAGGTTCAGATGAGTTCGTGCAGGATGATCTCACGCAGATCCAGTGGGAATATGATGAGGAAAGAGGCAGGATGTATGTGACGTATCCGGATGAGTAGAGGACCTGGTCATGATCTTTGGGATAGCTTGACAGTATCTTTTGCAACTGTTTTTATCGTTTGATTTTGTCTGTAGTCAGACCCTGTGTTCAACTTGATGATATGAATTTGAGTGACATTGTAAGTTAGCATGTGGCGAGTGTAATCCAATCTTGTATACTCATCTCTTTCAGTATTGTATGTTGTGATGATACTATTCTTGCTAACGGCAAGATGCGCATCTATCCCTTGAGAGGTCCTCGTGCCTTAAAATGGATAGGCGCGCATCTTGGGCGTGACAAAGTCCCACTGATATCAAAGTCTAGCTCGAAGAGGAGTGAGTTCACCTTAGCTTCCATGGCACATGTGCGGGCTCTAGTCATGGGACCATTTGGGGCTTGATGTGATGGTGAAGACTCCATGGGGATGATGGTGGGATTCTCCACATCAACCACCCCCCTGGGTGCCCCCTGTTAGCTTGTGCCTCCCTCTTGCGGCTTCCGGTCTTCTCCCAAATCTTCCAGGTCTTGTTTTGGTCTAGAAATAATCACAAAAAAGTTTCGAGACAATTGGACTTAGTTTGGTACTATAAGCCTGAAAAGTAAAAAACATGCAGAAAACAGGAACTAACACTAGGCACTATGTCAATAGGTTAGTGCTACAAAATAATATAAATTGGTAAATTACTACTCAAAAAGTATCCTAGAATGATAATTTAATAGCATGGAACAATTATAAATTATAGATACGTTGGAGACGTATCAAAAATTGCCAAGCTTAATTCCTGCTCGTCCTCGAGTAGGTGAATTGTAAAACATATTTATAAGGACAAGCAACAAAATCATCAATCTTTCAATGTATACGATCCTAAAAGAATGTTTACCCCCATTCATCTCATCATATTAGCAAGGCATGACTCCGTCTTCATCACATTAATACAAATGTCAAGCACCACGGTGTCCAAGTCAGGCAATTGGATCGCACTTTTTCAAAGTGCATCGACTTTTTATTCTTCACACAATACATGAGCATGAACCGTGGACATGGCATAAAGGTGGAATAAAATATGCTGGTAGATATCAAAAGGGGTAAAAGGGGAGAATATGATCTCAAAAAAACTAGGCGTATCAACGGGCTATGGAGATGTCCATCGATAGATGTCAATGCAAGGCGTAGGGATTGCCATGAAAATGATGCACTAGATCTATACGTGTATGAATGCTCAACTTAAGCTAAGTGGGGTGTGCATCCAACTTGCTTGATCATGAAGACCTTGGGCATTTGAGGAAGCCCTTCATTGGAATATACAAGCAAAGTTTATAATAATGAAAAAGTGATTCCCATTAGCATATAAAAATGACATAACATGAGACTCTCTATATGAATAACAAGGTGCCACTTTGAGGCACAAGTGTGGTAAAGGATAGTAGCAAAGTCCCTTCTCTCTTTTTCTCTCATTTTTTTATTATGGTGTACTCATTTGGCCTACCCCATTTTTATTTCCTCACTGGGACAATGCTCTAACAATGATGATCATCACACTTTTATTTACTTACAACTGAATATGAAAACTCGATATGAAAAACTACGAAACAATATGACTCAATATGAATGCCTCTAGCAGTGTACTAGGATGTGAATGATCTAGCATGGCATGTAAAAATATGATGAATGGTGGATTTGCCACAAATACTGTGTCAGCTCTATATGATCATGCAAAGCAATATGATGATGAACGAACTAGTCATATGATGTGACGGTGGAATTTGCATGGCAATATATCTTGGAATGGCTATGGAAATGCCATAATAGGTAGGTACTGTGGCTGTTTTGAGGAACATATAATGAGGCTTATGTGTGATAGAGTGTACCATGTCATGGGGTTTGGATGCACCGGCAAAGTTTGCACCAATCCTTGAGGGGAGAATGGGCAAGGCACAGTATCGAAGAGGCTAGAAAAATATGAGGAGGTGAGATTGTGTATGTCCATGATTTCACATTAGTCATGAAGAACTCATACACTTATTGCAAAGTTTTATTAGTTTTGTCACAAATCAAAGCACTACTCACATGCCCCAAGGGAAGAGGTTGAGAGGAGTTAACCATCGCACGCCTCTGACCCGAAACAACACTAGGATTTTAACGAGGAATAGAAATGCCCACACATCCCCACCATGCATTTTTGATATTTATACAAACAAGAAATTAACACCTCTTAATACCTATACTTCTACGAATCAACAATGATGCACTCACGACTTTTTCATATTACCACATCAATATCATTAACCCACTGATTCTCTTTTATGTGCTACATGATGGTTTTGATTATCACTCATTGAATACCTATTATTTTTGGACTAGTCTTATGACCCATGCAAATTAGTATCACTATTTATTAACTATCAAACAAATATAAGTGAAGAATGGGAGTGCAATTATTTCTATAAAAATCTATGCGCCACCGTGCTCAAAAAGATATAAGTGAAGGACTAGAGCAACTTCAAAGCTCAAAAGATAAAAGTGAAGCACATCGAGTATTCTAACAAATTATGATGAAGGTTTGTATCTCTGAAATAGGTGTTTCTAGCAAACGATGATTTTGGCAAGCTAGAAATAAAAGAAAACAAAAGAAAACGATGCTCCAAGTATAACTCATATCATGTGACGAATAAAAATATAGCTCTAAGTGACATACCGATGGATTGATACGAAAGAGGGGATGCCTTCTGTGGCATCCCCAAGCTTAGATGCTTGAGTATTCCTAGAATATTACCTTGGGGTGCCTTAGTAATCCCCAAGCTTAGGCTCTTGCCGCTCCTTATTCCTTTGTGCATCGTGATAACACCCAAAACTTGAAAACTTCAATCACACAAAACACAAAAAAACTTCTTGAGATCCGTTAGTATAAGCAACATATCAAATACTTTAGGTAATGTTATAAATTGATTCATATTTCATTATTGCATAATAGTTACTATATTCTGACTTCTCCATGGCTTATACCCCCCGATACAATCCATAGCATCATCAAAACAAGCAAACTATGCAGGCAAAAAATAGAATCTGTCTAAAACAGAACAGTCTGTAATGATCTGTGAAGAACCTATACTTATGTAACTCTAGAAATCTGAAAAAAATAGTACAACCTGAAGAATTTGTTCCAGTAAAATCAGAGAAATTCTTCACTGGACACTAAAGTTTTTGTTTTTGCACTGTATCGATTCTACTCATCTTGTGGGTCATCCCAAAGGCTTTACTTGGCACAATCATTACAGAGGCAATAATCATGTTATCACACCAAAACATAAACAAAAAGCAAAAAATAAATATAACTACTGGGTTGCCTCCCAAAAAGCGCTATTGTTTTATGCCCCTAACTAGGCATAATGCATAGTTTCAAGTATTGTGATAGTCATAAGAATGATTCCTCCTGCTATAATCATACTCCCTTATTTCAACAGAAAGTTTTCTAATAGGTAAGCAAAAATAATTAAAAGTACTAAACTTCACAACACAAGGATCTGAAAGATCTATCTCTGGAGGAATAGGAGGCTCATCTTTAGGTTTTTCGTAAGTAATAGTCAACTCTTCATTGTATAGGTCTCGACAGAGGTATTTCCTTAATTCTCTCTCAAGCTCATAACCCATTCCAAGTTTTGGTATAGCAAATTGATCATTATATTTATAAATCTTATCAACTAGACATTAGGTGGAACCTTCTTTCTAAGGTTTTCATCATAAGCAACATAGTATGTCGATCTTAGTTTTCTTATACCTTCCAACTCATAAAGACTTCCTTCTATGAGTGGTCACTCACCGTTAACCCTATAATGAGCAAATATATCTCAAGCCTCCTTCATGCTATTATTAAATTCTTGAACAATAAATATAGTGGCAAGACGTTTAGTAGGAGCTTCCTGAATATTAGAGAATTCTAGAAACAACCATTGTATGAAAGGAGCATATGAAAAAATTGTCTTTCCAATTGTACTATAAGCAAAGATACAACATCCGCATAACTTGTAGTTATAGCAACAATAGAGCCTCCTATCAGGGGCAACGATCCCGCACAAGCGAACAAATCTTGAATCACACTCTTTCCAATAACGTTTCCACTACCTATGCGGAGTTTCTTTGTTTGCATAATGGGTTCACTTTTAGAAGGTCATCATCCGCAAGGTTATCAAGTTTTTCCTTAGCAACTTCATCAAAATTTCTTTTAGCATTCTTATCACAAGGTGAAGTTGTATATTGAAGGGCTTCCATACTAGAGACGGAAGCACCACTAATTTCAAAATCAGACATGATAGCAACTTTCAAGCAAACGTAACAAGCAAAGCAAGTAAACTAGTAACAAGCAAAGATACATGTTTTGTATTTTTATTTTTATGAAGAAAACTAAATATAATAGCAAATAAAAACAAGAACAAGTGAATGCTAATTTGTGTGAAGTTACTTGATAGTTGGTGATGATATTCCCTGGCAACGGTGCAAGAAATCCTTCCTGATACCTGTGATCTACGTTGGATTTTCCATGAAGAGGTATGGGTAATTGTAGCACAATACAGGTAGGTATTTCCCTCAGTCATGAAACCAAGGTTTATCGAACCAATAGGAATATCAATCCACAACTGTCTTCAGCGGTTGCACACAAAAGAGTACACAACTTGCACCCAACATGGGCAAGAGGGTTGTCAATCCCCTTGATCTTGTTATTTGCAAGCAAGTGAAGTGTGTAGATAATACTATATAATTGTAAATTGCAAAATACAAAAGAAGTAAATAAGAACAGCAAGGTATTGTAGTGTTTTTAAATAAATAAGTGAATAGACCCAGGGGCCATTGTTTTCCCTAGTGGCATCTCTCAAGAAAGTAAGCATATGATGGATAGACAAATTACTATTGGGCAATTGATAGAAAAGCGCATAGTTATGTGATATTCACTGCAATGATCATGTGTATATAGGCATCACGTCCAAAACAAATAGGCCAACTCCTTCCTGCACCTATTACTATTACTCCGGTTCAAGAGCGCTTCTATGCTTTACTCTTTATGTATAAAGTTCATGAAAAACAGAGTAATGCGTGGAGAACGATGACATGATGTAGACAAAGTAAACTCAATCATTATGAATAAACACCATCGTTTTATCCTTAGTAGAAACAACACAAAGATGTATCTTGTCCCCTTCTACCACTGGGATATAGAAACCCGTCAGGTTGAACCCACTCCAATGCACCCCTCTCACTTAAGAAAGATCAATCTACTTGGCCAAAGCAAATCAGTAAGTCAGAGAGATTTAAGAAGCTATAATGATCATGCAAATAAGAATCATAATAATTTCTTAGAAGACGCAAATACTTTTCATGAACAATCTGAACATAAACCCACAATTCATCGAATCCCAAGAAACACACCACACAAAAGATTTACATCAGATAGATCAAAGCCAAGATGCGATGATCACTGTATTGAAGATCAAAAGAGAGAGAGAGAGAGAGAGAGAGAGAGCCATCTAGGTACTAACTATGGACCCATAGATCTATGGTGAACTACTCACACATCATCATGAGGGCAGCAAGGTTGATGAAGAGGCCCTCCATGATCACCCCCCTCCGACAGGGTGTCGGAACCTAGCTCCAGATGAGATCGTGGCAGAACAGAGACTTACTGCGGCGGAAAAAGTGTTTTAGGATGCCCCCTAGGTTTTTTGGAATATATGTGAATTTATAGGCCAGAGAACGGGGTTAGGAGGGCCACCACGAAGGGACAAGCCATAAGGACGCGGCCACCCCCTGGGCGCACCCTATTGGCTTGTGCCTCCCTCCTGCGGCTTTCCGTCTTCTCCCGAAGCTTCCACGTCTTCTTTTGGTCCAGAAAAAATCGTAAAAAAGTTTCGAGACAATTGGACTTTGTTTGGTACTGTAAAACTAAAAAGTAAAAAAACACGCAAAAAACAGGAAGTGGCATTGGGCACTGTGTCGATAGTTTAGTGCTCAAAAATAATATAAATTAGTAAATTATTACTCAAAAAGTATCCTAGAATGATAATATAATAGCATGGAACAATAAAAAAGTATAGATATGTTGGAGATGTATCACGTATCGACCCCCCCTCTTCTCTTATATGATGTGTTTTGACTTATAAAAAACCATAAGAATACTTTCGGGACGAAGCGCCGCCCTCTCGAGGAGGAAACCTAGGCAAAGGCCCTTGTGCTCTCCGATAGAGAGATTATGCCAGGGGAATTCCTCTCCGGAAGGGGGAGATTGAAATCATCGTCATCACCAATGCTTCCTCCTTCATGGGAGGACTAATATTCATCAACATCTTCATGAGCACCATCTCATATCCAACCCTAGTTCATCTCTTGTATTCAATCTTTGTCTCCAAACCTCAGATTGGTACTTGTGGGTTACTAGTTGTGTTCATTACATCTTGTATTTGATGCTTGTTGGATTACTTGGTGGAAGATGTTATGTTCAGATCCTTGATCAACATTATTATACCTCTAATCTTGAACATTTGATGAGGTGTGAGTAGTTGATATTGTTCCTGAGTACATGGGAGAAGTCTTGTTATAAGCAATCATGTGAAGTTGGTATTCATTCGATATTTTGATGATGTGTATGTTGTTGCTTCTCTTAGTGGTGTCGTGTGAACGTCGACTAAATGATACTTCACCATGTATGGGCCTAAGGGAAGGCATTGTGGAGTAACAATTATATGATGGGTTGCAAGAATGACAAAAGCTTAAACCCTAGTTTATGCGTTGCTTCCTAAGGGGCTGATTTGGATCCACACATTTCATGTTATGGTTAGATTTATCTTAATTCTTCTTTTGTAGCTGTGGATGCTTGCAAGAGGGGGTAATCATAAGTGGGTTGCTTGTTCAAGTAAGAACAACACCTTAGCACCGGTCCACCCACATATCAAATTATCAAAGTAACAAACACGAATCAACTCAACATGATGAACATGACTAGACAATAATTCCCACGTGTCCTCGGGAGCATTTGCTTTATATAAGAGAACTTTCTAGTCTATCCTTTGCTATAAAAAGGATTGGGCTACCTTGCTACACACTTGATACTATTGTTACTTGTCACTTGTTTAATATCTTGCTACAAAACTATCTATCACTGTTACTTACAACACTTGCAAAGAATACCTTGTTGAAAACCGCTTGTCATTTCCTTTTGCTCCTTGTTGGGTTCGACACTCTTGCTTATCAGAAGGACTACGATTGATCCCCTATACTTGTGGGTCATTACTGTCCTTCCTGGACGCTTACTCCGGCTACCACCAGATGAAGCTGGATCCAGACGACCGGCTCAAGACCTCCTTCATCACCCCTTTTGGGGCCTACTGCTACATCACCATGTCGTTTGGCCTGAAGAACGTCTGCGCCACCTTCCAGCGCTGCATGCAGAAGTGCCTCCTACCCTAGATCGGCAGGAGCATGCATGTGTATGTGGACGATATCCACATCAAGACCAAGAAGCACTTCATCCTCCTCGACGACCTCCGGGAAACTTTCGCCAACCTATGCGAGTACAAGGTCCGGCTCAACCCAAAGAAGTGTGTGTTCAGTGAGCCAGCCAACTAGCTCCTCAGTTTCTTTGTTTCTGCCCGCAGAATTGAAGCCAACCCAAACAAGATCAAAGCCATCGAGCTCATGCAGAAGTCGGCCAAGCTGTGCGACATCTGGAAGTTTGTTGGTTGTCTGGCCTCGCTCAGCCGGTTTGTCAGCTGGCTGGGTGAGAAGGCCCCGCCCTTGTATCAGCTCATGAAGAAGACCACCAAGTTTGAGTGGACCGACCAGGCGGACAAAGCTT
Source organism: Hordeum marinum (assembly GCA_022496015.1). Classification (NCBI taxonomy): domain Eukaryota; kingdom Viridiplantae; phylum Streptophyta; class Magnoliopsida; order Poales; family Poaceae; genus Hordeum; species Hordeum marinum. The sequence continues at coordinate 82,564,708 of CM039674.1, forward strand.
TCCGCGACCTCAAGCGCGCATGCTCCACCACACCCGTCCTAGCCATGCCGGCTGAGAAGAAGCCCATGATCGCGTACATCACAGCGACCACGCGTGTGGTTAGCGTTGTGTTGGTGGTGGAGTGGCCCAAGGAAGGCAAGGCATTTCTGGTCAAGCGCCCATATCCAAGCAAAACTATCCCCACTACCACAAGATTTGCTACGGCATGTACTTCGCCGTCAAGAAACTGAAGCAGCACTTCCAGGAGCACGGCATCCCATGGTGAGCATGGCCCCGCAATCCGAGATTATGAGCAGCCAGGACACCATCGGTTAGATCACCAAGTGGGCCATCGCCCTCTCCAACCATGACATCTAGTATGAGCCCCGTACGATCATCCAGTCCTAGATGATGGCTGACTTCCTCGTCGACTGGGCGGAGACCCAATACGTGCCACCGCATCCCGGCTCAATGCAATGGTGCATGCACTTTGACGGTTCAAAGATGCGCACCAGCCTCGGGGTGGCATCATCCTCTACTCCCCCAAGGGGGGTCAGCTCAAGTACGTGTTGTAGATCCACTTCACCGCCTCCAACAATGTGGTCGAGTATGAGGTGCTCGTCCACGACCTCTGGCACACCAAGGAGATCGGCATTTGGCCCCGTCCGGTCCGGCTAGAGCACCTCCACAACCTCCTTACCGGCGGAACAGATCTGCCCTACAAATGTCGTGAGATGATCTAGCCGGGTCTCAATGGCAAGGCCAATATCTTCCAGGGACCAGCTAGCGGGCTCCTTCGTCTCTTCCCTGAGTTGCACTTGCCTCTCCGACACGGCTCGTTTGGCGTGGCCCCGTGTCTCAAGAAAGTGGCCTCGACAAGGAGAAGAAGAGGGAAAAGAGCAAGCAAAGTCAAAACGTCATAAACCCAAAAGGAGAAGTAAAAAGGGAAAAGGAGGGCACTCACCCTGAAAGGCATCGTCTACTTCAATGGAAAGTTGAGTGCCAACGACTGCACCTCCATCGCCACTTTCTCCGCTTGGACGCAGGCTATCTCCTGCTTCCGAAGCTCCTCTTCGAGCCAATCCACCTCGGCCCAGAGATCTGTCATCTGCTGCCTCGGGTCCGCTGGTTGCTTTGCATCTTCCTCCTTCGCCGCCATCTCCTTCTTCATGGCGGCAATGAAGCGCTCCTGCGTGGACTAGCCGTCGACCACCAGCTGGCCCAGCTGGTCCCGCTTCATCGTGACCAACTTGAGGTCCTTGACCAGTCCGTCCCTCTCACCGGCAACCTCATCCTGTTTCAACCGGACCTGGCTCAAGGTGGAAACCTCATCTGCAAAAGACAATAGCCATCAGTAGTCGGCCGGAGCAGGCCCATATGACAAAAGTACCGCAAAACGATCCGGCCCGGCTGCCACACAGCCGCGCAGCCGACCCAAATCTTGGGGACCACACTCAGTGGGTGCGCTGGCGCACCCTCACAGAAAAGGATGTACCTTGTGCTTTCTTCGGCTCCTCTTGGATCTTGTAGTGAGCACTTTTGCCGATGTGATACATCACGATGGCCTCGTTAAAGAGCGCCTCTCGATGGGCATTCTCAGCCTCTGTCAAGCTAGGAAACAAAGATCAGAACGTGAGTTGGCAAAATGATCCGGCCCGGATGCCACGCAGCCGACCCAAATCTCGGGGACTACACCCAGTGGATGCGCTGGAGCGCCCCCACTTGAAAAGCAAGAAGAAGAAATAATAGAAACAAAGATAAAGGCCAACCTCGAACGCCTCTTCCATGCGTCGGAAAATGCTCTCCATGGTTGTGGCGTACTTGGCAAGCCCCTCACGGTAGCGGGCCATGATCCGAGCCGACTTGGCAGGTGCAAGGGCCTGTCCGCTTGCCAGCTCGCTTGACGCGACCGGACCATGGGCCAGCCTCACCCAGTCCTTCTGGACGTCACGCATGCACCGTTTCGTCCGGCTCGACCTGCTGCTCGACGACCCTGTCATGGTAGCGCCAGCCAAGGCAGGGCTTATGGTAACCACCATGGTGCGAGCATCAGCCCCAGGGTACCCATGCCTCTGGCGCGGGAGGCGCCATTGCCGATCGGCCTGCCTCAGCACCCACAACGGCCGGTGTCCTGCCTCCTCCGGGCACCACCTCCATCCCCACCATGACGGGCCCGGTCAAGGCTTGCCCGGTCGCATCTGGCTCGCGGGGCCAGTCAGTCACGATCGGCTCGAGAACTTGTCCGACCATGACCGGCTTCATGAACGGCTCCGGCCCCATCGTCCTGGCCGACTCCATCTTTGTCTCCGTTGTGTGCCCCGTCTCTTGCCGCTGCTTGGAGCGCCGCTCGGTGGATGGCGCTAAGATTCCTGCCGCACCCTTCGCCGCCTCCTCGATGGCCTTTGCAACGACAAGACATTTTTTCTCCTCCCGAGCCATGGCCACATGCTCCTGAGCGAGCAACCCGGCCACGTCCCCAGGCGCGACGGTGGCTTCCGCGTCAAGAATCTCGATGGCATTGCTAAAGGGGAGAAGGGCATTCCATAAGATCGACTCGACGACAAAGAAAACCTCAAAGTACAACCTGAGGTGGAACTTACCTAACGACCATAGGAATCTAGCACCTGGCCCGAGACGGCGGCCCCACGCCCTGGGGAATGATAGACAAGGGCGCCTTCTTCCGAGCCGGCTGCTACACAAACGACCGCCCTCCAAACGCCCTCTTCTTGCCGCAGACCACATCGAGTCCCTAGGATCGAGCCGGTTGCTCCTCGCTCCTCCCTCGCGGCTCCCTCCTTGTCGCGGGGGGGGGTGGCATGTCCAAAATCCAGACGTCGTCATCATCATCATCGTCGTCGTCGGTCCAGTCCCTACTCGTGAGTTCGGTGTGGGACTCACCAACCGCCCCGGACCCACCGGCTCTGGTGTCGCCGAGCCCCTCAGCTGGCCATCCCCCCTAGTCAGATCTGGCCTCCTTGCCAGCCAGCTCCCCCATCTCAACGTCCACCGAGTCAGACTTTGCGTGCTCCACAGCAAAGATCTGGGGTGCGGCCTGTCTGACGTCATCAGCCACAAAAACAACTATGACCGGAGCCGGTGCAATGCATAAGAACAAGACCAAAGAAAGGAGACAAGAGTTGGATCTCAATGAAACATAACTCGAGTGCGGGGTTGATCCGACCATATGACACCTTGTCGTAGTGCCAGGTATCCGGGTCCAACTTGAAGTTGATGATAAGGTTCACCCGGGCAACCACATCAGCCAACGACAGCTCAAAGGTTGATATCCGCCATGGCTCTCGTTGGTTCCCCATGTCGCACATCCGGTGCGGCCGCTCTTGCAGAGGCTGCACCCGGCGGTCTATGAAGGTTGCCACCAGATCCACGACAGCCAGCCACTCACCACTCCTCATCTCTTGCAGCCGGCCCAGGATCCAGTTGAGCTCTTCGCTCTCCGTGTTCGGCGAAGTCTGGCAGCATGATGTAGTCCAGGACCAGGTCAACATTCTTCACATAGAAGAATGACTGCTACCACATCTTGATAGATTCGATGAGGGGTGAGGCGAGGGTAGTGCCCCGCGGACACACACCACCGCCCCTCGCCCCCACAGGCATACGACACGGTGTCATTCTTCTGTCCTTTGAAGTAGAACAGTTTCCTCCACAACTCGAGGAAGGGGAGGAGGCCAATATATGCCTCACATAAGGCCACGAAGCCAGAGATTTGCAAAATATAATTAGGCCCTAGATGGTGTGACTGGAGCCCAAAAGTTCGAGGAAAAGATTGAAGAACCTGCTCGTCGGCAGGCCAAAGCCTCGCGAGAAATGCGAGGCGAAGATGACATACTCCCCCGCCTCGGGCCGCGGTGCCAGCTTGCCGCTGGGGGCTCGGGCGATGATGTGGCCCTCCTCCAGGATCATCCGGCATGGCAGAGGCACTAGATTGTATGCACTAAAAGTGGAAGAACCGTCAATTTGCTTGCCAGGGACAATATAAGGGGCATGTCAAAGGTTGCACTGTCATACTGGAAGCATTGGCTTCACAAGATCTTTGAATATGGCTCTCATTTCTTGGCATGGCTGGTTCTCACAATTATATCAACATCCTTCAGTGTTCTCCAGTGTTCGCAAGGCTTGCGGAAGGCCGCTGCCCTAATGTCAACTTTGAGATCAATGGCCACCCGTACAACAAGGGATACTACCTAGCTGATGGTATTTATTCTCAGTGGTCAACTCTTGTGAAGAGTTGGAGTTATGGAGGAAAACCTTGGAATCGAAAGGTTTTAGGCTTAGTAGGACTAAAACCGAGTACACGAGGTGCGCTTTCAGTACTACTAGGCACAAGGAGGAGGAGGAGGATGTTAGCCTTGATGGGCAGATGGTGCCTTAGAAGGACACCTTTCGATATTTGGGGTCAATGTTGCAGAAGGATGGGGATATCGATGAAGATGTGAACCATCGAATTAAAGCCAGATGGATGAAGTGGTGCCAAGCTTCTGACATTCTCTATGATAAGAGGGTGCCACAAAAGCTAAAAGGCAAGTTCTATAGGACGGCAGTTCGACCCGCAATGTTGTATGGTGTTAAGTGTTAGCCGACTAAAAGGTGACATGTGTAACAATTAGGTGTGGCGAAGATGCGCATGTTGAGATGGATGTGTGGCCACACAAGGAAGGACTAAATTGGAAATGATGATATACGAGATAGAGTTGGGGTAGTGCCAATTGAAGAGAAGCTTGTCCAACATCATCTGAGATGGTTTGGGCATACTCAGCGCAGGCCTCCAGAAGCCCCACTGCATAGCGGACGGCTAAAGCATGCTGATAATGTCAAAAGAGGCAGGGGTAGACCGAACTTGACATGGGAAGAGTCCGTAAAGAGAGATCCGATGGATTGGAGCATCACCAAAGAACTAGCCATGGATATGGGTGCATGGAAGCTTGCTATCCATGTGCCGGAACCATGAGTTGGTCGCGAGATCTTATGGGTTTCACCTCTAGCCTACCCCAACTTGTTTGGGACTAAAGGCTTTGTTGTTGTTGTTGTTGTTGTTGTTGGTCAACTCTTGTGAAGACAATATCCAATCCGAAAGAGAATAATAAACATAGATTTGCCCAAGCACAAGAGAGTGCTAGGGAGGATGTGGAGGCGTGCTTTTGGTGTGCTTCAATCTTGATGGGCTATAGTTCGGCGCCCTGCACTAACATGGAACACTAATAAGATTTGAGAGACAATGAGTGCTTGTGTGATCATGTACAACATGATTGTGGAGGATGAGCATGATGACAACATCTATGATCAAGGGTTCTTGTTTCAGGATGAAAATGTTGTACCTAAGCACCAAGAACCAGCAACGTTTCAACAATTGACTTATTTTCATCATGAAATACATGATTAACAAACTCATATGCAATTCCACAATGACTTAGTTGAGCACCCGTGGAATCACATTGTCAACCACTAGATGTGGTTCAATTTTCTAGGATGTATTGGTGACAATTCAAATTTGATTGTAAACTTTGTGTTTTTTATTTGGTTGTGAAACTATCTATTGTTATGGTACTATATGATTTAAATTTGTTTGTAAAAACTATAAGCATGTAGAAAACATGTGTATGAAGTTAGCGACTTGCATTCGTAAGGTGGCCTCATAGGAGTTTGGAGTGTCCAGGGGAAGTAGAAGAGAAGCTAAAGATACCTGGTGGTGGAATGATGATGTCCAGAAGGTAATTAAGGAGAAGAAAGATTGTTTCAGACGCCTATATCTAGATAGGAGTGCAGATAACATAGAGAGGTACAAGATGGCAAAGAAGGCCGCAAAGCGAGCTGTGAGTGAAGCAAGGGGTCGGGCGTATGAGGACCTGTACCAACGGTTAGACATGAAGGAAGGAGAAAGGGACATCTATAATATGGCCAAGATCCGAGTTATGGAGGCAAACCTTGGAATTGAAAAGTTTTAGGCTTAGTAGGACTAAAACTGAGTACATGAGGTGCGCTTTCAGTACTACTAGGCACGAGGAGGAGGAGGATGTTAGACTTGATGGGTAGGTGGTGCCTCAGAAGGACACCTTTCGATATTTGGGGTCAATGTTGCAGAAGGACGGGGATATCGATGAAGATGTGAACCATCGAATTAAAGCCGGATGGATGAAGTGGCGCCAAGCTTTTGGAATTCTCTGTGACAAGAGGATACCAGAAAAGCTAAAAGACAAGTTCTACATAACAGCGGTGTTGGAAATATGCCCTAGAGGCAATAATAAAATAATAATTATTATATTTCCTTGTTCATGATAATCATTTATTATCCATGCTATAATTGTATTGATTTGGAAACACATTGCATGTGTGGATACATAGACACAACTATGTCCCTAGTATGCCTCTAGTAGACTAGCTCGTTGATCAAAGATGGTCAAGGTTTCCTAGCCATTGACATGAGATGTCATTTGATAACGGGATTACTTCATTAGGAGAATGATGGGATGGACAAGACCCAAACTATAAACGTGGCATATGATCGTGTCAGTTTATTGCTACAGTTTTCTGCATGTCAAGTATATGTTCCTATAACCATGAGATCATGCAACTCACTGACACCGGAGGAGTTCCTTGTGTGTATCAAACGTCGCAACGTAACTGGGTGACTATAAAGTTACTCTACACGTATCTCCGAGGGTGTCTGCTGGGTTGGCATGGATCAACACTGGGATTTGTTACTCCATGTGACGGAGAGGTATCTCAGGGCCCACTCGGTAATACAACATCACAATAAACCTTGCAAGCAATGTGACTAAAGTGTTAGCCATAGGATCTTGTATTACGGAATGAGTAAAGAGACTTGCCGGCAACGAGATTGGACTAGGTATGGAGATGCCGACGATCAAATCTCGGGCAAGTAACTTACCGATAAACAAAGGGAACATCATACGGGATTAACTGAATCCTTGGCATAGAGGTTCGACCGATAAAGATCTTCGTAGAATATGTGGGAATCAATAAGGGCATCCAGGTCCCGCTAATGGTTATTTATCGTAGACGTGTCTCGGTCATGTCTACATAGTTCTCGAACCCGCAGGGTCTGCACACTTAAGGTTCGGTGACGTTTCGGTAGTATATAGTTATGTATGGTGGTGACCGAAGTTTGTTCGGAGTCCCGGATGAGATCCCAGACGTCACGAGGAGCTCCGAAATGGTCCGGAGGTAAAGATTGATATATAGGAAGTCCTGTTGTGGTCACCGGAAAAGTTTCGGGCTCATCGGTATTGTACCAGGAATGTCGGTTGTGTACCGAGGGACCATCGGGAGGGGTATTTCGATCCAAGAGGTTACATGGGCTGTGGGATGATGAATACCATCCCTTAGTGGGCTGGTGGAAGTCCCACAAAGTGCCCATGCGGTTGGGAAGAAAAAGCCCAAGGAGAAAAGGTAGAAAAAGGCAAAAAGGTGGAAATAAGTAAGGAGTCCTAATACTACTAGGAGTGGAGGAGGAGGACTCCTCCCTCCCACTTCGTCTGAAGCCTAGGAGGGCTGGCCATTGGGCCAAGCCTCCTCCCCTCCTCCTCTTATATATACTGGAGGTTTTAGGGTTTTTTGCACATAGATTTCAGCCACGTGCTACCTCTCACCTCTAGATCGTAGTTTCTCCTCTAGATCGGTTTTAGCGATGCTTAGGCGAAGCCCTGCTGGAATAGCTCCACCACCATCGCCTCAACGCCGTCGCGCTGCCGGAGAACTCTTCTACCTCTCCGCTCCCTCTTGCTAGATCAAGAAGGCAGAGATCGTCATCAAGCCATACGTGTGCTGAACGCGGAGGTGCCATCCGTTCGGTGCTAGATCGGGACGGATCATGATTGGATCGCGGGACGCTCGGCGATTTGGATCGCGAAGATGTTCGACTACATCAACCGCGTTTCTTAACGCTTCCCGCTTAGCGATCTACAAGGATATGTAGATCCACTCTCCCTCTCGTAGATGCTCATCACCATGGATAGATCTTGCGTGCGCGTAGGAAATTTTTTGTTTCCCATGCAACGTTCCCCATCAGTGGTATCATGAGCTAGGTCTATGTGTAGACGAGATCTCGAGTAGAACACAAAGATTTTGTGGGCGTTGATGCTTAGATTTATTCCTCCCTTGGTCGTATTTTGGTTCAGCGGTATTGTGGGATGAAGCGGCCTGGACCAACATTACTCGTACGCTTATGAGAGACCGATTCCATCGACTGACGTGTGACTTTGTTGCACAAAGATGGCTGGCGGGTGTCTGTCTCTCCTACTTTAGTTGGATCGGATTCGACAAAGGCGGTCCTTGAGAAGGTTGAAAACCAATTTATGTATCACTGTTGTGGTTTTGCGTAGGTGAGAATCGCTCTTGCTAGATACCCGTAGCAGCCATGTAAAACTTGCAACAACAATTAGAGGACGTCTAACTTTTTTTGCAGGGTATGTTGTGATATGATATGACCAATTACATGATGAGATATATGTGATGTATGAGATGATCATGTGTTGTATAGAATATCACGACTTGCATGTCGATGAGTACGGCAACCGGCATGAGCCATAGGGTTGTCTTTAATTATTGTATGAACTGCGTGTCAATCTTTAAGCGCTATGTAATGCTTTAGTTTATCGCTAAACGGTAGATATAGTAGCACGAGCATGATGGGCGCGACAACCCCGATGGCGACACGTTGATGGAGATCAAGATGATGGATATCATGGTGTCGTGCCGGTGACGATGGAGATCATGCCGGTGCTTTCAAGATGGAGATCAAAAGCACAAGTTCATGGCCATATCATGTCACTTATGATTTGCATGTGATGTTAATCCTTTTATGCACCTTGTTTTGCTTAGGACGACGGTAGCATTATAAGGTGATCCCTCGCTTAAATTTCAAGATAAATTGTGTTCTCCCCGAGTGTGCACCGTTGCGAAAGTTCGTCGTGTCGAGACACCATGTGATGATTGGGTGTGATAGACTCTACATTCACATACAACGGGTGCAAGCCAGTGTTGCACATGCGGAACACTCGGGTTAAACTTGACGAGCCTAGCATGTACAGACATGGCCTCAGACACAAGAGATCGAAAGGTCGAACATGAGTCATATAGTAGATATGATCAACATGATGATGTTCACCATTGCAACCACCTCAATTCACGTGATGATCGGTATTGAGTTAGTGATTTTGGGTCATGTATCACTCGAATGACCGGAGGGATGTCAGTTTGAGTGGGAGCTTTAGTAATTTGATTAACTAAACTCATTATCTTGAACAATAGTCTAAGTAACCTTTGAATATTTATTGTAGATCAATGGCTCACGCAGTAGCACCCCTGAATTTTAATGCATTCCTAGAGAAAGCTAAGTTGAAAGATGATGTAAGTAACTTTGTGGACTGGGCCCGTAATCTGAGGATTATCCTCACGGCTTCCCAAAAGTCATATGTCCTTGATGCACCACTTGGTGACCAACCCACTGACCTGTCATCCGAAGACGTTAAGAACGCTTGGGAGACACGTTCTGGAGATTACTCAATAGTTCAATGTGCAATGTTGTATGGCTTAGAACCGGGACTTCAAAGATGTTTTGACCGTCATGGGGCATATGAGATGTTCCAATAGTTGGAGTTTATCTTTAAGAAGAATGCCCGGATCGAGAGGTATGAGACCTCCGATAAATTATATGCTTGCAAAATGGAGGAGAACGGGTCTGTCAGTGAACATATACTCAGAATGTCTGGGTATTCGACCCGTATGGCGGAGTTAGGGATGCCCCTGCCGCTGGAGGCGATCACTGACAGAGTTCTTCAATCATTTCCACCTAGCTACAAGAGCTTTGTGATGAACTATAACATGCACGGGATGAACAAGTCAGTCGCCGAGCTGTTTGCGATGCTGAAAGTCGCTGAGTCTGAAATCCAGAAAGAACATCAAGTGTTGATGGTCAATAAAACCACTAGTTTCAAGAAGAATGGTAAGGGCAAGAAGGGTAAATCCAAGAAGGGTGGCAAAGCAGTTGCTACTCTAGTGAAGAAACCCAAGGCTGGACCCAAGCCAAAAGCTGAGTGCTTTCATTTCAAGGGAACTAGTCACTGGAAGCGGAACTACCCCAAGTATCTGGCTGACAAGATGGCGGCCAACAACAAACAAGGTATATATGATATACATGTTATTGATGTGTACCTTACCAACTCTCGTTGTAGTGCCTGGGTATTTGATACCGGTTCGGTTGCTCACATTTGCAACTCAAAGCAGGAACTACGGAATAGATGAAGGCTGGCAAAGGACGAAGTGACGATGCGCGTGGGAAATGGTTCCAAGGTTGATGTGATTGCCGTCGGCATGCTCTCTCTTCGATTACCATCGGGATTAGTGATGAACCTGAATAATTGTTATTTAGTGCCTGCGCTAAGCATGAACATTATATCTGGATCTTGTTTATTGCGAGATGGTTACTCATTTAAATTTGAGAATAATGGTTGTTCTATTTATATGAGTGATATCTTTATGGTCATGCACCCAATGTGAGGGGTTTATTCATGTTGAATCTTGATGCACATGTCCATAACATTGACGCCAAAATATGTAGAGTTGATAGTGATAGTACCACTTTCTTGTGGCACTGCCGTTTGGGTCATATTGGTGTAAAACACATGAGGAAGCTCCATGCTGATGGACTTTTAGAGTCACTTGATTTTGAATCACGTGGCACATGCGAACCATGCCTCATGGGCAAGATGACTAAAATGCCGTTCTCTGGAACAATGGAACGGGCGAGTGACTTATTGGAAATCATACATACTGATGTGTGCGGTCCGATGAGCATTGAGGCGCGCGGTGGATATCATTATTTTCTCACCTTTACTGATGACTTAAGTAGATATGGGTATATTTACTTAATGAAGCACAAGTCTGAAATGTTTGAAAAGTTCAAGCAATTTCAGAGTGAAGTTGAGAATCATTGTAACAAGAAGATTAAATTCCTGCGATCTGATCGAGGAGGTGAATAACTGAGTTATGAGTTTGGCAGTCACTTAAGACAGTGTGGAATTGTTTCACAGTTGACACCGCCTGGAACACCACAGCGTAATGATGTGTCCGAACGTCGTAATCGAACCTTATTAGATATGGTGCGTTCTATGATGTCTCTTACCGATTTGCCACTACCATTTTGTGGTTATGCATTAGAGACAGCCGCATTCACTTTAAATAGGGCACCATCGAAATCCGTTGAGACGACGCCATATGAACTGTGGTTTGGCAAGAAGCCAAAGTTGTCATTTCTTAAAGTTTGGGGATGTGATGCTTATGTCAAAAAGCTTCAGCCTGAAAAGCTGGAACCCAAAGCGGAGAAATGCGTCTTCATAGGATACCCAAAAGAGACAGTTGGGTATACCTTCTATCTCAGATCCAAAGGCAAAGTGTTTGTCGCAAAGAACGGAGCATTTCTTGAGAAAGAGTTTCTCTCGAAAGAATTGAGTGGGAGGAAAATAGAACTTGATGAGGTTATTGAACCTTTACTTCAGCCTAAGAGTAGCATAGCGCAGAAAGATGTTTCTGTGGAGCATACGATAGTTGAGGAGGAAGTTAATGATGATGATCATGAAACTTCGGATCAAGGTACTATTGAACCTCGTAGGTCGACAAGGGCGCATACTGCTACTGAGTGGTACGGCAACCCTGTCTTGGAGGTCATGTTGTTAGACAACAATGAACTAGAAGGTTTTGTCGATCCAAACAACGCTGACAAAGTTTGTAAACTCCTGCGGTCCATTTATGGACTGGTGCAAGCATCTCGGAGTTGGAATCTGCGTTTTGATGAGGTGATCAAAGCGTTCGGGTTTATACAAGTTTACGGAGAAGCTTGTATTTACAAGAAAGTGAGTGGGAGCTCTATAACGTTTCTAATATTATATGTGGATGACATATTGCTGATTGGAAACAATATAGAAATGCTGGAAAGCATGACGGAATATTTGAACAAGAGTTTTTCAATGAAGGTCCTGGAAGAAGCTGCTTTCATATTAGGCATTAAGATCTATAGAGATAGATCAAGATGCTTAATAGGACTTTCATAGAGCACATACCTTGATAAAGTTTTGAAAAAGTTCAAAATGGATCAGTCCAAGAAGGGGTTCTTGCGTGTGTTACAAGGTGTGAAGTTGAGTAAGACTCAATGCCCAGTGACCGTAGAAGATAGAGAGACGATGAGTGTCATCCCCTATGCTTCAGCCACAAGATCTTGTATTATGGAACGAGTAAAGAGACTTGCCGGCAATGAGATTGGACTAGGTATGGAGATGCCAACGATCAAATCTCGGGCAAGTAACATACCGATAAACAAAGGGAACATCATACGAGATTAACTGAATCCTTGACATAAAGGTTCGACCGATAAAGATTTTCGTAGAATATGTGGGAATCAATATGGGCATCCAGGTCCCGCTATTGGTTATTGACCGTAGAGGTGTCTCGGTCATGTCTACATAGTCCTCTAACCCGCGGGGTCTGCACACTTAAGGTTCGGTGACGTTTAGGTAGTATAGAGTTATGTATGGTGGCGACCGAAGGTTGTTCAGAGTCCCGCATGAGATCCCGGACGTCATGAGGAGCTCCGGAATGGTCCGAAGGAAAGATTGATATATAGGAAGTCCTGTTTTGGTCACCGAAAAAGTTTCGGGCTCATCGGTAGTGTACCGGGAGTGCCGGTAGTGTACCAAGGGACCATCGGGAGGGGTATTTCCACCCAAGAGGTTACATGGGCTATGGGAGGATGAATACCAACCCTTAGTGGGCTGGTGGAAGTCCCACAAAGGGCCCATGCGGCTGGGAAGAAAAGCCCAAGGAGAAAAGGTGAAAAAGGCAAAAAGGTGGAAATAAGGAAGGAGTCCTAATCCTACTAGGAGTGGAGGAGGAGGACTCCTCCCTCCCACTTCGGCCGAAGCTTTAGGAGGGCTGGCCCTTGGGCCAAGCCTCCTCCTCTCCCCCTCTTATATATACTAGAGGTTTTAGGGGTTTTTGCACATAGATTTGAGCCACGTGCTACCCTCACCTCTAGATCGTAGTTTCTCCTCTAGATCGGTTTTAGCGGTGCTTAGGCGAAGCCCTGCTGGAATAGCTTCACCACCATTGCCGCAACGTCGTCGCGCTGCCGGAGAACTCTTCTACCTCTCCGCTCCCTCTTGCTGGATCAAGAAGGCGGAAATCGTCATCAAGCTGTACGTGTGCTGAACGCGAAGGTGCCGTCCGTTCGGTGCTAGATCGGGACGGATCGTGATTGGATCGCGGGACGCTCGGCGATTTGGATCGCGAAGACGTTCAACTACATCAACCGCGTTTCTTAACGCTTCCCGCTTAGAGATCTACAAGGGTATGTTAGACCCACACACTCTCTCTCTCTCGTAGATGCTCATCATCATGGATAGGTCTTACGTGCGCGTAGGAATTTTTTTGTTTCACATGCAACGTTCCCCATCAGGCGGTTTGACCCGCAATTTTGTATGGCGCTGAGTGTTAGCCGACTAAAAGGCGACATGCGCAACAATTAGGTGTGGCGGAGATGCGCATGTTGAGATGGATGTGTGGCCACACAAGTAAGGACCGAATCCGGAATGATGATATACGAGATAGAGTTGGGGTAGCGCCAATTGAAGAGAAGCTTGTCCAACATCGTTTGAGATGGTTTGGGCATATTCAACGCGGGCCTCGAGAAGCCCCACTGCATAGCGGACTGCTAAAGCATGCTGATAATGTGAAAAGAGGCCGGGGTAGACCGAACTTGACATGAGAAGAGTCTGTAAAGAAAGATCTGAAGGATTGAAGCATCACCAAAGAACTAGCCATGGACAGGGGTGCGTGGAAGCTTGCTATCCATGTGCCGGAACCATGAGTTGGTCGCGAGATCTTATGGGTTTCACATCTAGCCTACCCCAACTTGTTTGGGACTAAAGACTTTGTTGTTGTTGTTGTTGTTGTTGTTGTTGTTGTTGTTGTTGTTGTTGTTGTTGTAATAACTATATGCAATGTCTCTTTTTAGTTTACAAAATGTCTACATCCGGCTGTCAGCTGGTGGGACGGATCAAATGCATCAACCGTGTTGGACGAACTGACAACACATCCAAAATAAGGCCGGTCGTCATCTTTTTGTACGATTTAGACGAATATAAAATACAAACAAAATGAACATGTGTTTAAGGCCTAATGTTAGAGTTGGCCTAATCTACCGGCACACTTACTTGCTGCCTTTGGGCTGTCTTGACAGCCGACATGTATGGCACGCAGATTATTCGAACGATGTAAACATGTGTTGTGTCCGCCATAATTTGGAATGCAAGGTGCTCCTGATAAAAAATAAACCTCTAATGCTGACGCAAGTACAGAACCCAGTGATGAAGCATTGGATAACTCTGTCGGTTCCCGCGCACAAGCCAACCAGTAGAAACGTTTTCAGCATGGGCACATCCATTTAGGAGCAGCAAATTTTATTGTAAATGGCTGACAGAACATCAAATCACTCAGCATCTTTTAAATGCAGCATGCAGGCCATCCGTTATTCATCCCGCAACTCCTATCTCACTCATCCTGTTTCTCTAATTCTTGAGACATTGTTCATGTGCATAGCTAGCTAGAACTCATCCATGAAGATGTGTAGCTCCTTTTGGAAAAAACGTAGATGTAGAATTATACTGGTACTGCAGTATATATTCCTATCTCTCTCCCTCTCCTTTAATGTTCACGTGTCACCCAGTGTCTAGGTATAGTTCACAGACTCCTCCAACACCTATTTTATGTTCATGCATGTTTCAAGTTCATTTATGAAGGGGATTAACACACTCGAGCAAAGCAGAATAAATAAATAAATTAAAACACATTCAAACATGGAGTCGTACATGACTAGATAACATGATAAACGGGAAATCTCCACTGATGTTGTATCTATACTAGATATAATATGTAATACATGTAGTCTCACTCTAGTCGTAATCTGTTAATCTAAGCTTTGTCCAATAGTCGTCTACTTTTGTCATTATTTCATAACAGTGTTATGATAGTGCTAAGTATGAGGAAAATGGCCAAATTGTTGCCACGTTGATTGTGTATATGTTATCTATAGAATTTTAATTAGCATTTCCCTAAGCAATCACATTTGAATGAATGGTGCCCCCAACGTAAAGATGCACACACTCACATTAATTGACACATTAAGATGTGATACCACAGTGTCTTTGCTATTACAGTAAGAATGTGTCATTTCCCGCAAAAACGTTCTTAAGAATGTGTCATGAAACAGAGACGTGTGCATTCACGTTCTCTTGCCTATGTTTAATTTGCTGTAAAGACCGTTTTAAATGACATGCAGCCCATCAAGACACCCAACAGCTATTAAATCCAACACATCTGCGAATATGCGGGAGTGCCAAAACCCAACCACCTGTCAAAGCTGCATGCATACAAATTTAAATCTTCATTGCCCATTCACGACGGTATATCCCTATGTATTATTGTGCAGCTGCCATGGTATTGCAAAAGGTCCTATATTAATTAGTAATATCAAAGCGCAAGTGGATGGCCAAGATAACGACATCGCGTGGCACCATGTACCAAAAATTCACATCCCCTCTAAGTCCGCTTCCCAAAATGGAAATTCGAGGCAAAGCGCCGGAAACAATAGTTTGAAAAAGCGCGCTCTAAATTTGGAGATCCCCCAAATCCCTCCCCTCCCCTCCCCTCCCCACCCCTCCCCACCCCACCACTCCACCAACCCTAACCCCAGTTCGCTCTCCCCGCCGGCCCTCTTGACGGCGGCGCCCCCTTCCTCTCCCTCCGTCTCCTTGGCCCTCCGCCGCACCCCTAGCTTCCACGAATTCGGGTGCCCACCCGGCGCACCATCTAGATCCGCCCCTGGTTACCGAAATGGAGGGCAAGGCGGTGGGCTTCTCGGCCGCCGCTTGCGGCGCCGACGCGGCGGCGGACGAATTCGAGTACATCACCGGGATGAGCACCATCCTGGTGGCCACCATCCAGGAGGTGAAGGACCGGGTCTCCCAGATGGAGTTCATCTTCTGCAGCCAGATCTTCCCGCACTTCCAGGCCAAGTCGAAGCTCCTCCACGCGCGGCTGGCCGATTCCACTGCCACGAGGGAGGCCGAGGATGAGTGGCGGAAGAAGGAGGCCGGCCTGCTGAGCCAGCTGGAGGAGCTCAACCGCGGGAAGCGGCGTGCGGAGGATAGGCTGCTGCAGCTGGAGAGCTCTCTCGAGGAGATGCGAGGGATGCTCCTGAACGCCGATCGCTTGGCTGCGGAGCACGATGCTGAGAAGAAGCAGCTTCTGGGGAGATTGGAGGAGGAAATGAAGAAAGACGAGGTGGTCCACCGGCTCGAAAGGGAGATTGGGGAGAAGGATGCTGAGATATCTAGGGAGAGGGGGAGATTGGAGGAGGAAAGGAAGAAAGACGAGGTGATTCGTCGGCTCCAAAGGGAGATTGGGGAGAAGGATTCTGAGATATCAAGGGTGAGGGGAAGATTGGAGGAGGAAATGAAGAAAGATGAGGTGATCTGCCGGCTCGAAAGGGAGATTGAGGAGAAGGCTGCTGAGATATCCAGGGAGAGGGGGAGATTGGAGGAGGAAATGGAGAAAGATGAGGTGATTTGTCGGCTCAAAAGAGAGATTGGGGAGAAGGCTGCTGAGAATTCAAGGGAGAGGGAGGCCCATCAGCAGCTGCTACATCAGTTGGAGTTGAAGGATAAAGATCTTCTTCTTGAGCAGAATAAATTCAATCATGCGACGACACAATACAAGCATCTCAAGTCTGAGCACAACTATCTTCTTGGAAAGATTGCGGAGATGGAAGGCTCCAAGATTGACCAGAATGAAGGCTCCAAGATTGACCTGAATGAAGGCTCCAAGTCCCCTGTGAATCGGAAGTCCTCTGGAAGTCCTCCAAGTAAGAGAAAGTTTACAGGTACCGCCCCATTACTTCTCAAATTCGTAAAGCTACTTAAGTTTTCATAATCACGGTATTGTTCCTGTATTACTGCTAGAATTTAAGAACCATATAAGGATCTGTATTTTTTTGTGCAAATATGATTAATGATGCATTATATTCTGATGAATGTCAATTTGCTAGTATCTCTTTTCTGTCAATCCTAGCACATGAGCTACTTGAGTTTTCTTAATCCAGTATCACACTTTTGTTTCTGAATTACCACTATACTTTAAGAATTGCATATAAGGGTCTGTACTTTTTGTGCAAATATGATCAATGGTGCATTATATCCTGATAAATATCAGTTTGTTAGTCTCTTTTCTGTCAATCCTATGACCTAAGATGCATGTGTCTTAAATATGTAGGAGTTACTGGTTGGATACTGTATTAACACCTCACTTTGATTTCCAGATTTGCAAGACAAGAAAAATGAGAGCATTCAGGTAGTTTCTAAGACTGAAGACCAAAAGAATTCACCTAGTTCATGTGTGAAGGCCCAAAATGGTACCTCTGCCAGGAGAGTGTTCAGTAACTCATGCCTTTGTCTATCACCTCATGCAACTAACCCTCCGCACAAGAATGCTGCTAGCACTTCAAAGGCAGATGCATCATCTAGTTTCACCCGCCTAAGTGTACACTGGAGGGAAACTCGTGTGCGTAAGGAACCAGGTGTTGTTGATCCACATGATGATTTTCTTGATACTCCTTTAGAGGCTGCAAGAAATACGGTCAGGAACCCTACAACCAGAGAAGAGGCACTAGCTCTTGCTGCCCCTCCTCCCCAAGATATGGACTTCAATAACTCAGATGGTGAGACTCAAGACATCAATATTGTCGCTCAGGGCCTCAACAACATACCAGTTCCCAAGCAGCGAAGCTCGATTTCAATCCATCCACCGAATAAAGATTTCAAATATACAGAACCTGTAAGAAAGAAAGCTGATCGGGCGAATCTGAAAGGTGTTGAATGCAAGCAGTGCAAGAAGTTCTATGATGCTGTGCTTCCTGATGGCCGTGTAAATGGCGATGGTGCTACAAGCATGAGGTGCGAGCATCACGATGGTGTGTCTAGACACAGATACAGGTATGCCCCTCCATTGACACCCGAAGGGTTTTGGAACATTGGATTTGAATCAGAAATGTAGCACATCAAGCAGGAGCCAAACTTCTTTGGTGTACAATGTCTTGTCACAGCATAGATCCTCGGTTACCCCTGTACACTGTTAATGGTGCATAAAATTCATGTTGGGGACATACATGTCATCATTAAGGTTGGTGATAATTACAGTGTCAGTTTGTGGAGGATAGATAATAATGTCAGTTTGTTCAGTCCTATGTAAATTCAGAAAAATTGAGCAGTTTCTTATTTGCATTATTTACATTTAAGGAAGCAGCTTTCTTGCCCTTAGCGGATGTATGTAATATTCAGTGGTGAATCAACTTTGTTGTCCCTGAGAAACAATTCAAAATAACACGTAAGGAAACTTCTGAACCTTTTACTGAACCTTTTACAGCTGTACTTGAATTCATGGCCTGTTGCTTCTGCTGTTTACAGTCACTTCAGTATATGCATTACATGACAACAGTTTGGCATTTATCTGCTTAAATATAGAACATGTAGCAAAATCAAGATCTGCTTACCTATTATTGGATCATAGTTTTTTCTTTTTGTGAGGAACTGGAGCAAAGAGTTTGTGTTTGGAGTTTTACAGAGTAAGTGAATATGTGGAACATATTTTGATCTTACAATGTTACATTGTTACTAGTATCAGCGCTTGTTTTCAGTTTATATATAGCGGGCTTTTGGGGTGGATTTGCTTCTGATTTGGCTCTGCCCTTTCCATCTTGTCCATTTGATCCTGAGACCCAGTTCCAATTCTGGACAGTTTTCATGAAACATGGGTGGTTGCATCGTGTGGTTATCATGAAACCATGTAATGGAAGAGCCTGGTCGCTCAATTTTCGTGTGCTGCATCGATGCTTCTTTCTTCTCCATGTGCTCATCTTGGATATTTTCTCAGCTCTTTCCTGTTTTATGGTCTTGATTGCTGGTAACTACTATAAGTAGAGATGGTCTGTTCTCGATGCATCTCTTTTGTTATTGGTGTTGTGTCTTGTGTCTTTGCAGAAGAAAACCATACATGTGAAAAGGTAGGGTACCAGGGTGTTACTGTCTTTTCTCACTCTCATCTCCAATCTAAACACCAAACTGACATGGATAGGAGGCAGATCATTGTAATTTTAGAGTGCTCGTCCGAACTTGTTCTGTACACTGGTTGTCTTGCCCTGTTTGAAGGATTTCAATTAACAGGAGCAAAACCACGAGAACCTTGTTCATCAAATAATGGTGTTCATCTTGGAGTTTGGATCAGACAGTTTGTGTTTGGAGTTTTACAGAGTAGGCAAATATGTGAAACGTGTTCTGATTTTCCAATGTTAGTAGTATTAGGGCTTGTTTTCAGTTTACCTCTAGCCAATCTTGTGCCAAATCCATGGAAGAACTGAGCTTTTTGTGGTCGATGTGCTTCAGATTTTGCTCTGTCATTTCCAGTGTTTTCATTTGATCCTGGGATTCAGTTCCAGTTCAGGGCAGTTTTGTCTCAGGACAGTTTTATATTCTTGATTGCTAGTACGCTCGTCTTGGATATTTTCTCAGCTGTTTCCTGTTTTAGTCTCTATTGCGGGTAATTGCTAAGTAGAGATGGTCTGCTCTTGATGCATCTCTTCTTTTGTTATTGGTGGCGTTGTGTCTTGTGTCTTTGCAGAAGAAAACCATACATGTGGAAGGTAGGGTACCAGGGTGTTACTGTCTTTTCTCACTCTCATCTCCAATCTAAGCACCAAACTGACATGGATAGGAGGCAGATCATTGTAATTTAGAGTGCTCGTCTGAACTTGTTCTGAACACTGGTTGTTTTGCCCTGTTCGAAGGATTGCAAATGGTCCAGGCGCAAAACCACAAGAACCTTGTTCATCAAATAATGGTGCTCGTCTTGGAGTTTGGATCAGACAGTTTGTGTTTGGAGTTTTACAGAGTAGGCAAATATGTGAAACGGCTTCTGATTTTACAGTGTTAGTAGTATTAGCGCCTGTTTTCAGTTTACCTCTAGCCAATCTTGTGCCAAATACATGAAGAGCCGACCTTTTTGTGGTCGATGTGCTTCAGATTTTGCTCTGCCATTTCCAGTCTTTTCATTTGATCCTGAGATTCAGTTCCAGTTCAGGGCAGTTTTATCTCAGGACAGTTTTATATTCTTGATTGGTGGTATGCTCTCAATTCTGTATCCCCCCTTTTGTTACTGGTGTTGTTGTATTGCACTCGTGTTTTTCGCAGAAGAACACAAGATAGGGTAGCAGACTTGCATATCATGTGCAAGGCAGGGTAGCAGACTAACAGGGTGCTACTGTCTCCTCTCACTCTCAGCTTCAGACACATGCGCCAAACTGTCATGGATAAGATGCAGTGCATGGCAAATGCCAGAATCAACATACCTGAGAGCTCATCTGAACTTGTTCTGAACACTGGTAGTTCTGCTTCTGCCCTGTTTGAAATATGGCAATCAACAGAGGTACAAAACTACTAGACCCTTGTTAACCAAACAGTGATAGTTACACAGCCTGAAGATCACGGTGTACATCACATGATTCAAGAGTAGTATTGTAATTACTAAAACCCTAAAGGAATATGCTGGATGGCATAGGAATATTCCCCTATGTAATTACCATCCTACCACTAGGGTTAGAGGAAAAGCAACACCTGTTTTTTTTCTCTCGAAACAGGCTTTCGCCCCGCTTTATATATAACTAGCAAACATGTCCGTGCGTTGCAACGGGTAAAAACAGCCCCACATACCTTTACCACTTCGTGTAAGGCTAAAGACATCACGGATATCGAATCCTCATGTCCATATCTTAACATAATAAACATCGCCTTGTCCTCTTTGTCGTCTTCATCTTCGGTGGGCGCAATATAGTTGTCACTAACCAAGATTGGTCATGTCAAATAGCCGGATCACTGAGTCTCCTCTGTGTCCAATGAGATCAAGAGCGTTGAGAAAATATATTTTTATTATCCGGCTAATATAATACGTAAAAGCATAATATATGTCTGTGTTATTATTTAATATGAATTGTTTGTGTCGCATAGACCATGAAACCTTAGTTGGACTCCTCATGCATTGAAACGTGTGTTACTGGGTTGCATGAGGCTGCTCGCACGTGAAGACACGACGAAGAAAAATATTCTTTTCATATTCCTAATTTAATAAATTGAACTAAAACAATGCATCTATGGGCATATTTCAAAAACCCATCTAGTTTTATTAATAGGTATAAATTTTAAAATTGTTAGCTACAGTAACTTGCAGTTTTCAAAATTTTTTAATGTTTTGAAAAAATGTCTGTCTTTTTTAATTCAAAGTTTAAAAAAAATTATCTTCTTAAAAAATGTTCGCAAATTCCTAAAATAACTTCCACTGTAGTACCTCCTATTTGTATAAAATTGTCCGTATTTAAATAAATATAATCGAGTTTCAAAAAAAATAGAAAACATTTTTTCTTCATTTTTTCAAAAAGTGTTTGAGTTTAAGTGTTTTGTTAACAATTTTGCTAAATATCCGCGTTCTAAAATATATTAACTTTTTCAAAAAAATCTTTTGCTCTTAGGATGTATCGTGGTTGTTGACTTAATTTAAGACGCCACGCCGCTATTTGAACGAAAAGGCTTGTTTGGTGCAGTGGCTAGCAGTCGTTGGTGTTCCACTTGAGCGCCTGAGTTTGATTCCCATATGTGGCAGTATTTTTTCTTTCTTTTTCTTGGACCGTTTCCACTAATGGGCCGGCCCATGTTGGCTCTGTGCGCCATACGATATTTTTGACAAAAAAAACTGAGGACGTGCGAAAATTGTGACTTGACCAAAAAAGTGGAGAAACGCTCCGTCCTTTAATATTAGGTAGAGATAAAGCAACAACCATATAGAGTACACGCCCGAACGATATAAGGAGATGGGGTGACCCTCAACGGTGCCGATCAAACAATAACTGGATCACGCATAACGCTACCGACATAGAGTACAGAAAGAACTAAGAGCAACACCGCGCTAAGCCCTATAACACCTAAGCTCCACAACAACGCCCTGAGGAGGAACAACGGCGCAAAGCGTTGTCATTGTCGAGTCTACAACAGACAGAGGTTTTCACCCGGAGCTCGGACACGAAGGAGCACCACGACGACGTCTTCAAGAAGATAATGGCACCCGCGAGCGTCGCTGTCGTCGGCGATAAAGGGCACAGTTTTCACTTGGCAGCACCCCCGCGTCACCATGAGGTCTCCAACGCAAGCACGAATTGAACATAACTTCCAGATCCAGACCGGGGCAACGCCACTGTCAGAGACAGAAAGCACCAGAGCCACCCTCTACCCACCTCTCTCCGCCCATGTGACCAAGAGGTAAGGCCATCACTGCCGCCATGGTGCCCGTCGGAGAGCCAACCATGCGGACCGCCATCCGGGGCTGCCACCCCGACATCCATGTCCAGGACTCCACCAACCGCCCACATCACGGTGCACCTGCCACGAAAGGAGGAGTAAAAGGGCATACCTTTCACCCCTAGCCTGACATTAGCCATAGAGTCTGGGTGGCCGCCTCCATAGTAGGAAGCATTCACGCCTAGGTCTCCAGCCGTACCCGTGGATGGGGGAAACCCTACTCCATAACTACCGACGGCCATCGACGAGCATACTCACACGACGCCATAACCGTGGCCCTTGATACCAATCTGCCACAGTGTAGCGGAAACCCGACCACCACCAACGACCACTGCACTCGTGAAGAACACGAGCACCTCCCGGATCAATCCCAGGCTAGTCTACCCGGAGATGCAACTCCGACTCACCTCGGGCTCTGACCAAATCCGCCCAAGCGTAAGCCCCCGGTCACCGCCATGCCACCGACATAGACCAAGGAGAAGGAGACCGCAACCACCCATCTGGGCTGCCGGCGAGGCACGATCACAAGAGAAGGCGCCACCCTCGCTGACCCGCACCACCTGCACCATGGACAGCCCGACGCACCAGCCACCGCTGCCAGCCACGCTGGGCCATGGCACACCACCACACCGGACCCTCACCGGAGCTTGTAGCCAAGGAAGAGCCCGGCCCGCGCCACCACAGCCCGTGTCGCCCGGGACACGGCGGTCGAAGAAATCATGCAAATTGCACAGCTTTATAAAAGGTAGAGGGAAAATACACAAAGAATTTCCACCACATCCCAGTGAGAAACAAGACGAACTCCGACATGAACGCATCCAATACAACCTCAACGCAAATGTGTCTGTTCTAACTTGTTCTAACTGGACCAAACAAAGTCGCCATGACATCCATGTAAAATCCCAATGACATGCATGTAATTTCTTCAACTATTTTTCAATAAATAGAGGAGATGTGTAGCCGCCGTGAGAAGGCAAACACCTTGTCGCATTGCTTGGAGATGCAATGTGACCATAGGTCTCTAGGTCATCAATGATCTTCTTTAGCGTGGCGGAGCTATGAAGGTCATCACGACGAAAGGCCTTAGCATTTTGGTGCATCCCAAATTTTCTAAAGAACTACCAACAGAACAAAGGGCCATAGGGAGCGATCCAAGCCACATGAGAGGCAGCAGTCTCACAACTCATGGATGGAGAATGACGGGATGGTGCCGATCCTTTGACAAATCCTATCTGAGCGGGGGCATGGGATGAAGATGTGGCCGATGTCCTTGATGGCGTCCATGCAATGTGAACGATCGACATTGTTGATGATATTTTTGAAGACAGGGATGGCGCAGGAGTTGAGGTGCTCACGGTCATCGTTTTCTTCGTCAGTCCTCTCGTATGGTAACTTTGGAAGAGGCTTGAGGGTTGGACCAAATTTGAATTTCTTCCCGCCTATTGTACTGCCAGCTGCCGGAGCGGCGGCGGCGGCGTCTCTCTTCCGTCGTGGCTGACGCGTCGGAGGAGGCGGAGTGGCCTGATGCAGTGGAGGAGGAGGAGGAGGAGGCTGAGTGGCCTGATGCGCCGAAGGAGGCAGAGTGTCTTGATGCACCGGAGGAGGCGGATTGCTCCGATGTGTCGGAGTAGGCGAAGGATGAGGCGGAGTGCCCTCACGCGCCAGAGGAGTCGTGGAAGGAGGCGAAGTGCCCTGATCACTCGTTGGAGGAGGAGGAGGCAGAGTACCCTGACTCATCGAAGGAGGAGGAGGAGGCGGAGGCGTCCAATTTGGAAGCTTGATGTACTCCTTCCGCCATAGACATGTACTCCTCAGAGCATGAACTAGCTGATTCTCCCCTTCACCTGTAGGGTGGTCAAGCCCGAGCTCCTAAAATCCCTCCATTACTTCATCCACCGTCACAACAGCATAGCCATGTGGAATCAAAAGGCAGTGAAAAGTTCCGTTGGGTTGAGGAGGTGCAACAGAGCCGATAACCGCCTTGAAAGTGAGGTTCCAGAATTTCGTCATAAGCTCGCAATGTTGAGCCTCCGTGATAGTATCCATGGGGTAGCTAGGAGCCATGAAGTCAGGCTGAACGAGCTCCGTGGAGGCCACGCTTCTTCTCCGTTGAGATGGCGGGGTAGCTTCATGCCGCTGAGATGGTTGGCCGGCAGCTCGTCGACTCTCAAGTTCCTCTAGCTTCTGTAGTCTTGCATTGAGCTTCTGCATGTCGCTCATCTCCGCTTTCCTCTTTCTCTCCCGGCTTCTGTAACCGCCTGTGTCGGGAAACCCAACCTTCCACGAAATGGATCCTGGTGTGCCTCGTGTTCGTCCAGGGTGCTTAGGATTCCCGAGAGCCTTAGTCAGCTCGCCCTTCTCTCTGTCGGGAATGAACGTCCCTTCCTCCGCTGCGGTGATATACTTCTGAAGCTTATTGACGGGTATTGCAAGTTTCTCATTTGTCCAACGGCACTTCCCTGTTTCAGGGTCCAAAGTTCCCTCAACCCCGAAGAACCAAGTCCTTGAATGGTTTGGCCAGTTCAATGTCTGTGGTTTGACCACTTTAGCAATGAGGTCATTCTTAGCTTTGTCTCACAACGGCCGGGCTTTGAGGTAGCCATTTGACCCCGTGTGATGGTGATAATGCTTCTTTGCAGCATTGTTCTTGTTTGTCTCTCACATTTTCTTACTCTTGTCCGATGTCTTGTAGGCCAGAAATGCGGGCCAGTAATCTCTTATCTTCTCAAATCGGCCGATGAATTCTAGAGTCTTCCCTTTGTCGACAAACTTTGATTTCAACTCATTCTTCCACCTCCTGAATAGATCTGCCGTCTTCTTAAGAGCACACACCTTGACCAGTGGCTCTATAACTGGGTTATTCGGATCCTCCTCTGGCGGTAGGGTGAAATTTGCCTTCAGCGAGGTCCAAAGATCATCTTTCTGTCTATCGATGACATAAGAAATTTCAGGGTCGTTGTCCTTAGGCTTATTCCATTCGTTGATGCTGATCGGGATGCCGTACCTAACAATAGCCCCGCACTGAGCAGCAAATGCGTCCTTGGTCCGCTTTGGTTCAATCAGTAGGCCATCTTCCGCGAGTGCTGTGATCGTGAACCTTTCATCCTTGCGCAACTTTTTCTTCGGACCTCGTCTCATTACCGAAGTTTGGCTCGATCCGGAGGGCTATAAAAGAAGAAAGAAGAGTTAATATATGTACATACCAAAACAAGTAATGCATCAATTAGCTAGTCAGCATATTCTTAATTAATATATATACCTCGTCGGACTTTGCAACAGCTCCCTCCTCTGTTCGGTCATCGGAGCCGTCACCATGGTCTCCTTCTTCCTCCGACATTCGGTCACTGGAGCCATCATTATCATGTCCTTCCTCCTCCATTGTCCAATCACCGGAGCCGTCATCCTCTCCTTCCAGACCATCGGTGTCGTTGAGAAATGACAAGGCATCATGTCCGGCTCGGATTATGTCCCCCAACAACTGTTCTTGTTCCAAGTCTCTTTGATCCATAGTTTCTGCAAATATTACAACATGAAAATTAATATACAAACATGAGATATGGATATATTAGTGGCAAACATAGACCTAGATAGCTAATCACAACAAGGAATCATATTAGTGGCCTCGACGCTTCTACGGTTTGGGATGGCCTCGATGCTTCTAGGGTTTGGTCGGGCGAGAGGAGGTTGATCGACGTCCCCCCTCATGTTGGAGAGTTACCGGAGTTTTCTATGAACAAAAAAAATACTACCTATCACATGGGAGAGCTTGCCACATCACCTTGGCAGGAACCCTCTTCCCGGGGCGCTCGCCATCAACATTACCAGGGTCATCTCGTCTGATCTTATACCGCAATGCACCGCATACCGAGCATGCGTTCAAATCCTCGTACGCACTACGATAGAGGATGGAGTCAATAGGTCATGCATGTATCTTCTGCACCTCCAATCGTAGAGGGCATACAACCTTCTTTGCTGCGTACATACTGTCGAGCAATTCGTTATCCTTTGGAAGATTCTTCAATATTTTCAGTAGCTTCTGAAATCCTTTGTTAGGTACACCATTCTCTGCCTTCCACTGCAACAATTCTAGTGTGGTACCGAGCTTTGTGTTTCCAACTTCGCAATTGGGGTATAACCCTTTTTTGTGATCCCCTAACATGCAATCGAACTTCAACTTCTCCTTTTCACTTTCGCATTGTCTCTTTGCATCAACAATGACCCGACGAATATCATCATTGGGCACATCGTCTGGTTCCTCTTGGTCTTCAACTTCCTTCGTTGTAGCATCACCGTATTCAGGAGGCACATAGTTGTCCTCATCCTATTCTTCTTCGTTGTCTTTAATCGTAACCCCTCTTTCTTCGTGCTTGGTCCAAACATTATAGTGTGACATAAAACCCTTCTCAAGCAGGTGGAAGTGTAGGGTTTTAGAGTTGGAGAAAGCCTTTGTATTCTCAAAGACAGTACATGGACAATGCATAAAACCATTCTGGTTGTTTGCCTCAGCCGCTTCGAGAAAATTATGCAGGCCCTTAATATACTCAGAGGTGCGTCGGTCACCGTACATCCATTGCCGGTTCATTTGCGTGCGTTATATAATAAAGTGTATTAAACACCATTACAGAATATCATGAATAGAGAAGTCACCAAATTAATAGAAAGTTCATACATAGTTCTCGTTATTGAACAACATAATGCTCTCTAGAGCATCTAATTAAAACATACATTGAAACTATGTAAAAAATTTAAATGCAACAACAAATGCGATCATAACCGCAACTAAGGTATCAATTGATCCAACGGCATAATGATACCAAGCCTCAGTATGAATGACATATTTTCTAACCTTTCTAATCTTCAAGCGCATTGCATCCATTTTGATCTTGTGATCGTCGACGACATCGGCAATATGCAACTCCAACTTCATCTTATCCTCTTCAACACTTTGTAATTTTTCTTTCAAGTAATTGTTTTCTTTTTCAACCAAATTTAACTTCTCGACAAGAATTTCTATGTCGGTTGGAATTTTTGGTTCACATACCTCCTAGATTAAAAAATCTATGTCATGTTGGTCGGCATAATTTTCATAAACACTAAATAAAACAAATAGTTATAAAAGATAATATATATCACATCCGAATCATAGACAGGACGAGGGCCGACGGAGGTGGATACCAAAACCATCGCACTATATAATAACAAACAATAGTAAAAGTAAGAAAATAACACAAGTATCTATCTAAATCATACAAGTAAGAACTTTTTTCTTTTAGAAAGAAGATAAGAAGAAGAGGCTAACCACGATGGTACCGGCACCGAGATGGGCGCGGGCGTTTGACGGTGGTGAGGACGGGGACGGGACAGGATGGACCGCCAAACCTAGACAAATCTTGAGGAAAATGGAGCTTGGACAAGGAGCTTCGAGAGGAGAAAGCTTAAGTGTGGCTCGGGCATTTCATCGAACACCTCATGTGCATAGGAGGTGAGCTAGAGCACCACAAAGCTCTCCCACGTCCGGCCACTCGCGGAAAGGGGGTATATATAAGCCAACCATTGGTCCTGGTTTATGGCTGGAACCGGGACTATAGGCCAACCATTTGGACCCGGTTCCAGCCACAAACCGGGACCAATGGTTGTGGGCCAGGAGCAAGGCCCATTGGTCCCGGTTCGTGTCCGGAACCGGGACCAAAGGGGTCTGACGAACCGAGACCAATGGCCCACGAGGCCCGGCCAGCGCCCTGACCTCATGAACCGGGACCGATGCCCCCATGGGTCCCGGTTCGTGAGTGAATCGGGATTGATGGATTTCAGGCCTGAACCAAAGCCCTGTTTTCTACTAGTGATTATAACTTAAGTCTATTGGCCTTAGGGACTCGTCTTTATATACAGGTCGAGACCCTGGGCTTACAAGAGTCCGTGTCGTGCTACGATTCATGACCAACTATATCTCTAACTCGCCTTGCGTCCTCAGTAAGGAAACTCTAGGCGTCTTTCCACTTCTTGGGCCTTGAGTCGCCGTCTTCGGGTACTGGGGCGCAAACCGGCTAACTTGGTAAGCCGCCTTGCCGGTCTTGTTCCTCAGCGTCATAGCCCACCATGTGTATCGCTTACAAGATGCCATCAGGATGAACCGACCCAATAGGGCGAGTTATATTATAGGGTTATATCCCCAAAAGATTGCTTCATGATGATGCCATATTTGGCCGTTGTGAAGACTGCCTTGCCACCAATGGGAAGACGAGCACTAGGATCCTATGAGGGCAATAAATCCTACAACACAAATATTAGCAGACTAAGTTCTATCGTAGCAGCATAGGTTAGGCGATTTCACAGGTTAGATTCTAAACCGAGGCGCCATATGTTTACCAGCCTGATCAGTGTCACAACTAAGTGAGAAAAATGGGAGGGGAAGCACTTGCTATAGGTTTAGGAAGCAACCAAGTGTCATACCAGAAATAAGGATTGGAGCCATTGTTAGTCATGACAAATGATATATTTTGTAGGTTAGGAATGTGGTTATTGATGGTTTTGCGACGGAAGGTCTTATTAATTTTTGGTGCCAACAACCAAAACTAATTTGAAATTCAAACTTGATTGAACAGCAGTGGACTATCCGGAAGTTCTAGTAAATGTTCCAATATCACCGATCCCGATCTATCAACAACAACCACCGAATCAAGAAGCTCACCCATGCCCAACTGGCTTCCATAGACCACGAGCATGTGAGCATTTGAATAGAAAATGGGCAATGTTTTCGGCTCCCTCATGGTAAACAAGACATGCGCCATTCGAGCCTATGTGGCGGTTAGTAAATATAGACCTTATAGGGAATGTTCCATATAAACTTCTCTAGCAGAAAATCTGAACTTTACGTGGCACATTTAACTTCCAAAGACGCTCCATACTGCCAACGGGGTTGAGCTGCTCGGTCATGAGATCGTGTTTTCATGTGCCCCCAAAAATGCATCTATTGTAGATGGTAAGTTGTTCAAACTGAGAAAACCCCTGTTTTATTAACATGCCATGCAATAAAGTCATCTAATGCTTCATTGTTCAGAGGCATCTTTAGGATTCTGTTTACATCCACTGGATTGAAAATACTTGTAATCCACGCCTCATTCCAAGTGCCACTCAAAGGATCGATAAGCTCACTTACATAAGATAAAACTCCTTGACTTCGGGGTGATGTCATTTTTATGCATGGGATTGACAGAGCTGGGGAGCATATACTTACAATTACGAAGTTCCCTAGGAATCGAGGCCTACAGAGATCCAAAGTTTTTCCTCATGACACTATCGGAACTGACATTCCACTAAAACTCTTTTCAGTGTCTTTCAAAACATTCAAGACTTCATATTTTTTATGAGTTTCCAAAAACACAAATTTAAAAACAATCTTGAATTTAAACAATCTTCATAAATTTTAAAATTCTACACGGATGTGAAATCTACAATTATTCATATTTTGAAAAAAAGGATATAAAATGTTTGTAAATTTAAACAATTCTCACGAATATAAAACATATCCATATTTTTTTCAAGTTCATAGGTTAAAAATATATATTTCCGAATGCAATTTTTCTGAAGGATTTATATTATGTTCCTAAATTTCTAAAAATATTCATGAATCAAACAAAATGTAAACCAAAAATAAATCAACTAGAAAATAAAACTTGAAACAAACCAACAGAAAAAAGAGAGAATAAAACCTTCTCAAAACCGGAACGACCTGACTGCATGACAAACCCGGTTCCACCACCACGGGGTCTGCGTTTGTTCGACCACCTTTATGGTACACACGAAATATGTACTGCCATGATAAGCTTTGGGAGAAAAAAAACACCAAATTAACAGTTCAAAAAAAGTCAAATTAGTTCCAAAACTAGAGAACGGCACAGTAAAAAGCATCTGTTATCCTCCGGTAGATGTGTATAGCCGAATACCCTCACCTATGTATGTGCAGGTATTTAGATATCCACAAGATGGATGGCACGTGCACATTTTTTTCCAAAAGGAGAAAGAACCACCTCCCTCTGCATCAGGGCAATGCATGCAGCTATTTTGATTATTCATTAAGACCTTACAAAATAATATGTTAAGAAATTTGAAGCCACCATCTTAACAATAACTGTCACTACTCCTATCAACTTGATAAAGGGGTTCAGATTGTTAGGGCCGCATACCCCGACCTCACACCAAAGTCTAATATCTAATTTCGAAGGCCTCAATCAAACCGAATTGCCGGGTCTGGGTTACACATCTAATGTGCGCATACATTACTCGAATACCCGCGGGGCAGCACGACATACACCAGGACAAACGATCCCTCCATCTCATTCTAGCCAGCTTACATAGTGGTATTTGTTTTGATTTTGAAAATGCTTCCATATCATCCCACGAGGCGTACTTTTTTTTGAGGGAAGGCCATCATGTCATGCTTTATTGATCAAACAAAGGCATTGCATCATCCACAAATGTCGAGACCAGGCAGCTCAGGGGATCCGTAGTCCAACTAAGAGAAGTCTTATTACAAAAGGAGTAATTAGCAAGCACAACGTTGCTTTATTAAGAGAACGAGAACCATGTTTTAAAGGCGACCTTCCCGATCAAAGTAGACTCATCCATACACTCCGCAATAATTGTTGCCGTTGCATCTCACCAAATAGGTTGGCCGTCACAAAAGTTTATAATGTTCAATGAGTCCAATTCAGCTTCCACCCGAGTGAACACCAGTGAGTTTGCAAAGGTTAGACCATCCCTCGGTGCCATTGCTTCGGCCATCATAGCATCAGATGTATGGGGTATATAGATACACTATGCAGCCAAGAAATTACCATTTTCATCTCTGATAGCAGCCGGCTTGTTCTATAAAAAAGGCCGCGTCAACATTCAATTTCACGAACCCAATATCAGGTTTCATCCATCTCAGTGGATTTGACATGCTTCCGGTGTGATTTGCTTCATGAAAATTGCTAGCTATTGCCAATACCGATGTATGCCATCTTATAGGTGGTGGTGGGTTACCATCATGTGTAATTTCTAGACCGATCCATCATAGATACCAGCAGGCAACCATCAACGCTTGTTTTACATGTAAGTTTAGTTTGATAGGAAGGGTCATATCTGGCGCATGGAGCAAATGCTGAAGGATGACCGAGCCCGAGCGATCCACCCTCATTGCTTCTTGTATTATACCTGACATACCAAGGTGTTCTCTTAGCTCTCTAGCATTGCAGCAATCGAACAGGAGGTGACGAACATCTCCCGCGTCTTGGTGACAAATAGGGCAAGGCACCATTTGTTCCCACATGCTTAGTAGCGAGAACTAACTTAGCGGTATGATCCCATGCAGAGCCCACCAATAAAAAATCTGAATTTTACGTGGAACCTTCTGTTTCCAAAGCATGCTCCAAACTGCCGGAATTTCCGAACCACTGGGCATTGAATCTCTGTTGCATGGCCCTAAAAAGTATGGCTACGGAATCCTCAAAGGCGCCATATTTCACAGAAATTTATAGCATTCTGTTTGCGTCTACTGGGTTGAATATTGATCTAACCAAATCATCACCCCACCTTCCGGTCATGGGATCAATAAGATCATTTACTGTTGTGAACAGAGCTTGTCCCCTGTTCCAAACAACTTGCCTGTCTGGACTTGTAGGAATCCCCCGAGGCATATCTGGCAAAAGGGAATCAGTTTGAACAGGAGGGTGAGGCCATAAAGCCAAAGTGCTTGTTCTTTTTCGGTGGGGACCTTCGAAGATTCTGATAACCATCCTCACCTCTTCCACCAAACGAACGACCGACAACTAGGTGGGGCCCGTTACATGCTTGTTTTTTTACGTAGAGATTTTTTGACTGCGTCTATTCGTAGAAAAGGAAAAGAAGGCAAGTATACCCATCATCTAAGCTCCCATGAACAAGTTCATGGATAATATAACCATGATAAATTACGACAAGCCAATGTAGTCTTATAATAAAAATCCGATACTCAGGACGTTCATGGAACAGTATGGCTAGGTAAGTACGTAGTTCACCGACGAAACATCACAGGGTGGTAAAATTAAACGATCGATTAGAGATGGTAATAGATACTGAGTATATGCAGAAGGCCTAGTTGGCGACCATTGGCACCGGTCCGCCGCCGCCGCCGCCGCTCCCGCTCCCGCCGCGCTTCACTTGGCGGTTTCCGCCGGCGTTCCTCTTCGGCCCATCCTCGTCGTCGTCGTCCCCACGCTTCCTTTTCTTGAGACTCGAGATGCCCGGGCCCCCCTTTTCGCCGCGACGTCACCGTAGAAGGTAGGCCAGCCCGCCGGTAGCGGCGACCCCAAGGATCACGGCCACGGCCATGGCATTGTTGCGGAAGTAGGATGGCGTCGCCTCCAATATCTCTTGGAGCAAGTCCCCATCGCCCAGAGCTGCATCGGACGCGGTATCGTTGGCGCCGCTTCCGGTATTAGCCATAGTGGACAGCACCTCGGGAGGCACGCCGCCACCGCCGCCCGACACGGACGGGTTGTTGACCCGGCCCGGCGCAGCCGTAGCTCGGGCGAGGATTTGTATCAGCTCGTTGGGGACGAGGACCCCCTCGCCGGTCTCGTGGAGATGGGCAGGGAAGAGGTTCCGGCAAACGCCGGACACGGCCGCCGAGGCGGTGTTCGTGACCGTGGATGCGATGATGCCTCCGCCGCCCGCAGCTGTAGCCAGGATGTCCCAGAGGGGCCCGGTAACGCCAGAGCTTGCCGGAGGGGGTGGCAGACCGGGCTGGAGATAAAGCTGGAGACGGATCCGGCGGCAGCCACGGTGCCGCGGACCACGGAGTTGACGGTTGCAGCAGCCGGGGCGTTGGCCTGCGGAAGACCGAGAGCAGGGCGATGCCAACGCTCCCCACCGGCTGCTGGATGCCGGCCTACAGATCTTGCCCCACTGAGAGGAACGCCTCAATCGCTAGATCCTCGGGGCTCCGGTTCTGGTTCTGAATCTTGCAGAGCGCATCAAACAAGCTGGCGAAGTTCTTTTCGAATTGGCGTTCGAAGAAGCGAACTGTGGCCGGGAACCAGGACAACGCTCGCGATTTAGGGCAGCTGATCTCGAAGTTGATGTGGAGGAGGAGGAGGAGGGAAGAGAAAGTGACGGGCGGAAGCTTATATAGCGTGTTATTGGGTAGGGCTAGCTGTTGCTATGATCAAACGGGGTGGAGACCGTACGAGCTTCTGCTGTGGGCGAATGTTGATTCACCAAGTGTCAGTCAATGATGAGCGGAGGCTACCTACTCCTGCTCCCAACTGTTGTGTCTCCTGTATCAACGTCAAAAGCTGCCCCAGAAAGAGAAAAGACAACCGAATCCGTCAATGCCTCAACAGTTTCTCCACTCATGACTTTTACAAAAACTTCATACAGCAAGCAGAAATCATGGGAGAAAAAATCTCATACATTCATATATTGACTACACATGATATGTTTTCTGGCACCGCCACTGCCTCGATTGGTTTGAAGGGTGTTGCACTGTGCAGGCATGTTTATCCCTGTGTGAGTGCATGTCACAGTGTCAGTGTGTGTTCTGTAGCTAATTTTCAGTTCTAAAAACCTTGTTTCGTACTAATATTTATATTTATAACCTGGGCATGAAATTCCTATTCTAAATACCAGAAAAAAGTTCCGTATTCCAAACACCAATTCCCTTTTGTCAATGCTGCCAATCGCCTCCCAGAAAACGAGGATCGGGCACGCATCCCGTGCCCAGCGCGCGCCAAACCACCCCGGCCTCCCGTGCGGGGTGCGCTGACGTAATCCCGTCAGTAGCTATGTCTCTCTGTTTTCCTGAGCAGGCAGAGACCTGTCCTCGCGCAGATTAGACCATCTTTTGAACAGAAGGAAAGCAAGGGCACGACGTCGCGGTGCAGCGCGACGCCCGCGTGCCGGCGTGGTGTATCTCTTCCTTCTTCTTCAAAGGGGACTAATCTGCGTCGGCGCGCCGGCCGAAATTTTCGGCCGGTTGCGCACGAGCCGTCGGATCGCAGTCCGTTAACCATCAGATCGAGCCATGCATAAAAAAACCGTCAATGTAGCACAAACATAAACAACGATGTAGTAATTTTTGGCAATAGATACATCAAAAACGTGATTGCAGCAAAATCATCGTCGTCATCACGCGAGGTCGCAACATCGCCTTGATGGATGTAGCAAAAAAATAGCCGTTAGTAGCAAAATGCAACTACGGTTGCAGCTTTCCTTGCTATGCAGATCCGATTGAAGCTTTTTCTGTTTATGGTTGAAACTTTATTGAACAAAGTTTGAAGCTTTTTTAGATGACGGTTGCAACACTTGTATACGCGCGATCACAACCATGGCAGCAAGCGACGAGGACGACCGGCGGCGGTGCACAGAGGCGGCAGCAGCGCAGGGGCTTGGCACCGTTAGCCTGGGCCGGTGGCTATCACTGCTCGCCGGGGTTATGCGCCCATCGCAGCTCGCCATCGCCGCTCCACATGTAGCGCGGGCATGCACCACAAGATGTGCGTGCGTCCCATGATGCGCGAGCGAGCTTCGGCCGGCGTGTCGGCGTTAAACGTTTCGCTTTATAGAAACCATGGGGATGTGAGGGGACGTGACAGAAACTGGGGTGGTGCCACGAAGGCAGAGCGGAACGCTTAGAAGCGAAACACCTTTTTAGACAGGGAAACATTTAACGCCGCCACGCCGGCCGAAGCTTTGGCCGGTCGCTCGCGTGTCGTTGGATGCACGCACATATTGCGGAGCATGCCCACGCTACATGCGGAGCGGCGATGGGCACCGGCCGAAGCTCGCTCGCGTGTCGTTGGATGCACGCACATATTGCGGAGCATGCCCACGCTACATGCGGAGCGGCGATGGGCGCATAACCCCGGCGAGCGGCGACGGCCACCGGCCCCGGCAAACGACGCCAAGCCCCTACGCTGTTAGCGCCTCTGCGCACCGCCGCCGGTCGTCCTCGTCACCTGCTGCCATGGCTGTGCTCGCGCGTATACAAGTGTTGCAACCGTCATCTAAAAAGCTTCAAACGTTGTTAAAAAAAGCTTCAACCATAAACGGAAAAAGCTTCAATCAGATTTGCCCAGCAAGGAAAGCTGTAACCGTAGTTGCATTTTGCTACTACCGGCTATTTTTTTGCTACATCCATCAAGGCGGTGTTGCGAACTCGCGCGATGACGACGACGATTTTGCTACAACCACATTTTTGCTGCATCCGTTGCCAGAAATTGCTACATCGTGCTTCTGTTTTTGCTACATTGACATTTTTTGCTGCATGGCTCGATCCGACAGTCAACGGACTGCGATCTGACGGCTCGCTGAAAGCACATTTGCTTCCTTGGTGGTTTTGGTAATTAATAACAACATATATGTCATTTAACTAATGTTTCCACCATGTATATTTCAGGAAAAGTTCAATGATAGGGATGGCAAAAGGATTGTGGAATTACCCCAAGATTCAAGGAAATAGGTTGGTCAAACTTCAAGGAAGAGGACTCTATATTTTAAATTTGTGAGAAATCACTTTGAGTCCATAAGAAAACCAATACTATTAAATGGGGTAAAGTTTTAATGATGGACAATATGCTCAAAAGTGCACAATGTGACAAGTCACCAAAACATCCACAAACTCTCCCACCAATGTCTGTCCAAAGCCATATATGCAAAATCGATGCAACCAACATTCCTATCCCGGTGCTACCGATTCTAAAACCTAGACAGACCCAGCCAAACACTAACACTTCGGTGCAACCAACATTGCATTCGGTGCCATCGAGTTGGGTTGCCAAGTTACTGGTATGCAGATTTCTCATTTTCGGTCCCACCAAAATGGTGAATCGGCGTCACCGAATTTGGCAAATATGACCGTTGGTCACCTTGTCGTTGCAACCGAGATTTGTATATCGGTCTTACCGAGATTCAAAAGTTACTAACTTTAAGTCACTTCGGTACCACCGAGAATTACACATCGGTGTCACTGAGTCTGACTTATTGTGTGTAACGGTTGGATTTTTGGAGATGGCTATATATACCGCAATGCACCGCATACCGAGCATGGGTTCAAATCCTCGTACGCACTACGATAGAGGATGGAGTCAATAGGTCATGCATGTATCTTCTGCACCTCCAATCCTAGAGGGCATACAACCTTCTTTGCTGCGTACATACTGTCGAGCAATTCATTATCCTTTGGAAGATTCTTCAATATTTTCAGTAGCTTCTGAAATCCTTTGTCACGTACACCATTCTCTGCCTTCCACTGCAACAATTCTAGTGTGGTACCGAGCTTTGTGTTGCCAACTTCGTAATTGGGGTACAATCCTTCTTTGTGATCCTCTAACATGCAATCGAACTTCAACTTCTCCTTTTCACTTTCGCATTGTCTCTTTGCATCAACAATGACCCGACGAATATCATCATTGGGCACATCGTTTGGTTCCTCTTGGTCTTCAGCTTCCTTCGTTGTAGCATCACCGTATTCAAGAGGCACATAGTTGTCATCATCCTATTCTTCTTCGTTGTCTTTAATCGTAACCCCTCTTTCTTCGTACTTGGTCCAAACATCATAGTGTGACATAAAACCCTTCTCAAGCAGGTGGAAGAGTAGGGTTTTAGAGTTGGAGAAAGCCTTTGTATTCTCACAGACAGTACATGGACAATGCATAAAACCATTCTGGTTGTTTGCCTCAGCCGCTTCGAGAAAATTATGCAGGCCCTTAATATACTCAGAGGTGCGTCGGTCACCGTACATCCATTGCCGGTTCATCTGCGTGCGTTATATAATAAAGTGTATTAAACACCATTACAGAATATCATGAATAGAGAAGTCACCAAATTAATAGAAAGTTCATACATAGTTCTCGTTACTGAACAACATAATGCTCTCTAGAGCATCTAATTAAAACATACATTGAAACTATGTAAAAAATTTAAATGCAACAACAAATGCGATCATAACGGCAACTAAGGTATCAATTGATCCAACGACATAATGATACCAAGCCTCAGTATGAATGACATATTTTCTAATCCTTCTAATCTTCAAGCGCATTGCATCCATTTTGATCTTGTGATCATCGACGACATCGGCAACATGCAACTCCAACTTCATCTTTTCCTCTTCAACTCTTTGTAATTTTTCTTTCAAGTAATTGTTTTCTTTTTCAACCAAATTTAACTTCTCGACAAGAATTTCTATGTCGGTTGGAATTTTTGGTTCACATACCTCCTAGATTAAAAAATCTATGTCATGTTGGTCGGCATAATTTTCATAAACACTAAATAAAACAAATAGTTATAAAAGATAATATATATCACATCCGAATCATAGACAGGACGAGGGCAGACGGAGGCGGATACCAAAACCATCACACTATATAATAACAAACAATAGTAAAAGTAAGAAAATAACACAAGTATCTATCTAAATCATACAAGTAAGAACTTTTTTCTTTTAGAAAGAAGATAAGAAGAAGAGGCTAACCACGATGGTACCGGCACCGAGATGGGCGCGGGCGTTCGACGGCGGTGAGGACGGGGACGGGACAGGATGGACCGCCAAACCTAGACAAATCTTGAAGAAAATGGAGCTTGGACAAGGAGCTTCGAGAGGAGAAAGCTTAAGTGTGGCTCGGGCATTTCATCGAACACCTCATGTGCATAGGAGGTGAGCTAGAGCACCACAAAGCTCTCCCACGTCCGGCCACTCGCGAAAAGGGGGTATATATAAACCAACCATTGGTCCTGATTTGTGGCTGGAACCGGGACTATAGGCCAACCATTTGGACCTGGTTCCAGCCACAAACCGGGACCAATGGTTGTGGGCCAGGAGCGAGGCCCATTGGTCCCGGTTCGTGTCCGGAACCGGGACCAAAGGGGTCTGACGAACCGAGACCAATGGCCCACGAGGCCCGGCCAGCGCCCTGACCTCATGAACCGGGACCGATGCCCCCATGGGTCCCGGTTCGTGAGTGAATCGGGATTGATGGATTTCAGGCCTGAACCAAAGCCCTGTTTTCTACTAGTGATTATAACTTAAGTCTATTTGCCTTAGGGACTCGTCTTTATATACAGGTCGAGACCCTGGGCTTACAAGAGTCCGTGTTGTGCTACGATTCGTGACCAACTATATCTCTAACTCGCCTTGCCTCCTAAGTAAGGAAACTCTAGGCGACTTTCCAGTTCTTGGGCCTTGAGTCGCCGTCTTCGGGTATTGGGGCGCAAACCGGCTTACTTGGTAAGCCGCCTTGCCGGTCTTGTTCCTCAGCGTCATAGCCCACCATGTGTATCGCTTACAAGACGCCATCAGGATGAACCGACCCAATAGGGTGAGTTATATTATAGGGTTATATCCCCAAAAGATTGCTTCATGATGATGCCATATTTGGCCGTTGTGGAGAGTGCCTTGCCACCAATGAGAAGACGAGCATTGGGATCCGATGAGGGCAATAAATCCTACAACACAAATATTAGCAGACTAAGTTCTATCGTAGCAGCATAGGTTAGGCGATTTCACAGGTTAGATTCTAAACCAAGGCGCCATATGTTTACCAGCCTGATCAGTGTCACAACTGAGTGAGAAAAAAGGGAGGGGAAGCACTTGCTATAGGTTTAGGAAGCAACCAAGTGTCATACCAGAAATAAGGATTGGAGCCATTGTTAGTCATGACAAATGATATATTTTGTAGGTTAGGAATGTGGTTATTTATGGTTTTGCGACGGAAGGTCTTATTAATTTTTGGTGACACAAAGGGTGTTGGGGGGTGTTGTAGACTAATCCAAATATCCAATGAAGCTATGGTGATAGAGTTAGGAAATAGAGATTTGACAATAAATTTCTTAAGAACGACTCTGTTTTTGCTGATGCAGGATTTTAAGCCCTATAGGCCGCCTTTCAATACATGCATGTAATAGTACGTAGGCAATTTTCCCATGCACCACCTACAAGGTTAATCAAGAGATCGGCTAGTGCACGCGTGCACTAGTCTCATGTGTATCCTGCCCTTATCATTTATTTGCATATTATTGATGTATTTTTTTTATAAACTTCCCATGCAATATTGTTTCAAAGAAGAGAAGTTAAATACTTGTGCATAGTATTAAAGAGAAAGGAAGAAGAAGACACACGGAAGAATATATGTATCCACAGGGACTAGTTCATGCATGCACTTGCTGATCTCTTGATTAGCCTTGTACATGGTGCATGGGAAAACTATGTACGTTCTATTACATGCATGTATTGAAAGGCTATGCCTATAGCAATGGAATATACACTTGTGACCGATGGGTGCCACTTTAGCAGTATACACAACGCCCGGTACATACGAATATGTATCTGAATATCTGTACGGCTTAGCCAACATCTCTTTTCTTGTTGTTGAGGGAAGACCATCATGGCTAATATTGAATCGAATAAAAATTATATCGTTTGCGAGCTTGCTGAGGATGCAGTCAGGTGGCTCGTTCAACCAAAAAGAAGAAAACTGATTACATAATTAAGCTTAGCTAGTACATGCACCACTTCATTAGACAAAAAACAATGCCTAAAAAGGACCTCCCAAACTGTTGTTGAAATGCCCACACACTTTTGCAAGGATTTACAGCCGCCGAATCCCACCATCCAGTTTGTCTGGTATAATTATTAATGACTTGAAGAGAATCGGATTCTGCCTCAACTTGGTGAAAACCAAGTGAATTCGCAAGTCTTAATCCATCTTGCATGGCCATAACTTCTACAGTAACCACATCTACAACATTGGTAGTATAAACACACCAATGCTATATATGTGGTTACTATAAAGCAGGATGGAAACCTTTTTCGATATCTGCAGCATTGGGTTCGAATTTGCATTGGGCTGCGAAGAAGTTACTTTTATCATTGCAAAGGACCGCCACAATCGCCCCCATCCCTGCATCCTCAAAGAAGGCAACGTCTACATTAACGTTCACTTTCACGTACCTTGGATCAGGCTTACTCCATTTGTGTTGACGGACCACATAATTTTGAGAGAAAATGTTGTGCTAATTGCTTGCTATGCTTAAAACAGACATTGTCCATCTCACAATGGGAGGGACACAATCGTTGTTAGTAATACGGCGTTGGATCCAGCAGAGGTGTCAACAACCAAAACTAGTTTGAAATTCAGACTTGATCGAACAGCAGTGGACTATCCGAAAGTTCTAGTAAATGTTCCAATATCACCGATCCCGATCTATCAACAACAACCACCGAATCAATAAGCTCAGCCATGCCCAACCGGCTTCCATAGACCACGAGCATGTGAGCATTTGAATAGAAAATGGGCAATGTCTTTGGCTCCCTCATGGCAAACAAGACATGCGCCATCCGAGCCTATGTGGCGGTTAGTAAGTATATACAACTTCTCTAGCAGAAAATCCAAACTTTACGTGGCACATTTAACTTCCAAAGACTGCTCCATACTGCCAACGGGGTTGAGCTGCTCGGTCGTGAGATCGTGTTTTCATGTGCCCCCCAAAAATGCATCTATTGTAGATGGTAAGTTGTTCAAACTGAGAAAACCCCTGTTTTATTAACATGCCATGCAATAAAGTCATCGAATGCTTGATTGTTCAGAGGTATCTGTAGGATTCTGTTTACATCTACTGGATTGAAAATACTTGTAATCCGCGCCTCATTCCAAGTGCCACTCAAAGGATCGATAAGCTCACTTACATAAGATAAAACTCCTTGACTTTGGGGTGATGTCATTTTTATGCATGGGATTGACGGAGCTGGGGAGCATATACTTACAATTACGAAGCTCCCTAGGAATCGAGGCCTACAGAGATCCAAAGTTTTTCCTCATGACACTATCTGAACTGACATTCCACTAAAACTCTTTTCAGTTTCTTTCAAAACATTCAAGAATTCATATTTTTTATGAGTTTCCAAAAACACAAATTTAAAAACAATCTTTAATTTAAACAATCTTCATAAATTTTAAAATTCTACACGGATGAGAAAAAAATATATATTCATGAATTCTAAAAATTGTATGTGAAATCTACAATTATTCATATTTTGAAAAAAAGGATATAAAATGTTTGTAAATTTAAACAATTCTCACGAATGTAAAACTATCCATATTTTTTTCAAGTTGATAAGTTAAAAATATATATTTCTGAATGCGATTTTTCTGAAGGATTTATATTATGTTCCTAAATTTCTAAAAATATTCATGAATCAAACAAAATGTAAACCAAAAATAAATCAACTAGAAAATAAAACTTGAAACAAACCAACAGAAAAAGAGAGAATAAAACCTTCTCAAAACCGGAACGACCTGACTGCATGACAAACCCGGTTCCACCACCACGGGGTCTGCGTTTGTTCGACCACCTTTATGGTACACACGAAATATGTACTGCCATGATAAGCTTTGGGAGAAAAAAAACACCAAATTAACAGTTCAAAAAAAGTCAAATTAGTTCCAAAACTAGAGAACGGCACAGTAAAAAGCATCTGTTATCCTCCGGTAGATGTGTATAGCCGAATACCCTCACCTATGTATGTGCAGGTATTTAGATATCCACAAGATGGATGGCACGTGCACATTTTTTTTCAAAAGGAGAAAGAACCACCTCCCTCTGCATCAGGGCAATGCATGCAGCTATTTTGATTATTCATTAAGACCTTACAAAATAATATGTTAAGAAATTTGAAGCCACCATCTTAACAATAACTGTCACTACTCCTATCAACTTGATAAAGGGGTTCAGATTGTTAGGGCCGCATACCCCGACCTCAGACCAAAGTCTAATATCTAATTTCGAAGGCCTCAATCAAACCGAATTGCCGGGTCTGGGTTACACATCTAATGTGCGCATACATTACTCGAATACCCGCGGGGCAGCACGACATACACCAGGACAAACGATCCCTCCATCTCATTCTAGCCAGCTTACATAGTGGTATTTGTTTTGATTTTGAAAATGCTTCCATATCATCCCACGAGGCGTACTTTTTTTTGAGGGAAGGCCATCATGTCATGCTTTATTGATCAAACAAAGGCATAGCATCATCCACAAATGTCGAGACCAGGCAGCTCAGGGGATCCGTAGTCCAACTAAGAGAAGTCTTATTACAAAAGGAGTAATTAGCAAGCACAACGTTGCTTTATTAAGAGAACGAGAACCATGTTTTAAAGGCGACCTTCCCGATCAAAGTAGACTCATCCATACACTCCGCAATAATTGTTGCCGTTGCATCTCACCAAATAGGTTGGCCGTCACAAAAGTTTATAATGTTCAGTGAGTCCAATTCAGCTTCCACCCGAGTGAACACCAGTGAGTTTGCAAAGGTTAGACCATCCCTCGTTGCCATTGCTTCGGCCATCATAGCATCAGATGTATGGGGTATATAGATACACTATGCAGCCAAGAAATTACCATTTTCATCTCTGATAGCAGCCGGCTTGTTCTATAAAAAAGGCCGCGTCAACATTCAATTTCACGAACCCAATATCAGGTTTCATCCATCTCAGTGGATTTGACATGCTTCCGGTGTGATTTGCTTCATGAAAATTGCTAGCTATTGCCAATACCGATGTATGCCATCTTATAGGTGGTGGTGGGTTACCATCATGTGTAATTTCTAGACCGATCCATCATAGATACCAGCAGGCAACCATCAACACTTGTTTTACATGTAAGTTTAGTTTGATAGGAAGGGTCATATCTGGCGCATGGAGCAAATGCTGAAGGATGACCGAGCCCGAGCGATCCACCCTCATTGCTTCTTGTATTATACCTGACATACCAAGGTGTTCTCTTAGCTCTCTAGCATTGCAGCAATCGAACAGGAGGTGACGAACATCTCCCGCGTCTTGGTGACAAATAGGGCAAGGCACCATTTGTTCCCACATGCTTAGTAGCGAGAACTAACTTAGCGGTATGATCCCATGCAGAGCCCACCAATAAAAAATCTGAATTTTACGTGGAACCTTCTATTTCCAAAGCATGCTCCAAACTGCCGGAATTTCCGAACCACTGGGCATTGAATCTCTGTTGCATGGCCCTGAAAAGTATGGCTACGGAATCCTCAAAGGCGCCATATTTCACAGGAATTTATAGCATTCTGTTTGCGTCTACTGGGTTGAATATTGATCTAACCAAATCATCACCCCACCTTTCGGTCATGGGATCAATAAGATCATTTACTGTTGTGAACAGAGCTTGTCCCCTGTTCCAAACAACTTGCCTGTCTGGACTTGTAGGAATCCCCCGAGGCATATCTGGCAAAAGGGAATCAGTTTGAACAGGAGGGTGAGGCCATAAAGCCAAAGTGCTTGTTCTTTTTCGGTGGGGCCCTTCGAAGATTCTGATAACCATCCTCACCTCTTCCACCAAACGAACGACCGGCAACTAGGTGGGGCCCGTTACATGCTTGTTTTTTTACGTAGAGATTTTTTGACTGCGTCTATTCGTAGAAAAGCAAAAGAAGGCAAGTATACCCATCATCTAAGCTCCCATGAACAAGTTCATGGATAATATAACCATGATAAATTACGACAAGCCAATGTAGTCTTATAATAAAAATCCGATACTCAGGACGTTCATGGAACAGTATGGCTAGGTAAGTACGTAGTTCACCGACGAAACATCACAGGGTGGTAAAATTAAACGATCGATTAGAGATGGTAATAGATACTGAGTATATGAAGAAGGCCTAGTTGGCGACCACTGGCACCGGTCCGCCGCCGCCGCCGCCGCTCCCGCTCCCACCGCGCTTCACTTGGCGGTTTCCGCCGGCGTTCCTCTTCGGCCCTTCCTCGTCGTCGTCGTCCCCACGCTTCCTTTTCTTGAGACTCGAGATGCCCGGGCCCCCCTTTTTGCCGCGACGTCACCGTAGAAGGTAGGCCAGCCCGCCAGTAGCGGCGACCCCAAGGATCACGGCCACGGCCATGGCATTGTTGCGGAAGTAGGATGGCGTCGCCTCCAATATCTCTTGGAGCAAGTCCCCATCGCCCAGAGCTGCATCGGACGCGGTATCGTTGGCGCCGCTTCCGGTATTAGCCACAGTGGACAGCACCTCGG
This sequence comes from Hordeum marinum, assembly GCA_022496015.1. Classification (NCBI taxonomy): domain Eukaryota; kingdom Viridiplantae; phylum Streptophyta; class Magnoliopsida; order Poales; family Poaceae; genus Hordeum; species Hordeum marinum. The sequence continues at coordinate 82,609,230 of CM039674.1, forward strand.
GAGGCACGCCGCCACCGCCGCCCGACACGGACGGGTTGTTGACTCGGCCCGGCGCAGCCGTAGCTCGGGCGAGGATTTGTATCAGCTCGTTGGGGACGAGGACCCCCTCGCCGGTCTCGTGGAGATGGGCAGGGAAGAGGTTCCGACAAACGCCGGACACGGCCGCCAAGGCGGTGTTCGTGACCGTGGATGCGATGATGCCTCCGCCGCCCGCAGCTGTAGCCAGGATGTCCCAGAGGGGCCCGGTAACGCCAGAGCTTGCCGGAGGGGGTGGCAGACCGGGCTGGAGATAAAGCTGGAGACGGATCTGGCCGCAGCCACGGTGCCCCGGACCACGGAGTTGGCGGCTGCAGCGGCCGGGGCGTTGGCCTGCGGAAGACCGAGAGCAGGGCGATGCCAACGCTCCCCACCGGCTGCTGGATGCCGGCCTGCGGATCTTGCCCCACTGAGAGGAACGCCTCAATCGCTAGATCCTCGGGGCTCCGGTTCTGGTTCTGAATCTTGTAGAGCGCATCAAACAAGCTGGCGAAGTTCTTTTCGAACTGGCGTTCGAAGAAGCGAACTGTGGCCGGGAACCAGGACAACGCTCGCGATTTAGGGCAGCTGATCTCGAAGTTGATGTGGAGGAGGAGGAGGAGGGAAGAGAAAGTGACGGGCGGAAGCTTATATAGCGTGTTATTAGGTAGGGCTAGCTGTTGCTATGATCAAACGGGGTGGAGACCGTACGAGCTTCTGCTGTGGGCGAATGTTGATTCACCAAGTGTCAGTCAATGATGAGCGGAGGCTACCTACTCCTGCTCCCAACTGTTGTGTCTCCTGTATCAACGTCAAAAGCTGCCCCAGAAAGAGAAAAGACAACCGAATCCGTCAATGCCTCAACAGTTTCTCCACTCATGACTTTTACAAAAACTTCATACAGCAAGCAGAAATCATGGGAGAAAAAATCTCATACATTCATATATTGACTACACATGATATGTTTTCTGGCACCGCCACTGCCTCGATTGGTTTGAAGGGTGTTGCACTGTGCAGGCATGTTTATCCCTGTGTGAGTGCATGTCACAGTGTCAGTGTGTGTTCTGTAGCTAATTTTCAGTTCTAAAAACCTTGTTTCGTACTAATATTTATATTTATAACCTGGGCATGAAATTCCTATTCTAAATACCAGAAAAAAGTTCCGTATTCCAAACACCAATTCCCTTTTGTCAATGCTGCCAATCGCCTCCCAGAAAACGAGGATCGGGCACGCATCCCGTGCCCAGCGCGCGCCAAACCACCCCGGCCTCCCGTGCGGGGTGCGCTGACGTAATCCCGTCAGTAGCTATGTCTCTCTGTTTTCCTGAGCAGGCAGAGACCTGTCCTCGCGCAGATTAGACCATCTTTTGAACAGAAGGAAAGCAAGGGCACGACGTCGCGGTGCAGCGCGACGCCCGCGTGCCGGCGTGGTGTATCTCTTCCTTCTTCTTCAAAGGGGACTAATCTGCGTCGGCGCGCCGGCCGAAATTTTCGGCCGGTTGCGCACGAGCCGTCGGATCGCAGTCCGTTAACCATCAGATCGAGCCATGCATAAAAAAAACCGTCAATGTAGCACAAACATAAACAACGATGTAGTAATTTTTGGCAATAGATACATCAAAAACGTGATTGCAGCAAAATCATCGTCGTCATCACGCGAGGTCGCAACATCGCCTTGATGGATGTAGCAAAAAAATAGCCGTTAGTAGCAAAATGCAACTACGGTTGCAGCTTTCCTTGCTATGCAGATCCGATTGAAGCTTTTTCTGTTTATGGTTGAAACTTTATTGAACAAAGTTTGAAGCTTTTTTAGATGACGGTTGCAACACTTGTATACGCGCGATCACAACCATGGCAGCAAGCGACGAGGACGACCGGCGGCGGTGCACAGAGGCGGCAGCAGCGCAGGGGCTTGGCACCGTTAGCCTGGGCCGGTGGCTATCACTGCTCGCCGGGGTTATGCGCCCATCGCAGCTCGCCATCGCCGCTCCACATGTAGCGCGGGCATGCACCACAAGATGTGCGTGCGTCCCATGATGCGCGAGCGAGCTTCGGCCGGCGTGTCGGCGTTAAACGTTTCGCTTTATAGAAACCATGGGGATGTGAGGGGACGTGACAGAAACTGGGGTGGTGCCACGAAGGCAGAGCGGAACGCTTAGAAGCGAAACACCTTTTTAGACAGGGAAACATTTAACGCCGCCACGCCGGCCGAAGCTTTGGCCGGTCGCTCGCGTGTCGTTGGATGCACACACATCTTGCGGAGCATGCCCACGCTACATGCGGTGCGGCGACGGGCGAATAACCCCGGCGAGCGGCGACGGCCACCGGCCCCGGCAAACGGCGCCAAGCCCCTATGCTGCTGGCGCATCTGCGCACCGCCGCCGGTCGTTCTCGTCACCTGCTGCCATGGCTGTGCTCGCGCGTATACAAGTGTTGCAACCGTCATCTAAAAAGCGTCAAACGTTGTTAAAAAAAGCTTCAACCATAAACGGAAAAAGCTTCAATCAGATTTGCCCAGCAAGGAAAGCTGCAACCGTAGTTGCATTTTGCTACTACCGGCTATTTTTTGCTACATCCATCAAGGCGGTGTTGTGAACTCGCGCGATGACGACGACGATTTTGCTACAACTACCTTTTTGCTGCATCCGTTGCCAGAAATTGCTACATCGTTGCTTCTGTTTTTGCTACATTGACATTTTTTGCTGCATGGCTCGATCCGACAGTCAGCGGACCGCGATCCGACAGCTCGCCGAAAGCACATTTGCTTCCTTGGTGGTTTTGGTAATTAATAACAACATATATGTCATTGAACTAATGTTTCCACCAAGTATATTTCAGGAAAAGTTCAATGATAGGGATGGAAAAAGGATTGTGGAATTACCCCAAGATTCAAGGAAATAGGTTGGTCAAACTTCAAGGAAGAGGACTCTATATTTAAATTATTGAGAAATCACTTCGAGTCCATAAAAAAACTAATACTATTAAATGGGGTAAAGTTTTAATGATGAACAATATGCTCAAAAGTGCGCAATGTGACAAGTCACCAAAACATCCACAAACTCTCCCACCAATGTCTGTCCAAAGCCATATATGCAAAACGATGCAACCAACATTCCTATCCCGGTGCTACCGATTCTAAAACCTAGACACACCCAGCCAAACACTAACAGTTCGGTGCAACCAACATTGCATTCGGTGCCATCGAGTTGGGTTGCCAAGTTACTGGTATGCAGATTTCTCATTTCCGGTCCCACCGAAATGGTGAATCGGCGTCACCGAATTTGGCAAATATGACCGTTGGTCACCTTGTCGTTGCAACCGAGATTTGTATATCGGTCTTACCGAGATTCAAAAGTTACTAAATTTAAGTCACTTCGGTACCACCGAGAATTACACATCGATGTCACCGAGTCTGACTTATTGTGTGTAACGGTTGGATTTTCGGAGATGGCTATATATACCGCAATGCACCGCATACCGAGCATGCGTTCAAATCCTCGTACGCACTACGATAGAGGATGGAGTCAATAGGTCATGCATGTATCTTCTGCACCTCCAATCCTAGAGGGCATACAACCTTCTTTGCTGCGTACATACTGTCGAGCAATTCATTATCCTTTGGAAGATTCTTCAATATTTTCAGTAGCTTCTGAAATCCTTTGTCAGGTACACCATTCTCTGCCTTCCACTGCAACAATTTTAGTGTGGTACCGAGCTTTGTGTTGCCAACTTCGTAATTGGGGTACAACCCTTTTTTGTGATCCTCTAACATGCAATCGAACTTTAACTTCTCCTTTTCACTTTCACATTGTCTCTTTGCATCAACAATGACCCGACGAATATCATCATTGGGCACATCGTCTGGTTCCTCTTGGTCTTCAGCTTCCTTCGTTGTAGCATCACCGTATTCAAGAGGCACATAGTTGTCATCATCCTATTTTTCTTCGTTGTCTTTAATCGTAACTCCTCTTTCTTCGTACTTGGTCCAAACATTATAGTGTGACATAAAACCCTTCTCAAGCAGGTGGAAGAGTAGGGTTTTAGAGTTGGAGAAAGCCTTCGTATTCTCACAGACAGTACATGGACAATGCATAAAACCATTCTAGTTGTTTGCCTCAGCCGCTTCGAGAAAATTATGCAGGCCCTTAATATACTCAGAGGTGCGTCGGTCATCGTACATCCATTGCCGGTTCATCTGTGTGCGTTATATAATAAAGTGTATTAAACACCATTACAGAATATCATGAATAGATAAGTCACCAAATTAATAGAAAGTTCATACATAGTTCTCGTTATTGAACAACATAATGCTCTCTAGAGCATTTAATTAAAACATACATTGAAACTATGTAAAAAATTTAAATGCAACAACAAATGAGATCATAACGGCAACTAAGGTATCAATTGATCCAATGACATAATGATACCAAGCCTCAGTATGAATGACATATTTTCTAATCCTTCTAATCTTCAAGCGCATTGCATCCATTTTGATCTTGTGATCGTCGACGACATCGGCAACATGCAACTCCAACTTCATCTTATCCTCTTCAACTCTTGTAATTTTTCTTTCAAGTAATTGTTTTCTTTTTCAACAAAATTTAACTTCTCGACAAGAATTTCTATGTCGGTTGGAATTTTTGGTTCACATACCTCCTAGATTAAAAAATCTATGTCATGTTGGTCGGCATAATTTTCATAAACACTAAATAAAACAAATAGTTATAAAAGATAATATATATCACATCCGAATCATAGACAGGACGAGGACCGACGGAGGCGGATACCAAAACCATCACACTATATAATAACAAACAATAGTAAAAGTAAGAAAATAACACAAGTATCTATCTAAATCATACAAGTAAGAACTTTTTTCTTTTAGAAAGAGGATAAGAAGAAGAGGCTAACCACGATGGTACCGGCACCGAGATGGGCGCGGGCGTTCGACGGCGGTGAGGACGGGTACGGGACAGGATGGACCGCCAAACCTAGACAAATCTTGAGGAAAATGGAGCTTGGACAAGGAGCTTCGAGAGGAGAAAGCTTAAGTGTGGCTCGGGCATTTCATCGAACACCTCATGTGCATAGGAGGTGAGCTAGAGCACCACAAAGCTCTCCCACGTTCGGCCACTCGCGGAAAGGGGGTATATATAAGCCAACCATTGGTCCTGATTTGTGGCTAGAACCGGGACTATAGGCCAACCATTTGGACCCGGTTCCAGCCACAAACCGGGACCAATGGTTGTGGGCCAGGAGCGAGGCCCATTGGTCCCGGTTCGTGTCCGGAACCGGGACCAAAGGGGTCTGACGAACCGAGACCAATGGCCCACGAGGCCCGGCCAGGGTCCTGACCTCATGAACCGGGACCGATGCCCCCATGGGTCCCGGGTCGTGAGTGAATCGGGATTGATGGATTTCAGGCCTGAACCAAAGCCCTGTTTTCTACTAGTGATTATAACTTAAGTCTATTGGCCTCAGGGACTCGTCTTTATATACAGGTCGAGACCCTGGGCTTACAAGAGTCCGTGTTGTGCTACGATTCGTGACCAACTATATCTCTAACTCGCCTTGCCTCCTAAGTAAGGAAACTCTAGGCGACTTTCCAGTTCTTGGGCCTTGAGTCGCCGTCTTCGGGTACTGGGGCGCAAACCGGCTTACTTGGTAAGCCGCCTTGCCGGTCTTGTTCCTCAGCGTCATAGCCCACCATGTGTATCGCTTACAAGACGCCATCAGGATGAACCGACCCAATAGGGTGAGTTATATTATAGGGTTATATCGCCAAAAGATTGCTTCATGATGATGCCATATTTGGCCGTTGTGGAGAGTGCCTTGCCACCAATGAGAAGACGAGCATTGGGATCGATGAGGGCAATAAATCCTACAACACAAATATTAGCAGACTAAGTTCTATCGTAGCAGCATAGGTTAGGCGATTTCACAGGTTAGATTCTAAACCAAGGCGCCATATGTTTACCAGCCTGATCAGTGTCACAACTGAGTGAGAAAAAGGGAGGGGAAGCACTTGCTATAGGTTTAGGAAGCAACCAAGTGTCATACCAGAAATATGGATTGGAGCCATTGTTAGTCATGACAATGAAATATTTTGTAGGTTAGGAATGTGGTTATTTATGGTTTTGCGACGGAAGGTCTTATTAATTTTTGGTGACACAAAGGGTGTTGGGGGGTGTTGTAGACTAATCCAAATATCCAATGAAGCTATGGTGATAGAGTTAGGAAATAGAGATTTGACAATAAATTTCTTAAGAACGACTCTGTTTTTTGCTGATGCAGGATTTTAAGCCCTATAGGCCGCCTTTCAATACATGCATGTAATAGTACGTAGGCAATTTTCCCATGCACCACCTACAAGGTTAATCAAGAGATCGGCTAGTGCACGCGTGCACTAGTCTCATGTGTATCCTGCCCTTATCGTTTATTTGCATATTATTGATGTATTTTTTTATAAACTTCCCATGCAGTTTTGTTTCAAAGAAGAGAAGTTAAATACTTGTGCATAGTATTAAAGAGAAAGGAAGAAGAAGACGCACGGAAGAATATATTGTATGCCACAGGGACTAGTTCATGCATGCACTTGCTGATCTCTTGATTAGCCTTGTACATGGTGCATGGGAAACTAGTGTACGTTCTATTACATGCATGTATTGAAAGGCTAATGCCTATAGCAATGGAATATACACTTGTGACCGATGGGTGCCCACTTTAGCAGTATACACAACGCCCGGTACATACGAATATGTATCTGAATATCTGTACGGCTTAGCCACATCTTCTTTTCTTGTTGTTGAGGGAAGACCATCATGGCTAATATTGAATCGAATAAAATATATCGTTTGCGAGCTTGCTGAGGATGCCAGTCAGGTGGCTCGTTCAACCCAAAAAGAAGAAAACTGATTACATAATTAAGCTTAGCTAGTACATGCACCACTTCATTAGACAAAAAACAATGCCGAAAAAGGACCTCCCAAACTGTTGTTGAAATGCCCACACACTTTTGCAAGGATTTACAGCCGCCGAATCCCACCATCCAGTTTGTCTGGTATAATTATTAATGACTTGAAGAGAATCGGATTCTGCCTCAACTTGGTTAAAACCAAGTGAATTCGCAAGTCTTAATCCATCTTGCATGGCCATAACTTCTACAGTAACCACATCTACAACATTGGTAGTACAAACACACCAATGCTATATATGTGGTTACTATAAAGCAGGATGGAAACCTTTTTCGATATCTGCAGCATTGGGTACGAATTTGCATTGGGCTGCAAGAAGTTACTTTTATCACTGCAAAGGACCGCCACAATCTCCCCCATCCTTGCATCCTCAAAGAAGGCAACGTCTACATTAACGTTCACTTTCACGTACCTTGGATCAGGCTTACTCCATTTTGTGTTGACGGACCACATAATTTTGAGAGAAAATGTTGTGCTAATTGCTTGCTATGCTTAAAACAGACATTGTCCATCTCACAATGGGAGGGACACAATCATTGTTAGTAATACGGCGTTGGATCCAGCAGAGGTGTCAACAACCAAAACTAGTTTGAAATTCAGACTTGATCGAACAGCAGTGGACTATCCGGAAGTTCTAGTAAATGTTCCAATATCACCGATCCCGATCTATCAACAACAACCACCGAATCAATAAGCTCAGCCATGCCCAACCGGCTTCCATAGACCACGAGCATGTGAGCATTTGAATAGAAATGGGCAATGTCTTTGGCTCCCTCATGGCAAACAAGACATGCGCCATCCGAGGCCTATGTGGCGGTTAGTAAGTATACAACTTCTCTAGCAGAAATCCAACCTTTACGTGGCACATTTAACTCCAAAGACTGCTCCATACTGCCAACGGGGTTGAGCTGCTCGGTCGTGAGATCGTGTTTTCATGTGCCCCCCAAAAATGCATCTATTGTAGATGGTAAGTTGTTCAAACTGAGAAAATCCCCGTTTTCTTACATGCCATGCAATAAAGTCATCGAATGCTTGATTGTTCAGAGGTATCTGTAGGATTCTGTTTACATCTACTGGATTGAAATACTTGTAATCCGCGCCTCATTCCAAGTGCCACTCAAAGGATCGATAAGCTCACTTACATAAGATAAAACTCCTTGACTTTGGGGTGATGTCATTTTTATGCATGGGATTGACGGAGCTGGGGAGCATATACTTACAATTACGAAGCTCCCTAGGAATCGAGGCCTACAGAGATCCAAAGTTTTTCCTCATGACACTATCTGAACTGACATTCCACTAAAACTCTTTTCAGTTTCTTTCAAAACATTCAAGAATTCATATTTTTTTATGAGTTTCCAAAACACAAATTTAAAAACAATCTTAATTTAAACAATCTTCATAAATTTTAAAATTCTACACGGATGAGAAAAAAATATATATTCATGAATTCTAAAAATTGTATGTGAATCTACAATTATTCATATTTTGAAAAAAAGGATATAAATGTTTGTAAATTTAAACAATTCTCACGAATGTAAAACTATCCATATTTTTTTTCAAGTTGATAGTTAAAAATATATATTTCTGAATGCGATTTTTCTGAAGGATTTATATTATGTTCCTAAATTTCTAAAATATTCATGAATCAACAAAATGTAAACCAAAAATAAATCAACTAGAAAATAAAACTTGAAACAAACCAACAGAAAAGAGAGAATAAAACCTTCTCAAACCGGAACGACCTGACTGCATGACAACCCGGTTCCAACCACCCCGGGGTCTGCGTTTGTTCGACCACCTTTATGGTACACACGAAATATGTACTGCCATGATAAGCTTTGGGAGAAAAAAAAAACACAAATTAACAGTTCAAAAAAAGTCAAATTAGTTCCAAAACTAGAGAACGGCACAGTAAAAAGCATCTGTTATCCTCCGGTAGATGTGTATAGCCGAATACCCTCACCTATGTATGTGCAGGTATTTAGATATCCACAAGATGGATGGCACGTGCACATTTTTTTCAAAGGAGAAAGAACCACCTCCCTCTGCATCAGGGCAATGCATGCAGCTATTTTGATTATTCATTAAGACCTTACAAAATAATATGTTAAGAAATTTTGAAGCCACCATTCTTAACAATAACTGTCACTACTCCTATCAACTTGATAAAGGGGTTCAGATTGTTAGGGCCGCATAACCCCGACCTCAGACCAAAGTCTAATATCTAATTTCGAAGGCCTCAATCAAACCGAATTGCCGGGTCTGGGTTACACATCTAATGTGCGCATACATTACTCGAATACCCGCGGGGCAGCACGACATACACCAGGACAAACGATCCCTCCATCTCATCTAGCCAGCTTACATAGTGGTATTTGTTTTGATTTTGAAAATGCTTCATATCATCCCACGAGGCGTATTTTTTTTGAGGGAAGGCCATCATGTCATGCTTTATTGATCAAACAAAGGCATAGCATCATCCACAAATGTCGAGACCAGGCAGCTCAGGGGATCCGTAGTCCAACTAAGAGAAGTCTTATTACAAAAGGAGTAATTAGCAAGCACAACGTTGCTTTATTAAGAGAACGAGAACCATGTTTTAAAGGCGACCTTCCCGATCAAAGTAGACTCATCCATACACTCCGCAATAATTGTTGCCGTTGCATCTCACCAAATAGGTTGGCCGTCACAAAAGTTTATAATGTTCAGTGAGTCCAATTCAGCTTCCACCCGAGTGAACACCAGTGAGTTTGCAAAGGTTAGACCATCCCTCGTTGCCATTGCTTCGGCCATCATAGCATCAGATGTATGGGGTATATAGATACACTATGCAGCCAAGAAATTACCATTTTCATCTCTGATAGCAGCCGGCTTGTTCTATAAAAAAGGCCGCGTCAACATTTCAATTTCACGAACCCAATATCAGGTTTCATCCATCTCAGTGGATTTGACATGCTTCCGGTGTGATTTGCTTCATGAAAATTGCTAGCTATTGCCAATACCGATGTATGCCATCTTATAGGTGGTGGTGGGTTACCATCATGTGTAATTTCTAGACCGATCCATCATAGATACCAGCAGGCAACCATCAACACTTGTTTTACATGTAAGTTTAGTTTGATAGGAAGGGTCATATCTGGCGCATGGAGCAAATGCTGAAGGATGACCGAGCCCGAGCGATCCACCCTCATTGCTTCTTGTATTATACCTGACATACCAAGGTGTTCTCTTAGCTCTCTAGCATTGCAGCAATCGAACAGGAGGTGACGAACATCTCCCGCGTCTTGGTGACAAATAGGGCAAGGCACCATTTGTTCCCACATGCTTAGTAGCGAGAACTAACTTAGCGGTATGATCCCATGCAGAGCCCACCAATAAAAAATCTGAATTTTACGTGGAACCTTCTATTTCCAAAGCATGCTCCAAACTGCCGGAATTTCCGAACCACTGGGCATTGAATCTCTGTTGCATGGCCCTGAAAAGTATGGCTACGGAATCCTCAAAGGCGCCATATTTCACAGGAATTTATAGCATTCTGTTTGCGTCTACTGGGTGAATATTGATCTAACCAAATCATCACCCCACCTTTCGGTCATGGGATCAATAAGATCATTTACTGTTGTGAACAGAGCTTGTCCCCTGTTCCAAACAACTTGCCTGTCTGGACTTGTAGGAATCCCCCGAGGCATATCTGGCAAAAGGGAATCAGTTTGAACAGGAGGGTGAGGCCATAAAGCCAAAGTGCTTGTTCTTTTTCGGTGGGGCCCTTCGAAGATTCTGATAACCATCCTCACCTCTTCCACCAAACGAACGACCGGCAACTAGGTGGGGCCCGTTACATGCTTGTTTTTTTACGTAGAGATTTTTTGACTGCGTCTATTCGTAGAAAAGCAAAAGAAGGCAAGTATACCCATCATCTAAGCTCCCATGAACAAGTTCATGGATAATATAACCATGATAAATTACGACAAGCCAATGTAGTCTTATAATAAAAATCCGATACTCAGGACGTTCATGGAACAGTATGGCTAGGTAAGTACGTAGTTCACCGACGAAACATCACAGGGTGGTAAAATTAAACGATCGATTAGAGATGGTAATAGATACTGAGTATATGAAGAAGGCCTAGTTGGCGACCACTGGCACCGGTCCGCCGCCGCCGCCGCCGCTCCCGCTCCCACCGCGCTTCACTTGGCGGTTTCCGCCGGCGTTCCTCTTCGGCCCTTCCTCGTCGTCGTCGTCCCCACGCTTCCTTTTCTTGAGACTCGAGATGCCCGGGCCCCCCTTTTTGCCGCGACGTCACCGTAGAAGGTAGGCCAGCCCGCCAGTAGCGGCGACCCCAAGGATCACGGCCACGGCCATGGCATTGTTGCGGAAGTAGGATGGCGTCGCCTCCAATATCTCTTGGAGCAAGTCCCCATCGCCCAGAGCTGCATCGGACGCGGTATCGTTGGCGCCGCTTCCGGTATTAGCCACAGTGGACAGCACCTCGGGAGGCACGCCGCCACCGCGCCCGACACGGACGGGTTGTTGACTCGGCCCGGCGCAGCCGTAGCTCGGGCGAGGATTTGTATCAGCTCGTTGGGGACGAGGACCCCCTCGCCGGTCTCGTGGAGATGGGCAGGGAAGAGGTTCCGACAAACGCCGGACACGGCCGCCAAGGCGGTGTTCGTGACCGTGGATGCGATGATGCCTCCGCCGCCCGCAGCTGTAGCCAGGATGTCCCAGAGGGGCCCGGTAACGCCAGAGCTTGCCGGAGGGGGGTGGCAGACCGGGCTGGAGATAAAGCTGGAGACGGATCTGGCCGCAGCCACGGTGCCCCGGACCACGGAGTTGGCGGCTGCAGCGGCCGGGGCGTTGGCCTGCGGAAGACCGAGAGCAGGGCGATGCCAACGCTCCCCACCGGCTGCTGGATGCCGGCCTGCGGATCTTGCCCCACTGAGAGGAACGCCTCAATCGCTAGATCCTCGGGGCTCCGGTTCTGGTTCTGAATCTTGTAGAGCGCATCAAACAAGCTGGCGAAGTTCTTTTCGAACTGGCGTTCGAAGAAGCGAACTGTGGCCGGGAACCAGGACAACGCTCGCGATTTAGGGCAGCTGATCTCGAAGTTGATGTGGAGGAGGAGGAGGAGGGAAGAGAAAGTGACGGGCGGAAGCTTATATAGCGTGTTATTAGGTAGGGCTAGCTGTTGCTATGATCAAACGGGGTGGAGACCGTACGAGCTTCTGCTGTGGGCGAATGTTGATTCACCAAGTGTCAGTCAATGATGAGCGGAGGCTACCTACTCCTGCTCCCAACTGTTGTGTCTCCTGTATCAACGTCAAAAGCTGCCCCAGAAAGAGAAAAGACAACCGAATCCGTCAATGCCTCAACAGTTTCTCCACTCATGACTTTTACAAAAACTTCATACAGCAAGCAGAAATCATGGGAGAAAAAATCTCATACATTCATATATTGACTACACATGATATGTTTTCTGGCACCGCCACTGCCTCGATTGGTTTGAAGGGTGTTGCACTGTGCAGGCATGTTTATCCCTGTGTGAGTGCATGTCACAGTGTCAGTGTGTGTTCTGTAGCTAATTTTCAGTTCTAAAAACCTTGTTTCGTACTAATATTTATATTTATAACCTGGGCATGAAATTCCTATTCTAAATACCAGAAAAAAGTTCCGTATTCCAAACACCAATTCCCTTTTGTCAATGCTGCCAATCGCCTCCCAGAAAACGAGGATCGGGCACGCATCCCGTGCCCAGCGCGCGCCAAACCACCCCGGCCTCCCGTGCGGGGTGCGCTGACGTAATCCCGTCAGTAGCTATGTCTCTCTGTTTTCCTGAGCAGGCAGAGACCTGTCCTCGCGCAGATTAGACCATCTTTTGAACAGAAGGAAAGCAAGGGCACGACGTCGCGGTTGCAGCGCGACGCCCGCGTGCCGGCGTGGTGTATCTCTTCCTTCTTCTTCAAAGGGGACTAATCTGCGTCGGCGCGCCGGCCGAAATTTTCGGCCGGTTGCGCACGAGCCGTCGGATCGCAGTCCGTTAACCATCAGATCGAGCCATGCATAAAAAAACCGTCAATGTAGCACAAACATAAACAACGATGTAGTAATTTTTGGCAATAGATACATCAAAAACGTGATTGCAGCAAAATCATCGTCGTCATCACGCGAGGTCGCAACATCGCCTTGATGGATGTAGCAAAAAAATAGCCGTTAGTAGCAAAATGCAACTACGGTTGCAGCTTTCCTTGCTATGCAGATCCGATTGAAGCTTTTTCTGTTTATGGTTGAAACTTTATTGAACAAAGTTTGAAGCTTTTTTAGATGACGGTTGCAACACTTGTATACGCGCGATCACAACCATGGCAGCAAGCGACGAGGACGACCGGCGGCGGTGCACAGAGGCGGCAGCAGCGCAGGGGCTTGGCACCGTTAGCCTGGGCCGGTGGCTATCACTGCTCGCCGGGGTTATGCGCCCATCGCAGCTCGCCATCGCCGCTCCACATGTAGCGCGGGCATGCACCACAAGATGTGCGTGCGTCCCATGATGCGCGAGCGAGCTTCGGCCGGCGTGTCGGCGTTAAACGTTTCGCTTTATAGAAACCATGGGGATGTGAGGGGACGTGACAGAAACTGGGGTGGTGCCACGAAGGCAGAGCGGAACGCTTAGAAGCGAAACACCTTTTTAGACAGGGAAACATTTAACGCCGCCACGCCGGCCGAAGCTTTGGCCGGTCGCTCGCGTGTCGTTGGATGCACACACATCTTGCGGAGCATGCCCACGCTACATGCGGTGCGGCGACGGGCGAATAACCCCGGCGAGCGGCGACGGCCACCGGCCCCGGCAAACGGCGCCAAGCCCCTATGCTGCTGGCGCATCTGCGCACCGCCGCCGGTCGTTCTCGTCACCTGCTGCCATGGCTGTGCTCGCGCGTATACAAGTGTTGCAACCGTCATCTAAAAGCGTCAAACGTTGTTAAAAAAAGCTTCAACCATAAACGGAAAAAGCTTCAATCAGATTTGCCCAGCAAGGAAAGCTGCAACCGTAGTTGCATTTTGCTACTACCGGCTATTTTTTGCTACATCCATCAAGGCGGTGTTGTGAACTCGCGCGATGACGACGACGATTTTGCTACAACTACCTTTTTGCTGCATCCGTTGCCAGAAATTGCTACATCGTTGCTTCTGTTTTTGCTACATTGACATTTTTTGCTGCATGGCTCGATCCGACAGTCAGCGGACCGCGATCCGACAGCTCGCCGAAAGCACATTTGCTTCCTTGGTGGTTTTGGTAATTAATAACAACATATATGTCATTGAACTAATGTTTCCACCAAGTATATTTCAGGAAAAGTTCAATGATAGGGATGGAAAAAGGATTGTGGAATTACCCCAAGATTCAAGGAAATAGGTTGGTCAAACTTCAAGGAAGAGGACTCTATATTTAAATTATTGAGAAATCACTTCGAGTCCATAAAAAAACTAATACTATTAAATGGGGTAAAGTTTTAATGATGAACAATATGCTCAAAAGTGCGCAATGTGACAAGTCACCAAAACATCCACAAACTCTCCCACCAATGTCTGTCCAAAGCCATATATGCAAAACGATGCAACCAACATTCCTATCCCGGTGCTACCGATTCTAAAACCTAGACACACCCAGCCAAACACTAACAGTTCGGTGCAACCAACATTGCATTCGGTGCCATCGAGTTGGGTTGCCAAGTTACTGGTATGCAGATTTCTCATTTCCGGTCCCACCGAAATGGTGAATCGGCGTCACCGAATTTGGCAAATATGACCGTTGGTCACCTTGTCGTTGCAACCGAGATTTGTATATCGGTCTTACCGAGATTCAAAAGTTACTAAATTTAAGTCACTTCGGTACCACCGAGAATTACACATCGATGTCACCGAGTCTGACTTATTGTGTGTAACGGTTGGATTTTCGGAGATGGCTATATATACCGCAATGCACCGCATACCGAGCATGCGTTCAAATCCTCGTACGCACTACGATAGAGGATGGAGTCAATAGGTCATGCATGTATCTTCTGCACCTCCAATCCTAGAGGGCATACAACCTTCTTTGCTGCGTACATACTGTCGAGCAATTCATTATCCTTTGGAAGATTCTTCAATATTTTCAGTAGCTTCTGAAATCCTTTGTCAGGTACACCATTCTCTGCCTTCCACTGCAACAATTTTAGTGTGGTACCGAGCTTTGTGTTGCCAACTTCGTAATTGGGGTACAACCCTTTTTTGTGATCCTCTAACATGCAATCGAACTTTAACTTCTCCTTTTCACTTTCACATTGTCTCTTTGCATCAACAATGACCCGACGAATATCATCATTGGGCACATCGTCTGGTTCCTCTTGGTCTTCAGCTTCCTTCGTTGTAGCATCACCGTATTCAAGAGGCACATAGTTGTCATCATCCTATTTTTCTTCGTTGTCTTTAATCGTAACTCCTCTTTCTTCGTACTTGGTCCAAACATTATAGTGTGACATAAAACCCTTCTCAAGCAGGTGGAAGAGTAGGGTTTTAGAGTTGGAGAAAGCCTTCGTATTCTCACAGACAGTACATGGACAATGCATAAAACCATTCTAGTTGTTTGCCTCAGCCGCTTCGAGAAAATTATGCAGGCCCTTAATATACTCAGAGGTGCGTCGGTCATCGTACATCCATTGCCGGTTCATCTGTGTGCGTTATATAATAAAGTGTATTAAACACCATTACAGAATATCATGAATAGATAAGTCACCAAATTAATAGAAAGTTCATACATAGTTCTCGTTATTGAACAACATAATGCTCTCTAGAGCATTTAATTAAAACATACATTGAAACTATGTAAAAAATTTAAATGCAACAACAAATGAGATCATAACGGCAACTAAGGTATCAATTGATCCAATGACATAATGATACCAAGCCTCAGTATGAATGACATATTTTCTAATCCTTCTAATCTTCAAGCGCATTGCATCCATTTTGATCTTGTGATCGTCGACGACATCGGCAACATGCAACTCCAACTTCATCTTATCCTCTTCAACTCTTTGTAATTTTTCTTTCAAGTAATTGTTTTCTTTTTCAACAAAATTTAACTTCTCGACAAGAATTTCTATGTCGGTTGGAATTTTTGGTTCACATACCTCCTAGATTAAAAATCTATGTCATGTTGGTCGGCATAATTTTCATAAACACTAAATAAAACAAATAGTTATAAAAGATAATATATATCACATCCGAATCATAGACAGGACGAGGACCGACGGAGGCGGATACCAAAACCATCACACTATATAATAACAAACAATAGTAAAAGTAAGAAAATAACACAAGTATCTATCTAAATCATACAAGTAAGAACTTTTTTCTTTTAGAAAGAGGATAAGAAGAAGAGGCTAACCACGATGGTACCGGCACCGAGATGGGCGCGGGCGTTCGACGGCGGTGAGGACGGGTACGGGACAGGATGGACCGCCAAACCTAGACAAATCTTGAGGAAAATGGAGCTTGGACAAGGAGCTTCGAGAGGAGAAAGCTTAAGTGTGGCTCGGGCATTTCATCGAACACCTCATGTGCATAGGAGGTGAGCTAGAGCACCACAAAGCTCTCCCACGTTCGGCCACTCGCGGAAAGGGGGTATATATAAGCCAACCATTGGTCCTGATTTGTGGCTAGAACCGGGACTATAGGCCAACCATTTGGACCCGGTTCCAGCCACAAACCGGGACCAATGGTTGTGGGCCAGGAGCGAGGCCCATTGGTCCCGGTTCGTGTCCGGAACCGGGACCAAAGGGGTCTGACGAACCGAGACCAATGGCCCACGAGGCCCGGCCAGGGTCCTGACCTCATGAACCGGGACCGATGCCCCCATGGGTCCCGGGTCGTGAGTGAATCGGGATTGATGGATTTCAGGCCTGAACCAAAGCCCTGTTTTCTACTAGTGATTATAACTTAAGTCTATTGGCCTCAGGGACTCGTCTTTATATACAGGTCGAGACCCTGGGCTTACAAGAGTCCGTGTTGTGCTACGATTCGTGACCAACTATATCTCTAACTCGCCTTGCCTCCTAAGTAAGGAAACTCTAGGCGACTTTCCAGTTCTTGGGCCTTGAGTCGCCGTCTTCGGGTACTGGGGCGCAAACCGGCTTACTTGGTAAGCCGCCTTGCCGGTCTTGTTCCTCAGCGTCATAGCCCACCATGTGTATCGCTTACAAGACGCCATCAGGATGAACCGACCCAATAGGGTGAGTTATATTATAGGGTTATATCGCCAAAAGATTGCTTCATGATGATGCCATATTTGGCCGTTGTGGAGAGTGCCTTGCCACCAATGAGAAGACGAGCATTGGGATCCGATGAGGGCAATAAATCCTACAACACAAATATTAGCAGACTAAGTTCTATCGTAGCAGCATAGGTTAGGCGATTTCACAGGTTAGATTCTAAACCAAGGCGCCATATGTTTACCAGCCTGATCAGTGTCACAACTGAGTGAGAAAAAAGGGAGGGGAAGCACTTGCTATAGGTTTAGGAAGCAACCAAGTGTCATACCAGAAATATGGATTGGAGCCATTGTTAGTCATGACAAATGAAATATTTTGTAGGTTAGGAATGTGGTTATTTATGGTTTTGCGACGGAAGGTCTTATTAATTTTTGGTGACACAAAGGGTGTTGGGGGGTGTTGTAGACTAATCCAAATATCCAATGAAGCTATGGTGATAGAGTTAGGAAATAGAGATTTGACAATAAATTTCTTAAGAACGACTCTGTTTTTGCTGATGCAGGATTTTAAGCCCTATAGGCCGCCTTTCAATACATGCATGTAATAGTACGTAGGCAATTTTCCCATGCACCACCTACAAGGTTAATCAAGAGATCGGCTAGTGCACGCGTGCACTAGTCTCATGTGTATCCTGCCCTTATCGTTTATTTGCATATTATTGATGTATTTTTTTATAAACTTCCCATGCAGTTTTGTTTCAAAGAAGAGAAGTTAAATACTTGTGCATAGTATTAAAGAGAAAGGAAGAAGAAGACGCACGGAAGAATATATGTATGCACAGGGACTAGTTCATGCATGCACTTGCTGATCTCTTGATTAGCCTTGTACATGGTGCATGGGAAAACTGTGTACGTTCTATTACATGCATGTATTGAAAGGCTAAGCCTATAGCAATGGAATATACACTTGTGACCGATGGGTGCCACTTTAGCAGTATACACAACGCCCGGTACATACGAATATGTATCTGAATATCTGTACGGCTTAGCCAACATCTCTTTTCTTGTTGTTGAGGGAAGACCATCATGGCTAATATTGAATCGAATAAAAATTATATCGTTTGCGAGCTTGCTGAGGATGCAGTCAGGTGGCTCGTTCAACCAAAAAGAAGAAAACTGATTACATAATTAAGCTTAGCTAGTACATGCACCACTTCATTAGACAAAAAACAATGCCGAAAAAGGACCTCCCAAACTGTTGTTGAAATGCCCACACACTTTTGCAAGGATTTACAGCCGCCGAATCCCACCATCCAGTTTGTCTGGTATAATTATTAATGACTTGAAGAGAATCGGATTCTGCCTCAACTTGGTTAAAACCAAGTGAATTCGCAAGTCTTAATCCATCTTGCATGGCCATAACTTCTACAGTAACCACATCTACAACATTGGTAGTACAAACACACCAATGCTATATATGTGGTTACTATAAAGCAGGATGGAAACCTTTTTCGATATCTGCAGCATTGGGTACGAATTTGCATTGGGCTGCCAAGAAGTTACTTTTATCACTGCAAAGGACCGCCACAATCTCCCCCATCCTTGCATCCTCAAAGAAGGCAACGTCTACATTAACGTTCACTTTCACGTACCTTGGATCAGGCTTACTCCATTTGTGTTGACGGACCACATAATTTTGAGAGAAAATGTTGTGCTAATTGCTTGCTATGCTTAAAACAGACATTGTCCATCTCACAATGGGAGGGACACAATCATTGTTAGTAATACGGCGTTGGATCCAGCAGAGGTGTCAACAACCAAAACTAGTTTGAAATTCAGACTTGATCGAACAGCAGTGGACTATCCGGAAGTTCTAGTAAATGTTCCAATATCACCGATCCCGATCTATCAACAACAACCACCGAATCAATAAGCTCAGCCATGCCCAACCGGCTTCCATAGACCACGAGCATGTGAGCATTTGAATAGAAAATGGGCAATGTCTTTGGCTCCCTCATGGCAAACAAGACATGCGCCATCCGAGCCTATGTGGCGGTTAGTAAGTATATACAACTTCTCTAGCAGAAAATCCGAACTTTACGTGGCACATTTAACTTCCAAAGACTGCTCCATACTGCCAACGGGGTTGAGCTGCTCGGTCGTGAGATCGTGTTTTCATGTGCCCCCCAAAAATGCATCTATTGTAGATGGTAAGTTGTTCAAACTGAGAAAATCCCTGTTTTATTAACATGCCATGCAATAAAGTCATCGAATGCTTGATTGTTCAGAGGTATCTGTAGGATTCTGTTTACATCTACTGGATTGAAAATACTTGTAATCCGCGCCTCATTCCAAGTGCCACTCAAAGGATCGATAAGCTCACTTACATAAGATAAAACTCCTTGACTTTGGGGTGATGTCATTTTTATGCATGGGATTGACGGAGCTGGGGAGCATATACTTACAATTACGAAGCTCCCTAGGAATCGAGGCCTACAGAGATCCAAAGTTTTTCCTCATGACACTATCTGAACTGACATTCCACTAAAACTCTTTTCAGTTTCTTTCAAAACATTCAAGAATTCATATTTTTTATGAGTTTCCAAAAACACAAATTTAAAAACAATCTTTAATTTAAACAATCTTCATAAATTTTAAAATTCTACACGGATGAGAAAAAAATATATATTCATGAATTCTAAAAATTGTATGTGAAATCTACAATTATTCATATTTTGAAAAAAAGGATATAAAATGTTTGTAAATTTAAACAATTCTCACGAATGTAAAACTATCCATATTTTTTTCAAGTTGATAAGTTAAAAATATATATTTCTGAATGCGATTTTTCTGAAGGATTTATATTATGTTCCTAAATTTCTAAAAATATTCATGAATCAAACAAAATGTAAACCAAAAATAAATCAACTAGAAAATAAAACTTGAAACAAACCAACAGAAAAAGAGAGAATAAAACCTTCTCAAAACCGGAACGACCTGACTGCATGACAAACCCGGTTCCACCACCACGGGGTCTGCGTTTGTTCGACCACCTTTATGGTACACACGAAATATGTACTGCCATGATAAGCTTTGGGAGAAAAAAAACACCAAATTAACAGTTCAAAAAAAGTCAAATTAGTTCCAAAACTAGAGAACGGCACAGTAAAAAGCATCTGTTATCCTCCGGTAGATGTGTATAGCCGAATACCCTCACCTATGTATGTGCAGGTATTTAGATATCCACAAGATGGATGGCACGTGCACATTTTTTTTCAAAAGGAGAAAGAACCACCTCCCTCTGCATCAGGGCAATGCATGCAGCTATTTTGATTATTCATTAAGACCTTACAAAATAATATGTTAAGAAATTTGAAGCCACCATCTTAACAATAACTGTCACTACTCCTATCAACTTGATAAAGGGGTTCAGATTGTTAGGGCCGCATACCCCGACCTCAGACCAAAGTCTAATATCTAATTTCGAAGGCCTCAATCAAACCGAATTGCCGGGTCTGGGTTACACATCTAATGTGCGCATACATTACTCGAATACCCGCGGGGCAGCACGACATACACCAGGACAAACGATCCCTCCATCTCATTCTAGCCAGCTTACATAGTGGTATTTGTTTTGATTTTGAAAATGCTTCCATATCATCCCACGAGGCGTACTTTTTTTTGAGGGAAGGCCATCATGTCATGCTTTATTGATCAAACAAAGGCATAGCATCATCCACAAATGTCGAGACCAGGCAGCTCAGGGGATCCGTAGTCCAACTAAGAGAAGTCTTATTACAAAAGGAGTAATTAGCAAGCACAACGTTGCTTTATTAAGAGAACGAGAACCATGTTTTAAAGGCGACCTTCCCGATCAAAGTAGACTCATCCATACACTCCGCAATAATTGTTGCCGTTGCATCTCACCAAATAGGTTGGCCGTCACAAAAGTTTATAATGTTCAGTGAGTCCAATTCAGCTTCCACCCGAGTGAACACCAGTGAGTTTGCAAAGGTTAGACCATCCCTCGTTGCCATTGCTTCGGCCATCATAGCATCAGATGTATGGGGTATATAGATACACTATGCAGCCAAGAAATTACCATTTTCATCTCTGATAGCAGCCGGCTTGTTCTATAAAAAAGGCCGCGTCAACATTCAATTTCACGAACCCAATATCAGGTTTCATCCATCTCAGTGGATTTGACATGCTTCCGGTGTGATTTGCTTCATGAAAATTGCTAGCTATTGCCAATACCGATGTATGCCATCTTATAGGTGGTGGTGGGTTACCATCATGTGTAATTTCTAGACCGATCCATCATAGATACCAGCAGGCAACCATCAACACTTGTTTTACATGTAAGTTTAGTTTGATAGGAAGGGTCATATCTGGCGCATGGAGCAAATGCTGAAGGATGACCGAGCCCGAGCGATCCACCCTCATTGCTTCTTGTATTATACCTGACATACCAAGGTGTTCTCTTAGCTCTCTAGCATTGCAGCAATCGAACAGGAGGTGACGAACATCTCCCGCGTCTTGGTGACAAATAGGGCAAGGCACCATTTGTTCCCACATGCTTAGTAGCGAGAACTAACTTAGCGGTATGATCCCATGCAGAGCCCACCAATAAAAAATCTGAATTTTACGTGGAACCTTCTATTTCCAAAGCATGCTCCAAACTGCCGGAATTTCCGAACCACTGGGCATTGAATCTCTGTTGCATGGCCCTGAAAAGTATGGCTACGGAATCCTCAAAGGCGCCATATTTCACAGGAATTTATAGCATTCTGTTTGCGTCTACTGGGTTGAATATTGATCTAACCAAATCATCACCCCACCTTTCGGTCATGGGATCAATAAGATCATTTACTGTTGTGAACAGAGCTTGTCCCCTGTTCCAAACAACTTGCCTGTCTGGACTTGTAGGAATCCCCCGAGGCATATCTGGCAAAAGGGAATCAGTTTGAACAGGAGGGTGAGGCCATAAAGCCAAAGTGCTTGTTCTTTTTCGGTGGGGCCCTTCGAAGATTCTGATAACCATCCTCACCTCTTCCACCAAACGAACGACCGGCAACTAGGTGGGGCCCGTTACATGCTTGTTTTTTTACGTAGAGATTTTTTGACTGCGTCTATTCGTAGAAAAGCAAAAGAAGGCAAGTATACCCATCATCTAAGCTCCCATGAACAAGTTCATGGATAATATAACCATGATAAATTACGACAAGCCAATGTAGTCTTATAATAAAAATCCGATACTCAGGACGTTCATGGAACAGTATGGCTAGGTAAGTACGTAGTTCACCGACGAAACATCACAGGGTGGTAAAATTAAACGATCGATTAGAGATGGTAATAGATACTGAGTATATGAAGAAGGCCTAGTTGGCGACCACTGGCACCGGTCCGCCGCCGCCGCCGCCGCTCCCGCTCCCACCGCGCTTCACTTGGCGGTTTCCGCCGGCGTTCCTCTTCGGCCCTTCCTCGTCGTCGTCGTCCCCACGCTTCCTTTTCTTGAGACTCGAGATGCCCGGGCCCCCCTTTTTGCCGCGACGTCACCGTAGAAGGTAGGCCAGCCCGCCAGTAGCGGCGACCCCAAGGATCACGGCCACGGCCATGGCATTGTTGCGGAAGTAGGATGGCGTCGCCTCCAATATCTCTTGGAGCAAGTCCCCATCGCCCAGAGCTGCATCGGACGCGGTATCGTTGGCGCCGCTTCCGGTATTAGCCACAGTGGACAGCACCTCGGGAGGCACGCCGCCACCGCCGCCCGACACGGACGGGTTGTTGACTCGGCCCGGCGCAGCCGTAGCTCGGGCGAGGATTTGTATCAGCTCGTTGGGGACGAGGACCCCCTCGCCGGTCTCGTGGAGATGGGCAGGGAAGAGGTTCCGACAAACGCCGGACACGGCCGCCAAGGCGGTGTTCGTGACCGTGGATGCGATGATGCCTCCGCCGCCCGCAGCTGTAGCCAGGATGTCCCAGAGGGGCCCGGTAACGCCAGAGCTTGCCGGAGGGGGTGGCAGACCGGGCTGGAGATAAAGCTGGAGACGGATCTGGCCGCAGCCACGGTGCCCCGGACCACGGAGTTGGCGGCTGCAGCGGCCGGGGCGTTGGCCTGCGGAAGACCGAGAGCAGGGCGATGCCAACGCTCCCCACCGGCTGCTGGATGCCGGCCTGCGGATCTTGCCCCACTGAGAGGAACGCCTCAATCGCTAGATCCTCGGGGCTCCGGTTCTGGTTCTGAATCTTGTAGAGCGCATCAAACAAGCTGGCGAAGTTCTTTTCGAACTGGCGTTCGAAGAAGCGAACTGTGGCCGGGAACCAGGACAACGCTCGCGATTTAGGGCAGCTGATCTCGAAGTTGATGTGGAGGAGGAGGAGGAGGGAAGAGAAAGTGACGGGCGGAAGCTTATATAGCGTGTTATTAGGTAGGGCTAGCTGTTGCTATGATCAAACGGGGTGGAGACCGTACGAGCTTCTGCTGTGGGCGAATGTTGATTCACCAAGTGTCAGTCAATGATGAGCGGAGGCTACCTACTCCTGCTCCCAACTGTTGTGTCTCCTGTATCAACGTCAAAAGCTGCCCCAGAAAGAGAAAAGACAACCGAATCCGTCAATGCCTCAACAGTTTCTCCACTCATGACTTTTACAAAAACTTCATACAGCAAGCAGAAATCATGGGAGAAAAAATCTCATACATTCATATATTGACTACACATGATATGTTTTCTGGCACCGCCACTGCCTCGATTGGTTTGAAGGGTGTTGCACTGTGCAGGCATGTTTATCCCTGTGTGAGTGCATGTCACAGTGTCAGTGTGTGTTCTGTAGCTAATTTTCAGTTCTAAAAACCTTGTTTCGTACTAATATTTATATTTATAACCTGGGCATGAAATTCCTATTCTAAATACCAGAAAAAAGTTCCGTATTCCAAACACCAATTCCCTTTTGTCAATGCTGCCAATCGCCTCCCAGAAAACGAGGATCGGGCACGCATCCCGTGCCCAGCGCGCGCCAAACCACCCCGGCCTCCCGTGCGGGGTGCGCTGACGTAATCCCGTCAGTAGCTATGTCTCTCTGTTTTCCTGAGCAGGCAGAGACCTGTCCTCGCGCAGATTAGACCATCTTTTGAACAGAAGGAAAGCAAGGGCACGACGTCGCGGTGCAGCGCGACGCCCGCGTGCCGGCGTGGTGTATCTCTTCCTTCTTCTTCAAAGGGGACTAATCTGCGTCGGCGCGCCGGCCGAAATTTTCGGCCGGTTGCGCACGAGCCGTCGGATCGCAGTCCGTTAACCATCAGATCGAGCCATGCATAAAAAAACCGTCAATGTAGCACAAACATAAACAACGATGTAGTAATTTTTGGCAATAGATACATCAAAAACGTGATTGCAGCAAAATCATCGTCGTCATCACGCGAGGTCGCAACATCGCCTTGATGGATGTAGCAAAAAAATAGCCGTTAGTAGCAAAATGCAACTACGGTTGCAGCTTTCCTTGCTATGCAGATCCGATTGAAGCTTTTTCTGTTTATGGTTGAAACTTTATTGAACAAAGTTTGAAGCTTTTTTAGATGACGGTTGCAACACTTGTATACGCGCGATCACAACCATGGCAGCAAGCGACGAGGACGACCGGCGGCGGTGCACAGAGGCGGCAGCAGCGCAGGGGCTTGGCACCGTTAGCCTGGGCCGGTGGCTATCACTGCTCGCCGGGGTTATGCGCCCATCGCAGCTCGCCATCGCCGCTCCACATGTAGCGCGGGCATGCACCACAAGATGTGCGTGCGTCCCATGATGCGCGAGCGAGCTTCGGCCGGCGTGTCGGCGTTAAACGTTTCGCTTTATAGAAACCATGGGGATGTGAGGGGACGTGACAGAAACTGGGGTGGTGCCACGAAGGCAGAGCGGAACGCTTAGAAGCGAAACACCTTTTTAGACAGGGAAACATTTAACGCCGCCACGCCGGCCGAAGCTTTGGCCGGTCGCTCGCGTGTCGTTGGATGCACACACATCTTGCGGAGCATGCCCACGCTACATGCGGTGCGGCGACGGGCGAATAACCCCGGCGAGCGGCGACGGCCACCGGCCCCGGCAAACGGCGCCAAGCCCCTATGCTGCTGGCGCATCTGCGCACCGCCGCCGGTCGTCCTCGTCACCTGCTGCCATGGCTGTGCTCGCGCGTATACAAGTGTTGCAACCGTCATCTAAAAAGCGTCAAACGTTGTTAAAAAAAGCTTCAACCATAAACGGAAAAAGCTTCAATCAGATTTGCCCAGCAAGGAAAGCTGCAACCGTAGTTGCATTTTGCTACTACCGGCTATTTTTTGCTACATCCATCAAGGCGGTGTTGTGAACTCGCGCGATGACGACGACGATTTTGCTACAACTACCTTTTTGCTGCATCCGTTGCCAGAAATTGCTACATCGTTGCTTCTGTTTTTGCTACATTGACATTTTTTGCTGCATGGCTCGATCCGACAGTCAGCGGACCGCGATCCGACAGCTCGCCGAAAGCACATTTGCTTCCTTGGTGGTTTTGGTAATTAATAACAACATATATGTCATTGAACTAATGTTTCCACCAAGTATATTTCAGGAAAAGTTCAATGATAGGGATGGAAAAAGGATTGTGGAATTACCCCAAGATTCAAGGAAATAGGTTGGTCAAACTTCAAGGAAGAGGACTCTATATTTAAATTATTGAGAAATCACTTCGAGTCCATAAAAAAACTAATACTATTAAATGGGGTAAAGTTTTAATGATGAACAATATGCTCAAAAGTGCGCAATGTGACAAGTCACCAAAACATCCACAAACTCTCCCACCAATGTCTGTCCAAAGCCATATATGCAAAACGATGCAACCAACATTCCTATCCCGGTGCTACCGATTCTAAAACCTAGACACACCCAGCCAAACACTAACAGTTCGGTGCAACCAACATTGCATTCGGTGCCATCGAGTTGGGTTGCCAAGTTACTGGTATGCAGATTTCTCATTTCCGGTCCCACCGAAATGGTGAATCGGCGTCACCGAATTTGGCAAATATGACCGTTGGTCACCTTGTCGTTGCAACCGAGATTTGTATATCGGTCTTACCGAGATTCAAAAGTTACTAAATTTAAGTCACTTCGGTACCACCGAGAATTACACATCGATGTCACCGAGTCTGACTTATTGTGTGTAACGGTTGGATTTTCGGAGATGGCTATATATACCGCAATGCACCGCATACCGAGCATGCGTTCAAATCCTCGTACGCACTACGATAGAGGATGGAGTCAATAGGTCATGCATGTATCTTCTGCACCTCCAATCCTAGAGGGCATACAACCTTCTTTGCTGCGTACATACTGTCGAGCAATTCATTATCCTTTGGAAGATTCTTCAATATTTTCAGTAGCTTCTGAAATCCTTTGTCAGGTACACCATTCTCTGCCTTCCACTGCAACAATTTTAGTGTGGTACCGAGCTTTGTGTTGCCAACTTCGTAATTGGGGTACAACCCTTTTTTGTGATCCTCTAACATGCAATCGAACTTTAACTTCTCCTTTTCACTTTCACATTGTCTCTTTGCATCAACAATGACCCGACGAATATCATCATTGGGCACATCGTCTGGTTCCTCTTGGTCTTCAGCTTCCTTCGTTGTAGCATCACCGTATTCAAGAGGCACATAGTTGTCATCATCCTATTTTTCTTCGTTGTCTTTAATCGTAACTCCTCTTTCTTCGTACTTGGTCCAAACATTATAGTGTGACATAAAACCCTTCTCAAGCAGGTGGAAGAGTAGGGTTTTAGAGTTGGAGAAAGCCTTCGTATTCTCACAGACAGTACATGGACAATGCATAAAACCATTCTAGTTGTTTGCCTCAGCCGCTTCGAGAAAATTATGCAGGCCCTTAATATACTCAGAGGTGCGTCGGTCATCGTACATCCATTGCCGGTTCATCTGTGTGCGTTATATAATAAAGTGTATTAAACACCATTACAGAATATCATGAATAGATAAGTCACCAAATTAATAGAAAGTTCATACATAGTTCTCGTTATTGAACAACATAATGCTCTCTAGAGCATTTAATTAAAACATACATTGAAACTATGTAAAAAATTTAAATGCAACAACAAATGAGATCATAACGGCAACTAAGGTATCAATTGATCCAATGACATAATGATACCAAGCCTCAGTATGAATGACATATTTTCTAATCCTTCTAATCTTCAAGCGCATTGCATCCATTTTGATCTTGTGATCGTCGACGACATCGGCAACATGCAACTCCAACTTCATCTTATCCTCTTCAACTCTTTGTAATTTTTCTTTCAAGTAATTGTTTTCTTTTTCAACAAAATTTAACTTCTCGACAAGAATTTCTATGTCGGTTGGAATTTTTGGTTCACATACCTCCTAGATTAAAAAATCTATGTCATGTTGGTCGGCATAATTTTCATAAACACTAAATAAAACAAATAGTTATAAAAGATAATATATATCACATCCGAATCATAGACAGGACGAGGACCGACGGAGGCGGATACCAAAACCATCACACTATATAATAACAAACAATAGTAAAAGTAAGAAAATAACACAAGTATCTATCTAAATCATACAAGTAAGAACTTTTTTCTTTTAGAAAGAGGATAAGAAGAAGAGGCTAACCACGATGGTACCGGCACCGAGATGGGCGCGGGCGTTCGACGGCGGTGAGGACGGGTACGGGACAGGATGGACCGCCAAACCTAGACAAATCTTGAGGAAAATGGAGCTTGGACAAGGAGCTTCGAGAGGAGAAAGCTTAAGTGTGGCTCGGGCATTTCATCGAACACCTCATGTGCATAGGAGGTGAGCTAGAGCACCACAAAGCTCTCCCACGTTCGGCCACTCGCGGAAAGGGGGTATATATAAGCCAACCATTGGTCCTGATTTGTGGCTAGAACCGGGACTATAGGCCAACCATTTGGACCCGGTTCCAGCCACAAACCGGGACCAATGGTTGTGGGCCAGGAGCGAGGCCCATTGGTCCCGGTTCGTGTCCGGAACCGGGACCAAAGGGGTCTGACGAACCGAGACCAATGGCCCACGAGGCCCGGCCAGGGTCCTGACCTCATGAACCGGGACCGATGCCCCCATGGGTCCCGGGTCGTGAGTGAATCGGGATTGATGGATTTCAGGCCTGAACCAAAGCCCTGTTTTCTACTAGTGATTATAACTTAAGTCTATTGGCCTCAGGGACTCGTCTTTATATACAGGTCGAGACCCTGGGCTTACAAGAGTCCGTGTTGTGCTACGATTCGTGACCAACTATATCTCTAACTCGCCTTGCCTCCTAAGTAAGGAAACTCTAGGCGACTTTCCAGTTCTTGGGCCTTGAGTCGCCGTCTTCGGGTACTGGGGCGCAAACCGGCTTACTTGGTAAGCCGCCTTGCCGGTCTTGTTCCTCAGCGTCATAGCCCACCATGTGTATCGCTTACAAGACGCCATCAGGATGAACCGACCCAATAGGGTGAGTTATATTATAGGGTTATATCGCCAAAAGATTGCTTCATGATGATGCCATATTTGGCCGTTGTGGAGAGTGCCTTGCCACCAATGAGAAGACGAGCATTGGGATCCGATGAGGGCAATAAATCCTACAACACAAATATTAGCAGACTAAGTTCTATCGTAGCAGCATAGGTTAGGCGATTTCACAGGTTAGATTCTAAACCAAGGCGCCATATGTTTACCAGCCTGATCAGTGTCACAACTGAGTGAGAAAAAAGGGAGGGGAAGCACTTGCTATAGGTTTAGGAAGCAACCAAGTGTCATACCAGAAATATGGATTGGAGCCATTGTTAGTCATGACAAATGAAATATTTTGTAGGTTAGGAATGTGGTTATTTATGGTTTTGCGACGGAAGGTCTTATTAATTTTTGGTGACACAAAGGGTGTTGGGGGGTGTTGTAGACTAATCCAAATATCCAATGAAGCTATGGTGATAGAGTTAGGAAATAGAGATTTGACAATAAATTTCTTAAGAACGACTCTGTTTTTGCTGATGCAGGATTTTAAGCCCTATAGGCCGCCTTTCAATACATGCATGTAATAGTACGTAGGCAATTTTCCCATGCACCACCTACAAGGTTAATCAAGAGATCGGCTAGTGCACGCGTGCACTAGTCTCATGTGTATCCTGCCCTTATCGTTTATTTGCATATTATTGATGTATTTTTTTATAAACTTCCCATGCAGTTTTGTTTCAAAGAAGAGAAGTTAAATACTTGTGCATAGTATTAAAGAGAAAGGAAGAAGAAGACGCACGGAAGAATATATGTATGCACAGGGACTAGTTCATGCATGCACTTGCTGATCTCTTGATTAGCCTTGTACATGGTGCATGGGAAAACTGTGTACGTTCTATTACATGCATGTATTGAAAGGCTAAGCCTATAGCAATGGAATATACACTTGTGACCGATGGGTGCCACTTTAGCAGTATACACAACGCCCGGTACATACGAATATGTATCTGAATATCTGTACGGCTTAGCCAACATCTCTTTTCTTGTTGTTGAGGGAAGACCATCATGGCTAATATTGAATCGAATAAAAATTATATCGTTTGCGAGCTTGCTGAGGATGCAGTCAGGTGGCTCGTTCAACCAAAAAGAAGAAAACTGATTACATAATTAAGCTTAGCTAGTACATGCACCACTTCATTAGACAAAAAACAATGCCGAAAAAGGACCTCCCAAACTGTTGTTGAAATGCCCACACACTTTTGCAAGGATTTACAGCCGCCGAATCCCACCATCCAGTTTGTCTGGTATAATTATTAATGACTTGAAGAGAATCGGATTCTGCCTCAACTTGGTTAAAACCAAGTGAATTCGCAAGTCTTAATCCATCTTGCATGGCCATAACTTCTACAGTAACCACATCTACAACATTGGTAGTACAAACACACCAATGCTATATATGTGGTTACTATAAAGCAGGATGGAAACCTTTTTCGATATCTGCAGCATTGGGTACGAATTTGCATTGGGCTGCCAAGAAGTTACTTTTATCACTGCAAAGGACCGCCACAATCTCCCCCATCCTTGCATCCTCAAAGAAGGCAACGTCTACATTAACGTTCACTTTCACGTACCTTGGATCAGGCTTACTCCATTTGTGTTGACGGACCACATAATTTTGAGAGAAAATGTTGTGCTAATTGCTTGCTATGCTTAAAACAGACATTGTCCATCTCACAATGGGAGGGACACAATCATTGTTAGTAATACGGCGTTGGATCCAGCAGAGGTGTCAACAACCAAAACTAGTTTGAAATTCAGACTTGATCGAACAGCAGTGGACTATCCGGAAGTTCTAGTAAATGTTCCAATATCACCGATCCCGATCTATCAACAACAACCACCGAATCAATAAGCTCAGCCATGCCCAACCGGCTTCCATAGACCACGAGCATGTGAGCATTTGAATAGAAAATGGGCAATGTCTTTGGCTCCCTCATGGCAAACAAGACATGCGCCATCCGAGCCTATGTGGCGGTTAGTAAGTATATACAACTTCTCTAGCAGAAAATCCGAACTTTACGTGGCACATTTAACTTCCAAAGACTGCTCCATACTGCCAACGGGGTTGAGCTGCTCGGTCGTGAGATCGTGTTTTCATGTGCCCCCCAAAAATGCATCTATTGTAGATGGTAAGTTGTTCAAACTGAGAAAATCCCTGTTTTATTAACATGCCATGCAATAAAGTCATCGAATGCTTGATTGTTCAGAGGTATCTGTAGGATTCTGTTTACATCTACTGGATTGAAAATACTTGTAATCCGCGCCTCATTCCAAGTGCCACTCAAAGGATCGATAAGCTCACTTACATAAGATAAAACTCCTTGACTTTGGGGTGATGTCATTTTTATGCATGGGATTGACGGAGCTGGGGAGCATATACTTACAATTACGAAGCTCCCTAGGAATCGAGGCCTACAGAGATCCAAAGTTTTTCCTCATGACACTATCTGAACTGACATTCCACTAAAACTCTTTTCAGTTTCTTTCAAAACATTCAAGAATTCATATTTTTTATGAGTTTCCAAAAACACAAATTTAAAAACAATCTTTAATTTAAACAATCTTCATAAATTTTAAAATTCTACACGGATGAGAAAAAAATATATATTCATGAATTCTAAAAATTGTACGTGAAATCTACAATTATTCATATTTTGAAAAAAAGGATATAAAATGTTTGTAAATTTAAACAATTCTCACGAATGTAAAACTATCCATATTTTTTTCAAGTTGATAAGTTAAAAATATATATTTCTGAATGCGATTTTTCTGAAGGATTTATATTATGTTCCTAAATTTCTAAAAATATTCATGAATCAAAAAAAATGTAAACCAAAAATAAATCAACTAGAAAATAAAACTTGAAACAAACCAACAGAAAAAAGAGAGAATAAAACCTTCTCAAAACCGGAACGACCTGACTGCATGACAAACCCGGTTCCACCACCACGGGGTCTGCGTTTGTTCGACCACCTTTATGGTACACACGAAATATGTACTGCCATGATAAGCTTTGGGAGAAAAAAAAACACCAAATTAACAGTTCAAAAAAAGTCAAATTAGTTCCAAAACTAGAGAACGGCGCAGTAAAAAGCATCTGTTATCCTCCGGTAGATGTGTATAGCCGAATACCCTCACCTATGTATGTGCAGGTATTTAGATATCCACAAGATGGATGGCCGTGCACATTTTTTTCCAAAAGGAGAAAGAACCACCTCCCTCTGCCTCAGGACAATGCATGCAGCTATTTTGATTATTCATTAAGACCTTACAAAATAATATGTTAAGAAATTTGAAGCCACCATCTTAACAATAACTGTCACTACTCCTATCAACTTGATAAAGGGGTTCAGATTGTTAGGGCCGCATACCCCGACCTCACACCAAAGTCTAATATCTAATTTAGAAGGCCTCAATCAAACCGAATTGCCGTGTCTGGGTTACACATCTAATGTGCGCATACATTACTCGAATACCCGCGGCGCAACACGACATACACCAGGACAAACGATCCCTCCATCTCATTCTAGCCAGCTTACATAGTGGTATTTGTTTTGATTTTGAAAATGCTTCCATATCATCCCACGAGGCGTACTTTTTTTTGAGGGAAGGCCATCATGTCATGCTTTATTGATCAAACAAAGGCATTGCATCATCCACAAATGTCGAGACCAGGCAGCTCAGGGGATCCGTCGTCCAACTAAGAGAAGTCTTATTACAAAAGGAGTAATTAGCAAGCACAACGTTGCTTTATTAAGAGAACGAGAACCATGTTTTAAAGGCGACCTTCCCGATGAAAGTAGACTCATCCATACACTCCGCAATAATTGTTGCCGTTGCATCTCACCAAATAGGTTGGCCGTCACAAAAGTTTATAATGTTCAGTGTTCAGCTTCCACCCGAGTGAACACCAGTGAGTTTGCAAAGGTTAGACCATCCCTCGTTGCCATTGCTTCGGCCATCATAGCATCAGATGTATGGGGTATATAGATACACTATGCAGCCAAGAAATTACCATTTTCATCTCTGATAGCAGCCGACTTGTTCTATAAAAAAGGCCGCGTTAACATTCAATTTCACGAACCCAATATCAGGTTTCATCCATCTCAGTGGATTTGACATGCTTCCGGTGTGATTTGATTCATGAAAATTGCTAGCTATTGCCAATACCGATGTATGCCATCTTATAGGTGTTGGTGGGTTACCATCATGGGTAATTTCTAGACCGATCCATCATAGATACCAGCAGGCAACCATCAACACTTGTTTTACATGTAAGTTTAGTTTGATAGGAAGGGTCATATCTAGCGCATGGAGCAAATGCTGAAGGATGACCGAGCCCGAGCGATCCACCCTCATTGCTTCTTGTATTATACCTGACATACCAAGGTGTTCTCTTAGCTCTCTAGCATTGCAGCAATCGAACAGGAGGTGACGAACATCTC
The DNA here is from genome assembly GCA_022496015.1 of Hordeum marinum. NCBI lineage: Eukaryota > Viridiplantae > Streptophyta > Magnoliopsida > Poales > Poaceae > Hordeum > Hordeum marinum. The sequence goes on from CM039674.1 coordinate 82,642,485, forward strand.
CCGCGTCTTGGTGACAAATAGGGCAAGGCACCATTTGTTCCCACATGCTTAGTAGCGAGAACTAACTTAGCGGTATGATCCCACGCAGAGCCCACCAATTAAAAATCTGAATTTTACGTGGAACCTTCTGTCTCCAAAGCATGCTCCAAACTGCCGGAATTTCCGAACCACTGGGCATTGAATCTCTGTTGCATGGCCCTGAAAAGTATGGCTACGGAATCCTCAAAGGCGCCATATTTCACAGGAATTTATAGCATTCTGTTTGCGTCTACTGGGTTGAATATTGATCTAACCAAATCATCACCCCACCTTCCGGTCATGGGATCAATAAGATCATTTACTGTTGTGAACAGAGCTTGTCCCCTGTTCCGAACAACTTGCCTGTCTGGACTTGTAGGAATCCCCCGAGGCATATCTAGCAAAAGGGAATCAGTTTGAACAGGAGGGTGAGGCCATAAAGCCAAAGTGCTTGTTCTTTTTCGGTGGGGCCCTTCGAAGATTCTGATAACCATCCTCACCTCTTCCACCAAACGAACGACCGGCAACTAGGTGGGGCCCGTTACATGCTTGTTTTTTTACGTAGAGATTTTTTGACTGCGTCTATTCGTAGAAAAGCAAAAGAAGGCAAGTATACCCATCATCTAAGCTCCCATGAACAAGTTCATGGATAATATAACCATGATAAATTACGACAAGCCAATGTAGTCTTATAATAAAAATCCGATACTCAGGATGTTCATGGAACAGTATGGCTAGGTAAGTACGTAGTTCACCGACGAAACATCACAGGGTGGTAAAATTAAACGATCGATTAGAGATGGTAATAGATACTGAGTATATGAAGAAGGCCTAGTTGGCGACCACTGGCACTGGTCCGCCGCCGCCGCCGCCGCTCCCGCTCCCGCCGCGCTTCACTTGGCGGTTTCCGCCGGCGTTCCTGTTCGGCCCTTCCTCCTCGTCGTCGTCCCCACGCTTCCTTTTCTTGAGATTCCGGATGCCCGAGCCCCCCTTTTTGCCGCGACGTCGCCGTAGAAGGTAGGCCAGCCCGCCGGTAGCGGCGACCCCAAGGATCACGACCACGGGCATGGCATTGTTGCGGAAGTAGGATGGTGTCGCCTCCAATATCTCTTGGAGCAAGTCCCCATCGCCCAGAGCTGCATCGGACGCGGTATCGTTGGCTCCGCTTCCGGTATTAGCCACAGTGGACAGCACCTCGGGAGGCACGCCGCCACCGCCGCCCGACACGGACGGGTTGTTGACCCGGCCCGGCGCAGCCGTAGCTTGGGTGAGGATTTGTATCAGCTTGTTGGGGACGAGGACCCCCTTGCCGGTCTCGTGGAGATGGGCGGGGAAGAGGTTCCGGCAAACGCCGGACACGGCCGCCAAGGCGGTGTTCGTGACCGTGGATGCGATGATGCCTCCGCCGCCCGCAGCTGTAGCCAGGATGTCCCAGAGGGGCCCGGTAACGCCGGAGCATGTCGGAGGGGGTGGCAGACCGGGCTGGAGATAAAGCTGGAGACGGATCCGGCCGCAGCCACGGTGCCCCGGACCACGGAGTTGGCGGCTGCAGCGGCCGGGGCGTTGGCCTGCGGAAGACCGAGAGCAGGGCGATGCCAACGCTCCCCACCGGCTGCTGGATGCCGGCCTGCGGATCTTTCCCCACTGAGAGGAACGCCTCAATTGCTAGATCCTCGGGGCTCCGGTTCTGGTTCTAAATCTTGCAGAGCGCATCAAACAAGCTGGCGAAGTTCTTTTCAAACTGGCGTTCGAAGAAGCAAACTGTGGCCGGAAACCAGGACAACGCTCGCGATTTAGGGCAGCCGATCTCAAAGTGGATGTGGAGGAGGAGGAGGGAAGAGAAAGTGACGGGCGGAAGCTTATATAGCGTGTTATTGGGTAGGGCTAGCTGTTGCTATGATCAAACGGGGTGGAGACCCTACGAGCTTCTGCCGTGGGCGAATGTTGTTTCACCAAGTGTCAGTCAATGAAGAGCGGAGGCTACCTACTCCTGCTCCCAACTGTTGTGTCTCCTGTATCAACGTCAAAAGCTGCCCCAGAAAGAGAAAAGACAACCGAATTCGTTAATGCCTCAACGGTTTCGCCACTCATGACTTTTACAAAAACTTCATACAGCAAGCAGAAATCATGGGAGAAAAAATCTCATACATTCATATATTGACAACACATGATATGTTTTCTGGCACCGCCACTGCCTCAATTGGTTTGAAGGGTGTTGCACTGTGCAGGCATGTTTATCCCTGTGTGAGTGCATGTCAGAGTGTCAGTGTGTGTTCTGTAGCTAATTTTCAGTTCTAAAAACCTTGTTTCGTACTAATATTTATATTTATAACCTGGGCATGAAATTCCTATTGTAAATACCAGCAAAAAAAGTTCCATATTCTAAACACCAATTCCCTTTTGTCAATGTTGCCAATCGCCTCCCAGAACGAGGATCGGGCACGCATCCCGCGCCCAACGCGCGGCAAACCACCCCGTCCTCCCGCGCGGGGTGCGCTGATGTAATCCCGTCAGTAGCTATGTCTCTTTGTTTTCCTGAGCAGGCAGAGACCTGTCCTCGCGCAGATTAGACCAACTTTTGAACAAAAGGAAAGCAAGGGCACGACGTCGCGGTGCAGCGCGGCGCCCGCATGCCGGCGTGGTGTATCTCTTCCTTCTTCTTCAAAGGGGACTAATCTGCGTCGGGCGCTGGCCGAAATTTTCGGCCGGTTGCGCGTGAGCCGTCGGATCGCAGTCCGTTAACCATCAGATCGAGCCATGCAGCAAAAAACCGTCAATGTAGCAAAAACAGAAACAACGATGTAGTAATTTTTGGCAATAGATACAGCAAAAACGTGATTGTAGCAAAATCATCGTCGTCATCGCGCGAGGTCGCAACACCGCCTTGATGGATGTAGCAAAAAAATAGCCGGTAGTAGCAAAATGCAACTACGGTTGCAGCTTTCCTTGCTGTGCAGATCCGATTGAAGCTTTTTCTGTTTATGGTTGAAGCTTTATTGAACAAAGTTTGAAGCTTCTTTAGATGACGGTTGCAACACTTGTATACGCGCGATCACAACCACGGCAGCAAGCGACGAGGATGACCGGCGGCCGTGCGTAGAGGCGGCAGCAGCGCAGGGGCTTGGCGCCGTTAGCCTGGGCCGGTGGCTGTCACTGCTCGCCGGGGTTATGCGCCCATCGCAGCTCGCCGTCGCCGCTCCACATGTAGCGCGGGCATCCACCACAAGATGTGCGTGCGTCCCATGATGCGCGAGCGAGCTTCGGCCGGCGTTTCGGCGTTAAACGTTTCGCTTTCTAGAAACCATGGGGATGTGAGGGGACGTGACAGAAACTGGGGTGGTGCCACGAAGGCAGAGCGGAATGCTTAGAAGCGAAACACCTTTTTAGACAGGAAAACATTTAACGCCGCCACGCCGGCCGAACCTTTGGCCGGTCGCTCGCGCGTCGTTGGATGCACGCACATCTTGCGGAGCATGCCCACGCTACATGCGGAGCGGCGATGGGCGCATAACCCCGGCGAGCAGCGTCGACCACCGGCCCCGGCAAACGGCGCCAAGCCCCTATGTTGCTGGCGCCTCTACGCACCGCCGCCGGTCGTCCTCGTCACCTGCTGCCATGGCTGTGCTTGCGCGTATACTAGTGTTGCAACCGTCATCTAAAAAGCCTCAAACGTTGTTAAAAAAAGCTTCAACCATAAACGGAAAAAGCTTCAATCAGATTTGCCCAGCAAGGAAAGCTGCAACCGTAGTTGCATTTTGCTACTACCGGCTATTTTTTTGCTACATCCATCAAGGCGGTGTTGCGAACTCGCGCGATGACGACGACGGTTTTGCTACAACCACATTTTTGCTGCATCTGTTGCCAGAAATTGCTACATCGTTGCTTCTGTTTTTGCTACATTGACATTGTGGCTCGACCGACAGTCAACGGACCGCGATCCGACGGCTCGCTGAAAGCACATTGGCTTCCTTGGTGGTTTCGGTAATTAATAACAACATATATGTCATTGAAATAATGTTTCCACAAAGTATATTTCAGGAAAAGTTCAATGATAGGGATGGCAAAAGGATTGTGGAATTACCCCAAGATTCAAGGAAATAGGTTGGTCAAACTTCAAGGAAGAGGACTCTATATTTTAAATTTGTGAGAAATCACTTTGAGTCCATAGGAAAACCAATACTATTAAATGGGGTGAAGTTTTAATGATGGACAATATGCTCAAAAGTGCACAATGTGACAAGTCACCAAAACATCCACAAACTCTCTCACCAATGTCTGTCGAAAGCCATATATGCAAAATCGATGCAACCAACATTCCTATCCCGGTGCTACTGATTCTAAAACCTAGACAGACCCAGCCAAACACTAACACTTCGGTGCGACCAACACTGCATTCGGTGGCATCGAGTTGGGTTGCCACGTTACTGGTATGCAGATTTCACATTTTCAGTCCCACCGAAATAGTGAATCGGCGTCACCGAATTTCGCAAATATGACCGTTGGTCACCTTGCCGTTGCAACCGAGATTTGTATATCGGTCTTACCGAGATTCAAAAGTTACTAACTTTAAGTCACTTCGGTACCACTGAGAATTACACATCGGTGTCACCGAGTCTGACTTATTGTGTGTAACGGTTGGATTTTTGGAGATGGCTATATATACCGCAATGCACCGCATACCGAGCATGCGTTCAAATCTTCGTACGCACTACGATAGAGGATGGAGTCAATAGGTCATGCATGTATGTTCTGCACCTCCAATCCTAGAGGGCATACAACCTTCTTTGTTGCGTACATACTGTCGAGCAATTCGTTATCCTTTGGAAGATTCTTCAATATTTTCAGTAGCTTCTGAAATCCTTTGTCAGGTACACCATTCTCTGCCTTCCACTGCAGCAACTCTAGTGTGGTACCGAGCTTTGTGTTGCCAACTTTGCAATTGGGGTACAACCCTCTTTTGTGATCCTCTAATATGCAATCGAACTTCAACTTATCCTTTTCACTTTCGCATTGTCTCTTTGCATCAACAATGACCCAACGAATATCATCATTGGGCACATCGTCTGGTTCCTCTTGGTCTTCAGCTTCCTTCGTTGTAGCATCACCGTATTCAGGAGGCACATAGTTGTCGTCATCCTATTCTTCTTCGTTGTCTTTAATCGTAACCCCTCTTTCTTCGTGCTTGGTCCAAACATTATAGTGTGACATAAAACCCTTCTCAAGCAGGTGGAAGTGTAGGGTTTTAGAGTTGGAGAAAGCCTTTGTATTCTCAAAGACAGTACATGGACAATGCATAAAACCATTCTGGTTGTTTGCCTCAGCCGCTTCGAGAAAATTATGCAGGCCCTTAATATACTCAGAGGTGCGTCGGTCACCGTACATCCATTGCCGGTTCATTTGCGTGCGTTATATAATAAAGTGTATTAAACACCATTACAGAATATCATGAATAGAGAAGTCACCAAATTAATAGAAAGTTTATACATAGTTCTCATTATTGAATAACATAATGCTCTCTAGAGCATCTAATTAAAACATACATTGAAACTATGTAAAAAATTTAAATGCAACAACAAATGTGATCATAACCGCAACTAAGGTATCAATTGATCCAACGGCATAATGATACCAAGCCTTAGTATGAATGACATATTTTCTAATCTTTCTAATCTTCAAGCGCATTGCATCCATTTTGATCTTGTGATCGTCGACGACAGCGGCAACATGCAACTCCAACTTCATCTTATCCTCTTCAACACTTTGTAATTTTTCTTTCGAGTAATTGTTTTCTTTTTCAACAAAATTTAACTTCTCGATAAGAATTTCTATGTCGGTTGGAATGTTTGGTTCACATACGTCCTAGATTAAAAAATCTATGTCATGTTGGTCGGCATAATTTTCATAAACACTAAATAAAACAAATAGTTATAAAATATAATATATATCACATCCGAATCATAGACAGGACGAGGGACGACGGAGGTGGATACCAAAACCATCGCACTATATAATAACAAACAATAGTAAAAGTAAGAAAATAACACAAGTATCTATCTAAATCATACAAGTAAGAACTTTTTTTTGTAGAAAGAAGATAAGAAGAAGAGGCTAACCACGATGGTACCGGCACCGAGATGGGCGCGGGCGTCCGACGGCGGTGAGGACGGGGACGGGACAGGATGGACCGCCAAACCTAGACAAATCTTGAGGAAAATGGAGCTTGGACAAGGAGCTTCGAGAGGAGAAAGCTTAAGTGTGGCTCGGGCATTTCATCGAACACCTCATGTGCATAGGAGGTGAGCTAGAGCACCACAAAGCTCTCCCACGTCCGGCCACTCGCGGAAAGGGAGTATATATAAGCCAACCATTGGTCCTGGTTTATGGCTGGAACCGGGACTATAGGTCAACCATTTGGACCCGGTTCCAGCCACAAACTGGGACCAATTGTTGTGGGCCAAGAGCGAGGCCCATTGGTCCCGGTTCGTGTCCGGAACCAGGACCAAAGGGGTCTGACGAACCGAGACCAATGGCCCACGAAGCCCGGCCAGCGCCCTGACCTCATGAACCGGGACCGATGCCCCCATGGGTCCCGGTTCGTGAGTGAATCGGGATTGATGGATTTCAGGCCTGAACCAAAGCCCTGTTTTCTACTAGTGATTATAACTTAAGTCTATTGGCCTCAGGGACTCGTCTTTATATACAGGTCGAGACCCTGGGCTTACAAGAGCCCGTGTCGTGCTACGATTCGTGGCCAACTATATCTCTAACTCGCCTTGCCTCCTCAGTAAGGAAACTCTAGGCGTCTTTCCACTTCTTGGGCCTTGAGTCGCCGTCTTCGGGTACTGGGGCACAAACCGGCTAATTTGGTAAGCCGCCTTGCCGGTCTTGTTCCTCAGCGTCATAGCCCACCATGTGTATCGCTTACAAGATGCCATCAGGATGAACCGACCCAATAAGGCGAGTTATATTATAGGGTTATATCCCCACAAGATTGCTTCATGATGATGCCATATTTGGCCGTTGTGGAGACTGCCTTGCCACCAATGGGAAGACGAGCACTAGGATCCTATGAGGGCAATAAATCCTACAACACAAATATTAGCAGACTAAGTTCTATCGTAGCAGCATAGGTTAGGCGATTTCACAGGTTAGATTCTAAACCGAGGCGCCATATGTTTACCAGCCTGATCAGTGTCACAACTAAGTGAGAAAAATGGGAGGGGAAGCACTTGCTATAGGTTTAGGAAGCAACCAAGTGTCATACCAGAAATAAGGATTGGAGCCATTGTTAGTCATGACAAATGATATATTTTGTAGGTTAGGAATGTGGTTATTGATGGTTTTGCGACGGAAGGTCTTATTAATTTTTTGTGCCAACAACCAAAACTAATTTGAAATTCAGACTTGATCGAACAGCAGTGGACTATCCGGAAGTTCTAGTAAATGTTCCAATATCACCGATCCCGATCTATCAACAACAACCACCGAATCAAGAAGCTCAACCATGCCCAACCGACTTCCATAGACCACGAGCATGTGAGCATTTGAATAGAAAATGGGCAATGTCTTCGGCTCCCTCATGGCAAACAAGACATGCGCCATTCGAGCCTATGTGGCGGTTAGTAAGTATAGACCTTATAGGGAATGTTCCATGTAAACTTCTCTAGCAGAAAATCTGAACTTTTCGTGGCACATTTAACTTCCAAAGACGCTCCATACTGCCAACGGGGTTGAGCTGCTCGGTCGTGAGATCGTGTTTTCATGTGCCCCCAAAAATGCATCTATTGTAGATGGTAAGTTGTAGAAACTGAGAAAACCCCTGTTTTATTAACATGCCATGCAATAAAGTCATCTAATGAGGCATCTTTAGGATTCTGTTTACATCCACTGGATTGAAAATACTTGTAATCCACGCCTCATTCCAAGTGCCACTCAAAGGATCGATAAGCTCACTTACATAAGATAAAACTCCTTGACTCCGGGGTGATGTCATTTTTATGCATGGGATTGACGGAGCTGGGGAGCATATACTTACAATTACGAAGTTCCCTAGGAATCGAGGCCTACAGAGATCCAAAGTTTTTCCTCATGACACTATCGGAACTGACATTCCACTAAAACTCTTTTCAGTTTCTTTCAAAACATTCAAGAATTCATATTTTTTATGAGTTTCCAAAAACACAAATTTAAAAACAATCTTGAATTTAAACAATCTTCATAAATTTTAAAATTCTACACGGATGAGAAAAAATATATATTCATGAATTCTAAAAATTGTACGTGAAATCTACAATTATTCATATTTTGAAAAAAGGATATAAAATGTTTGTAAATTTAAACAATTCTTACGAATATAAAACATATCCATATTTTTTTCAAGTTCATAGGTTAAAAATATATATTTCTGAATGCGATTTCTCTGAAGGATTTATATTATGTTCCTAAATTTCTAAAAATATTCATGAATAAAAAAAAATGTAAACCAAAAATAAATCAACTAGAAAATAAAACTTGAAACAAACCAACGGAAAAAAGAGAGAATAAAACCTTCTCAAAACCGGAACGACCTGACTGCACGACAAACCCAGTTCCACCACCACGGGGTCTGCGTTTGTTCGACCACCTTTATGGTACACACGAAATATGTACTGCCATGATAAGCTTTGGGAGAAAAAAACACCAAATTAACAGTTCAAAAAAAGTCAAATTAGTTCCAAAACTAGAGAACGGCGTAGTAAACAGCATCTGTTATCCTCCGGTAGATGTGTATAGCCGAATACCCTCACCTATGTATGTGCACGTATTTAGATATCAACAAGATGGATGGCACGTGCACATTTTTTTTCCAAAAGGAGAAAGAACCACCTCCCTCTGTGTCAGGGCAATGCATACAGCTATTTTGATTATTCATTAAGACCTTACAAAATAATATGTTAAGAAATTTGAAGCCACCATCTTAACAACAACTGTCACTACTCCTATCAACTAGATAAAGGGGTTCAGATTGTTAGGGCCGCATACCCCGACCTCACACCAAAGTCTAATATCTAATTTCGAGGGCCTCAATCAAACCGAATTGCCGTGTCTGGGTTACACATCTAATGTGCGCATACATTACTCGAATACCCGCGGCGCAGCACGACATACACCAGGACAAACGATCCCTCCATATCATTCTAGCAAGCTTACATAGTGGCATTCGTTTTGATTTTGAAAATGCTTCCATATCATCCCACGAGGCGTACTTTTTTTTGAGGGAAGGCCATCATGTCATGCTTTATTGATCAAACAAAGGCATTGCATCATCCACAAATGTCGAGACCAGGCAGCTCAGGGGATCCGTCGTCCAACTAAGAGAAGTCTTATTACAAAAGGAGTAATTAGCAAGCACAACGTTGCTTTATTAAGAGAACGAGAACCATGTTTTAAAGGCGACCTTCCCGATCAAAGTAGACTCATCCAAACACTCCGCAATAATTGTTGCCGTTGCATCTCACCAAATAGGTTGGCCGTCACAAAAGTTTATAATGTTTAGTGAGTCCAATTCAGCTTCCACCCAAGTGAAAACCAGTGAGTTTGCAAAGGTTAGACCATCCCTCGTTGCCATTGCTTCGGCCATCATAGCATCAGATGTATGGGGTATATAGATACACTATGCAGCCAAGAAATTACCATTTTCATCTCTGATAGCAGCCGGCGTCGCTCCTGCTCCTTCTTCTATAAAAAAGGCCGCGTCAACATTCAATTTCACGAACCCAATATCAGGTTTCATCCATCTCAGTGGATTTGACATGCTTCCGGTGTGATTTGCTTCATGAAAATTGCTAGCTATTGCCAATACCGATGTATGCCATCCTATAGGTGGTGGTGGGTTACCATCATGTGTAATTTCTGGACCGATCCATCATAGATACCAGCAGGCAACCATCAACACTTGTTTTACATGTAAGTTTAGTTTGATAGGAAGGGTCATATCAGGCGCATGGAGCAAATGCTGAAGGATGACCGAGCCCGAGCGATCCACCCTCATTGCTTCTTGTATTATACCTGACATACCAAGGTGTTCTCTTAGCTCTCTAGCATTGCAGCAATCGAACAGGAGGTGACGAACATCTCCCGCGTCTTGGTGACAAATAGGGCAAGGCACCATTTGTTCCCACATGCTTAGTAGCGAGAACTAACTTAGCGGTATGATCCCATGCAGAGCCCGCCAATTAAAAATCTGAATTTTACGTGGAACCTTCTGTTTCCAAAGCATGCTCCAAACTGCCGGAATTTCCGAACCGCTGGGCATTGAATCTCTGTTGCATGGCCCTGAAAAGTATGGCTACGGAATCCTCAAAGGCGCCATATTTCACAGCAATTTGTAGCATTCTGTTTGCGTCTACTGGGTTGAATATTGATCTAACCAAATCATCACCCCACCTTCCGGTCATGGGATCAATAAGATCATTTACTGTTGTGAACAGAGCTTGTCCCCTGTTCCAAACAACTTGCCTGTCTGGACTTGTAGGAATCCCCCGAGGCATATCTAGCAAAAGGGAATCAGTTTGAACAGGAGGGTGAGGCCATAAAGCCAAAGTGCTTGTTCTTTTTTGGTGGGGCCCTTCGAAGATTCTGATAACCATCCTTACCTCTTCCACCAAACGAATGACCGACAACTAGGTGGGGCCCGTTACATGCTTGTTCTTTTTACGTAGAGATTTTTTTGACTACGTCTATTCGTAGAAAAGCAAAAGAAGGCAAGTATACCCATCATCTATGCTCCCATGAACAAGTTCATGGATAATATAACCATGATAAATTACGACAAGCCAATGTAGTCTTATAATAAAAATCCGATACTCAGGACGTTCATGGAACAATATGGCTAGGTAAGTACGTAGTTCACCGACGAAACATCACAGGGTGGTAAAATTAAACGATCGATTAGAGATGGTAATACATACTGAGTATATGTAGAAGGCCTAGTTGGCGACCACTGGCACTGGTCCACCGCCGCCGCCGCCGCTCCCGCTCCCGCCGCGCTTCACTTGGCGGTTTCCGCCGGCGTTCCTCTTCGGCCCTTCCTCGTCGTCGTCGTCCCCGCGCTTCCTTTTCTTGAGATTCGGGATGCTCGCCCCCCCTTTTTGCCGTGACGTCGCCGTAGAAGGTAGGCCAGCCCGCCGGTAGCGGCGACCCCAAGGATCACGGGCACAGCCATGGCATTGTTGCGGAAGTAGGATGGCGTCGCCTCCAATATCTCTTGGAGCAAGTCCCCATCGCCCAGAGCTGCATCGGACGCGGTATCGTTGGCGCCGCTTCCGGTATTAGCCACAGTGGACAACACCTCGGGAGGCACGCCGCCACCGCCGCCCGACACGGACGGGTTCTTGACCCGGGCCCGGCGCAGCCGTAGCTCGGGCGAGGATTTGTATCAGCTCGTTGGGGACGAGGACCCCCTCGCCGGTCTCGTGGAGATGGGCGAGGAAGAGGTTCCGGCAAACGCCGGACATGGCCGCCAAGGCGGTGTTCGTGACCGGGGATGCGATGGTGCCTCCGCCGCCCGCAGCTGTAGCCAAGATGTCCCAGAGGGGGCCGGTAACGCTGGAGCTGGCCGGAGGGGGTGGCAGACCGGGCTAGGAGATAAAGGTGGAGACGGATCCGGCCGCAGCCACGGTGCCCCGGACCATGGAGTTGGCGGCTGCAGCGGCCGGGGCATTGGCCTGCGGAAGATCGAGAGCCAGGGCGATGCCAACGCTCCCCACCGGCGGCTAGATGCCGGCCTATGGATCTTGCCCCACTGAGAGGAACACCTCTATCGCTAGATCCTGGGGGCTCCGGTTCTAGTTCTGAATCTTGCAGAGCGCATCAAACAAGCTGGCGAAGTTCTTTTCGAACTGGCGTTCGAAGAAGCGAACTGTGGCCGGGAACCAGGACATCGCTCGCGATTTAGGACAGCCGATCTCGAAGTGGATGTGGAGGAGGAGGAGGAGGGAAGAGAAAGTGACGAGCGGAAGCTTATATAGCGTGTTATTGGGTAGGGCTAGCTGTTGGTATGATCAAACGGGGTGGAGACCCTACGAGCTTCTGCCGTGGGCGAATGTTGATTCACCAAGTGTCAGTCAATGACGAGCGAAGGCTACCTACTCCTCCTCCCAACTGTTGTGTCTCCTGTATCAACGTCGAAAGCTGCTCCGGAAAGAGAAAAGACATCCGAATCCGTCAATGCCTCAACAGTTTCGCCAGTCATGATTTTTACAAAAACTTCATACAGCAAGCAGAAATCATGGGAGAAAAAATCTCATACATTCATATATTGACTACACATGATATGTTTTCTGGCACCGCCACTGCCTCAATTGGTTTGAAGGGTGTTGCACTGTGCAGGCATGTTTATCCCTGTGTGAGTGCATGTCACAGTGTCAGTGTGTGTTCCGTAGCTAATTTTTAGTTTTAAAAACCTTGTTTTATACTAATATTTATATTTATAACCTGGGCCTGAAATTCCTATTCTAAATACCAGCAAAAAAGTTCCCTATTCTAAACACCAATTTCCTTTTGTCAATGCTGTCAATCGCCTCCCAAAACGAGGATCAGGCACGCATCCCGCGCCCAGCACGCGCCAAACCACCCCGGCCTCCCGCGCGGGGTGCACTGACATAATCCCGTCAGTAGCTTTGTCCCTCTGTTTTCCTGAGTAGGCAGAGACCTATCCTCGCGCAGATTAGACCAACTTTTGAACAGAAGGAAAGCAAGGGCACGACGTCGCGGTGCAGCACGACGCCCGCGTGCCGGCGCGGTGTATCTCTTCCTTCTTCTTTAAAGGGGACTAATCTGCGTCGGCGCGCCGGCCGAAATTTTTGGCCGGGCGCGCGTGAGCCGTCGGATCGCAGCCCGTTAACCATCAGATTGAGCCATGCAGCAAAAAACCATCAATGTAGCAAAAATAGAAACAACGATGTAGTAATTTTTGGCAACAGATGCATCTAAAACGTGATTGTAGCAAAATCGTCGTCGTCGTCGTGCGAGGACGCAACACCGCCTTGATGGAAGTAGCAAAAAAATAGCCGGTAGTAGCAAAATGCAACTACGGTTGCAGCTTTCCTTGATGTGCAGATCCATTGAAGCTTTTTCTGTTTATGGTTCAAGCTTTTTTGAACAAAGTTTGAAGCTTTTTTAGATGACGGTTGCAACACTTGTATATGCGCGAGCACAACCATGGCAGCAGGCGACGAGGACGACCGGTGGCGGTGCGTAGAGGCGGCAGCAGCGCAGGGGCTTGGTGCCGTTAGTCGGGGCCAGTGGCCGTCACTGCTCGCCGGGGTTATGCGCCCATCGCAGCTCGCCATCGCCGCTCCACATGTAGCGCGGGCATGCACCACAAGATGTGCGTGCGTCCCATGATGCGCGAGCGAGCTTCGGCCGGCGTGTCGGCGTTAAACGTTTCGCTTTATAGAAACCATGGGGATGTGAGCGGACGTGACAGAAACTGGGGTGGTGCCACGAAGGCAGAGCGGAACGCTTAGAAGCGAAACACCTTTTTAGACAGGGAAACATTTAACGCCGGCTTCGGCCGGCTGCCCGCGCGTCGTTGGATGCACGCACATCTTGCGGTGCATGCCAGCGCTACATGCGAAGCGGCGATGGCGAGCTACGATGGGCGCATAACCCCGGCGAGCGGCGACTGTCACCGGCCCCGACAAACGGCGCCAAGCCCCTGTGCTGCTGGCGCCTCTAAGCACCGCCGCCGGTCATCCTCGTCGCCTGCTGCCATGGCTGTGCTTGCGCATATACAAGTGTTGCAACCGTCATCTAAAAAAGCTTCAAACGTTGTTAAGAAAAGCTTCAACCATAAACAGAAAAAGCTTCAATCGGATCTGCTCAGCAAGGAAAGCCGCAACCATAGTTGCATTTTGCTACTACCGGCTATTTTTTTGCTACATCCATCAAGGCGGTGTTGCGACTTCACGCGACGACGACGATTTTGCTACAACCACATTTTTGCTGCATCCGTTGCGAAAAATTGCTACATGGTTGCTTCTGTTTTTGCCACATTGACGTTTTTTGCTGCATGGCTCGATCCGATAGTCAACGGATTGCGATCCGACGGCTCGCTGAAAGCACATTTGCTCCCTTGGTGGTTTTGGTAATTAATAACAACATATATGTCATTCAACTAATGTTTCCACCAAGTATATTTCAAGAAATGTTCAATGATAGGGATGGCAAAAGGATTATGGAATTACCCCAAGATTCAAGGAAATAGGTTGGCGAAACTTCAAGGAAGAGGACTCTACATTTTAAATTTGTGAGAAATCACTTTGAGTCCACAGGAAAGCCAATACTATTAAATGGGGTAAAGTTTTGATGATGGACAATATGCTCAAAAGTGCACAATGTGACAAGTCACCAAAACATCGACAAACTCTCCCACCAATGTCTGTCCAAAGCCATATATGCAAAATCGGTGCAACCAACATTCCTATTCCGGTGCTACCGATTCTAAAACCTAGACAGACCCAGCCAAACCCTAACACTTTGGTGCAACCAACACTGCATTCGGTGCCACCGAGTTGGGTTGCCAAGTTACTGGTATGCAGATTTCTCATTTTCGGTCCCACCGAAATGGTGAATCGGCGTCACCGAATTTGACAAATATGACCGTTGGTCACCTTGTCGGTGCAACCGAGATTTGTATATCGGTCTCACCGAGATTCAAAAGTTACTAACTTTAATTCACGTCGGTACCACCGAGAATTACACATCGGTGTCACCGAGTCTGACTTATTGTGTGTAACGGTTGAATTTTTTGAGATGGCTATATATACCGCAATGCACCGCATACCGAGCATGCGTTCAAATCCTCGTACGCACTACGGTGTTGGATGGATTCATTAGGTCATGCATGTATCTTCTGCACCTCCAATCCTAGAGGGCATACAACCTTCTTTGCTGCGTATGTACTGTCGAGCAATTCGTTATCCTTTGGAAGATTCTTCTTCAATATTTTCAGTAGCTTCTCAAATCCTTTGTCAGGTACACCATTCTGTGCCTTCCACTGCAGCAATTCCAGTGTGGTACCGAGCTTTGTGTTGCCAACTTCGCAATTGGGGTACAACCCTTTTTTCTGATCCTCTAACATGCAATCGAACTTCAACTTCTCTTTTTCACTTTCGTATTGTCTCTTTGCATCAACAGTGACCCGACGAATATCATCATCGGGCACATCGTCTGGTTCCTATTGGTCTTCAGCTTCCTCCGTTGTAGCATCACCGTATTCAGGAGGCACATAGTTGTCATCATCCTATTCTTCTTCGTTTTCTTTCGTCGTAACCCCTCTTTTCTCCGTGCTTGGTCCAAACATTATAGTCTGACATAAAACCCTTCTCAAGCAGGTGGAAGTGTAGGGTTTTAGAGTTGGAGAAAGCCTTCGTATTCTCACAGACAGTACATGGACAATGCATAAAACCATTCTGGTTGTTTGCCTCAGCCGCTTCGAGAAAATTATGCAGGTCCTTAATATACTCAGAGGTGCGTCGATCACCGTACAACCATTGCCGGTTCATTTGCGTGCGTTATGTAATAAAGTGTATTAAACACCATTACAGAATATCATGAATAGAGAAGTCACCAAATTAATAGAAAGTTCATACATAGTTCTCGTTATTGAACAACATAATGCTCTCTAGAGCATCTAATTAAAACATACATTGAAACTATGTAAAAAATTTAAATGCAACAACAAATGCGATCATAACCACAACTAAGGTATCAATTGATCGAACGGCATAATGATACCAAGCCTCAGTATGAATGACATATTTTCTAATCTTTCTAATCTTCAAGCGCATTGCATCCATCTTGAGCTTGTGATCGTCGACGACATCGGCAACATGCAACTCCAACTTCATCTTAACCTCTTCAACTCGTTGTAATTTTTCTTTCAAGTAATTGTTTTATTTTTCAACCAAATTTAACTTCTCGACAAGAATTTCTATGTCGGTTGGAATTTTCGGTTCACATACCTCCTAGATTAAAAAATCTATGTCACATTGGTCGGCATAATTGTCATAAACACTAAATAAAACAAATAGTTATAAAAGATAATATATACCACATCCGAATCATAGACAGGATGAGGGCCGACGGAGGCGGATACCAAAACCATCGCACTATATAATAACAAACAATAATTGAAGTAAGAAAATTATACAAGTATCTATCTAAATCATACAAGTAAGAACTTTTTTCTTTTAGAAAGAAGATAAGAAGAAGAGGCTAACCACGATGGTACCGGCACCGAGATGGGCACGGGCGATCGACGGCGGTGAGGACGGGGACGGGACAGGATGGACCGCCAAACCTAGACAAATCTTGAGGAAAATGGAGCTTGGACAAGGAGCTTCGAGAGGAGAAAGCTTAAGTGTGGCTCGGGCATTTCATCGAACACCTCATGTGCATAGGAGGTGAGCTAGAGCACCACAAAGCTCTCCCACGTCCAGCCACTCATGGGAAGGGGGTATATATAAGCCAACCATTGGTCCTGGTTTGTGGCTGGAACCGGGACTATAGGCCAACCATTTGGTCCCGGTTCCAGCCACAAACCGGGACCAATGGTTGTGGGCCAGGAGCGAGGCCCATTGGTCCCGGTTCGTGTCCGGAACCGGGACCAAAGGGGTCTGACGAACCGAGACCAATGGTCCACGAGGCCCGGCCGGCGCCCTGACCTCACGAACCGGGACCAATGCCCCATGGGTCCCGGTTCGTGAGTGAATCGGGATTGATGGGATTTCAGGCCCGAACCAAACCCCTGTTTTCTACTAGAGATTATAACTTAAGTCTATTGTCCTCAGGAACTCGTCTTTATATACAGGTCGAGACCCTGGGCTTACAAGAGTCCGTGTCGTGCTACAATTCGTGACCAACTATATCTCTAACTCGCCTTGCCTCCTAAGTAAGGAAACTCTAGGCGACTTTCCACTTCTTGGGCTTTGAGTCGCCGTCTTCGGGTACTGGGGCGCAAACCGGCTTACTTGGTAAGCCGCCTTCCCGGTCTTGTTCCTCAGCGTCATAGCCCACCATGTGTATCGCTTACAAGCCGCCATCAGGATGAACCGACCCAATAGGGCGAGTTATATTATGGGTTATATCCCCAAGAGATTGCTTCATGATGATGCCATATTTGGCCGTTGTGGAGACTGCCTTGCCACCAATGAGAAGACGAGCAGTGAGATCCGATGAGGGCAATAAATCCTACAACACAAATATTAGTAGACTAAGTTCTATCGTAGAAGCATAGGTTAGGCGATTTCACATGTTAGATTCTAAACCGAGGCGCCATATGTTTACCAGCCTGATCAGTGTCACAACTGAGTGAGAAAAAAGGGAGGGAAAGCACTTGCTATAGGTTTAGGAAGCAACCAAGTGTCATACCAGAAATAAGGATTGGAGCCATTGTTAGTCATGACAAATGATATATTTTGTAGGTTAGGAATGTGGTTATTGATGGTTATGCAACGGAAGGTCTTATTAATTTTTGGTGCCACAAAGGGTGATGGGGGGTGTTGTAGACTAACCCAAATATCCAATGAAGTTATGGTGATAGAGGTAGGAAATAGAGATTTGACAATAAATTTCTTAAGAACGACTCTGTTTTTGCTGATGCAGGTTTTTAAGCCCTATAGGCCGCCTTTCAATACATGCATATAATAGTACGTAGGCAATTTTTGCATGCGCCACCTACAAGGTTAATCAAGAGATCGGCTAGTGCTCGCGTGCACTAGTCGCATGCGCCACTTATCATTTATTTGCATATTATTGATGTATTTTTTTTATAAACTTCCCATGCAATATTGTTTCAAAGAAGAGAAGTTAAATACTTGTGCATAGTATTAAAGAGAAAGGAAGAAGAAGACACACGGAAGAATATATGTATCCACATGGACTAGTTCATGCATGCACTTGCTGATCTCTTGATTAGCCTTGTGCATGCGAAAACTGTGTACGTTCTATATTACATGCATGTATTGAAAGGTTAAGCCTATAGCAATGGAATATACACTTGTGACCGATGGGTGCCACTTTAGCAGTATACACAACGCCCGGTACATACGAATATGTATCTGAATATCTGTACGCCTTAGCCAACATCTCTTTTTTTGTTGTTGCGGGAAGACCATCATGGCTAATTATACTGAATCAAATAAAAATTGTATCGTTTGCGAGCTTGCTGACGATGCAGTCAGGTGGCTCATTCAACCAAAAAGAAGAAAACTGATTACATAATTAAACTTAGCTAGTACATGCACCACTTCATTAGACAAAAAACAATACCTAAAAAGGACCTCCCAAAATGTTGTTGAAATGCCCACACTATTTTGCAAGGATTTACAGCCGCCGAATCCCACCATCCAGTTTGTCTGGTATAATTATTAATGACTTGAAGAGAATCGGATTCTGCCTCAACTTGGTTAAAACCAAGTGAATTCGCAAGTCTTAATCCATCTTGCATGGCCATAACTTCTGCAGTAACCACATCTACAACATTGGTAGTACAAACACACCAATGCTATAGATGTGGCTACTATAAAGCAGGATGGAAACCTTTTTCGGTATCTGCAGCATTGGGTACGAATTTGCATTGGGCTGCCAAGAAGTTACTTTTATCACTACAAAGGACCGCCACAATCGCTCCCATCCCTGCATCCTCAAAGAAGGCAACGAATACATTAACGTTCACTTTCACGTACCTTGGATCAGGCTTACTCCATTTGTGTTGACGGACCACATAATTTTGAGAGAAAATGTTGTGCTAATTGCTTGCTATGCTTAAAACGGACATTGTCCTTCTCACAATGGGAGGGATACAGTCGTTGTTAGTAATACGTCGTTGGATCCAGCAGAGGTGCCAACAACCAAAACTAGTTTGCAATTCAGACTTGATTGAACAACAGTGGACTATCCGGAAGTTCTAGTAAATGTTCCAATATCACCGATCCCGATCTATCAACAACAACCACCGAATCAATAAGCTCAGCCATGCCCAACCGGCTTCCATAGACCACGAGCATGTGAGCATTTGAATAGAAAATGGGCAATGTCTTCGGCTCCCTCATGGCAAACAAGACATGCGCCATCCGAGCCTATGTGGCGGTTAGTAAGTATAGACCTTATAGGGAATGTTCCATGTAAACTTCTCTAGCAGAAAATCCGAACTTTACGTGGAACATTTAACTTTCAAAGACTGCTCCATACTGCCAACGGGGTTGAGCTGCTCGGTCGTGAGATCGTGTTTTCATGTGCCCCCAAAAAATGCATCTATTGTAGATGGTAAGTTGTTGAAACTGAGAAAACCCCTGTTTATTAACATGACATGCAATAAAGTCATCGAATGCTTGATTGTTCAGAGGTATCTGTAGGACTCTGTTTACATCCACTGGATTGAAAATACTTGTAATCCGCGCCTCATTCCAAGTGCCACTCAAAGGATCGATAAGCACATAAAACTCCTTGACTTCGGGGTGATGTCATTTTTATGCATGGGATTGACGGAGCTGGGGAGCATATACTTGCAATTACGAAGCTCCCTAGGAATCGAGGCCTACAGAGATCCAAAGTTTTTCCTCATGACACTATCGGAACTGACATTCCACTAAAACTCTTTTCAGTTTCTTCCAAAACATTCAAGAATTTATATTTTTTATGAGTTTCCAAAAACACAAATTTAAAAACAATCTTGAATTTAAACAATCTTCATAAATTTTAAAATTCTACACGGATGAGAAAAAAAATATATTCATGAATTCTAAAAATTGTACGTGAAATCTACAATTATTCATATTTTGAAAAAAGGATATAAAATGTTTGTAAATTTAAACAATTCTCACGAATAGAAAACATATCCATATTTTTTCAAGTTCACAAGTTAAAAAAATATATTTCTGAATGCGATTTTTCTGAAGGATTTATATTATGTTCCTAAATTTCTAAAAATATTCATGAACCAAAAAAAAATGTAAACCAAATATAAATCAACTAGAAAATAAAACTTGAAACAAACCAACAGAAAAAAGAGAGAATAAAACCTTCTCAAAACCGGAACGACCTGACTGCATGACAAACCCAGTTCCACCACCATGGGGGTCTGCGTTTGTTCGACCACCTTTATGGTACACGCGAAATATGTACTGCCATGATAAGCTTTGGGAGAAAAAAACACCAAATTAACAGTTCAAAAAAAGTCAAATTAGTTTCAAAACTAGAGAACGGCGCAGTAAAAAGCATCTGTTATCCTCCGGTAGATGTGTATAGCCGAATACCCTCACCTATGTATGTGCACGTATTTAGATATCCACAAGATGGATGGCATGTGCACATTTTTTTTCCAAAAAGAAGGAAGAACCCCCCGCCTCTCTGCATCAGGGCAATGCATGCAACTATTTTGATTATTCATTAAGACCTTACAAAATAATATGTTAAAAAATTTGAAGCCACCATCTTAACAACAACTGTCACTACTCCTATCAACTTGATAAAGGGGTTCAGATTGTCAGGGCCGCATACCCCGACCTCACACCAAAGTCTAATATCTAATTTCGAAGGCCTCAATCAAACCGAATTGCAGGGTCTGGGTTACACATCTAAGCGTGCGCATATATTACTTGAATACCCGCAACCTACTTGGCGAAGCACGACATACACCAGGACAAACGATCCCTCCATCTCATTCTAGCCAGCTTACATAGTGGCATTCGTTTTGATTTTGAAAATGCTTCCATATCATCCCACGAGGCGTACTTTTTTTTTTGAGGGAAGGCCATCATGTCATGCTTTATTGATCAAACAAAGGCATTGCATCATCCACAAATGTCGAGACCAGGCAGCTCAGGGGATCCGTAGTCCAACTAAGAGAAGTCTTATTACAAAAAGAGTAATTAACAAGCACAACGTTGCCTTATTAAGAGAACGAGAACCATGTTTTAAAGGCGACCTTCCCGATCAAAGTAGACTCATCCAAACACTCCGCAAAAATTGTTGCCGTTGCATCTCACCAAATAGGTTGTCCGTCACAAAAGTTTATAATGTTCAGTGAGTCCAATTCAGCTTCCACCCGAGTGAACACCAGTGAGTTTGCAAAGGTTAGACCATCCCTCATTGCCATTGCTTCGGCCATCATAGCATGAGATGTATGGGGTATATAGATACACTATGCAGCCAAGAAATTACCATTTTCATCTCTGATAGCAGCCGGCGTCGCTCCTGCTCCTTCTTCTATAAAAAAGGCCGCGTCAACATTCAATTTCATGAACCCAATATCAGGTTTCATCCATCTCAGTGGATTTGACATGCTTCCGGTGTGATTTGCTTCATGAAAATTGCTAGCTATTGCTAATACCGATGTATGCCATCTTATAGGTGGTGGTGGGTTACCATCATGTGTAATTTCTAGACCGATCCATCATAGATACCAGCAGGCAACCATCAACACTTGTTTTACATGTAAGTTTAGTTTGATAGGAAGGGTCATATCTGGCGCATGGAGCAAATGCTGAAGGATGACCGAGCCCGAGCGATCCACCCTCATTGCTTCTTGTATTATACCTGACATACCAAGGTGTTCTCTTAGCTCTCTAGCATTGCAGCAATCGAACAGGAGGTGATGAACATCTCCCGCGTCTTGGTGACAAATAGGGCAAGGCGCCATTTGTTCCCACATGCTTAGTAGCGAGAACTAACTTAGCGGTATGATCCCATGCAGAGCCCGCCAATTAAAAATCTGAATTTTACGTGGAACCTTCTGTTTCCAAAGCATGCTCCAAACTGCCGGAATTTCGGAACCACCGGGCATTGAATCTCTGTTGCATGGCCCTGAAAAGTATGGCTACGAAATCCTCAAAGGCGCCATATTTCACAGGAATTTGTAGCATTCTGTTTGCGTCTACTGGGTTGAATATTGATCTAACCAAATCATCACCCCACCTTCCGGTCATGGGATCAATAAGATCATTTACTGTTGTGAACAGAGCTTGTCCCCTGTTCCAAACAACTCGTCTGTCTGGACTTATAGGAATCCCCCGAGGCGTATCTCGCAAAAGGAAATCAGTTTGAACAGGAGGGTGAGGCCATAAAGCCAAAGTGCTTGTTCTTTTTTGGTGGGGCCCTCTGAGGATTCTGATAACCATCCTCACCTCTTCCACCAAACGAACGACCGACAACTAGGTGGGGCCCGTTACATGCTTGTTTTTTTATGTAGAGATTTTTTGACTACGTCTGTTTATAGAAAAGCAAAAGAAGGCAAGTATACTCATCATCTAAGCTCCCATGAACAAGTTCATGGATAATATAACCATGATAAATTACGACAGGCCAATGTAGTCTTATAATAAAAATCCGATACTCAGAACGCTCATGGAACAGTATGGCTAGGTAAGTACGTAGTTCACCGACGAAACATCACAGTGTGGTAAAATTAAACGATCGATTAGAGATGGTAATTGATACTGAGTATATGCAGAAGGCCTAGTTGGCGACCACTAGCACTGGTCTGCCGCCGCCGCTACCGCCTCCCGCCGCGCTTCACTTGGCGGTTTCCGCCGGCGTTCCTCTTCGGCCCTTCCTCCTCGTCGTCGTCCATGCGCTTCCTTTTCTTGAGATTCGGGATGCCCGGGCCCCCCTTTTTGCCATGACGTCGCCGTAGAAGGTAGGCCAGCCCGCCGGTAGCAGCGACCGCGAGGATCACGGCCACGACCATGACATTGTTGCGGAAGTAGGATGGCGTCACCTCCAATATCTCTTAGAGCCAGTCCCCATCGCCCAGAGCTGCATCGGACGCGATATCGTTGGCGCCGCTTCCCGTATTAGCCACCGTGGACAGCACCTCGGGAGGCACCCCGCCGCCGCCGCCCGACACGGACGGGTTGTTGACCCGGCCCGGAGCAGCCGTAGCTCGAGCGAGGATTTGTATCAGCTCGTTGGGGACGAGGTCCCCCTCGCCGGTCTCGTGGAGATGGGCGGGGAAGAGGTTCCGGCCGGCGTCGGACACGGCCGCCAAGGCATTGTTCGTGACCGCGGATGCGATGATGCCTCCGCCGCCCGCAGATGTAGCCAGGATGTCCCAGAGGGGGCCGGTAACACCGAAGCTGGCCGGAGGGGGTGGCAGACCGGGCTGGGAGATAAAGCTGGAGACGGATCCGGCCGCAGCCACGGTGCCCCGGACCACGGAGTTGGCGGCTGCAGCGGCCGGGTCGTTGGCCTACGGAAGACCGAGAGCCAGGGCGATGCCAACGCTCCCCACCGGCGGCTGGATGCCGGCCTGCGGATCTTGCCCCACTGAGAGGAACGCCTATATCGCTAGATCCTGGGGGCTCCGGTTATGGTTCTGAATCTTGCAGAGCGCATCAAACAAGCTGGCGAAGTTCTTTTCGAACTGGCGTTCGAAGAAGCGAACTGTGGCCGGGAACCAGGACATCGCTAGCGATTTAGGGCGGCCGATGTCGAAGTGGATGTGGAGGAGGAGGAGGAGGGAAGAGAAAGTGACGTGCGGAAGCTTATATAGCGTGTTATTGGGTAGGGCTAGCTGTTGCTATGATCAAATGGGGTGGAGACCCTACGAGCTTCTGCCTTGGGCGAATGTTGATTCACCAAGTGTCAGTCAATGAAGAGCGGAGGCTACCTACTCCTGCTCCCAACTGTTGTGTCTCCTGTATTAACGTCAAAAGCTGCTCCGGAAAGAGAAAAGACAACCGAATCCGCCAATGCCTCAACAGTTTCGTCACTCATGATACAAAAACTTCATACAGCAAGCAGAAATCATGGGAGAAAAAATCTCATACATTCATATATTGACTACACATGATATGTTTTTTGGCACCGCCACTGCCTCAATTGGTTTGAAGGGTGTTGCACTGTGCAGGCATGTTTATCCCTGTGTGAGTGCATGTCACAGTGTCAGTGTGTGTTCCGTAGCTAATTTTCAATTTTAAAAACCTTGTTTTGTACTAATATTTATATTTATAACCTGGGCATGAAATTCCTATTCTAAATACCAGCTAAAAAAAGTTCCCTATTCTAAACACCAATTCCCTTTTGTCAATGTTGTCAATCGCCTCCCAAAACGAAGATCGGGCACGCATCCCGTGCCGAGCGTGCGCCAAACCACCCCGGCCTCCCGCGCGGGGTGCGCTGACGTAATCCCGTCAGTAACTTTGTCCCTCTGTTTTCCTGAGCAGGCAGGACCTATCCTCGTGTAGATTAGACCAACTTTTGAACAGAAGGAAAGCAAGGGCACGACGTCGCGGTGCAGTGCAGCGCCCGCATGCCGGCGTGGTGTATCTCTTCCTTCTTCTTCAAAGGGGACTAATCTGTGTCGGCGCGCTGGCCGAAATTTTCGGCCGGTCGCGCGCGAGCCGTCCGATCGCAGTCCATTAACCATCAGATCGAGCCATGCAGCAAAAAACCGTCAATGTAGCAAAAACAGAAACAACGATGTAGTAATTTTTGGCAACAGATGCAGCAAAAACGTGATTGTAGCAAAATCGTCGTCGTCGTCACGCGAGGTCGCAACACCACCTTGATGGATGTAGTAAAAAAATAGCCGGTAGTAGCAAAATGCAACTACGGTTGCAGCTTTCCTTGCTGTGTAGATCCGATTGAAGCTTTTTCTGTTTATGGTTGAAGCTTTTTTGAACAAAGTTTGAAGCTTTTTTAGATGACAGTTGCAACACTTGTATACGCGCGAGCACAACCATGGCAACAGGCGACGAGGACGACCGGCGGCGGTGCGCCGAGGCGGCAGCAGCGCAGGGCTTGGCGCCATCAGCCGGGGCCGGTGGCCGTCACCGTTCGCCGGGGTTATGCTCCTATCGCAGCTTGCCGTCGCCGCTCCACATGTAGTGCGGGCATGCACCGCAAGATGTGCGTGCATCCAACGATGCGCGAGCGAGCTTCGGCCGGCGTGTCGGCGTTAAACGTTTCCCTTTATAGAAACCGTGGGGATGTGAGGGGACATGACAGAAACTGGGGTGGTGCCACGATGGTAGAGCGGAACGCTCAGAAGCGAAATACCTTTTTAGATAGGGAAACATTTAACGCCAACACGCCAGCCGAAGCTTCGGCCGGTCGCTCGCGCGTCGTTGGATGCATGCACATCTTGCAGTGCATGCCCGTGCTACATCGGAGCGGCGACGGCGAGCTGCGATGGGCGCATAACCCCGGCGAGCGACGACGGTCACCGGCCTCGGCAAACGGCGCCAAGCCCCTGTGCTACTGCCGTGCACTGCCGCCGGTCGTCCTCGTCGCCTGCTGCCATGGCTGTGCTCGCGCGTATACAAGTGTTGCAACCGTCATCTAAAAAAGCTTCAAACGTTGTTAAAAAAAGCTTCAACCATAAACGGAAAAAGCTTTAATCAGATTTGCCTAGCAAGGAAAGCTACAACCGTAGTTGCATTTTGCTACTACCGCCTATTTTTTTTGCTACATCTATCATGGCGGTGTTGCGAACTCGCGCGATGACGACGACGATTTTGCTACAACCAAATTTTTGCTGTATCCGTTGCCAAACATTGCTACATCGTTGCTTCTGTTTTTGCTACATTGACATTTTTTGCTGCATGGCTCGATCCGACAGTCAACGGACCGCGATCCGACGGCTCGCTGAAAGCACATTTGCTCCCTTGGTGGTTTTTGTAATTAATAACAACATATATGTCATTGAACTAATGTTTCCACCAAGTATATTTCAGGAAAAGTTCAATGATAGGGATGACAAAAGGATTGTGGAATTACCCCAAGATTCAAGGAAATAGGTTGGCCAAACATCAAGGAAGAGGACTCTACATTTTAAATTTGTGAGAAATCACTTTGAGTCCATAGGAAAGCGAATACTATTAAATGGGGTAAATTTTTGATGATGGACAATATGCTCAAAAGTGCACAATGTGACAAGTCACCAAAACATACACAAACTCTCCCACCAATATCTGTCCAAAGCCATATATGCAAATCGGTGCAACCAACATTCCTATCCCGGTGCTACCGATTCTAAAACCTAGATAGACCCAGCCAAACCCTAACACTTCGGTGCAACCAACATTGCATTCGGACCCACCGAGTTGGGTTGCCAAGTTACTGGTATGCAGATTTCTCATTTTCAGTCCCACCGAAATGGTGAATCGGCGTCACCGAATTTGGCAAATATGACCATTGGTCACCTTGTCGGTGCAACCGAGATTTGTATATCGGTCTCACCGAGATTCAAAAGTTACTAACTTTAAGTCACTTCGGTACCACCGAGCATTACACATTGGTGTCATCGAGTCTGACTTATTGTGTGTAACGGTTGGATTTTTGGAGATTGCTATATATACCCCTCCACCACCACTTACTCGAAAGAGAAGCACTCAGAACTATTCCAGACCTATCCTACTCAGTTTTCTGAGAGAGAACCACCTACCCTTGTGTTCAGATCAAGATATTTCACTCCCGAACTTGCTTTCCACCAATCCCATCTCTTCTACCAAGCCAAATCTGTGAGAGGGTGATTGTGTGTTGAGGAGTCTATCATCTTGAAGCACAAGAGCAAGGAGTTCATCGTCATTACCGAGCCTATTACCTTTTGGAGGGTAGTGCCTCCTAGATTGGTTAGGTGTCGCTTGGGAGCCTCCTAATTCGTGTTGTGGAGTGAACCAAGAAGTTTGTAAGGGCAAGAAGATCGCCTACTTCGTGAAGATCTACCCGTAGTGAGGCTAGTTTTTCGTGGACGGAAGCCGCATGGAACAGTCAAGGTTGCTTCTTCGTGGAACCCTCCGTGGGTAGAGCCCTCCGTGGACTCTCACGACCGTTACCCTCCATGGGTTGAAGACTCCATGAACGTGGACGTACGGTAGCACCACCTATCGGAACCACGGGAAAAATCATCATGTCATCACTTGTGTTTGCTTTCCTACCCCTTTATTTACTTACATGTGCAATGTATTTACTTTCCGCTGCTATACTCTTAGACATGCATGTGTAGGGTGTTACTTGATATGCTATGAATGCTAGAACTTTCCAAGACTTAAAAGTGAGAAAAATGCAAAACTTTTATTTGGTCAAGTAGTCTAATCACCCCCCTCTAGACCTACTTTCGATCCTACAAGTGGTATCAGAGCTTTGGTCTCCATTGCATTGGTTTCACAACCTAGGAGAAGTATGGCATCTAGTGAGGGAAATTATCACCGTAGAGGTCCGTACTTTGATGGCACAAATTTTGCTAGTTGGAAGCACAAAATGAAAATGCATTTGCTTGGTCATAACCCCGCCATTTGGGCTATTGTTCGTGTTGGCTTGCAAGGTGAATTCTTCGTAGAAGGAAAGGAACCAGATCGTGAAGCTACCGTAGATGAATTGAAGATGTTGCAACTCAATGCTCAAGCATGTGACATTCTCTTCAACTACCTATGCCCCAAAGAATTCAACAAAATCAGCCGTCTTGAACACACAAAAGAGATTTGGGATACTTTGGTTGATATACACGAAGGAACTGAGTCTGTGAGAGAATCCAAGTTAGATGTTCTTCAAGGTCAACTTGACAAGTTCAAGATGAAGGATGGTGAAGGAGTCGCGGAGATGTACTCTAGGCTAGCTCTCATCACCAATGAGATTGCCGGCTTAGGAAGCGAAGAAATGATAGACAACTGCATCATCAAGAAGATACTTAGAGCTTTGGATGATCGATATGACACCGTGTGCAATTTGATCCAAATGATTCCCAATTACAAAGATCTCAAACCAAAGGAAGTGATTGGTAGAATTGTTGCTCATGAGATGACACACAAAGACAAGGAAGAACTACATCACAAGTCTAACGTGTTGGAAATATGCCCTAGAGGCAATAATAAAAAAGTTATTATTATGTTTCCTTGTTCATCATAATCGTTTATTATCCATGCTATAATTGTATTGAATGGAAACACGTTGCATGTGTGGATACATAGACACAACTATGTCCCTAGTATGACTCTAGTAGAATAGCTCGTTGATCAAAGATGGTCAAGGTTTCCAAGCCATTGACATGAGATGTCATTTGATAATGGGATCACTCATTAGGAGAATGATGGGATGGACAAGACCCAAACTATAAAACGTAGCATATGATCGTGTCAGTTTATTGCTACAGTTTTCTGCATGTCAAGTATATGTTCCTATGACCATGAGATCATGCAACTCACGAACACCGGAGGAGTGACTTGTGTGTATCAAACGTCGCAACATAACTAGGTGACTATAAAGGTACTCTACAGGTATCTCCGAGGGTGTCTGCTGGGTTGGCATGGATAAACACTGGGATTTGTTACTCTGTGTGACGGAGAGGTATCTCAGGGCCCACTCGGTAATACAACATCACAATAAGCCTTGCAAGCAATGTGACTAAGTGTTGGTCACGGGATCTTGTGTTACGGAATGAGTAAAGAGACTTGCCGGTAACGAGGTTGAACTAGGTATACAGATACCGACGATCGAATCTCGGGCAAGTAACATACTCACAAACAAAGGGAACATTATACAGGATTAACTGAATCCTTGACATAGAGGTTCGACCGATAAAGATCTTTGTAGAATATGTAGGAACCAATATGGGACTCCAGGTCCCAGTATTGGTTATTGACCGTAGAGGTGTCTCGTGTTGGAAATATGCCCTAGAGGCAATAATAAATTAGTTATTATCATATTTCCTTGTTCATGATAATCGTTTACTATCCATGCTATAATTGTATTGATCGGAGACTTAGATGCATGTGTGGATACATAGACAAAACCATGTCCCTAGTATGCCTCTAATAGACTAGCTCGTTGATCAAAAGATGGTTAAGGTTTCCTAGCCATGAACATGAGATGTCATTTGATAACGGGGTCACATCATTAGGAGAATGATGTGATGGACAAGACCCAAACTGCAAACGTAGCATATGATCATGTCAGTTTATTGCTACTGTTTTCCGCATGTCAAGTATGTGTTCCTATGACCATGAGATCATGCAACTCACAGATATCGGAGGAGTGACTTGTGTGTATCAAACGTCGCAACATAACTGGGTGACTATAAAGGTGCTCTACAGGTATCTCCTATGGTGTCTGTTGAGTTGGCATGGATCGAGACTAGGATTTGTTACTCCGTGTGACGGAGAGGTATCTCGGGGCCCACTCGGTAATGCAACATCACAATAAGCCTTGCAAGCAATGTGACTAATTGTTAGTTGCGGGATCTTTTACTATGGAACGAGTAAAGAGACTTGCCGGTAATGAGGTTGAACTAGGTATGGAGATACCGACGATCGAATCTCGGGCAAGTAACATACCGAAGAACAAAGGGAACGTTATACGGGATTAACTGAATCCTTGACATAGAGGTTCGACCGATAAAGATCTTCGTAGAATATGTAGGAACCAATGTGGACGTCTAGGTCTCACCATTGGTTATTGACCATAGAGGTGTCTCGGTCATGTCTACATAGTTCTCGAACCCGCAGGGTCTGCACACTTAAGGTTCGGTGACGTTTCAGTAGTGTAGAGTTATGTATGGTGGTGACCGAAGTTTGTTCCGAGTCCCGGATGAGATACCAGACGTCACGAGGAGCTCCGGAATGGTCCGTAGGTAAATATTCATATATAGGAAGTCACAGTTTGGTTTCCGGAAAAGTTTTGGGCTCATCGGTAGTGTACCGGGAGTGCCGGTAGTGTACCGGGAGTGCCGGTAGTGTACCGGGAGGCCTCCGGGAGGGGTATTTCGACCCCAAGAGGTCCATGGGCTGTGGGAGAATAATAACCAGACCTTAGTGGGCTGGCAAAACAGCCACAAAGGCCCATGGCGCAGGAGAGAAAGTCCTAAAGCAAAAAGTGGAAAATCAGCCAATAGGAGGCAATCCTACTCCAACTAGGATTGGAGGTGAAGTAGGATTGCTTCCCACCTCCTTTTTCGGCCGACCCAAAGGTCTTGGCTGCCTCTCCTCTCCTCTCCTCCTATATATACTAGTGGATTGGGTGGTTTTTGGACAGAATTTCCGGCCACGTGCTACCCGTTACACCGGTGCATAGTTTCTCCTCTAGATCGGTTTTCTGCAGCGCTTAGGCGAAGCCCTGCCAAAATTGCTCCACCACCATCACCGGAGCTCCGTCACACTGCCGGTGAACTCTCTCTCCTCTCCACCTCCTCTCTCTGGATCGAGACGGTGGAGATCGTCATCAAGCTGCACGTGTGCTGAACGCGGAGGTGCCGTCCGTTCGGCGCTAGATCGGAAGGACCGTGATCGAGATCGCGAGACGGTTCATGATGTGATCACGGAACGGATCGTGATGAGTTCGCGGGATAGATCGTGATCAAGATCGTGAGACGGATCGTGATGAGTTCGCGGGACGGATCATGATGTGTTCGCGGGACGGTTCGTGATTGGATCACGGGATGCTCGACGATTTGGATCGTGAAGAAGTTCGACTACACCAACCGCGTTTCTTAATGCTTCCCGCTTAGCGATCTACAAGGGTACGTAGATCCACTCTCCCTCTCGTAGATGCTCATCACCATGGATAGGTTTGCGTGTGCGTAGGAAATTTTTTGTTTCCCATGCGACGTTCCCCAACAGTGGCATCATGAGCTAGGTTGATGGTTCGATGAGATCTCGAGTAGAACACAAAAGGTTTGTGGGCGTTGATGCTTAGATTGCTTCCTCCCTTGGTCGGATTTTGGTTCAGCGGGATTGTGAGATGAAGCGGCCCGGACCAACATTACTCGTACGCTTACGAGAGACCAGTTCCCTCGACGCAACTTGTTGCTTAGATGGCTTGCGGGTGACAGTTTCTCTCACTTTAGTTGGATCGGATCCGACAAAGGCGGTCCTTGAGAAGGTTGAAAATCAATCTATGTATCACCATTGTGGTTTATGCGTAGGTGAGAATCGTTCTTGCTAGATACCCGTAGCAGCCACGTAAAACATGCAACAACAATTAGAGGACGTCTAACTTGTTTTTGCAGGGTATGTTGTGATGTGATATGGCCAATTACATGATGAGATATATGTGATGTATGAGATGATCATGTGGTGTATCGAATTTCACGACTTGCATGTCGTTGAGTACGGCAACCGGCAGGAGCCATAGGGTTGTCTTTAATTATTGTATGACCTGCGTGTCAATCATTAAGCGCTATGTAATGCTTTAATTTATCGCTAAGAGGTAGCAATAGAAGTAGAAGCAGGGCTGGCGCCACAACCCCAATGGCAACACATTGATGGAGATCAAGATGATGGAGATCATGGTGTGCTGCCGGTGACGATGGAGATCATGCCGGTGTTTCGAAGATGGAGATCTTAAACACAAGTTCATGGCCATATCATGTCACTTATGAATTGCATGAGATGTTAATCCTTTTATGCACCTTGTTTTGCTTAGTACGGCGGTAGCATTATAAGGTGATCCCTCACTTGAATTTCAAGATGAACTGTGTTCTCCCTGAGTGTGCACCGTTGCGAAAGTTCATCGTGTTGAGACACCACGTGATGATCGGGTGTGATAGACTCTACGTTCACAGACAACGGGTGCAAGCTAGATTTGCACGCGCAGAACACTCGGGTTAAACTTGACGAGCCTAGCATGTACAGACATGGCCTCGGAACACGAGAGACCGAAAGGTCGAACATGAGTCATATAGTAGATATGATCAACATAATGATGTTCACCATTGCAGCCACCTCAACTCACGTGATGATCGGACTTGAGTTGGTGAATTTGGATCATGTATCACTCGAATGATCGGAGGGATGTCAATTTGAGTGGGAGTTCTCAAGTAATATGATTAATTGAACTCATTATCATGAACATAGTCAAAGTGTCTTTGCAAATTATGTTGTAGATTACTAGCTCGCGCTGTAGCTCCCTTAATTTTTTATATGTTCCTAGAGAAATAGAGTTGAAAGATGTTGGTAGCAATATTGAGGACCGGGTCCGTGATCTGAGGATTGTCCTCATTGCTGCACAAAAGGCTTATGTCCTTAATGCACTACTCGGTGCGCCACCCCCTCTAGCATCGTCTATAGATGTTGTGAACATCTAACAGGCACGTTTCGATGACTACTTGATAGTTTAGTGCGTCATGCATTACGGCTTAGAATTGAGGCTCCGAAACGTTTTGAACGTCACGGAACATATGAGATGTTCTAGGAGCAGAGATTGTGATCTCAGGCTCGTGCCTGTGTTGCGAGATATGAGATCTCCAACAAGATTATTTGCGTGTAAGATGAAGGAGAATAGCTCAATCGTTGAGCTTGTACTCAGATTGTCTGGGTACTACAATCGCTTGAATCAAGTGGGAGTTGTTCTTCCAGATAAGATAGTGATTGATATAGTTCTCCAAGTCACTGTCACTAAAGCTACTAGAACTTAGTGATGAACTATAATACACCAGGGATAGAAGTATTGATCCCTGAGCTGTTCGCAATGTTTGACACCGCGAAGGTAGAAATCAAGAAGGAGCGTCAAGTGTTGATGGTTAATCAAACCACTAGTTTTGAAAAGGGCAAGAGCAAGGAGGGAAACTTCATGGATAGCAAGTCAGTTGATGCTCCAGTGAAGCAACCCAAAGTTGAACTCAAACCCGAGACTAAGTGCTTCTATTATGAGGTGAGAGGTCGCTGAAGCGGAACAACCCTAGATACTTGGTAGATAAGAAGGCTGGCAACATCGACAGAAGTATATTTGATATACGAGTTATTGATGTGTACCTTGCTAGTACTCCTAGTAGCACCTAGGTATTGGATACCGGTTCGGTTGCTAAATGTTAGTAACTTGAAATAAAAGCTACGGAATAAACGGAGAACTAGCTAAGGGTGAGGTGACGATGTGTGTTGGAAATGTTTCCAAGGTTGATGTGATCAACATCGCACGCTCTCTCTACCTTCAGGATTAGTGATGAACCTAAATAAATGTTATTTGGTGTTTTGCGTTGAGCATGAACATGATTAGATCATGTTTGTTGCAATACGGTTATTCATTTAAGTCAGAGAATAATAGTTATTCTGTTTACATGAATAATACCTTCAATGGTCATGCACCCAGTGAGAACGGTTTGTTGAAATCTTGATCGTAGTAATACACATGTTCATAACATTGATGTCAAAAGATACAAAGTTAAATAATGATAGTACCACATACTTGTGGCACTGCCGCAAAATGTCATATTGGTATAAAGCGCATGAACAAACTCCATGGTGATGGATATTTGGACTCATTCGATTTTGAATCGGTTGAGACATGCGAACCATGCCTCTTGGGCAAGATGACTAAAGGACCCCGTTGGATGGAGCGTGCAAGTGATTCATTGGAAATGATACATGTTGATGTATGCAATCTAGTGAGTCTTGTAGCGTGCAGTGGATATCGTTATTTTCTTACCTTCACTGATGATTTGAGTAGATATAGTGTATATTTACTTAATGAAACACAAGTCTGAATCGTTTGAAAGGTTCAAGCAAATTCAGAGTGAAGTTTAAAGATCATCGTGACAAGAACATAAAAATGACTGCGATATGATCGTGGAGGTGAATATCTGAGTCACGAGTTTGGCATAAAACTTAAGACAATGTGAAAGTTGTTTCACAACTAAACGCCACCTGGAACACCATAGTGTGATGGTGTGTCCGAACATCATAGTTATGCTCTGTTGGACATGGTGCGTGCTATGATGTCTCTTGTCGTTTTACTACTATAATTTTGGGGTTATGCATTAGAGACAACTACATTCACTTTAAATAGGGCACCATCTAAATCCGTTGAGATGACACCATGTGAATTATGGTTTGATAGAAACCTAAGCTGTCATTTCTTAATACTTGGGGCTGCGACACTTGTGTGGAAAATGTTTTCACCTAATGAGGTCGAACCCAAGGCGGACAAATGCATCTTCATAGAATACCCTAAGATCAGTTGGGTGAACCTTCTATCTCAGATCCAAGTGCAAAGTGTTTGTTACTAAAACGGATCCTTTCTCGAGGAAAAGTTTCTCTCGAAAGAATTAAGTGGGAGGAAGATAGAACTTGATGAGGTTGTTTAAACTTTGTTCAACCAGAGAGTAGCACAGCGCATGATGTTGTTTCTGTGAAGCCTACGTTAGTTGAAGAGGAAGTTAATGATGATGATCATGAAGCTTCAGGATCAAGTTACTATCGAACTTCGTAGGTCAACAAGGATGTGTACTGCTCCGAAGTGGTACGACAACCCTGTCTTGGAGGTCATGTTGTTGGACAAACGATGAACCTACGAGCTATGGAGAAGCGATGATGGGCCCGGATTCCGACAAATGATTGGAGGCCATGAAATCCGAGATAGGATCCATGTATGAAAACCAAGTGTAGACTTTGGTAGACTTGCTTGTTGGACGGCAGGTCGTTGAGTACAAATGGATCTTTAAAATGAAGACATACACTGATGGTGAATGTCACTATTTGTAAAGCTCGACTTGTTGCAAAGATGTTTGTGACAAGTTCAAGGAGATGACTACAATGAGACTTTCTCACTCGTAGTGGTGCTAAAGTCTGTTGGAATTATGTTAGCAGTTGCTGTGTTTTCAATTATGAAATCTGGCAGATGGATGTCAAAACATCGTTTCCTTAACGGTTTACTTGAGGAAAGGTTGTATGTGATACAACCAGAAGGTTTTGTCAGGCCTAAGGATGCGAAAAGGTATGCAAGCTTCGGTGATCCTTCCATGGAATGAAGCAAGCATCTCGGAGTTGGAATATACGCTTTGATGAGGTGATCAAAGTTTTGATGTTTATACAAAGTTTACGAGAAACTTGTATTTGCAATAAAGTGAGTGGGAGTACTATAGAATTTCTGATAAGTATATGTGGATGACATATTGTTGATCAGAAATAATGTAGAGTTTCTGGAAAGCATAAAACGGTCATTTGGAAAGTGATTTTCAAAGGAAGACCTGGATGAAGCTACCTAATTGTTGAGTATCAAAATCTATGGAGATATATCAAGATGCTCGATGAGACTTTCAATGAGTGCATACCTTGACAAGATTTTGAAAGAGTTCAAAATGGATCAGTCAGAGAAAGAGTTCTCGCCTGATTTGTAAGGTGTGAAAGTTGAGTGAGACTCAAAGCTCGACAACGGCAGAAGAAAGAGAAAGGACGAACGTCGTCCCATATGCCTTATCCATAGGCTCTATATTATGCCATGCTGTGTACCGCACCTGTGTGTGCCTTGCCATGAGTCCGTCAGGGGGTACAAGAGTGAACCAGGAGTGGATCACTGGACAGCGGTCAAGATTATCCTCAGTAACTAAGAGACTGAGGAGATGTTTCTCAAGTATGGAGGTGATAAAGAGTTCGTCGTAAGGAGTTACGTCGATACAAGCTTTAACACTAATCCGGATGACTCGTAGTAGCAATCTGGATACGTATAGTGGAGCAGCCATTTGGAATAGTACCGAGCGGAGTGTGGTAGCAGTGTTTACAGTTTGACATAGGTATTTGCAAAGTGCACACGGATCTGAATGTTACAGAACCGTTGACTATAAGACCTCTCTCACATGCAAAGCATGATCGAGCCTCAGAACTCGTTGGGTGTTAGATTCATAACAATGCGAATCACATGGTGATGTGAACTAGATTATTGACTCTAGTGCAAGTGGGAGACTTTTGGAAATATGCCCTAGAGGCAATAATAAATTAGTTATTATCATATTTCTTTGTTCATGATAATCTTTATTATCCATGCTATAATTGTATTGATCGGAGACTTAGATGCATGTGTGGATACATAGACAAAACCATGTCCCTAGTATGCCTCTAATAGACTAGCTTGTTGATCAAAAGATGGTTAAGGTTTCCTAGCCATGGACAGGAGATGTCATTTGATAACGGGGTCACATCATTAGGAGAATGATGTGATGGACAAGACCCAAACTGCAAACGTAGCATATGATCATGTCAGTTTATTGCTACTGTTTTCCGCATGTCAAGTATGTGTTCCTA
Organism: Hordeum marinum; assembly: GCA_022496015.1. NCBI lineage: Eukaryota > Viridiplantae > Streptophyta > Magnoliopsida > Poales > Poaceae > Hordeum > Hordeum marinum. The sequence goes on from CM039674.1 coordinate 82,678,493, forward strand.
TGACCATGAGATCATGCAACTCACAGATATCGGAGGAGTGCCTTGTGTGTATCAAACGTCGCAACATAACTGGGTGACTATAAAGGTGTTCTACAGGTATCTCCAATGGTGTCTGTTGAGTTGGCATGGATCGAGACTAGGATTTGTTACTCCGTGTGACGGAGAGGTATCTCGGGGCCCACTCGGTAATGCAACATCACAATAAGCCTTGCAAGCAATGTGACTAATTGTTAGTTGCGGGATCTTGTATTAAGGAATGAGTAAAGAGACTTGTCGGTAACGAGGTTGAACTAGGTATGGAGATACCGACGATCGAATCTCGGGCAAGTAACATACCGAAGAACAAAGGGAACGTTATACGAGATTAAGTAAATCCTTGACATAGAGGTTCGACCGATAAAGATCTTCTTAGAATATGTGGGAACCAATGTGGACATCCAGGTCTCGCCATTGCTTATTGACCATAGAGGTGTCTCGGTCATGTCTACATAGTTCTCGAACCCGCAGGGTCTGCACACTTAAGGTTCGGTGACGTTTCGGTAGTGTAGAGTTATGTATGGTGGTGACCGAAGTTTGTTCTGAGTCCCGGATGAGATCCCGGATGTCACGAGGATCTCTGGAATGGTCTGGAGGTAAATATTCATATATAGTAAGTCCCAATTTGGTTTCCGGAAAAGTTTCGGGCTCATCGGTAGTGTACCGGGAGTGCCGGTAGTGTATCGGGAGTGCCGGTAGTGTACCGGGAGGCCTCCGGGAGGGGTATTTCGACCCCAAGAGGTCCATGGGCTGTGGGAGAATAATGACCAGCCCTTAGTGGGCTGGGAAAACAGCCACAAAGGCCCATGGCGCAGGAGAGAAAGTCCTAAAGCAAAAAGTGGAAAATCAGCCAATAGGAGGCAATCCTACTCCAACTAGGATTGGAGGTGAAGTAGGATTGCTTCCCACCTCCTATTTCGGCCGACCCAAAGGCCTTGGCTGCCTCTCCTCTCCTCTCCTCCTATATATACTAGTGGATTGGGTGGTTTTTGGACAGAATTTCTGGCCACGTGCTACCCGTTACACCGGTGCATAGTTTCTCCTCTAGATCGGTTTTCTGCAGCGCTTAGGCGAAGCCCTGCCGGAATTGCTCCACCACCATCACCGGAGCGCCGTCACGCTGCCGGTGAACTCTCTCCTCTCCACCTCCTCTCGCTGGATCGAGACAGTGGAGATCATCATCAAGCTGCACGTGTGCTGAACGCGGAGGTGCCGTCCGTTCGGCGCTAGATCGGAAGGACCGTGATCGAGATCGCGAGACGGTTCGTGATGTGATCACGGAACGGATCGTGATGAGTTCGCGGGACAGATCGTGATCAAGATCGTGAGACGGATCGTGATGAGTTCGCTGGACGGATCATGATGTGTTCGCGGGACGGTTCGTGATTGGATCGCGGGACGCTCGACGATTTGGATCGCGAAGAAGTTCGACTACACCAACCGCGTTCTACAAGGGTACGTAGATCCACTCTCTCTCTCGTAGATGCTCATCACCATGGATAGGTTTGCGTGTGCGTAGGAAATTTTTTGTTTCCCATGCGACATTCCCCAAGATCTCGGTCATGTCTACATAGTTCTCGAACCCGCAGGGTCTGCACACTTAAGGTTCGGTGATGTTTCGGTAGTATAGAGTTATGTATGGTGGTGACCGAAGGTTTTTCAGAGTCCCGTATGAGATCCTAGACTTCACGAGGATCTCCGAAATGGTCCGGAGGTAAATATTGATATATAGGAAATCCTATTTTGGTCACCGGAAAAGTTTCGGGCTCATCGGTAGTGTACCGGGAGTGCTGGTAGTGTATCGAGGGACCATCGGGAGGGGTATTTCGACCCAAGAGGGTACATGGGCTGTGGGAGTCCCACAAAAGGCCAATGAGGCTGGGAAGAAAATCTCAAGGAGAAAAAGGCAAAAAAAGGCAAAAAGGTCAAATAAGGACTCCTCCCTCCTGGTTCGGCCGAAGCCTAGAGGGCTTGGCCCTTGGGCCAAGCCTCCTCCTCTCTTCCTCTTATATATACTAGAGGTTTTAGGGTTTTGCACTAGATTTTTCAGCCACGTGCTACCCTCTCCTCTAGTGCATAGTTTCTCCTCTAGATCGGTTTTCTACATTGCTTAGGCAAAGCCCTGCTGGAATAGCTCCACCACCATCGCCACAATGCTGTCGTGCTGCCGGAGAACTCTTCTACCTCTCTGCTCCCTCTTGCTGGATCAAGAAGGCGGAGATCGTCATCAAGCCATATATTGCTAAACGCGGAGGTGCCGTCCGTTCGGTGCTAGATCAGGACAGATCATGATTGGATCGCGGGACGCTCGGCGATTTGGATTGCAAAGACGTTCGACTAAATCAACCGCGCTTATTAAAGCTTCCCTCTTAGCGATATACAAGGGTATGTAGATCCACTCTCCCACTCGTAGATGCTCATCTCCTAGATTGATCTTGGTGAAGCGTAGGAATTTTTTTGTTTCCCATGCAACGTTCCCCAACCATGGCATCATGAGCTAGGTCTATGTGTAGATGAGATCTCAAGTATAAGACAAAGAGTTTGTGGACGTTGATGCTTAGATTGCTTCCTACCTTGGTCGTGTTTTGGTTCAGCGGTATTGTGGGATGAAGCGGCCCGGACCAACATTAGTCGTACGCTTATGAGAGACCGGTTCCATTGACCGACGTGTGACTTTGTTGCACAAAGATGGCTTGCGGGTGTCAGTCTCTCCTACTTTAGTTTGATCGGATTCGACAAAGGCGGTCCTTGAGAAGGTTGAAAAGCAACTTATGTATCACCGTTGTGGTTTTGCGTAGGTGAGAATCATTCTTGCTAGATACCCGTAGCAGCCACGTAAAATTTGCAACAACAATTAGAGGACGTCTAACTTGTTTTTGCAGGGTATGTTGTGATATGATATGGCCAATTACATGATGAGATATATGTGATGTATGAGATGATCATGTGATGTATAGAATTTCACGACTTGCATGTCGATGAGTACGGCAACCGGCAGGAGCCATAGGGTTGTCTTTAATTATTGTATGACCTGCGTGTCAATCATTAAGCGCTATGTAATGCTTTACTTTATCGCTAAATGGTAGCTATAGTAGTATGAGCATGGTGGGCGTGACAACCCCGATGGCGACACGTTGATGGGGATCAAGATGATGGAGATCATGGTGTCATGCCGGTGACGATGGAGATCATGCCGGTGCTTTCAAGTTGGAGATCAAAAGCACAAGTTCATGGCCATATCATGTCACTTATGATGTGCATGTGATGTTAATCCTTTTATGCACCTTGTTTTGCTTAGGACGACAGTAGCATTATAAGGTGATCCCTCACTTAAATTTCAAGATAAATTGTGTTCTCCCCAAGTGTGCACCGTTGCAAAAGTTCGTCGTGTCGAGACACCACGTGATGATCGAGTGTGATAGACTCTACATTCACATACAACGGGTGCAAGCCCGTGTTGCACATGAAGAACACTAGGGATAAACTTGACAAGCCTAGCATGTACAAACATGGCCTCGGAACACAAGAGACCGAAAGGTCGAACATGAGTCATATAGTAGATATGATCAACATGATGATGTTCACCATTGAAACCACCTCAACTCACGTGATGATCGGACTTGAGTTGGTGAATTTGGATCATGTATCACTCGGATGACCTGAGGGATGTCAATTTGAGTGGGAGATTTAGTAATTTGATTAACTAAACTCATTATCTTGAACAATAGTCTAAGTAAACCTTGCATATTTATGTTGTAGATCAATGGCTCGCGCAGTAGCACCCCTACATTTTAATGCGTTCCTAGAGAAAGCTAAGTTGAAAGATGATGGAAGTAACTTTGTGGACTATGCCCGTAATCTGAGGATTATCCTCACGGCTTCCCAGAAGGCATATGTCCTTGATGCACCGCTTGGTGACCAACCCGCAGATCTGTCATCCGAAGACATTAAGAATGCTTGGAAGATACGTTCTGGAGATTACTCAATAGTTCAATGTGCAATGTTGTATGGCTTAGAACTGGGACTTCAAAGACGTTTTGAACGTCATGGAGCATATGAGATGTTCCAAGAATTGGAGTTTATCTTTAAGAAGAATACCCGGATCGAGAGGTATGAGACCTCCGATAAATTCTATGCTTGCAAAATGGAGGAGAACGGGTCTGTCAATGAACATATACTTAGAATGTTTGGGTATTCGACCCGTCTGGCGGAGTTAGGATGCCCCTTACGCCGGAGGCGATCACTGATATAGTTCTTCAATCATTGCCACCTAGCTACAAGAGCTTTGTGATGAACTATAACATGCACGGGATGAACAAGTCAATCGCCGAGCTGTTTGCGATGCTGAAAGTTGCTGAGTCTGAAATCCAGAAAGAACATCAAGTGTGGATGGTCAATAAAACCACTAGTTTCAAGAAGAATGGCAAGGGAAATAAGGGTAAATCCAAGAAGGGTGGCAAAGCAATTGCTACTTCAATGAAGAAACCCAAGGCTGGACCCAAGCCAGAAACTGAGTGCTTTCATTGCAAGGGAACTGGTCACTGGAAGCGGAACTGCCCCAAGTTTCTGGCTGACAAGAAGGCGGCCAACAACAAATAAGGTATATATGATACACATGTTATTGATGTGTACCTTACCAACTCTTGTTTTAGTGCCTGGGTATTTGATACCGGTTTGGTTGCTCACATTTGTAACTCAAAGCAGGAACTACGGAATAGACGAAGACTGGCAAAGGACGAAGTGACGATGCTCATGGGAAATGGTTCCAAGGTTGATGTGATCGCCGTCAGCATGCTCTCTCTTCAATTACCGTCAGGATTAGTGATGAACCTAAATAATTCTTATTTAGTGCCCGCGTTAAGCATGAATATTATATCGGGATCTTGTTTATTGCGAGACGGTTACTCATTAAAATCTGAGAATAATGGTTGTTCTATTTATATGAGTGATATCTTTTATGGTCATGCACCCAATGTGAGGGGTTTATTCATGCTGAATCTTGATAGTGATAATACACATGTTCATAACATTGACGCCAAAAGATGTAGAGTTGATAGTGATAGCACCACTTTCTTGTGGCACTGCTGTTTGGGTCATATTGGTGTAAAACGCATGAGGAAGCTCCATGCAGATGGACTTTTAGAATCACTTGACACATGTGAAGCATGCCTCATGGGCAAGATGACTAAAACGCTTTTCTCTGGAACAATGGAACGAGCGAGTGACTTATTGGAAATCATACATACTGATGTGTGCAGTCCGATGAGCATTGAGGCGCGCGGTGGATATCATTATTTTCTCACCTTCACTGAGGACTTAAGTAGATATGTGTATATTTACTTAATGAAGCACAAGTCTGAAACGTTTGAAAAGTTCAAGCAATTTCAGAGTGAAGTTGAGAATCATCATAACAAGAAGATTAAATTTCTACGATCTGATCGAGGAGGTGAATATCTGAGTTATGAGTTTGGTAGTCACTTAAGATAGTGTGGAATTGTTTCACAGTTGACACCGCCTGGAACACCACAATGTAATGGTGTGTCCGAACGTCGTAATCGAACCTTATTAGATATGGTGCGTTCTAGGATTTCTCTTGCCGATTTGCCACTATCGTTTTGGGATTATGCATTAGAGACAACTGCATTCACTTTAAATATGGCACCATCGATATCCGTTGAGACAATGCCATATGAACTGTGGTTTGGCAAGAAGCCAAAGTTGTCGTTTCTTAAAGTTTGGGGATGTGATGCTTATGTCAAAAAGCTTCAGCCTAAAAAGCTGGAACCCAAAGCGGAGAAATGCATCTTCATAGGATACCCAAAAGAGACAGTTGGGTATACCTTCTATCTCAAATCCGAAGGCAAATTGTTTCTCGCAAAGAATGGAACATTTCTTGAGCAAGAGTTTCTCTCGAAAGAATTGAGTGGGAGGAAAATAGAACTTGATGAGGTTGTTGAACCTTTACTTCAGCCTGAGAGTAGCGCAGCGCAGAAATATATTTCTGTGGAGCCTACGATAGTTGAGGAGGAAGTTAATGATGATGATCATGAAACTTCGGATCAAGTTAATATTGAACCTCGTAGGTCGACAAGGGCGCGTACTGCTCCTGAGTGGTACGACAACCCTGTCTTGGAGGTCATGTTGTTAGACAACGATGGACCTACGAGCTATGGAGAAGCGATGATGGGCCCGGATTCCAAGAAATGGTTAGAGGACATGAAATCCGAGATGGGATCCATGTATGAAAACAAAGTATGGACTTTGGAAGTATTACCTGAAGGGCGAAAGGCCATTCGGAACAAATGGATTTTTAAGAGGAAGACTGACGTGGCCGGTAATGTCACCGTCTATAAAGCTCGACTTGTGGCAAAGGGTTTTTCACAAGTTCAAGGAGTTGACTACGATGAGACCTTCTCACCCGTAGCGATGCTTAAGTATGTCAGAATCATCTTAGCAATAGTTGCATATTTCGATTATGAAATTTGGCAGATGGATGTCAAAACAGCATTCCTTAACGGTTTTCTTAAGGAAGAGTTGTATATGATGCAGCCAGAAGGTTTTGTCGATCCAGAGAATGCTAACAAAGTTTGCAAACTCCAGCGATCCATTTATGGACTGGTGCAACCATCTCGGAGTTGGAATCTGGGTTTTGATGAGGTGATCAAAGCGTTCGGGTTTATACAAGTTTACGGAGAAGCTTGTATTTACAAGAAAGTGAATGGGAGCTCTATAGTGTTTCTAATATTATATGTGGATGACATATTGCTGATCGGAAACAATATAGAAATGCTGGAAAGCGTGAAGGAATATTTGAACAAGAGTTTTTCAATGAAGGACCTGGGAGAAGCTGCTTTCATATTAGGTATTAAGATCTATAGAGATATATCAAGACGCTTAATAGGAATTTCACAGAGCTTATACCTTGAAAAAGTTTTGAAGAAGTTCAAAATGGATCAGTCCAAGAAGGGGTTCTTGCCTGTGTTACAAGGTGTGAAGTTGAGTAAGACTCAATGCCCAATGACTGCAGACGATAGAGAGACGACGAGTTGTCATACTCATTGACATGAAAGTCGTGATTCCTATTACAAGAACATGATCAATCTCATAAATCACATACATTTCATCACATCCTTTTGGCCATATCACATCACATGACATAACCTGCAAAAACAAGTTAGACGTCCTCTATTTGTTGTTGCAAGTTTTACATGGCTGCTATGGGTTTCTAGCAAGAATGTTTCTTACCTACGCAAAAGCCACAACGGCGATATGCAAATTGCTATGTAACCTTCATAAGGACCCTCTTCATCGAATCCGATCCGACTAAAGTGGGAGAGATAGACACCCGCTAACCACCTTATGCAACAAGTGCATGTCAGGCGGTGGAACCCGTCTCACGTAAGCGTATGTGTAAAGTCAGTCCGGACCGCTTCATCCCACAACGCCACCGAATCAAGATAGTACTAGTAACGACAAGAAAATTGACCAAATCATCACCCACAACTACTTGTGTTCTACTCGTGCATATAATTTACGCATAGACCTAGCTCATGATTCCACTGTTGGGAACGTATTAATAATTCAAATTTTTTCCTACGTGTCACCAAGATCAATGTAGGAGATGCTAGCAACGAGAGAGAGGGAGTGCATATTCATACCCTTGAAGATCGCTAAGCGGAAGCATTGCAAAGAACGCGGTTGATGGAGTCGTACTCGCGGCGATTCAAATCGTGGAAGATCCGATCCACGCGCCGAACGGACGACGCCTCTGCGTTCAACACACGTACATCCCGGGGACATATCCTCCTTCTTTATCAAGCATGGGGAAAGGAGAAGTTGAGGGAGAGCTCCGGCAGCATGACGGCGTGGTGGCGGTGGAGCTCGTGGTTTTGCGGCAGAGCTTCGCCAAGCATTACGGAGGAGGAGGAGGTGTAGGAGGGGGAGGGCTGCGCCAGGGGCAAGGGGTGAAGCTCCCATGCACCTCCCCACTATATATAGGGGTGCAGGGGTCTGTTTTCTTGCCCTCCAACTCCATTGGGGCGTTGGCACATGTGGGAGGAAAGAAATCCCAGCCTTTCCCTTCCCCACCGATTGTTATTCCCCTTTTTAAGGATCTTGATCTTATCCCTTTGGGATATGACCTTATTCCTTCTAAGAGGAGATATTGGTGCGCCATGAACAGGGGTGTGGGGCCTTGCCCCCACTACCCACATTCATGTGGGTCCCCCCATGCAGGTGGGCACCACTCCGGAACCTTCTAGAACCTTCTCGGTACAATACCGAAAAATCCCGAACTTTTTCTAGTGGTCAAAATAGGACTTCCCATATATAAATCTTTACCTCCGGGCCATTTTGGAACTCCTAGTGACGTCCGGGATCTCATCCGATACTCCAAACAACTTTCGGTAACCACATACAATTCCCATTACAACTCTAGCGTCATCGAACCTTACGTGTGGAACCCTATGGGTTTGGGAACCATGTAGACATGGCCGAGACACGTCTCTGGCCAATGACCAATAGCAGGGTCTGGATACCCATATTGGCTCCCACATGTTCCATGATAATCTCGTCGGATGAACCACGATGTCGGGGATTCAATTAATCCTGTATACAATTCCCTTTGTCCATCGGTATGTTACTTGCCCGAGATTCGATCATTGGTATCCCTATACCTTGTTCAATCTCGTTACTGGCAAGTCTCTTTACTCGTTCCATAACACACGATCCCATGACTACCTCCTTAGTCACATTGGGCTCATTATGATGATGTATTACCGAGTGAGCCTAGAGATACCTCTCCGTCACACAGAGTGACAAATCCCAGTCTCGATTCGTGCCAACCCAATAGACACTTTCGGAGATACCTATGGTGCACCTTTATAGTCACCCAGTTATGTTGTGACGTTTGATACACCCAAAGCATTCCTACGGTATCTCGAAGTTGCACAATCTCATGGTCTAAGGAAATGATACTTGACATTAGAAAAGCTCTAGCAGACGAGCTACACGATCTTGTGCTATGATTAGGATTGGGTATTGTCCATCACATCATTCTCCCAATGATGTGATCCCGTTATCAATGACATCCAGTGACCATGGTCAGGAAACCATGACCATCTATTGATCAACGAGCTAGTCAACTAGAGGATCACTAGGGACATGGTGTGGTCTATGTATTCACACATGTATTATGGTTTCCGGTTAATACAATTATAGCATTAACAATAGACAATTATCATGAACAAAGAAATATAATAATAACCAATTTATTATTGCCTCTAGGGCATATTTCCAACATATACACCCTACGCTATTGCTCCCCGACAACAGCGCTAGAAAAAGGTCTTGATAACCCACAAGTGTAGGTGATCAGTTGTAGCCTCTTTCGATAAGTAAGATTATCGAACCCAACGAGGAGCTAAAGGTAGAACAAATATTCCCTCAAGTTCTATCGACCACAGATACAACTTACGCATGCTTAACGTTTGCTTTACCTAGAACAAGTATGAAACTAGAAGTACTTTTTAGGTGTAACGGGATAGGTTTGCAAGATAATAAAGAACACTTAAATAAAAACTAGGGGCTGATAAGATAAAGAAACAATTAAGTTAGTTTAACGAGTGTGGAAATTGGTGGTAGGAGTTGCGGAATTGTCCCTAGGAAATCGAAACTAGACCAGTGATCATTATTGTAATTTTATATGAGGGAGAGGCATAAGCTAACATACTTTCTCTACTTGGATCATATGCGCTTATGATTGGAACTCTAGCAATAATCCGCAACTACTAAATATCATTAAGGTAAAATCCAACCATAGCATTATAAGGTATCAAGTCCTCTTTACTCCCATATGCAACAACACACCTACTCGGGTTATGCTTCTGTCACTCAAGCAACCCACCATAGGCAAATCATGAACACATTGCAACAACCTACAATGTGGATCCCTCATGCTTGCGAGACACGGAGAGCACCATAGGACAACACAGATAATAAAACATGCAACTCAAACCAATCATGATCATCAATCAACCCATAGGACAACAAAAATCTATTGAGACATCATAGGATGGAAACACATCATTGGATAATAATATGAAGCATAAAGCACCATGTTCAAGTAGAGGGTACAATGGGTTGCGGGAGAGTGGACCACTGTAGATAGATGGGGCAAGGTGATGGAGGTGTTGGTGAAGATGACAGAGTTGTTGGAGTAAATCGCCGTCATGATGATGGCCCCGGAGGCGTTCCGATACCACCGGGAGAGAGGGGGAGAGAGCCCCCTCCTTCTTCTTCTTCCTTGACCTCCCCGTAGATGGGAGGAGGGTTTCTCCTCTGGTCCTTGGCCTCCATGGCGGAGAAGGAGAGAGCCCCTCCGAGATTGGATCTCTCACTCTCTCTGTTTCCTTCTGTTTCTGCGCTCCCAGATTCTGGCCTTTCACCATTTCTTATATTCCCGGAGATCCATAAATCCGATTGGGATGAAATTTTGACACGATTTTTATCTGGATCTTAGCTTTCTTGCGAAGAAATAAGGGCACCAACTGCCTTCAGGGGTGGCCACAAGCCAGCCTGGCATGGCCTGGGGGTAGGTTGCTCCCTATGAGCTTGTGGGCCCCTTGGGCATCGTCTCACGTTGATTCTTTTTCCCAAAAATCACATATATTCCAAAAAAAATCTTCGTAAGTTTTTATCGCGTTTGGACTTCATTTGATATGGACTTTCTGTGAAACAAAAAACATGCAACAAGCAAGAACTGGCTGTTGGGGAACGTTGCATGGGAGACAAAATTTTTCCTACGCGCACGCAAGATCTATCCATGGTGATAAGCATCTACGAGAGGGAGAGTGGATCTACATACCTTTGTAGATCACTAAGCGGGAAGCGTTAAGAAATGCGGTTAATGTAGTCGAACGTCTTCGCGATCCAAATTGCCGAGCGTCCCGCGATCCAATCATGATCCGTCCCGATCTAGCACCGAACGAATGACACCTCCGCGTTCAGCACACGTACGGCTTGATAACGATCTACGCCTTCTTGATCCAGCAAGAGGGAGCAGAGAGGTAGAAGAGTTCTCTGGTAGCGCAACGGCATTGCGGCGAGGGTGGTGGAGCTATTCCAGCAGGGCTTCGCCTAAGCACCGCTAAAACTGATCTAGAGAAGAAACTACGATCTAGAGGAGAGGGTAGCACGTGGCTGAAATCTATGTGCAAAACCCCTAAAAACTCTAGTATATATAAGAGGAGGAGAGGAGGAGGATTGGCCCAAGGTCCAAGCCCTCTAGGCTTCGGCCGAAGTGGGAGGGAGGAGTCCTCCTCCTCCACTCCTAGTAGGATTAGGACTCCTTCCTTATTTCCACCTTTTTGCCTTTTTCCACCTTTTCTCCTTGGGCTTTTCTTAACCAGCTGCATGGGTCCTCTGTGGGACTTCCACCAGCCCACTAAGGGCTGGTATTCATCCTCCCACAGACCATATAGCCACTTGGGTCGAAATACCCCTCCCGATGGTCCCCCGGTACACTCCCGGCACTCCCGGTACACTACCGATGAGCCCAAAACTTTTCCGGTGACCAAAACAGGACTTCCTATATATCAATATTTACTCGTGACATCCGGGATCTCATCTGGGACTCCGAACAACCTTCGGTCACCACCATACATAACTCTATACTACCAAAACGTCAACGAACCATAAGTGTGCAGACCCTGTGGGTTCGAGAACTATGTAGACATGACCGAGACACCTCAATGGCCAATAACCAATAGCGGGACCAGGATGCCCATATTGATTCCTACATATTCTATGAAGATATTTATCGGTCGAACCTCTATGTAAGGATTAAGTTAATCCTGTATGATGTTCCCTTTGTTCATCGGTATGTTACTTGCTCGAGATTCGATCGTCGGTATCTCTGTACCTAGTTCAATCTCGTTACCGGCAAGTCTCTTTACTCATTCTATAATACAAGATCCCATGGCTAGCACTTAGTCACATTGCTTGCAAGGCTTATTGTGATGTTGTATTACTGAGTGGGCTCTGAGATACCTCTCCGTCACACAGAGTAACAAATCCCAGTGTTGATCCATGCCAACCCAGTTGTAGCGACCCGACCTGAAAGGTCAAGTCTCCGGTGTTTCCGTACCATCCCAAGATCATGCTGGTACACACACGGTACATCAATGTATATATCAAAGGGAAATCACACAGCATTATATTAATCGAAATCTCATATCGAGTCCTTTATTACAATAAAAATTACAATAAAGTGGCTAAAAGCCAACTCATGAGAATATCTAAATCTTGAGGAAGCGTCGAAGGTAGATGAGTCCATCTGACTCCAAGGGCATCTCACTGAGCATAGAACGTGTCCTCACTCCTTGTCGGAAAAGTACTCTGCAACATGATACGTTGCAGCCATGTAGGTCAGCATATGGAATATGCCGGCAAAGTCACAAGAGAGGGGTGAAAAGATAATCATCTAGTCTATATGCATATATGGCAGGTGGGGCGGTAAGTTTTTGCGTAAAGCCAATTTTTCCTACATCAAGAAAGGGGCTAAGCAAAATATTACTAAGTTGGTTGATTAATGAGATGGTTCCACCAACCAATTCTCATACCCAAATTATTGATACCCACATCATCATTATTAATTGTGTTGAGAGTTCCGGAAGTTTCAATTCCTTTGGCTCAAGTCGTCCATGACCGTGGACACGGCTAATCGATTAGGTTTTGAATACTCTGCAGAGTTTTGCACACGTTCCCCACAAGATTTGGTCGCCTCCGTTTGATTTCTCGCACTTCAAGGTGTTTGAGAAACGGATGACCAAAACATGGTCTTCCAAAGGGTTTCCCTGCGACTCTGTCAGTGCCCATCCTTTCCTACCGTTCTTCTACCTCTCGTAGCACCGCCTGTCCAGGGTCACCACGATATCCAACCAAGCCAGAGCCCATAATGACTTGTGGCTGTGCAGGTAAGCCTTGGGTCTTGAAGCACCCATCCATCTCTTTGTGCCTGGGTGGACCTTTCCGCGTGAATACTGGCCATCTCCAGCATCACCTAGGCAAATCCACTGGTTTCTCCAGGGTGCCGTTCAACCATCATCCACCCAGAGGTATGTTGAAAACTCGGAGTCTTAAATCTTGATCATTATGTAGGTCTTGAAATTATTAACTCTCTCAACTCTCATGAATCACACAACCAACCCCGTCTACTAATAGCATAGCAAAAAGGTAAAACAACGTTTCCCGGGGCCAATGTGTCAAAGAGGTTGAGAAGGTACCTACCACATGATACTACAACAATGTACCCAAGTTTCCAACTAACCTATCTTGCATGCAATTGGGGTGATGGTAGAACTAATGCATATAAAACATGGGTAAAAATATGATCAAAGTGACTTGCCTGATTTATGATCTTCGTACACGAGTGACTCTAAGTAACAAGCTTCGCACTCCGGATAATCTAACGAAGCAAACAAAGCACTCAAATAAGCATACAAAAAAATATTGTAACTCACAACCATCAACCAAAACTAGTAAACAATCAAGACAAAACAATGCACAAAAATCACAAGCAAGAAATCACACAAAGTTTTGTTTACTAGGAGGTGATTGATAAAACACTACTAACATAATAAAACTATTTTGAAATAACCAAAACAATTGTTAAAAGCAAGGAAACAATAAAATATTTTTTATTAATAAACAGAAGAAAATCAATTTAAGTTTGTTGAGAAAACTTTTGTAAGGTTTGTAAAAGTTTTGATAAACACTATATGAATCAACTATAGTTTTACTATCAAAAGAGCAAAACAAAACTTATTATTTATTAGTAAAACATAATCTTAACAGAAAAGAATTTACAATTAAACCTGTCTTAGAAAACAGAATTAAATTATATAAAACTCTATTAAAAGAATCTATTACTAAACTAGTTGTTGTAATCAAAAATAAACCTATTTGAAAAGAAATTGTGATTCCTATCTTAACAAGGAAATAAACTAAACAATTTTATATTTTTATAAACAATAAGTAAAACACTAAATGTATAAACAACAGAACCTACTAAACAAATGAAACCAAATCTAAATTTAAACTAATTAAAACTAAGTATATAAAACTATATTATAATACTAGGCAGATTCTGTTTTTGGTTAAAACATTAATCAAATATATCCTGAAAATCCTCAAACTAAACATGAAGATAGTCCTAAATAATACCAAACAGTAGCAAAAAGATTCATATCAAAATCTATTTTCAAACTCTAGTTAGTCAGATTTGAAGATTTTGAGAAAATTTGACTAAATTCAAATTTTATAGGTCAAATTTGAAATTTAAAAATACAGGGTGAAACTACATGAAAAATGTGAGATATTGCAAAAAGAATCAACTCAAAACACTAAATAGATTAAAAGATATAAGCTAAGCAAATTTTGAAATCATTGTGTTAATTAAAACAAAAACAGAAAAGGAAAAAATGATTTGCGACGGTCAGGGGGCTACGTGGCGCTGTCCGATTGGTGGCTAGGGTGTGCGCGCGAGTGCTTTCGGGCGGGCGACCGATCCGTAAAGGAAAACGTTTCGGGGATAAGTGGCTTCTAATCTGGGTCGTTGGTTTTGGACCGGAGGGGTGGGAGTGCTCACGGGGTAAAGTCGCCGGCGCCGGGGGTTCTCCGGTGGATCCGAAGTCGGCGAAGTCGACGGCGAGGCATTCCGGTGGTCGGGGAAGGCAGCGAAGTGGTCCGGGCGACGGCGACGGGTCTCCGGAGTCGATTGGTGGCAACGGTGGGTGGAATGGTGGTCGGAATAGCTGGCTACGGTCGACGGCGAGGTCCGGTGGTGGCGCCACTCCGGCGAGCAATTGCGTCAGCCCTCCGGCGAGAGAGAGAGGGGGCTCGGGGGAAAATGGATGCGGGGAGTGGCCGGCTACTTATAGGGTGCTCGGGGGTGCGGGGAGTTAAGAGAGGAGAGAGATCCGGGAGGGGGAGGAAACGGCCGGCGTCGTCTCCGGCGCGTGCGGGGGGGGGGGGGGGAAGAAGATGACCGTTCGGTAGTAACGGTCGGTCAGGGGTGGGGTCCAGCGTCAGTAAGAGAGAGGGAAATGAATGCGCGTCGGTCGACCGGCTTCTAATCAATACTCGAATAACTGCCCGTGGGCCGGCCCGTTTAATACAGTAACCCTTACCGTTTTTGTTTAATGTTTTTCGAGAGACATTCAAAAGCTTTTAAAGCATTCAAACCGTCTCTAAATATAGGGGCATTATATATCAAAATTAACAGAATAAAAAATGCTATTTAATGAACATTTTTATTCTATCATTTGAACAATTTGAAAAAAATATAATATTTTCAGAAATTGCCTAATTGTTTTTAAATCCTTTTTGCAAATATTTTCAAAATAACCCCTGGTTATTTTTGTTCAAATAGATCACCAATTTGGCCCTAGTGTGGAGTGTCATGTTACTCCTCTCTTATTTTGAACATTTAACCAAAGTTTCCAATAGGTGAAAGCAACATAGGGAAAAGTAGAAGGGACTTTCAGAAATTTTGAAAAGGCATTTCAACAAACACTTACAATCAAGCAATGATGATGATAGATGCATTGCTATATTTCATAACATTCCAAAATGAAATTTTGGGATGTTACACCAGTAGACACGCTCGGAGATACCTATAGAGTACCTTTATAGTCACCCAGTTATGTTGCGACATTTGATACACACAAGACACTCCTCCGGTGTCCGTGAGTTGCACGATCTCATGGTCATAGGAACATATACTTGACATGCAGAAAACTGTAGCAATGAAATGACACGATCATATGCTACGTTTATAGTTTGGGTCTTGTCCATCCCATCATTCTCCTAATGATGTGATCCCGTTATCAAATGACATCTCATGTCAATGGCTAGGAAACCTTGACCATCTTTGATCAACGAGCTAGTCTACTAGAGGCACACTAGGGACATAGTTGTGTCTATGTATCCACACATGCAACGTGTTTCCAATCAATACAATTATAACATGGATAATAAAATATTATCATGAACAAGGAAATATAATAGTAACTATTTTATTATTGCCTCTAGGGCATATTTCCAACACTGGCACTGGGCACTGGATCAATATGTTAGTCCAAAAAATAGTATAAAAAGTTGCCAAAAGTATATGAAAGTTGTAGAATATGGGCATGAAACAATCAAAAATTATAGATACGACAAAGATGCATCTGGAAGCTCCATCACCGCCACTGTCTACGCACACGAACGCCCATGCTGTCGCCACCTCACCCTGGCCACCAACTCGAGAGCGTCGAGCTCGGGAGAAGGTACTTCTCCATCTCCTCCTGCCACTACTGCCGAAATCCTAGACTACATGATCCCATTGGATCTATCAATGGTTTCTGCTAGGTTTGGTGTAGGATTTTTGGATGAAATTCAAACAGTTCCCCCCAATGAACCCTAGAACAGGGTAGAGAGGATGAGATCTCACCACAGCAGGGCCATGTGCTCGCCGACAAAGAGCACCACCATCATGGGCGCGTAGTTCCGCTCGATCCTAACATGTATCGGCAAGCCGAGGTGCCGGGAAGAAGAACCAACCCCTTCGGGGGCAAAGGCACCACCACCGAGCCACTTGGCAGCGGATCGGTGCTTTGCGCATGCCTGCAAGAGGGACGGGGAGGGCGCGACCACTACTTCGTCGCTGGCGGACAGAGCTGCTAGGTAGAGCTGCGAGGAGGCGCTGGATGTGGAGAAAGAAAACAGGAAAGGGGGGAAATCAAGGGGAGGAAAGCGCGACACCGGGTGAGGGAATCCTGGTTTAAGGGGTCCTTGGATAGCCGACCTGCTTCTCATGGGCCGGACTATGTGGACCGTTGGATGAGCATTGGATGATCAAAGGCCCCGTCGCTTGGGTGGAAGCTTCAAGGAGCCGTGGCGTGTCCTCCAATTATTTGATAGTAGATAGGCATGTTTTTCCTTTGACGTGCAACCGACCATGTGTAAATGCTAGTACCCCCAGCATCTATATAAGCCGGAGGGTCTTAGATTGTAGGCTAGAGAACAACTCATCTAGGGTTTAGCTAGAACAACTCTCTAACCCTCATATCATCAATACAATCAAGCGGGATGTAGGGTTATACCTCCATATGAGGGCCCGAACCTGGGTAAACATCGTCTCTTTCGTCGCCTGTTACCATCGATCCTAGTCTCACAGCTCGGGACCCCCTACCCGAGATCTACCAGTTTTGACACGGACATTGGTGCTCTCATTGAGAGTTCCGCTATGATCGCCAAAGGAATCAATGGCTCGCCTTGTCACAAGCAATGAGATCTGCAACCAGGGTATTCTCATCCCTAATCAGATCCTCACAAGCGGCGACATCTCGCCACACACTGACCTGA
Source organism: Hordeum marinum (assembly GCA_022496015.1). Classification (NCBI taxonomy): domain Eukaryota; kingdom Viridiplantae; phylum Streptophyta; class Magnoliopsida; order Poales; family Poaceae; genus Hordeum; species Hordeum marinum. The sequence continues at coordinate 82,695,938 of CM039674.1, forward strand.
CCAACCACCTTGGCCAGATCGGAAGCTTTTCCCCTGATCAAGGAATCAGGTTCGGAACACTAGAGTTCGTCGCCGATTCATGGGGAGAACTTGTCTTGATAGCACCCTCGACTCTTATGGAGGCGCCCGTAGATCCCGGCGCCTCGACGCCTAAGACATCGGGTCCCGCCTCGGATGAAGTCGTCACCACCGGACTGTCTGGAACGCCCAATCCGTCCATTGTGACCGGACCCACTATGGCTGAACAGGACCCGGATCCGCTTTCATGCGACTTCGGAACTGCGACACCACATATAGACCCCACTCGCTTCAGCGACACGCATCCTACCATCGCCTCGTTTCTAAACGAGCTGTTTGATCGGATTCGGGCGATGCGTATGACTGACAATCAGACCCCGGTCTATGACCAGCTCGGGTTTAAACCCGACGATAGGGAGATTCTCATCCCCATGGTCACCCACTTAGTCGCCACCGCCGAGTGTCTGGCTGGGAGATCGACCCCCAACGACATGAATTAAAGACGATCTATACCCCAATCTCCGATCATCAAGACCTCGCCTGCAACCCATACACAGGAGTTCACTCCGGAGAGAGACCGGTATCGGTCCCCGATCTAGCATATAACTCAGAGCCCGTAATTCCGGACTCACATCGTGCCATGGAGTCAAAAAATTTCCCACCCACCACCCAAGCCGATCACTCAAGCATCGCATCAGAGTCCAAGTATTCGGACTTACCTGACGTTAAACAGTTACCAGGAGAGTCAGTTCATCATTATTGGGCTACACTCCTCCTCGCTAGAAACAAAGTACTGGGTCTCAGTGATCAGGAGATAGTGGCAACCTTCAATCTCAATTTCCATGACGAAGGGATTCCCAATGCCCTGGCTCGTCAGCACATTTGTGACTTCACCGAGCTATAAGACTTGGTACAAAAATATTGTGCCATGGAAAGCGCTTGGGTGGTGGGTGGGAAAAGTTTTGACTCCATGAGGCGAGAACATACTTACTTTTACTTCCTACATAGGAAATATTCGTTGATAATAGAATAACACTTACTGAACATGCCCCTCTGAAGCTTTTGGTTTTCTTCCTGAGCTTGGGCCAACCGAATCTTCAAATTCTTAATTTCTCCGGCCTGCTTTTGCACAACATGACAGTCGGCCTCGTGCTGGGACTCTGCATACCGCTGAGATTCTTGGGCTTCCTCCAACCGCCTTTCCATGTGCCCTATCGATTCAGCTGCTAAATGGAATCCGTGCATCAGACAAGGTGATACATTAAGATTAGTAGTAAAGGTACACTCACAATGGGCATCCAGGGTGAAGCTCTTCACTTGCGCCAGTTCAGCCTTCACAGATTGCACTTCTGTGCGGCTGTCTTCCAGCTCCTTCGCCAATTGCTCGACGTGTTGCTTTGAAGCCTGCATCAGTAGTCGAACATTACAGAGATACTTAATTCATTTGTTCCAAATCAAATTACGGCTCGGGGGCTACTAGGTTTACATGAGTATCCGGACTCTATAAAAGCCGACCACTTACCTGCATGCTGGCTGATATTAACTTCATAGCCTCACCAAACCTGGCTCGGGCAGCTCCAATGTGTGCATCCGGTGAGTGTAAGGCACCAAACTCTTGTTCGGAGAATATTGGATGCCGCATGGCCTCCCACCGTTGCCGGTGATTCATGGCGCTCCCCACCTCCGATTTGGTAACGGATACACCATCACTAGAATCGGCAGGTGCTGCATGAGTCGTAGCTCGGGAATTTTGGACATCCCCGGACGTCCTAGTAACATCTTCGGCAAGAGAGGACTGGGCATTTCTCCTAAATTTGTCAATAAAACAAAACCGCCGTAAGACTCTATTTCTTGATAATGAATGGATAGTTGAACAATGTACCTTCAGGATGAGCGGGCAGGTGGATTAATCCCCATGGCCGGCTCTTTTCCTGCATCCTTGTTGGCCTCTGACTCGACTGCGGCTTCGGCTGCTAGTGTATGGCGTTCGGATCGACATCATTTGGGAGTTAGGGCTGGCGCGTCTGGGGCGCTGTTAGTAGCTGGCCTCTTGCGGGACGAGTTTCTCTTCTTGCTCATTGCAGGGATGGAGAATGATTCGGGGTAATCAACTATGATAGCCACCGAGGACTGGTCGACGCTATCCTGGAGATAGACTCCGTCTTCGAAGTCAAGTAGAAGATCCGGATCCTCATTGAAACTCGGATCATCGTCATGAGAATGGTTTTCGGGCTGAGGAGCCAGACAGTTGACTCTCTCGATGAAACTCCTCCATTCCTGTGCACGCAAGGCTTCGGTTAAGTAAAGTGCAAGACGGAAACCCCCAAATATTTTCACGTTAAATAGAGAAAGGCTTACCCATTCAATAGGATTGTGGTCCAAATATCCTTCCTTGGTTGTCCGCCGAACAAAGTCCTCTTGCTCTCCTTTGTACAGGTCGGCAAGTGCGGCGGCCAACGCTGCCAGTTTGGAGGGCCCTAGCTTTCGGGAGCATGTGGTGTCGCTCGTCCCGTTGTATTGCCACAAGGGGTGTACCCTCTGTTGAAGGGGCTGCACACACCGGGAGATGGCGGAAGCCATGACGTAGATCATGGTTAGTTGGTGGTGGGCGAGCATCCGCACCTGAGCTGCTAGGCGCCGCACTTCAACGCTCTCCTCCTGGGATAAACTCCTCGGCTGCTAGTTGTATCTCTTCTTCGAGAGGGCATCAGAGTATTCGGGGAGACCTGTTCGAGTTGGCTCAAACATAGGGACGTCTTCAATATAAAACCATTCCAAAGTCCACTCTTCGGATTTCTTCGGTGTGCCCGTCGGATACCCCGTCCCCGCTATGCGGCACACTTCGGCTTCGCCGACCTCCAAAATTGTCTTGCTCCGAGTTTGGGGGACGAGACAGAAGTATTTTCTCCACAAATCAAAGTGTGCTTCACTCCCTAGGAACATCTCGCAGAGAGCGGTGTAGCCTGAGATGTGCAAGATGGACTCTTGAGTAAGGTGGTGGAGTTGGATCTCGTAGAACTCTAGCAACCCCCTTAGGAACGGGTTGATTGGAAACCCAAGGCCCTGGAGGAGAAAGGGGATGAAGCACATGCGTTCCCCCTTGTTAGGATTGGGGAAACGCTCACTGAAAACTTGATCATTGTAAGAAAGCAAACCTGCACGGGTCACCGCTAGATCCGAGGAAGGAATATACCCCTGGGTCTCCAGATTGCAGAGCCGTAGGAGTGTAACGGAGTAGCTGGTCCAGCCCCCTGGGCATAAGCCGTAGTGGCACATGGAGGAGCTAGGGGCGTTAGCCATGTTTTTTGTGGGGCCCCTGCTAGAGGTTTCTTTCGATGAGAAAGAAGAGGCTATGGTCTGAGCCACGATTTTGTTTGATTAAAAGGGTGGTGCTACCGTTACGAAGAGGTAAGATTGTAATAATTGTTAACCTCTCGCCTTCCCATGATGCATGAAAATCGAGGAACATGCGCGGTTATTGTGAAGGACCTGCGCCCGCGACGCTTGGAATCTTACCGAAGACTGGTCAGTTGCCGGACAAAGAGGGATGGGGGACTCGCCTCGCAAGCCAAAGATGACGACATGAGGAGATTATCCGGATATATATCGGCGTTGAAGGCTAGTCCGGGGGCTACTGAGAGAGTCCTAGATTAGGGGGTCCTTGGATAGTCGACCTATCGGTTATGGGCCGGACTGTATGGGCCGCAGGGTCAGCATCAGATGATGAGGGATCATCGATGCTAGATGGAAGCTTCGAGGGCCCATGGCGTATTCTCCAAGTTATTAGTCATAGTTAGGCATGTTTATCTCTTCGGCATGTAACCGACCATGTCTAAACCCTAGGTGCCCTCGGCGTCTATATAAGCCAGAGGGTTTTAGGGTATAGGGACAGATCAACTCATCTAGGATTAGACATACGATCTCGAGGTAGACCAACTCTGTAACCCTCCATATCATCAATACAACCACATGAGGGCCCGAACCTAGGTAAATCTGTGTCCCCTTTGTCTCCTGTTACCGTCGATTCTAGTCTCACAGTTCGAGACCCCCTACCTGAGATCTGCCGGTTTAGACACCGACAGCCACGTGAAATATGCAACAACAATTAGAGGACGTCTAACTTGTTTTTGCAGGGTATGTTGTGATGTGATATGGCCAATTACATGATGCGATATATGTGATGTATGAGATGATCATGTTTTGTGTAGAATATCACAACTTGCATGTCTATGACTATGATAACCGAATGAGCCATAGGGTTGTCTTTAATTATTGTATGACCCGCGTGTCAATCATTAAGCGCTATGTAATGCTTTACTTTATCGCTAAGCGGTAGCAATAGTAGTAGAAGCATGGTGCGCATGACAACCCCAATGGCGACACGTTGATGGAGATCAAGATGATGGAGATCATGGTGTCATGCCGGTGACTATGGAGATCATGCTGGTGCTTTGGAGATGGAGATCAAAAGCACAAGTTCATGGCCATATCATGGCACTTATGATTTGCATGTGATGTTAATCCTTTTATGCATCTTATTTTGCTTAGTACGACGATAGCATTATAAGGTGACCCCTCACTTAAATTGCAAGATAAAATTGTGTTCTCCCCGAATGTGCACCTTTCCGAAGTTCGTCGTTTCGAAGCACCACGTGATGATCGGGTGACATAGACTCTACGCTCACATACAATGGGGTGCAAGCCAGTGTTGCACATGCGGAACACTCGGGTTAAACTTGACGAGCCTAGCATGTACAGACATGGCCTCGAAACACAAGAGACCGAAAGGTCGAACATGAGTCATATAGTAGATATGATCAACATGGAGATGTTCACCACTGAAACCACCTCATCTCACGTGATGATCAGACTTGGGTTGGTGAATTTGGATCATGTAGCACTTAGATGACCGGAGGGATGTCAATTTGAGTGGGAGTTCATAAGTAATATGATTAATTGAACTCATTATCATGAACATAGTCTAATGTTGTCTTTGCTAAATTATGTTGTAGATCAATAGCTCGCGCTATAGCTCCCCTGTGTTTTCGATACGTTCCTAGAGAAAATAGAGTTGAAAGATGATGGTAGAAATTATGCGGACATGATCCGTAAACCAAGGATTGTCCTCGTTGCTGCACAAAAGGCTTATGTCCTTGATGCACCGCTTGGTGCGCCACCCCCTCTAGCATCGTCTGTGGATGTTGTGAACATCTACAAGACACGTTGTGATGACTACTTGATAGTTCAGTGCGTCATGCAATACGACTTAGAATTGAGGCTCCAAAGACATTTTGAACATCATAGAGCATATGAGATGTTCCAAGAGCTGGAATTCAGATTTGAGGCTCGTGCCCATGTTGAGAGGTATGAGACCTCCAACAGATTCTTTGCCTGCAAGATGAAGGAGAATAGCTCAATTGGTGAGCATGTGCTCAGAATGTCAGAGTGCTACAATCGCTTGAGTCGAGTGGGAGTTAATCTTCAAGATAAGATAGTGATTGATATAGTTCTCCAATTCACCATCACCAAGCTACTAGAGCTTCGTGATGGACTATAAACGTGCCAGGGATGGAAATAATGATCCCTGAGCTATTTGCGATGTTTGACACTGCGAAGGTAGAAATCAAGAAGGAGCATCAAGTGTTGATTGTTAGTAAAACCACTATTTTCAAGAAGGGCAAGGGCAAGAAGGGAAAACTTCAAGAATGGCAAGCCAGTTGTCGCTCCAGTGTAGAAACACAAGGTTGAACCCAAACACGAGACCGAGTGCTTCTATTATGAGGAGAAAAATCACTAAAGCAGAACTACCCTAGATACTTTGTAGATAAGAAGGCTGGCAACGTCAATAGAAGTTTATTTGTTATACATTTTATTCATGTGTAACTTACTAGTACTCCTAGTAGCACTTGGGTATTAGATACTGGTTCAGTTGCTAAATGTTGGTCACTCAAAATAAAAGCTACAGAATAAACGGAGACTAGCTAAGGGCAAGGTGATGATGTGTTGAAGTGTTTCCAAGGTTGATGTGATCACCATCGCACGCTCTCTCTACCTTCGGGATTAGCGATGAATCTAAATAAATGTCAGTTGGTGTTTGCGTTGAGCATGAACGTGATTAGATCGTGTTTATTGCAATACGGTTATTCATTTAAGTTAGAGAATAATGCTTATTCTGTTTACATGAATAATACCATCAATGGCCATACACCCAATGAGGATGGTTTATTGAATCTTGATTGTAGTGATACCAATGTTGAGGATATCGGTTATCGTTATTGTCTCGGTCAGCTGGGGATTATAGACTAAGCAGAAATCGGCCGATTAATCGATTTTATCGGTCGACTATTTATCGGCCATTTTTTGCAAATCACAGGTTCCCAACACTGAAATATGCTATATTTAACACCAAAAATATATTAGACAGAAGTGTTATCTTGATTCCTAGGATCCAGATCCTCGTATAGTGACAAACAAAATAAGGAAATAGTACATATTGCATAAAATAGTCCACAAAAACACAAATAAACATAATTTTTCTAAACATAGTGCTAGGAATAGGCATTATTTATCGTAAGATTCCCGATAAATCGCTTGTCAGAGCGATAAATCAGCCCAAAAGATAAACGGTGAAGATAAGGCATAATCTTATCGGTCACCCCACGAGTAACGATAAATCGATGATAAATCGCTGAATCGGACGATTTTTTGAACAATGAGTGATACACATGTTCATAATATTGATGCCAAAAGATGGACAGTTAATAATGATAGTACCACATACTTGTGGCACTGCCACTAAATGTCATATTGGTGTAAATCGTATGAAGAAACTCCATGCTAATGGATCTTTGGACTCATTCGATTTCGAATCGGTTGGGACATGCAGACCATGGCTTTTAGGCAAAGATGACTAAGACCCCATTTTCCGGTATGATGGAGTGGACAGTGACTTATTGGAAATGATACATGTTGATGTTTACGGTCCAATGAATGTTGTAGCGAGCGATGGATATCGTTATTTTCTTACCTTCACTGATGATTTGAGTAGATATGAGCATGTTTACATGATGAAACACAAGTCTGATTTGTTTGAATACTTCAAGCAAATTCAGAGTGAAGTTTGAGATCATAGTGACAAGAAGATAAAATATCTATGACATGATCATGGAGGTGAATATCTGAGTTGCAAGTTTGGTATATAACTTAAGACAATGTGGAAGTTGTTTCATAACGCACGCCGCCTGGAACACCATAGTGTGATGGTGTGTCCGAACATCGTAGTCGTGCTCTATTGGATATGGTTCATACTATGATGTCTCTTATCGTTTTGCCACTATCATTTTGGGTTATGAATTAGAGACAACTACATTCACTTAGAATAGGGCACCATCTATTTGTTGAGATGACACCCTATGAATTATGGTTTGGCAGAAACCTAAGCTATCATTTATTAATGTTTTGGGCTGCAACACTTATGTGAAAAAGGTTTTCACCTAATGAGCTCGAACCCAAAGCGGACAAATGCATCTTCGTAGAATACCCTAATGAAACATTTGCGTATACCTGCTATCTTAGATCCAAGCGCAAAGTGTTTGTTGCTAAAAATGCGTCCTTTCTCGAGAATTAGTTTCTTTCATAAGAATTGAGTGGGTGGAAATTAGAACTTGATGAGGTTGTTGAACCGTCACTTCAGTTGGATGATAGGACAACACAGAAAGCTGTTTCTACGGTGCCTACGCCAATCGAAGAGGAAGCTAATGACTATGATCATGAAACCTCGGATCAAGTTACTACCGAACTTCGTAGGTTGACATGGCTATGTAGTACCCCTCTGTGGTATGGTGATCCTGTCTTGGAAATCATTTTGTTAGACAACGATGAGCCTATGAATTATGAATAAGCAATGGTGGGCCTGGATTCTAACAAATGACTAGGAGCCATGAAATCCGAGATATGATCCATGTATGAAAAACCAAGTATGGACCGGGGGTGATGGAAGGTTTTCGGGGGTCCACCGGAAGGGACCACCAACCCCGTCCGAAGGGTGGAGGGGGGAACCCTAAAGAGGGACGGCCACCTTGCCTTGGGGGCGAACGCACCCCTTGGCCGCCACCCCCTCTTGGACGCCACCCCTAGGGGGTTGAGCCCCTCTCCCTCCCCCCTATATATATGAGAGGGGAGGGAGGGCTGCACCACCACAAGCCACATCACAGCCCTTCCTCCCTCCCAGATTTCTTCTCCTCTAGATTATTTCGGCGCCGCTTAGCAAAGCTCTATCGGATCAGTTCCACCATCACCGCTGCCATGCTGTCGTGTTGTCGGAAAATTGTATCTACCTCTCCACCCTCGCTTGATGGATCAAGGAGACAGAGATCGTCAGCGAGCTGTACGGGTGCTGAATGCAGAGGTGCCGTCCGTTCAGCGCTAGATCGGAAGAAACATGATGGGAGCATGGAACGGCTCATCATGAGATCGCGGGACGGCTCGTGATAGGATCGCGAAGATGTTTGACTACACCAACTGCATTTCTTAACGTTTCCCGCTTGGCGATCTACAAGGGTATGTAGATCCATTCTCCCTCCCATAGATGCTCATCACCATGGATAAATCTTGCGTGTGCGTAGGAATTTTTTTTTGTTTTCCATGCAACGTTCCCCAACAATTATACCCTACCCTCATATACCCCGTCGATAAAAAAAGTCAGATCTTGGAATTTTTTAAACTAAGATAAGTTCTAGATTAACTTTTAGAAAAAGATCAAAACATGAAATTTAACCCCTTCCGGTCATAGGATCAATAACATCATTTACTTTTGCTACCAAAGCTTGTCCCTTGTTGGAAACAACTCGCGTGTCGCGACTTGTAGGAATCCCCCGAGGCGTGCTTTGCAAACTCTAGCAAAAGGAAATCTGCTTGAATAGTGTTTTTAGAGAGGACGCAATTGCGTATCGTATTTTTATATAAGGAGAGAACTAGTTACAAGAATCCTCTGGTAGACGCGAACATCCACCAGGGTACACCCACTCCAACACACTAGCTAAACTACTCTCTCACGAATCGTTGTAAGCCCCCTACTACGACATATGCCGTCTTCCATTCTTTGATCTCATCCCTAATTGGAGTTACAAGTGTCTCCGCATTGACCCGCTGGTTCATCCTGTTGAATAGTCTAGCATTACGTTGCTTCCAAAGAGCCCAAGTCGTGGAAATGACTAGGCTGTCGAATCCTCTTTTATCCGCCGATCTAAAATTATCTCTACTGAGTAGCCACCAGTCTATAAGTGTGTAGGTCTCCACGGGCGCCTGGATAGGCAACCGAAGCGTGTCGAAACAACGGTGCCAAACCTCGCTCGCATATGTGCATTGCATGGTAATGTGCTCAACCGTGTCTTCGCTTTGCAAGCATGTGTAGCATGCTGAGGTTAGCTCCTGTGTCCAAAGACGATGTTGCGAGGCAAGCCAAGCAAAAAGCTTCTGTTTGAGTGGTGCATAGCTTTGCCAGATTGCCGATGCGACAGGGGCGCGAGTCAGGCACTCGCAAAGTCTGCCGTAGGTGGCCTTGGTCGAGTATTTGCCCTCCTCTCCAGCACATGGCCACCAAAAGCTGTCCGGTCTGCTCGTCTGATGTTGCACCATGGTAATGGCTTGGCACTAGTGTATGAGTTGGATATGTGTCGTGAACGATAAGTCTCTGGTAATGTCTAGCATCCACGAGTCCTCTCTCATGGCCTGCTCGACCTTTCTAAGGTTGATTACCCGGGTCCCAACCATGTTCAGAATGCGTGGCACGATGTCAGCCACCACGAACCCATGTATCCATATGTCCCTCCAAAAGAGCACCCTGTCTGCACGCCCAACCTGGATGGCAACCAGGCTGTCGAACACCAGTCTGGCCTCTATTTCTACCACCAACGAGAGACCATCCCATGGTCTGTTGACATCCACTCTTCTAAGCCACTCCCATCGGACCCTTAGCACCAAACTTGACCAGTCTGCAAATGGTGTTCCAAGCCACCAAGCACTGCCCTCCGTTCACTTTTTCTTTACCAGCCCAAAAGAATGACCGCATCCAGGAGTCAATGTCGTCAAAAACCCACTCCGGGGCCTCCATAATCACTACCTGGTGCACCCGCCTAGCTGAGATCACTCATTTGACTAGCACCAGTCTGCCCGGTCGTTGTATGAGGCCCCTTTACCATGCCGGAATGAATCTTCTCACCACATCCAACATGGGTTGCCATTCCGCTCTTGTAAGTTGGTTTACTACCAACTGCAGTCCTAGATATCGGCATGGGAACTCAGTGATATTCCAGTTCAACAAGTTACCAACTCTGGCCTTATCCACCGTGCTTCCTCGAATAACCGTGGCCGAGGATTTGCTATAGTTGACCCTTAGCCCCGAGGCTTCTCCAAAAGCATCGAGCGCCACTTTGATGAAATGGATGTCCGTGCTGGTAGGCCGAATGAATAGTGCCACGTCGTCCACATATATGGGGATTCGCTGCATCGCCGAAATACCAATAAAGGAACTCAGTGCTCCTAGCTCCAGTCCTTTCGCGACCAAGGCTGTCAACGCCTCCATGGAATGACAAACAACAACGGTGATGCCAGGTCTCCTTGCTTAAGACCCTACACATGGAATATGCGCCTGCGTGGCATGCCATTAACCAGAATGCATGTAGACACCGAATGCAGCAGAATGCTCATCTATTTGAGCTATCTTTCGCCGAAACCCTTGGCCTTGAGGATCTCAAAGAGAATGGCCAAGAGAGAGAGAGTCAAAAGCATGGGAGATATCGAGCTTGAGAAAGACACGTGGGCATTTCCTCGTTGAGATCTTCCTTGCCACTTGTCGAGCGAGCAAGAAGTTGTCGTGGAGGTTTCTGTCTTTGATGAATGCGGACTGATTGTATGCCACCAGGTTCTTCATGTGTGGTCTCATCCTTGTAGATAGAAGCTTAGCAAAGATTTTTGCCACACTATGCGGCAAACAGATAGGTCAAAAATCCCCCACCAGCTCCGCATCCGCTTTCTTAGGGATCAACACCATCAGCGCCCGGTTAAGCATCGCAAATCCCCTGCCATCTCCAATGAACAGTTTCATAATGACCACCATGATATCGTGTTTGACAATCGACCACGCATAGTGGAAGAACTTTCTGATAAATCCATCTGGTCCCGGCGCTCTATTCGGATGCATCTCTTTGATAATTGACCATACCTCTTCCTCAGTGAACATGACCTCCATATCGCTCAAATCCATCGCTGTCAGCCCTAAGAATCCGAGATCGAGCGTGTGGTTCAAAAGGCCAGAAAGCCAAAGTGCTTGGCTTTGTCAGTGGGTCCCTCCGAAGATTCTGACCTCCCCTCCCCTTCTCCGATTTTTTTGCATGCGTCTGTTCGTAGAAAAGCAAAAGAAGTCACGTACACTGATCATCTATTTTCCCATGAAGAAATTCATACATACTCCTTCTATTTCTAAATATTTGTCTTTTCAAAAATTTCATTATGAACTACATACAGATGTATATAGACATAGTTTAGAGTGTAGATTCATTCCTTTTGCTTCGTATGTAATCCATAGTTAAATATCTAGAAAGACAAATATTTAGGAACAAGAGATAGTAATAAGCATGATAAATGACGACATGCTAATATAGTCTTATAATTAAATCTACTACAATACTGCTTAGGATCCTGATAGCAGAATAGTCTGACTGATGCGTACGTAGTTCACAGACAAGACATCACACCTTGGTAAATTAAACTATCGCCCGACATGGTAATTGTTTTATGGAGACACCCTTAGTTGGCGACCCTGGGACACCGCCACCGCCGCCACCATTGCTCCCACTACCGCTCCCTCCACGCTTCACTTGCCGGTTTCGGCCGCCGTCTTCCTCCTCGTCGCCATTGTTGCATTTCCTCTTATTGAGGTTTGGGATGCCCCTCCTTGTGGTGCGCCGCTGC